>RCIC01000022.1:0-600000 GCA_018883505.1 Ceratosolen fusciceps | reverse complement strand
CACGACGAGCCTCCTCCCCCCCCTGCCTCGCTCCTCATGCAATCCTTGTCACGATCCTCGATCCACCGAAACACCCGTAGGCCCACGGAAAAGGAAAAGCCGCGTTACGCAACCTAAAGACGCAAACGACGACTCACGTGCCCACGAAAAATCATTACTATTCATTATAATTATTATCAGTTAAAGTTGTACGTAGCTATGGAGCTAGTGCGTAGATAGGAAAGAGTTTATTATACGCACGAGCGGGACGTGGCCGTTAATTAACATGCGGCTGGATATTACAAAATTTGAATCCAGTAATTATTTAAGGAGATCCTTGTTATCTTGATCTGTGGCATTAACTTCTCCCGTTCTCCAAAAACTTTCCTTATTCAAACGCTCGCTCGTTGGCTCGTTGGCTCGTTGGCTCGTTGGCTCGCTCCACCTCCCCCTCCACCACCACCTCCACCTCCACCACCACCACAACCACCTCGGTCAGAGAATAATATTGAGAAAAAAAAAAACGTATGCCCGCTTATAGGCGCACGGTATTTCCTTCTCAGTTTACAACAATATTCAGGGAATAACGAGAGAGAGAGAGAGAGAGAGAGAGAGAGAGAGCCGCGATTTTATTAAATATTCTTTATTTATACATTTCGCTTCCCCGTCACGAATACGACACGATTCGTATTATCATTGTTATAAGTATTGAATTTGAATCTCGGCCACACGTCGCTTCGTAGCTCGCTCATCTAACAATAACCCCAATAACCTCTCACCGCGGTTATGTAACGCGGGCCGGTTGATAATGTCCGCGTTGAGGCGTGATTCGTATAAAAAAAAAAATGCAATTATTAGAATCTGCAATCGCGATAACCTCTTCTAGGTTATTGGGGTTATTGGACGTATTCTATTGCTCGGTAAGCTTATGGGAAAGGATGGGGCGATCCGATGATCTGGAATGTGATTTAAGCACTGGCATATCGATCGGATTAATTAATCGGCCGCGCGGCCCAATTACCGCGTTCTTCCTTCTCGTGTCAATTAGCATGGAGGGTGGAAGCGGGCCGCGGAGCGTGTTCACTTACCGAGTAAATTACAAACGTTTACAGAGGCTAATCAATCATTTGGGCCCCGGGGGGGGGGAGGGGGACGGGGATATATAGCTACGGCCGTTAGATGGATTTAATTTATTTAGCGGTAGCTTTGGCGTGTCTGTAATTCGCCGAGCTCCGGCATAAATTGCTCGCCTCCTCCTCCTCCTCCTCCTCCTCCTCCTCGACGTAACGAGGAGTACGTATTAGTTTTCGTCATTCAATGACAATGCCGATTGGAATTCTCGTAAGCGCTTTGCACGCAAGCGATCTCTACAAAGACAAAAATGTACAATATACGTATAATATTCGTGCTCGATAGATATTATCCTCTACTTCTTCTTCATATTCTTCTTCATATTCTTCTTCTTCTTGTTCTAACGGGCTCGAGGGAGGCCGGAGGATGGGTAATAATTTTGAAAATTTGACGAACTGAGAGGCGAAGGATGGCCGGCCAGATACGCGATGCCGTAATAACTGTCGGGCATTTGTGGGGGGAGGGGTGGGGGGTGTCCGAGCGACGTTAATGGGCTTTTTGTGGGACGATCGCGCGAATCCGCCAATACGTGCAATACGTGCAATACGTGCAATGGGCGCAGCCTGCCTAGGAAATATTTCATTCGCTCAACAAAACAGCTAATTTGCTCGATTGGGAGCGCGGGCGGATTATTTTATTATTACCAACGTGCATTTGACACTAATAGCTTGCTCGATTGCAGAAATTTAAGCTCATGAGGGCCGTAGTAGGCGTAGTAGGTAAAGCGGTGGCGGTGGCGGTGGCGGCGATAGAAAAAATATCAGGGAAGAGGAGGAGGAGGAGGAAGAAGAAGAAATAGAAGAGGTTGTCGTGGCGATGAGCGGTACGCTGTGACAATGGGTTGGGAGGGAGGGAGGGAGGGAGGACGTGGTCTCCGTTAGGCGTACAGAGGCTCCGGCGACGAACAAAGAGCTTAAACTCATGCTCATTGTATAGTTTATTGCGGAGGTATACGGGCAAATTAAATACGGAAGGATAAATAAATGCCGGATCTGCAATTACATTGGAGCTCAATGTTTTTTAACAAGATACATACACGCCTCATGAATTGAAATGCAGTGCCGGGTGGCTGGGGGGCGAGGGGGAGAGTCATACGGGGAGATGAAAACGGGGCCGCGTAAAGTAAAGCCTGGCGGTGGGTGGTGGGGTGGGGTTGGGGGTGGGAGCTGAAGAAAACGGTGGCCGTATAAATTGGAGGCTCGAAATTCCTAGAAGTAAACTTTCATTCATATGCATATCGTTGCGCGACTCCTGCCGCGGACAGTATTATTAAAGAAGAGAAGGATAGAGCGATAGCACGGACACGGAGAGTCGTCCGCCAATAAGGAGGCGGGCCGAAAGCTGCTGCCCTATCCGCTCGTACGGGCATTGCCATTTGCATAAGATACAAATGTGATAAAGGCATAAATTTCGCGGGACGGCCCGGGGGGGCGGGGGGAAGTTATAGAGCGACCGAGCCGCCTGAATATTGCTGCAGCCTTCTTGTCACGAACAATCCTTTACCTGATATAAACTACGTGCGTAATTCCCTCCTCCTCCCTGACCCCGTGCACGGCGTACATGCACGTACATGCACGAGGCTTGTAAATTCGATGATCCGAGGAGCCGTGTATAATAGAGCTTTTTATCCTCTCTCCCTCCCTCTCCCCCCTCTCACCCCCTCTCTCTAGCGACTTAAAATATATAACAGGCCGGTTAGAAGCGGTGCCACTTCCTGCGGGCATGTGTGCATTAATTTATTCAAGCGGCTTAGAAAAATTAATATCTAAATTAACGGCAAAGGTGAGGGGGACGTGGTGGTGGCGACGGGGTGGCGACGGGATGGGGGGAGAGCATATCTCGCAGAGTTTATACGATTCTGCCATACTCATACTGCCGACCGACCGACCGACCGACCGACCGACCGACCGACACTGTTATTACTGTCACTCTGCTCATTATCATATTCCTTTGGGAGCGTGGCTTTCTCGAGTTTTTTTTTCTTTTTTCCCCCTCCTTTTTATATCTATATACATATACCTATATCTATATCTATATATATACCTATATATATATATGTGATATTATTTTTTAATTAGCGCAATGAGAGAGCCGGTGCGCCTGCGCAGTATAAATTTTCTTTACTCCGTTAAGGCTGGGATAATTAAGTTTCTTCTTGGGGATCGGGTTGCGCAAACGCCCGGGGCTCGTGATTCCTCAGCGTCGTGGAGTCGTGGAGTCGAGGAGTCGGGGGGGGGGGGGGCGAAGGAGGTTCGGACGCGAGAGGCTTAATTTTAGAGGGGTTATTGGGGTTATTAGAGGACTCGGTACCATCGACCGCTGTTAATCAAGCATCTCGCCTCGGTCCCCGACTCTAGACGACGTTCTAATCTCACCTCGTCGCCTGGACGATCGTCCGCAAAGCATTACTCAAAGCATTGCTCTCGGGCAACCGTAAACGTTCCTACGTCCCCGTCGTTTTGTCTGCCTCCCCTGCATCCCCAGAAGCTTATGGGGGGGGCCCGCAAGTTCTCCGTCCTAACGGAACTTTCTAATTCTAATCCGTCAAAAGAAAAGCATCCGGATGTGGGTCTCGGCGAGAGAGAGAGAGAGAGAGAGAGAGAGAGAGAGAGAGAGAGAGATGTAAAAAAAAAGAAAAAAATGAATGAAAAAAAAGGGGGGGCGGGAGAAGGAAAGAAAAAAAAAAAAAAACGGTAAAAGGAAAGATGGAGATGACGGTCGCCGGTCCACGGCGCCCTTTCGAATATTCAGGTACGAGCGTGAAAAGGCGCATATTGAACTGAAAAGTCGACCTACTTTCACTTTGAGGATGCTTGTGCTCGCGGCTGGGACAACCTCGGGGCCCATCCACCACTAACCGCTGATACAACCAACGAAATAAAGAAATACATTGAGGACTGACGGACTGACGGACTGACGGACTGAGAGAAGATGAAGATGAAGAAGATGAAGAGGAGGAGGAGGAGGAGGAAAGAAAAGAAATCATCCCCCAATTGAATAGTCGTATGGTTTTAGCGGTAAAGTGAAAGCGGCCCGGGCCCAACGGGGACAGCCAAACCACTTTTCCAGACATTTATCCGTGCCCCGGCAGACTTTCCCTAATCATACGCGCTACGCTTGAGCGCCTGTCTATCCGACTCTCCTTACATAACATTGGGGTTATTGGCATTACAAAATCATCTCGATCGCGAGTAATTTTTTTCCTCCCACCTCTGCCCCTCCGACTCCTTAGCCGATGTTAGCCGATACGATTGCACGTACGCAATATCACCACGTAGCCGGGTAACTGTAAGCTTATCGCGAATCCACCGATCGTACCCGCGACTCGGGCCCGCTCCTACCACTTGCCCCTACCACTTGCCCCTACCACTTGCCCCTACCACTTGCCCAATTATTAATGGACTGATAATAGATATAATACGTGGCCCCTCCCGTGGCAATTCTTAACGCTCGGGAAATTCGTTATTGTCTAGGTCGTCGCCGAGGCCCGCCAAGGCCGCGCATCGCTTTTTCGATAAAACTCGGGCTCAATGTCGCGGAATCTGTCGCACCGGATCCTTCTTGTCCCGGTAAGCCCACCGGGGTACGGAAGATAAATCGGACGAACGCCGGAAGCACGAGGAGCAGCGGCAACAGGATCGACGGTGGTAGAAGCTAGCCGTCGGCTGCGGGAGGACGGTGAAACGCGTGATTTTTAACCGTCCGAGCTTCTCCGGGAGCAGGCCAGCGGCTAGACCCCCGGAGCCACGACAACGTAAAGCCGACGATGAAGGTCGAGAATTATAGGACAGCGGTCTGTACTCGCGCACCACTCGAGGGCCGTGCAAAAGGTCCCGAGGATACGACCGACCTCCGGTCATCCATCTTTCATCACGCGGTCCCGGATGAAACCCGTACCCGTGGCCCACCGCCACCACCACCATACCACCACCGCCGCCACCACTACCACCACCACCACCACCACCACCACCACCTCCAGCACCACCATACCACCACCGCCACCACCACCGCCACCACCACCAGCAATACCACCACCCGCGCAAAGAATATTAAGAGATAAGAGAGCCGAGGTAGCCCGTGTGGCCAGAGATAGGCGACGGTGATAGAGCCTCCGGAAGGTCTAGCCGATGCGTCCTCGAGGCTTCCTTCGGTCGAGCGGCGTTCCGTCGCTACGTACTCGAGCTCCACCGCGAGCTCCGAGCTCTCGCTCCCTCTCTCTCTCTCTCTCACTCTCTCGCTCTCTCGCTCTCTCTCGTCTCTCTGTCTCCCCCGTCAATCTCTTTTTCGCTCTCCCTCGAGGCGAGAGGGGCGTGGCCGAGCGTCCCGAGCGCCCGCGGGCCAATCGATGCCCGGGCTGCCCCACCCCGGCCGACACCTGACGACACCCGTCCCTGCCGTCCCCGCCGTCCCCGCCGTCCCTGCCGTCCCCGCGGCTCGAGCTAGAGCCAAGCAGCTCCCTGCCCCAACGGCGCCGGCAACCCGGGGAGTTCGCCGAGCCGAGCCACGCACCACCCTCGCCCGCCGACTCGCCTACCCCCTCACCGCCCACTCGCTCGCCCGTGCAAATATCTCGCGATCCCCGCACCCACACCACGTGCTACGGCCTACTCGAAAGCCTAATTGATTTGATTATTTGGCCTCGGCGTTTGTCGAGCTCGCCCGGCCTCTCACATCCTCGGCATCCAACAATGTCCAGAGTCCAAGTACGCGATACTGCCTCGGGATTATACCGCGGCAGAGGCGGCGACCCGTACTCCCGCGGACTCCCGATCCAGGTCCGATGCATCCGGCCGATTGATTACCGTAGACTCCCCTCGCTCTCATACAACCCCCTCCTCCTCCCCAAAGCTACGTTCGACCGTTTAAACGTCGAAGTGTCCCGGACAGCAGGATACGCGTGGCCGTCGCTCCCGTCGACGACGTTGTCCAGCTTCCAGCCTCTCTCCTCGCCCACCCCCCCCCCATACGTCTAACGTTATTCTAATAGGAACGACGAGATGGCTGCTTGGCTTTGGACTCGGACGGCGAGCGACGGCCGGCAAGGCCGAGTCTTTTCCACTCGGGAAGCCGAGCCTTAGGACGGGAGCGTCTCGCATTGCCGGTGCATTCCGCCCACCGCCGGCTCGACCTCCATCCCCCGTCTCATATCTTACAACAACATGATCAATTATCAGACCATGTTTATGTTACACAGATTCGTACAGACGTACGGATACACAGATAGATATAGACATAGACATTAGTGATAGACATTGTGATAGAGAGAGAGAGAGAGAGAGAGAGATAATGCGTGCGATTGTCAGTAAGGCTTACCGTGCGAATAGCCTCGAGATCCGAGGCAAATGGCCGACGGCAGCTCCTGGTCGACTGCTCCCGGTGCCTTTTATTCGATCCTCACTTAAAATAACACCTGACACTTAAACCTCGCTACCCGGCCACTTGCGAGGATGGAGCCACGACATCCACGTAGGGAGCACACTGGATACGCACCTCCGAGCCCAACGGTCGGAAAAAACTCGTGGCCACGACGAGGAAGGAGCGCTAGGTTGGCAAGCGTGGAGCAAGAGCAGCAGGCTAATTCGGGGGCGTGCAAGGTTTTTGCATGCGGACGGGTTATTTGGGGGGGGGAGGGTAGGGTGACGGGGAGAGTGCGAGGACGGATAGGCATTAGGCAACGATTAGGTGGCCGGATAGAAAGTCCGGAAGCGAGGGCTCGGAGGAATGGAAGAAAGGAAGAAGGCTTGGAAGTAAGAGGCAAGGATGGAGGCTTAGGTGCGCAACTGTTGCTTAGGCCTCGTAGGTTATCTCTCCTCCCACTCCGCGACTCTGTCCAGTCGTCGTCCCGTTCTTTCGGTACTTCAGCTGGCTTCACAAATTCGCGTACGCGCCACATCCCGATACGCGAGCCGGTCTCGAGCGCCCTGGAGCCCGACGACGCGCTCCGTACCCGGGACACAGATCATAGTGTGAACGGACCGACAGAAGGTCAGAGGTTAAGAGGACGAGAGGCTAAGAGGCTGATAGAGAGATAAAGAGAGAGAGAGAGAGAGTGAGAGAGTGTGAGAATGAGAGTGAGAGTCAGAGTGAGAGAGAGAGAGAGAAATATATATATAAATCGTCCGAGAGAGAGAGAGAGAGAGAGAGAGAGAGAGGTGGACACTCGCGTCGTGCGGTCGTGTTTGGCCGGGAAACGCGGCCTCGGGGCGCGGACGGGAACGGCCGGCCGATCGACTGGCAGATGCCGCTGCTGTCCACGAGGACGACAGCCCCCCGAGGTCGAGCTCCCCGTGGAGGGCGCGCGAGGTTGGCCCGTCCGCGAGGAGCCGCCCGGACGCTCGGCTCGCCCCGGTGCTATACGGCTTTGGCTTTGGCCTCTACTATAAGGTAGAGTAAGTTGAGCGAGGAGCAGCGAGCACCGGACCCCTACTGGCGCAGCCGTACATCTTAGTATTATGGGCAACTCACATTGGAAGATACGCCATCAAGCATAGCCCTAGCAGCGCGCGAGGCAGCGGCGCAAGCGAGCGAGCGAGCGAGCGAGCCGAGCCGAGCCAAGCGAGAGCGATTGTAAAAGTTTTAGGGACACTTTGCGAACCAGCCTCCCTCCCACCCTCCGATGCTGCTTCGCTCGCGCGGCTCCACCTCTGCCCCGCTCTCGCTCTCTTCCTCCCGACGGAGCCGTGCCTCGCTCGCTCGCTCGCTCTCTCGCTCTCTCCCTCGCCCCCTCGCTCTCTCCCTCGCCCCCTCGCTCTCTCCCTCGCCCCCTCGCCCTCCTTCTCTCCCTCTCCCTGGCGCCCTCCCGCCCCTCGCCCCCCGTAGCCCCATCGCCCCCTCGCCTTCGACCTCTACCTCCCTCGTAACCCCCCCGGCCCCGGCCCAGCCCCAGCCCCGGCCCCAGCCCCAGCCCCGACGCGGAGCCCCGCGTGTGGGTGCGCACCACCCCAACCGCGCCCTGCCCTACCCTGCCTCTGCCACTGCCACTGCCACTGCCTCTTGCCACTGCCTCTGCCCCTGCCCCTGCCCCTGCCACTGCCTCTCACCCCACGCGTCGCCGAGGACTCGTGGAGCGAGCCTGCCTTCCTGCCTGCCTGCCTGTCTGCCTGCCTAGCCGCCGATTCCTACCACCGTTCCTACCACCCCCAGGAATTCCCCAGGCCCCCCTCCCCCCCACGCACCTACTCCACCATCCCAAGCTCTGGCCCTTACCAGCCCGCAGTACAGGACATCGTTCGCAATTTTCGGCAACCATCCACTTGGCCACCTCCATCGTCCTCCTCGTCTCTCTCTCTCTCTCTCTCTCTCTCTGTCTGTCTGTCGACGTCTCGAGCTCCAAATTCAAAATCGGATAATCAACACTCTCGCCTCACCACGATCTTTGTAATTTTAATCTCCCTCGCGTCTCTCTCTCTCTCTCTCGTAGACGTACGTAGACGTACGTAGACGTACGTAGACGTAGGTATGCTTTCGGTCTATCGAACGAAAGACTCTGGCAACGTCTCGTTGCTTCCTCTCCCTTGGGCGCACGTGTGCCCATCGACCGCCCGACTTCATTATCTATTTTCTGCAAGCTTCATCATTGCTCCTGATTTCTTTTTTTTTCGCCATTACGCATACGCCCAAGCGTGCGTGCACCTTCATTATTCAAAGTCCGGGCAGGAGGGTAGGAGGAGGGCAGAAGGGTAGGAGGGGGGGTCACGACGCGTGTGATTTCCAGTCGCGTGTTCGCATAAACAAGATGAAAGACACGGGAGAAAGGAGGGGGACACTTTTCGCTGCGCGAGGGGCAGGAGGGGTGTTGCTGGCGGTGGTGGTATATCGGGAATGCGCCGCCTGGTAAGAGAGAGAGAAAGAAAAAAAAGAAAAAAAAAAAAACCCGAGTGAGTAAGCGGGTGATGAGTGAGCGAGGGAGACCGCCAAAGATGTATTATGCTCCGCTCCCGTCCATACTACATGTACATACATACGTATTCGCGGATACTCCTACATTTTTCGAGAGCAGTGGGTGGAGGAGAAGGTGGAGGAGGAGATGGGGATGGGGATGGAGGAAGGCGAATCGCGCTGATAGAGTCGGGAGAGGGTAAGGTGAGGGGAGGCTCGAAGAGGAGACAAAGTGCTAAAGAAAGCGAGAGGAGAGAAAGAGCGAGAGCCGAGTGAAATTCTCGTGCACGGAGTCGCGCTCTCTGCATGGTGGCGCCCCCAACGATGCAAATTTCTAGCGATTTTGCAAGGCTCGGAGCATGCGATTGCCAATAGTTATTGCTCGAGGATCGCGAGGTGATCCGCGTTCCCCGTGTTAAACATTAGGAACAAGTGACACCCAATAATCCCCGCGCTTCAACCCCCCTTCGCTTCACTTACACGAACGATCCTTTCCGTCCATTCCCTTACATTCCATTATTTATTCATTCCATTATTTATTCATTTGCTATATATTTTATTCCTCGAAGAGGCGCTAGAGCGAGTAATTTATTTGCTTGAATGAAGGAAATGAATAAAGAAAAGAAAAGACGAAAGGATAAAAAAAAAGAAAACGAAAAATAACGAAATTGAGATTCGCGTTGTGAAATAAGTTTTCTCCGGATTAATCTCCGGATGCGACGCGGACTTTTATGAACTCTCTACGCTACTTATTTTCTATCGCAGCCCCGGGCCTCTTTAATCCAATTATTCCTCATCCTCGTTATCGAATACGCGGCAGTCGGGAATAATTACCTTATTACCTTATTCTTAAGGGTATCGCCAATAAAGCCGGATTAATAATTATCCATAGGGAGCGATAACGTTCGAGATGATTTTGCTTCTTTTTCTTTTTTCTCTTTTCTCTTTTCTCTTTTACCTATTTACGTGAATAAATAATTATTCAAGTCGAAGTACGCTGTCAGGCCGTAAAGACATTCGATCCGCTAACGTTATGTTCTTATATCCATATATCTATATATCCATATATCCATATATCCATATATCTATATCTATATCTATATATATATGTATATAAACGTAAGTGTAAGTGCGCGTGCGCGGCTCCGAGCGTACCTTGAACGCATTACGTGGAGAAGCACTTAAGTTCATACAAAAATAATGAATCATCGTGATTATACGCCCGCGTAATAAAATCAATTAATGCGTGCGCTAAGGGAAGTGCGGGAGCAAGGGAGGGCGGGAGCAAGGGTGAGAGGGGCGGGGGTTATTGGGGACGGGGAAGGAAAAGTAGACGACGGGATTAAAGATTTTGCAAGGAGCAGCCAATCTCTCTCTCTCTCTCTCTCTCTCTATTTATCTATGTATTTGTCCGTGCCCTTTCCTCTAGCGGCCCGAGCGCTCCTTACGTAAGTGTAAGGTTTAACATTTAACGAAGCAGAGGTACTCGCGCGACCGGGGAGTTGGACCAGGGGAGCGAGGTGAGCTTGGCCGGGGCTGACCGGTGCAGCGAGTTACGCGACCGACAACGACAAAAACTTTGGCTCCTTTTCCTCCTAACGTTCCCGAGAGAGAGAGAGCGTGGCCCTTCTCAGCCCACAAATTGTCGTTGCTCCCTTTTCTTCTCATCCTCGTCGTCCCCCCTATCTATCAATGCACCTACCTATGCACCTATCAATGCATCTATCTCTACGTACGCGGGGCACGGGGCGTGGAGAGTCGCGGGCTCCGCTATTGTTTTCCCCACTCCTTTCTTTCCATTTTTTTTGTTTTTTTTTCTCTCTCTCTCTCTCTCATTTTCGAGCTAAAATCTATATAGCGCGGTATATAATTGTTTTGCCTCGGGGGGTGAGGCCCGGAGGGGGCAAGGCGGTAAGCGGAGGTTTACAGTACGCGGCGAGGAGCGCTCGGCCCGTAGGCGGGAATGGAAAATTGCTGAGGCCGAGAGCCGCTGCGGACTTATCCTACCGTGACTGTCTGTGCACGCGCTCCAATAAGCTTGTCATTCCTCTAGGCCGCGAGTTCCGGGGAGCTTTTCTGCTGGCTCTCGCCGATTAGTCCCCGTGACTGTTACCTCCCCGTTCCCCGTCCTCATGGGAATCGAGGACGCCCGGTTGAGCGCGGTTTTATTTCGTGGAAGTGGAAGTGGAAGTGGAAGTGGAAGTGGAAGTGGAAGTGGTAAGGCCCCGCCGCGATGTATTATCTCGACGGGCCGGCTTATAGAAATTACCACCGCCGCCCTTCCTCTTTTCCCGGAAAATATGACAATCGAAACAACGACGACATCTCTTGTATATATATATATATATATATATATTTTCCCTCCTCGTGACCCCTCAGCCATGCTTTGCTCTCGTAGCCGGCAAAGCCGATTGAATCTTTTCGCACCCGCCCGCTTCCTAACGGGCAGCGCGCGCGCAAAAAAGAAAATAAACGAGAGAGAGAGAGAGAGAGAGACCATTGGCAATACAGTCTTGTCTTGTAAATGAAAAGTATGCCGGGATTAATAAGGATATTGGATTTTCCCCATTAGCCGACCGGTTCGACCAAATGGACCAAAAAACAAACAAAATGGAAAAAAAAAAAAAGGGACGGCTATTTATTTCCGAGCCGATTCGCCTTACCCCTCCGCGCCTTCTAACGTTTCCCTTGAATAAGTCGAAAGCGATACTTTCTATTGTCCGGCCGCGTTGTACCGGCCTCGACGCTATGGAATCGGCTGGACGCCGTGCAATGAAAGGCTATATTAATTAGCGGACAAAGGAGTCAATGACGGTGCCGTGGCAAAGGCCCGGGGCAGGTAGATAAGACAGCGGGGGGAGTCGAGGGAGGCTCGAGTCCCCCAATAATCCCAATGACGCCAATGACGCCAAATACGGAATAATATCATTGGGAATGGGTTATTGGGGTACGGCGGCGGCGGCGGCGGGGAGGAGGAGGAGGACGGCGGCGGGGGAGGAGGAGGACGGTGGCGGCGGTGGCAGGGGAGCCGCGCTCACGGTTTAGCTCGCGAGAGCGAATAAATATAATTTATTGCAATCGTTAATCATTTTTCACGTAGGTAAACCGACGCTAAAAGACACTAAAGACCCGTATAAATCCGCACATTACAATAGTCCAGAAAAAAGGAGATGGGGGATAGGATTGCATACAGAAAATGCAAAAGTGTACATAAAATGTAAAAGGCTCGGGACCGAAGGCTTGTTAAAGTGGTACCACTTTGCAAAACAAATAAGGCGTAAAGTCTAACGGCAAACCTTGTACTTTTTTCTTTCTTTCTCTCTTTCTTTCTCTCGTTCTTTCTTTCTCTCGTTCTCTCGTTCTTTTTTCTTTCTTTCTTTCTTTCTTTCTTTTTCTCTTCTCCCCCGGTCCCCTGTCGCCGTGTCGCCGCCGCCCCTCTCTCCCGCCACTTACCTCCCCGCCCTGACATCACGGGTAGCATTGCCTCCCACTCCTGGCTCCCAGTCCAGCTCAGTCCCCCCCGCCCCTCGTCGGTTCGCCCGACTCTCGGTGCAACGACTACGCTCTCCACGAGGCTCTCTAGCTACGTCTAGGTCGCCGTCGCCGTCGCCGTCGCCGTCGGCGTTCAGTGAGTTTTTGCGACCCAAGAAGGAACTCCCCGTCGTAGTCGTTTGGTCGTGGTCGCCCCCCTCGGCCGCTACTACCGAGCAACGGACGGCGACAGCGGCGAGCTCTTCATTAGCGATCGCTCGTCCGAGACTTTATAGCGGGACGATTTCACCGATCGCGCGCTTTTCTCTTATTCCCCCGTCGCTTTTCCGGGAAGCCGGATTAATGCCCCGCGCAATTTCCGGTAAAACCTTTCTTTCCTATCTTTCCTAGCCGAGCGGCCGAGGGCAAGGCATCGCCGGGAGCCCGTGCAATAATCCGCCTCCCTCCCCCTCCCCCCCCCGCGCGGTCCTCGGTTAGCGGTACATCAGCGCGAGCCAATCGATATTACTGCAAGACGTTCTTGCGATATCGACAGTTCGATACCGCGAATCTCCTCAATTAAGAGTAACGGGCATCCCGTCTATACCATTACTCTCCCCCCCCCTCCTTTTTTTTTGTTTGCTTTTCTTTCATTGTCCTCTTTCCTCCCTGCCTCCGACAACTTCCACCGCTCCCTTTAACGGTTATACGCCTACGTAGTGCGGGAAATTTAAGGCCGCGAGAAGACGAGATCTAAGCAAGGATCTACGCCACCTCGACAATTTATATATAAACTCGGTCATCCCACTCTTCCTCGTACTCGCACCTTTTCACGTTAACGAGAAACGCGTACGTAATTACACGCGTAGCTTAATTAAAAGCTACCGATCGCCGAGGTGCAGTGGGATTAAAAAAAAAAAGAAGAAAAAAAAAAGAAGAAAAAAAAGAAAGAAAGAAATAAATAAAGAAAGAAGGAAATAAAGAAAGAAAGCAAAAAAAAACATGTACGATTTTTATCACTGGCGATAATAATGCTTACAATTAAAAGGTTTGTCCTTAATTTATTTAATGCAGCCCAGCCGCGGGTTGAGGCCGAGCCCTGTTGTAGAAAGGAGGGGGGATGGCTGGCTGGTTGGCTGGATGGCTGGCTGGCTATATAGTAAAATATCAGGATTGCCGAGCACGGCTGCCCATTCGTATAAATAAAATTCTGATAAAATTCTGAGTAAAATTGAATTTTTATTCAATAGCGAAGAATTAATTTGTACGGTGGTCGTGGCTCGTAATGGGAAAAGGCCCATGTGAGAGTGCGGGCCAGCGCCGCGGCATATTTATTCACGAAGAAAATCGACAAAAAAGCCCCGAGTCGTTGTAGCATTAATAGTTATAACGACGACGATGCTGATGATGCTGGTGATGCTGGTGATGATGATGATGATGATGATGATAATAAGAGAACGGCGATGCCGGTGCTGGTCGGCTCCTGCCGAGATTAAGGTACTGAAGGGCCGTAGAGTGGTGGTTATCGGGGGGGGGGGGAGACTGGGCGCGCATATCGTACGGCGATGCCTAATTAAGTTGTGAATTAATCGAGAGTAAAAAGTTTATGCGGACAGATCGGAGGAACCGGGGGGGGGAGTGGGGGGAACATCATCATAGCCGACCTCGGGGCTCTCGCGCGATGCCCTCGTCATCGTTGTCATCGTCCCGCAGACGATGCACGCGCACACGGGCGCGCCGCACTCAGCGAGTGACACACGGACACGCAAAATGGTCGCATAAAGTGGCAAAAGAACGAGTCGCGCACACGGCTGTGCGCGTTATTATCCGCGGCTATATCCGCGCCGTATAAGCATATATAAACCTTGCGGCGACGTAGCGAGCGACGGAGCGACGTAGCGAGCGACGGAGCGAGCGAATGAGCGAGCCAACGAGCGAGCCAAGTGGAGTGGGAGGGGCGATGGGGGGGTTATGGCGAGGGAGAGAGAGGGAGGGAACGAGTCCGTGAGACTTGCAAGGACAGCCGGCGATTACCGGCTGAATTAGGGGAGGGTGCCGCTGTCCCCTCGGTCTGGTTCCGCTTATACCTACCGCTCCGACTACTTTGCCGGAGAGCAAAAGAGGGAGAGAGGGACGAATAAATAATTCAGCCGGTGTATTCCCGGAATTCTGGACGAACGAACCAACCAACCAACCAACCAACCAACCAACGAACGTACGTACGTACGGACGAAGGAAGGCATGAAGGAAGGAACGGAGGTTTGGAACGGAGGTTTGGAACGATGGAAGGAACGAAGGGAGGAACGAAGGGAGGAACGAAAGGAACCAAGAGAGCGGCGGCCCTCTTACGCGAGGAGAATTTTCATTTTCGGGAGGAGCCAGCGCCCGACCCTCAGCCAGCTTCTTCTTATAATTTCTTTTTCGTTGTTTTTATATAAGCACTTGTTGTTTTTTTTTGTTTTCTCGTCCGGGAGACTCGGGGCTCGTGGGTTCCGATGGGGATTCCGACTCATCTCGCCTAGAGAGACGGCGAGCGAGAGAGCGAGCGAGCGAGTATTATGAATGCCACGGATATATAATGTAATAGAGGGATATCGTTTTTTTTTTCTTTCTTTTTTCTTTTTCTTTTTCTTTTCTTTTTCTTTTTTCCCAAGAAATCCTTTTGGCTCGGCAAATTACTTTGTATATGAAAGAATCGAGACAGACTGCGAGTGCATGCAAATGAGTCACCTCCGGCATACGTAATAAATTTTTCGTATGGTTTTTATTAGTTTGTTTACCGTTGTTGCCACCATTAACTCTTAACTTTACGAGACGCACCGGGATAATCGATTTTTTTTCGACAATGTCTTTTCGAAAAATGTCCGAGGCGAGCGCCGGCTAATTTCGGCTAAAGGGCTCGGCCTTATCGATCGAGGAAAACGCTAATTATTCATTTTCCGCTCGGCTACCTCACACCCCCTCGCCCTCCTCTCGACAATCCCATCCAGCCGATACTCTTTTTTTATTTATTTTTTTATTTTTTTTCTTCTTCTTCTTCTTCCACGTCCCATCCAGTGCGCTCTCTCTCTCTCTCTCTCCGTCGTCTCGCTGAAGAAATCGATTCCTCTATATACTTTTGTAAGCGCCAAATTCTGTGCCTCGCGTCACGTAAGCAGCACGAAAATATTTACCGCCAGCCGGCGCATTATTCATATTAGACGTTATTAACATAATTCCCCCCTTAATGCGTATTTTTCAGCCACTCGTACCTTCCAGAATTTACCATTTCATATGAATTCGCCGAGATTGCAGTCTGCATACTTTATTATTTAAATAATATTCTTAGTTCCTTTATGGAGGGGGGCGGGGGGGGCGGGGAAATGGAGCGGATGGAGCGGATGGAGCGGAGGGAGCGGTGGGAGCGGAGGGAGGTGAAGAAAATAAAGAAAGGAAAGGTAATCGACCATTGAGAAATCTCGTTTCGTAATGCCTTTTTATCTACATATTTTAATCAGAAGCTTGTTTTTAATACGGCCAATAACTTAGCTTTTCCTTAGGTAAAATTGCTCGGGGCGCCCAATTAAGCAGTACTTTATCAGTAGCATTTTTTCGCAAATGCAACCTAAATAGTTAGTTAATAAAATCTCCCCGAGAGAGTGAGAGGGGAGAGAGGGGGGAGGAAGGAAGGAACAAGAAGAGAAAAGGTAAACTAAAGCTATCGTGGCGGATGGTTGGTGGGGAGGTGGGGAGGTGGGGCGGGGGAGTCGGGAATTATTAAACCATCCCCTTAATGTATTGCTTTAAAGGAAAAGTGAGGCCCCGCGCGCTCTCGATGACGTCGGTACAGAGAATGCCGAGCGACGCCGCAAGACGATTCCTTCATAAATAAGACAAGCCGAAGCCGAAGCCGAAGCCGAAGCCGAAGCCGAAGCCAAACAAAACAAATTAAGTAAAAAAAGAAAATGACGGGCTGGGGTTGAGGGCGGAGGGGAGGGCGGAGGGGGAGCTGGGGAGAACGAACGGGAAAATAAATGAAATAAATGAAATAAATGAAATAAATGAAATAAATGAAATAAATGAAATAAATGAAATAAATGAAATAAATGAAATAAATGAAATAAATAAATAAATATGAAATAAATGAAATAAATGAAAGAAATAAATGAAAGCGGAGAAAATGGAAGGAAATGAAAGGAGGGAACGAGGACGCGGAAAGAGTCGAAGAGTCGTAGGGGCGGCCAATAATGCCCCATATATTTGCCAATTTATGCCCGAAAACGTATTAAATACTTAATACGACCGCTCGCCCCCGTGTAATAATTTGGCCGGTCACCCACACAGGCCCGTCCGCCCGTCCGCCCTCCCCCGCCCGTGCCCGTCCGCAAGACCGAAGGGGTATTAAATTAGGGCCAATATTTTAAAACGCGGGGTACGTCGCGGTATACACCTACATTGTAAATACGGGTATTTTGCGCTCGCGGACCGGCGGAGGGGGAGGGGAGGGGGACGGGTGGAAGAGGAGAGGAGAGGAGTCTCTTCTAAGAATAGAGAAGCTGGCGAATCATGATGCATGGGATAAGATAACCGAGAAAGCAAATAAGAATAAATGGCGGTGCGTTCTCTCTCTCTCTCTCTCTCTCTCTCTCTCTCTCTCTCTCTCTCTATCTCTCCGTCCTGTCCGTCTTGTCTTGTCTTGTCTTGGCTGTCTGTGCGCTTGCCTGCTTGCCTGGCTGGCTGGCTGGCTGGCTGGCTGGCTGGCTCTGAAGTAGAAATAGAATACGGGGAGGAGGAAGAGCGAGTCCGGGGACAGATGGGGAAGGAGAGATAGAAAAAGAATAAGACATAGTTTAGTCGTGAGTGTATCAAGGAAGGGAGGAGGAACATGAGACGAAAGGAGCCTCCTCCTTGGCTCTCGGTCCATACCAGAAATGCCACGATGGCAGTGCGCATCTCTCCCCCCCCTCCTTCATCTTCCTCTCACGTTTTTCCCTATTTATTTAATTCTTGGCTCGCCCCCGCCCCTCGCACAAATACTCCATCTCTCTGCTCTCTCTCTGCTCTCTCTCTCTCTCTCTCTCTCTCTCTCTCTCTCTCTCTCTCGCGCGCACGCAGTCTGTTCTGGCGAGCAAAGCGAGTCGCGCCGTTCGGTTTTTTTGTCTTTTACTTTTTTTGTTTTTTCTTTGTTTTTTTCGTTATTCGAACGTTTTTCCATATCTCGAGTTAATCCATCTCCGCGTTCCGCCGGCATCGCGTATTACACGTTCGGAGATACAAGTTTATTAGCTTATACACGCACGGCGTCCTTCTCCGCTGGCCCGCCAATCGAAATTATTTTCATTTATCAATATTAAAGGAGAGGGGGGGGGAAACAAAAATAAATAAATAAATAAATAGAAAAAAATTCCTTATTATCCATTGATTTATTGGGGGGGGGGGTATAGGAGGCCGCGCGGAATTATCCGAAAGCAATTCAAAAAAACATTATCTTTCACATATTTTTTCGAACTTTATATGAAAACTTTTTTCTCTTTTCTCTTTTCTCTTTTCTCTTTTCTTTTTCTTTTTTTTTTAAGCAATTAAAATGGCCCCGCCGAATCACAATCATTTTTACCCAATAATTATTATTCCCTCATTTACACACTACGAGCCTTAAGCAGTGTTTAAAACTTTTATACCGGCCAATAAATAATATATTATTTATTATTTATATGCTCTCTCTCTCTCTCTCTCTCTCTCTCTCTCTCTCTCTCTCTCTCTCTTTATACAGCGGCTTTTTCTTCTCGAGTACAATTATTCCAGGGGCACGTAATACCTTCTCTATCCCGTATCCCCCGACCATCATGGCATAAATTTTATATAATTTATTTATATTTGTATTCTTAAGAATATCAGAATTTGCGCTGAGTATTAGCGTTGGGTGAAGGATACGAGAGGGATCGATTCGTCGAAACAAAATTAAAAACTATTGACATCGTTATATATTCATGTATATGTTATATACGCACGCACACCCATACACACACACGCAACATATAACGTCAAGCGTCAATATATTGTGTAGAAAATATTATTATATTCAGGATGAGAAGGTATATTATTACGCGCTTAAAGCCCAATAAATAACCTTTCCAGGAATTTCTTCTCTCCCGTAATTTTTCGTACGGATTTAAACATTATGCGCGATAAGACTTTGGAATTTAATTGAATAAACTCTAAGCGATATAATTAAACGCTTTCAAAGTACGCCCTCGGAGGATACGTATCCATGCGTTGTATAAAATACGTTAAATCCGTATCGGCGGATCGTGTAAGTTCATTAAATATATATAAATAGGTTCATGCGGCTTATCCGTTAAATTAACAATAAAAGTCCGCCCAACGCCAAACGGATAAATACACACGTAAGAATTAACAACAACAATAATGACAATTATTTATAACCACGGGGGGGGGGGCCTCGCGTATAACATTTTGTAATTTACAATACATACAATTGAATTCTTTCATTGCTATTTGTGAGTTTTAAATATCTAATATAATTTTTAATGGCCTTGCCAGTAAATTGCGAACCTTCTTCTTACCACGGGGTTGTTAAACAAAAAAAAAAGAGAGAAAGAAAATATTAGACGTTTAATAAAGGAGTGGTAGGCAGCGAGGACAAACAACGGCAACGGCAATGGCAACAACAGCAACAACAACAACAACAGTAACAAGAAGAAGATGATGATGATGATGACGATGATGACGATGAGGACGACGACGACGACGACGACGACGATGATGAACATAGGAGAGGAAAGAAAGAGGACTGCCTACTCAAAGAGAGAGGAGAGAGAGAGGGAGAGCGAATGAAATTAAAGGAAGAAAGAGAACCGGTTGGCTCCGTCCTATCCGGGCCTACGAGCGGCCAAACGGGTTATTAAAAATTATTATTTACTTATACACTTTTACAATCCCATACATTGCACATTACAAAAGATCTTCTTACATATTGAATGTCATCTAGAATATTCGGCAGTCTTTTATTACCGCGAGTCAATGAATAAAGTTCTTTAAATAAGCGAACGACGTATAATAAACAGCCGGCGTCCATCGTCCTCCATTTGCGTTTCCCATGAGCTATAATACACCACGTATACTCCTCTCCATCTTTCCTTCTCGGCCAGGCAATTATATGAAATTTTTCTTTTTTAAATAACCTTCCCCCCCCCCCCCCCCCGCATCTACGTTCTCGCGCATCTCTCACCCTCTGTAGGTTATTCGGGGGTGGGGGGGGGGGTTTCGGGATCGAAGGGACGTTTATAAAATGACGATATCCTCCTAATGTTCGCAATTATCGTTAGAATTAGTGTTGCTGCTCTAGCTGCCAATGCCATGCGAATGCCATCCGAATATCCGAATATCAATTAGAATTTACAGTGTAAGTGCGTCGCTCGATTCTTTTACTTCTGGGGGTTGGTGGGGCGGGGGACAAACAGAAATAAACGAATAAATAAATAAATGAATAAATATAAAGCAAAAATCTATTTCTCATTGTTGCCGGCATGGTTATTATTACGAATAATAGGATTAGGCGGGGAGGATACGAGATGGGATTACGGTGGGGGGAGGGGGGGGTAGGAGGCTGTAGAGCTCGATTGGCAGGCCTTTTATATTCACGGATCGAGAGTATTTTTAAGAAATATTACAGATTTTAAAATTAGAAAGAATGCCTTGTAATAAAATATTCGAAACACATGGGCGGCTACGCGTATACACGTACAGCAATTCCATAGCCTACGTATATTTCGGTGTATTATTTTATACAACAAATTGCTACGACGACGATGGAGAAGATGGAGAAGATGGAGAAGATGGAGAAGAGATTGGTGAAGTTTAGCCTCGACTCGATTACGTACCGTATTTCATGAATAATACGGCAGATAATCATGTATATTGCGCGGATATTTGTCTCGAGGACAATTTTGCCGAATTTTTCCGGGCGCCTGGAAAATGACTGCGAATGTCGGGATGGGGTTATTGGGGTAAATTGGCGTTAGACGCAATCTAGTTGTTAATAATCCAGTTGTCGGTCCAGTGAGTCGTCCGCTCGGCGAGAAGCCATGCATGCGACGACGCTCTCTAGGTAGTGTAGTGTAGTGTAATGGCGGCAGCGGCGAGGAGGGGTTATTGGGGTAGTAGCCCAGAAGGCAAGTTAAATAAAAGCAAATGATCCGATTCGCCCTCTCCTTGCACTTTCTCTTTGCAGAAGGAAGTCCAGCGGCTTCGGCGGTGGCGGCGGTGGTGGCGGCAGTAGCAGCAGCAGCAGTAGCGGCACCATCACCACCACCACCACCACCACCACTACCACCAGCAGCAGCAGAAGGAAGCTTCCAGCCTGAGTTAATCCCCTGGAAGTACGTAGGCTCGGCTTCCCTATTTTTCGAACCGACGAAACGAAAATCCAAAGAGTCGTCGTGTGTACTCACGTGCTTTCCATTCGACCTGTCCATCTCGCTTTTTCTCTGACACTCTATTTCGCCATCTTACTTCCCCACCACTACCTTGTCTGGCCATCGGCCAACTCATCTAACTCTACCCCCGGTGCTCCGAGCTTTCTCTCTCCCCCACCGGCCCCCCCCTACTCCCCTACTCTCCTACTCTCTATCTCTCCCTGTCTCTCCCTGTCTCTCTCCCTCTGTCTCCCTCTATGTCTCCCTCTGTCTCAACCCTCGCCTAGACGATCTATCGCTCCATCTATCTGCCGTCTACGTTCCGTGAAATAGAGAATAAAGGATAAGGAATGAGAAATGAAATGAGCAATGGATATAGCGAAGGAGTGTTATACGGAGCCAAATATATAGAGAAATGCCGTGGGTGAAAGTGAGTGCAAAAAGACAAAGAGCGGCGGAGCGGTAGAGGGAGAGAGAGGAGCGGGAGCGGGAGAGAGAGAGGGAGAGCCGAACCGAGTTGGCGCAAGACGAGATTCAATTTGAAACGAGCGACGTTTCGAGAAAAAGATAGAGAAAGCACGACATTATCATTATAATTTATATATATATATATATACGTGCGCTATAAATATATATATATCGTCGTAAGTGAGCGGGGGCGCATTTGCGTTTACGTATTCGTTAATGCGCGTAATGCGCGTATAGGGTAAGGTATGCCGAGGAGGGAAATTTTAAATAAACGCGTTGTCACGAGGACCGACGCTCTCCGTGCAGACCGTCTGCCCCGGCAATGTTCCATGCAACGTTCCATGCAACGTTCCATTGCAGGTTTCAATTTAGCCGAGCAGCGTATCAGAGCTACCGGCGGCCCGGGTGATAAGCATCTTCTGGCCTCGGCCGGAGTCGCGGGGAGTACGTATCGAGGGATGGGGTGGGGGGGTGAGCGAGGAAGAGGAGCACGGGCCGCATAGACTCCGGGAGGGAGAAGGAGCGAGGAAAAGAAAGGAAAGGAGGGCGGTGCGCGTAGGGGGCGTAAGATTTTGGGTAGAAAGTACCTCTTTCATTCGTCGTTCCTTCTCTCCTTCCTTCTCTCCCCTCGCCGACCCTCCCCGTCACTGAGCCGATGAGCCGCTCTGCCGCCGTAGCCGCCGTCGTCGTCGTCGTCGTCGTTGCCGCTCTTTATCCCTCGTACGCACGCACTCGCGCACGCACGCACTCACGCACTCACTCACGCACGCACGCACGCACGCACGCAGGCAGGCAGGCAGGCACGCACGGAGCCAGGGCCGAGCACGCTCGTACGGCAATAGATTCCGAGGGAATGGCATGCCGCCATTCCTGAATTCCAGGAACTGTCACCGAATCTGCAGGCCGGCACCGGGGGCCGCGCATATGCGCGCCGAGGGCACGGGGACGGGGACGGGGACGGGGACGGGGACGCGATCGCAATATAGACAAAAAGAGAGCGAGACAAAGAGTCAGAGAGAGTCAGAGAGTGAGAGAGAGAGGGTTATTTCGCACGATAAAACGGGCTTGAATATCGCGTGCGTGGGAATCGGCTTGACCGATCCTATTACCGAAGATCGTGAAATTAAGAAATTTTTTCCCAACTCGTTTGCTACCTAAGAATTAAGTCCTCTTTCTCTTTATAGGCCCCGGGCGCATGCACGGGGCGACTGACTCGGGAAGGTTAATTGTGAAGGAGCTCCCCCGAGAGCACACGTGCTCCTGACAGGTACATCTCTAACTCTCCGTATCTACTATCCTATACGACGTACCTTAGCCTATACGTACCGTATATATATATATATATATTCATAACGACCTTCTTCCTTTCTCGCATTCGAGCCCTCCCGCCCCTCCAGCCCTTCTCCACCCCAATAACCTTCTTTATAAAGAAAATTCCTCTCCCCCGTGTTAAATACGTCGCTCGTACAGTGTCATTTTTTTGTTTTTGTTTTTTGTTTTTGTTTTTCTTTATCTCTTACGGGCTCTCTAAGCTATCGGCACCTCGAATTAAACCTCCCCTCCCCCTCCCTCCATCTATCCTTCCCGATTCTTTTTTTGCTTTTTTTTTTGTTTTTGTTCTCGTTTCTTTTACATATCTAACGAGCTGCGTGCGAGCTTCTGAATTCTCTCCTTGGGAGCGAGTCGTTCATTACGAGACCCTTTTTTCCCCGTCATTCGTACATAGTAATCGTTAGGTTTTTCTTCTTCTTCTTCTTCTTCTTCTTCTTCTTTATTTTTACAAGAAAAAACAGAACTGCATCGATGCTTTACGCAATCCTCACCTTATACTCCAATCATTTCTAATCACTTACCTTCTAACGCGCGCGCATATATAGCATTGTTTCCAGGATGTTTAATCGAAGGATAGCGGGTCAACGGTTTTGAAGAAATTCAGATTATCCCGCTCTCTGGTTTTTTTTTTTTCTTCATATATATAAAATTGCATTTGTCCGAGCTGCGTACATAAAAATACGTAGAATTCACGTATCAAAATCTATGATTACGAAGTAGATAATTGCGCCGGGAGGGGTGTAATTTAAGGTTAATGCCAGCGGGTCTCAAGTCTATTATTGTTGATCCAAAGCTCGATGCTTAAGGATGCTTTAATAAGCAGTTTACGAAACTTTATGGCTTTGAAAAAAATCGCCGGTAAACGTAAATTTACATATTTCAAAGTGCTCGATAGAGAAAGAAAAATAGAAAAACCGATTCACTACTGGCATTTTTTCAATATCCTCAATATCTTCGAATAGAAAAGTTCTCCTTAGGCAAATAACGAAAAAAATACATTTGTTTCGCTCGTTACATTCTGTCCTTTGCCCTGCCCGCTTATTCGGATGCGAATATTATTCGGGCGATTCCCTTTTTGTTTTCTTTTTTTTTCAATTAATCGTTTTCATATATAATAAGCCGAAGAATTATATAAATTCGCGTGGACGTTATTGTCACAACAAAAGTCTACGAAGCGGGTTTAAAAATAGCTGTATCGTGTTTACGGGGCTTAATATGAGAATCGAATTTACAGGATTACGGCTAACAAAAGAAGACCAATCGCTATAAACTCACTGATTTTTCTCGTTCGCCTTTCAATCGATATTGGCAATTGACAAATACATGTAAAATAGTAAAAGCAGCTCTGAAAATTGATTACCCCTTCCTTTGCGAGCCTTAACTTAACTTTCTACGCTGGCTGGCTGGATTCACTGTAATTCACTGTAATTCACTGTAATTCAGTGTAATTACAATAACCCGAACAGGCACAATTAGAGCTTTAAAAGTTAATTGTTCGTAAGTTCAGCCGTCAATTAACTAATAAAATTTGCAAATACGCGCATGGATTATATGTGTAGTGCGTTACTTACTCTCTTAATTCCATATAAACGAGTGAAAAGCCTTTGGAACTCTTAATGCAGTACGAATAATATTGGAATTTGATCATCGTAGACGTAAGAGGAGGAAGCGGGAACGGGGAAGGGGTAGGGTAGGGGGGGGGGCGCACACGTGCAATACGCGAACGTAAGGGCCGAGAAGGACGAGTTGGACGTGGCGAAATTGTATTGCGGGCACGGACAAGAAGGAATTTCCTACTTTATATTTTACCGTTATGAATTATTTGATAAATTCGGAGGCAATGAAGGAGGGGCCTCCGATGTATTTGTAATACTGTTGGCCCGAGGCGGCTCGGCCGGCCCGTAAACACGTCCGCCGGGATTTCGTCTTAATAAATTCATCTGGCGAACAAAGGGAAAGGCGATCGAGTCGGTCGAGCGAGCCCTGAGGACGCGAGGTAATTTCAATAAGAATTTGATTATGAGCGTGAAAGAAAGAAATGGGCCGGACACTGGGACCGTCGTTTCGATGGATGGAGAAGGAGGGAGGGAGGGAGGTATGGAGGGAGGGAGGAGGAGTGACTCGGCACGGCACGGCAGGGCTCGGCTCGACTCGGCTCGGCTCGACTCGGCTCGACTCGGAGGTAAGAAGAAATCCTGGAAAGGCCGATGTGGCCGACTCTCGGCTCGGATTCGGGCCCCGGCGAGGAGGTGGGAGCCGTTCTCGGCGCGGCAGAGGAGTTTCGGGACGGGCATCGGCGGGACGCGCCGAGTCAGTCTAAACTACCAATCAGATAACGCGTACGGCCGCTCGGGAGCCCGTCACCTCGGACCGTCAGCTTTTCTCGAGCCCTCGTTTCCATTCGACGTTAGGGCAGCCTTCCTAATAATCTACGACATGTCTATTCCTTCTTTCGAAAGATCCCACTTAAGCGCCTAATATTTCAATACTACGGCGGACATTCGTAGTCGTGGTCCTCCTCCTCCTCCCCGCCCTCCTCCCTACAATCATCCAAGCCTTTTCAAAATAACTTGTCCGCTCGCCTTGTAGTAGCAACAGCAGCAACAACTAGAACAGCAACAACAGCAACAATAATAATGAAAAGGAAAAGGAAGAAAAAAATATGGCCGGTGGAAAAGCGGTCTCGGGCAGCTCGTACGATCGGCGGTCGGATGCAAGAAAACCGCTTTAATCTATCGAAATTAAATCGAATCGCCTTCGCCTTCGCCGTCTCGAAAGCAGTCGCTGCAACCGCTTCAAACGAATTCTTTTCTCCTCTTCCCTTTTCTTCTTCTTTCTTTTTTTTTCTGTCCTGTCCGGCCTTTGAGAACAGTCGAGAGAAAAAAAAAAAAAAAAAAAATAAGTAAAAGAAAAAGATTCATTAATTTCGAAATTCCTCGCCGCCGTAAGGCCGACATACGGAATAATATCAGACGTCGTTGTCGTTGTCGTCGTTGTTCATCAGCTTCTTATTCTCCTTCTTCTCCTTCTTCTCCTTCTTATCCACCTGTGAATAATGTCGATATTTTGCGCGTAAGAGCCGTGGCTCGCGCATCGTAGAAAAGGCGGCTTCGTGGTGGTGGTGGTGGTGGTGGTGGTGAGGAAACAACCTAACGATAATTGCAGAAAACTAAGTTAAGGTTAATTTTTGTAACCGAGCAACGTGGGAACGTGGAGACGTGGAGACGTGGAGAGCCGGCGAACGCGTCTTAGAATGCCAGACATTAGTCAATATTTTTTCTCGAAATAAATAAAAAAAAAAAAAAAAAAAATAATCTTTTCGCTTTGTTGGTATTGGCGTGTCGGCCGCGAGCGAGCGAATAAAGTACGTACATCATTGTTGTTGTTGTTGTTGTTGTTGTTGTTGGAAAGCGTTATGAAACGAGAGATGTAGGTGAGCGCGGTACTTACCCGCAATTAGAAAATATGACTATGTATGTCGAAAGTTGCGTAATTGGCGCAAAGAAGCGCGGATCCTCGCGGACACGTGCATTATGCCCTCGGGTATCATTATACACACTTACGTACGTACGTACGTACGTAAATCGTTTCTCATTATGTCGGCGCGCGGACGCGGCCCAATGACAAAGAAAGACAGCGGTATAATCGGCACGTAATGGCGGTTGCAATTACGGATGATCAATAAATCCTGCGACTGTACGTCTCGTCTTCTTCCCTCGTAAGCAAATTAACCTGGCCGGGCTTTTTAATTTACTTATTCGGCCTTTAAGCGACGTCGATAGCAAAATAGTATAATTAATTAATTAGCCACGAGCTTAGCCACGAGCTTAGCCACGAGCTTAGACTTTATTATTAAACAGATTATCCATTTTGTCCAATCCACAGCCGTTGGTTGGCATTTAATGCTTTCTAATAAACATATATATATATATATATATCGGATACGTACGTTGTGATTGTCGGCATCGATCCTCGTCTCGGTAAGCGAAGAAAACCGCAAGCTTACCTTCGTCGGTCGAATCGGGATCGGGAACAGTTCTTTGGGAAAGAAAAATAATAAGGTCTTTAAGCGTCCGTGAAAAGCTGAAAAGGGACTAGAAAGTGGATTTCTAATTTTTTTTTTTTTTTTTTTTTTTTCGTCGCACAACTAATGTCGCTCGACGACGGGCTGGAAGGGATGGAAGGGATGGAAGGGATGGAAGGGACGGATGAAGAATTACGACGAAGAGAACACGTCTTCGGCGCTCCCTTCTCCTCAACAATGTCGTCCATCGCCTTTCTTGCGACACTTTTTTTTCATTAATAGAAAGTTAAATCTCGGGCTTCCCTCCTTCATATTTTCTCTACATAAATCTCAGTTATACCAAAGGAAGAACAACTTTACTTGAGTCCTTGTAATATTCGTAAAATATCATTTATCCGGCTCGTCTTAGCCGCGACACTTTTCATTGGAGTACAATAAAGTAAGAAGAGGTACAAAAAAAAAAAAAAAGAAAAAAAAACTGCTGATTATCTATATTTACAATAACCCGATGCTCAAATGATGTTATTATCTTAAAATAACTTGATTTCAGGAGACTTGGATCCGCTTGTATTTTCAGATATACGCGCGCGCGCACACGAACACACTACTGACCCCTTAATGCACTTTGTGTAAAATATAAAGCTGCAAAAATTTACGGTAGGATATAATTGGATCATTATTTGTTTACACAAGACTACGATTATCCGGTGAATATGATTGTAAATATCCAATAATGATCTAACTATGCTGTAGAGCGCTGCGCATGCCGTAAACACGCGTTTATCGCTTTTATGAGCTTATTTTAAAATTATGAAACGTTTAATTATTGACAATGTACTTAATTATTATTAATTGCCAATTAAAGAAAGAAAAGAAAAATAAGAAAAATAAGAAAAATAAGAAAAGAAAAGAAACGCGCTCAAAGAATGCACTCGTTACTTAATTTATTGGGGTTATTTTACAAGCACGCATTGCTCACGTTATTTCATTATGTTACTTTATTATTACGTTCTATTATATAATAAAACAAAATTATTTTTGGGAGTAGAAGATCTGAGGAGGCCATTGTGTGCCATAAAGATTCTTCTCTGATTGTCAGCGTAATAATATTACGAACCGCCTCTGAAGAACCATCGTGTCTCTCGTTTGCGTGTCACATCGATTTGTATTTCTGTACAATCTTATAAAAGGATAATTTACCCTTTCCTAGATACAATTACTTTGATTATTAAATCTTTCTCGTAATTTGCAATCCCGTAGAATATTATCGAAAGAAAAAAAATTAATATATATATATATATATATATACGTGTGTGTGTACGAGTGTTACTTCACGTCTATACGCGCACTAATGAACGCATAGAAATTAACATGACAACAAAAAAGTATGGCCTCGAATCACGTAAATAGAAGGATTTAAAATAGTATTGTAATGCGTGCCGTGTATTCTCGTTTTACGGAATTCTAGCGAATAAATTATAAAGACCGAAATGTGGAAAATTAATTACTTAATCCTTACAAATACCTTTCTTTCTTTTAATCTTCATTCCATCTCTAATAGTTTATAATTTTTCGAAAACTTTATTATGCCTTGCGCCACAAAAGTTTATAATGTTCGCGGATCTAATGCAGGGCTTTGGCTTCTATAGCGTTCTAACGATTACTATACAATTGCTTGTTATTAGTGGTTATCAAATTCAGTACTGCTTACTTACAACAACAAAAACATAAACAAAAAAACAATCAACAAATAAAGAATGCCAATTTTTATCGATACGTTTCCTCTCGTCTTTATTATATTTAAACGTCAATTTGTATTATAAACGGTCGTCGTCATAAAATACATAAAAAATGTACATATATATATATGTATATGTAATATTCCATCGATTATGTAGATAACGATAGGAACGGAGTGATCGATTCGACTTAATTATAAAACTATAATTCACAGAGGCCGACAAAAGTATGGAGTTCTTCAAAGTATAATATATTCAGTAAAAATTAAAATCGTTATTCCATTTTTCCACTTATCCCGTTCGCCAATCCTAAATTATTATAATGTTTAAATAAAAATAACCCCACTTGCGGCTTATCAACCGAGCCATTCTTCATTATTGTTAATAAATGTATTATCTTTCGAAAGTTTGTCAATCGATGCGCGAGAAAGCGGAATTTCCATCGCAATATCAACGACTTTTATTCTCATTAACTTCATTATGCTCAATATATTTATAATTTATAATTTTAAATCTTTTTTTCCTTTGTTTTTTTGTTTTTTTTTTTTTTTTTTTTTAAATACGAGAATATAGATTTACGTTAAGTCAAGTCTTGCAATGGAAGTTTATTTAAGAAATCATGGGGAATATAGTTTCATGAGCCTTACGCGTAAGCGCGATGGGAAGCAACAATACTCGACTGAATTGACTCGAATAAAATTGATCTTTGACGAAGGATTTCCACGGAGAAGCATGAAGCATCGATATATTCGGATTATTCAATATTATTCTTGTATCCTCTATTCATTGTACTTGTACCTTCTATTACTCTTCTTCTTCTTTTTTTTTCTTTTTAATTTTTAAATTTGTTTGTTCTATATAAACTTATTAATTATTTCAATGTAATGAAATTGGCTTTAACAAGCCGATTAAATTATTCCAACGAAACGTTTATTTATCTCATGTCTGGGCAAATAAAACATTTGGACGAAGCATTAAAATTTCTTCCATCTTCATAATCCATTATATATATATACGAAGCTTGGAGTTAGCTGAGGGTAGTGAAATGAGAGTAGAGGTTTTATGAAAATTTAAAACTTTATTTCTAAAATTGAGAAGCTCGCCGTTCCTTTCTGCCTCTCGGATACATCGTGGTTATATTATCTATGGAATAATTGCGTGCAGAATTTGCCTGAACGCAAACTGATTGATCGACATACTTAGCATCGGCTTGTGTATGCAGTTAGTTCGCAATACAGAGCAATCGTTATTTATTTATTTATTTATTTTAACGTACGTTAAGTAAACGTAAGGAGAGAGTAAGTTTATATAGTGAAATATATTTGTCTTTGCAATGTTCACCGAATGGAAAAGTTCATTATTAAGTTTCGATTTATTTGAATTTATTTGAACTTTTTCCGAACCTCGTTCGGAAGCATCGTCAATCAATATCTATATATCAATATCTATATATATATTATATGTAAGAGAAGAAGAAAAGAAGAAGACGTTTCACGTGGTAAATTCGTAAAATCCGGTCAAATTGACAAGGAAACGATTCCGTGAAATAAATTGTAATTAACAAATCGACGATAAATTCCATTTGAAGAAAAAGATTTGAAGAAAAAAAGAAAACGAAGATAAAGGGTAAACGATGATTGGCAAAGAAAATGTCGTAGCGCGCGTGAGCGTTAATTATTAGCGATTAATTAGGTAGCGATAATATTGAGCGGTATTTGAAGTCGTAGGAAGCTAAACGTAGGAATAAAACGTAATTGGAATGGATGCGATTCGCCGTGGCGCACGAAGGACGAGTGAACGCGTAAGCGGAACATTTGTTTACCGAGACCGACAAACCCGCAGTACTTCTTCTTCTTATCTGTTGCTTTAGCCGAATAACCTTTGCTTCGCTAAGTAAAGAAGTAAAGTCGTGTATATGATAATTTTTGCATGCAAAAAAGATTACATGCGGTCACGTATTCGAGAAAGCCATGGGTGCGGTGCAGGTAGGGGAGGGGCCGGTGGCGTTGGTGGTGGCGGTGGTGGTGGTCGGTGGTGGTGGCCCAATCGCCCATCCCTACGTATCCCTTTGGAGCGGACTCATTATCGAATGAAAGTTAGATAATCAAGGGCAACAACAGCAGCAGCAACAACAGCAACAACAGCAGCAACGGCAGCAGCAACGGCAGCAGCCTTGCGAGTCCGTAGTATTAGAGCGGAGTCGGCGATCGTATCTCCTCCCTTTGTTCGCCTGGAGCTCGCAGCATTGTCCGGAAAAGCGGAATTCACGCTACCCACGTGAGAACGAGCCAGTCATAATAAATTATAAAAATTAATAATGCACTTTGTCATTGAACGCCTTCTCAATGACGAGCTCCAAACTCGATCTCCAACGTAGCTAAGCATTCGGTGAGAGAGAGAGAGACGGGGGTGGGGGAGGGGAAGAAGAGAGGTACACACGCACTCTAGAGTTGTTTTGACGATGTCGAAGGGAACGAGGGAAGGGAATTAACGTCGGCGTAGAGATAATTAATTAAAAGTTGGAGGTCTGGCCGGTAATAAAGAGCCGATGTGCGCCGGGAAGTCGTCGGGAATGCCGGGAATGCCGGGGAATTGAATCGGCAAAGCTATTGATATCGCGGAAGGTGGCCGAGTCGAAATTAAAATGTTTCCCTTAAGGATGGAGCGGGTCGTGGTCGGGGACGGGGTCGGGGACGGGGTCGGAGGAGGCCAAGGAGGAGACGGAGTGGTGCATCGAGTCGGAGTAATTAGAAGCGGCGGGCGCGCAGCCCGTTACCACCGGGGCCCGTCAAGGAGAGGCGAGGCGAGGCGAGGCGGGGCGGGCGAGGAGGGGCAACGGGGCGAGGAGGGGCAACGGGGCAGATAACACACTCTCGATAATAGTACGAGTCGTTCGTACTTCCCAAGGGATCAGCGGTGCAGCGGCTTTATAATTACTCGTCCTTTTTTTTTTCCTCTCCTTTCACTCCCTTCTCCTCTCTCGTCGTCCCCCTTTCCCTTTCCCCACCAATTCCAGCAGAGATGAAACTACGCGCTGGTCTACCGCGTGGATATTATACGCTCGGGAAGCGCTGCACTTTGCGGCTTCGATGCGTATAGGAAATTATTACGCAAAGTCAAATATAGAAAGCGAACAACTTACCTTTTCATCGGTGCGCGCGCACCCGCACGCGCGCCACTGCTTACTCAATCCGGTAATTTTCCTCTTTTAGACCTTTTCCTCTCTCTCTCTCTCTCTCTCTCTCTCGCTTTACTTCCTACCGAGTCCGTGTTATATTAATATTAATCGGCCTCGCTCGTTTGAAAGATTTTTTTTGTTGTTTTTTTGTTGTTTTTTGGTTGTTTTTTGGTTGTTTTGTTTTGTTGTTTTTTGATTTTTAAAAACTTGCAACATCATTGATGATGTATATAAGACATGCCTTTATTTACAGAGCGCACATACAATTATTATTATACATATATTGAGCAGTCATACGTGTTTCAAAAATTGGGATAAGCATTGACTTATATTACGATAATTTATTTCATATAAAACGAAAATTTCGCACGAAATGTCTGAATATACACGATAATAGCCATACACGCTACGAGGAATTTCCAACGTTAATCTTATAAGATGATTTCCTTTTTTTTTTTTTTCTTTCCTTTTCTTTTTCGCTCTACCACTACTCGTATAAGGATAATAGCTAAACTGAAATCATAGACTTCGATTTTGCTTTGGCACTATGAAAAACTCGTTTATTGCACTTTGCGACACAAATAATTACTTTATTTTTCAACTTTTTGATTTCCCTTCCAAATACACTTAATCCGTAAAATTCTTTTTTCCTTTCCTTTCCTTTTCCTTTCCTTTCCCATTCCTTTCCTTTCTCATTCCTTATCTTTTCTTTTCTTTTCTTTTATTATTATTTTTTTTTCTTTTTGCCTTTTGTCCTTTTCGTTGCGCTTTTTCGCTTTGCGTTTTTCGTTGCAAAATTACTACGATTGCGTTAATAATTTTAGTTTGACGGGGAAGGAGCCGAAGCCAACACCACTGCTGCTAATTATTTTCATGTTTTTCTTTCTCTTTTTCTTTTCCTTCCTTCCTTTTTAATCCTTTTCGTCTTCTTTTTTTTTTTTTGTTTTTTTGGACATCGTGCCGTGTTAATTTGCTTCTTAAGTCCGATAAGTATCTGTGCAACCGCGCGGTGAAGCAGTACACGTCATAGTTTTCTAAATACGCGAATGAGATCACGACCCAAATTCAAACCAGAGCAAATACTTTACTTTGAAGCCAATCGATTATAACTCTCTTTAGTTTTCTGTATTTTTGCCATTTTTTTTTCTTTTCTTTTCATAAACTAAACGTTTTATTACTCTCTCGGCTGTTTTTTTTTTTTTTTTTTTTTTTTTTTTTTTTTTTTTTTTTTTTTTTTTTTTTTTTTTTTTTTTTTTTTTTTTTTTTTTTTTTTTTTTTTGTTTTTCTTTTGTCGTCGTCTTACACAATAAAGAAGAAGAAGAAGAAGAAGAAGAAGAAGAAGAAGAATAAGAAGAAGAAGAAGAAGAAAAAAATTGATTGGTTACTAAGTTCTCAATAAATGTATTTTATAAAGAAAGAACAACAACGAGGTGGGAGAACTAGGATTGGAAGTACAATCGCTTTAAATCATACGGTAATTCGTCAAGTAACGTGAAAATATCTACAGCAACGGATTCAAAGATAATATACACATTTAATAACACCATGATTTTTTTTTTTCTTTATGGGTGGATCATTTTTTTTTTTTTATCGTCATTATAATAATAATAATAATAATAATAATAATAATAATATTATCATCATTGTAGGCTGATACATACAAAACAACACACAATAAAAACAATAACATAATATTAACGTGACGCTCACAATAATAATAATAATAATAATAATAAAATAATAATAATAATAGCAATAATAATAATAGCAATAATAATAATAGCAATAGCAATAATAATATTAATAATAATAATAATAATAATATTAATAATAATCGTAACCTTAATAATCATCGTAAACAATGTGTCCTCGACATAATAATTATTACTAATTACAACTTTCACCGAAAAGCTTAGCTGACGCGATGACTGGGTCGCGACCGGGATTCTTTAATTCCTTTTTCTTTTCTTTTCTTTTCTTATCTTTTCTTTTTTTTTTGTTGTTGTTGTTGTTGCCATTCCTGTAGATCCAATATAGTTTCGCATTCGATTTTTCCAACCTCGCGCCGTCGAATTCGTCCTTCGATCTCTCACTCTCTCTCTCTCTCTCTCTCTCTCTCTCTCTCTCTCTCTCTCGTCCTTTCCTTTACCCATATGCCGCATTATATTATCAACGTTACGGAGAATAGCCGTCGCAGCACAGCGTCAGGAGACTGTACACATACACTTGCACGGACCCAGTTTCACGGGCCGAGTGATAAACAATTAGCGGCCCCAATAACCCCAATAACGTCTTGTCTCTCGCGTATGCACTTTTTCCCTCTCTCTCTCTCTCTCTCTCTCTCGCTCTTTCCTCGTATTTTAACAATAATACACGCGCACTAATTGTACTTGCATTTTTTCTAATCAGTCACATTCGCGGCCTAAGAATTTCTTTAATCAACATAAAAATGCCAAAGGAAATAATAATAATAATAATAATAATTAATAATTAATAATAATAATAGTAATTAATAATAGTTTACAATAGTAATGATAAATTGTAATGATGAATCGCCGTAGTTATTAATAACAGCATTAATAATAACGACGTAAGCAATAGCTACATTAATAATTAATGATAATAATAGTTGTAATGATAATAATGATAATGTGAGAACACAGCTGGAAGCATATCGACGAACGAAGAACGGCAAGGGAAGAATAAAATGGTAATCGGGAGAGGGACATTTTTTTTTTTTCGCTAGACACGATTTCATCGGCTTAAAAAAATATCAAGACATTCTTTAAAAAATCTCCTCTACCGGCAATTTTTCAATCGACCGGCTAATATTATTTATACATATATATATATATATATATATATATATATGTATATATATATATATTATTAGCCCATGTCGAAGTGGCAATGATCGGCTACGCGAAAGCTTTTCGTCTACGTCATTGTATTCGTATCGGCCGTAGCATCATTAGCCGTAGTAGTCTTATTTATTATTCTAGAGTCATTAAACGCACGAGGGCTGCTGATGATGATGAAAAGTCGGTGACGATCGATACAATAACCTCTCTCCTCGATGTGCTTCCGCTGCGTTCGATTGCTAGGAGTTTTCTTCGCACTCCCGACCTGGTAGTCTTAGTCGTTTAGGTCGTCGTCGTCGTCGTCTAGGTCGACCATACCACATGCTCTACGCACACGCACGCACACGGACAGAGTCGGACAAACAGAGAGACAGACACGCGGACGTACAACGCAGCACGCGGACACACACACACACACACACACACGAACGGGCGCAGAGAGGCGCGCGAGACATTGCAAAAATTTATAACTAAGATAGCTGAGAACCACTGGGAAGATATCTTGCCACGAACCTTCGGCTCGTCATTATTATTATTATTATTATTTTTCACCAGCTATTTTCCACCTACGGCCCGTCGGCTCCCTTGTTCTCGTTCGTTCGTCGAGGGCCTGTCGGTTCGTCGCTTATATCGACCTCGAGCTTTTCTCGTCCTTCCTTATTATTATTCTGCCCTTTAATTCCTCTGCCTTTGTGTTTCTTTCTCTCTTTTTTTTCTGTTATTATTTTTATTTTTTTTCTTTTTTTTAATTTACGTTTACAAAATCGAAGACGCAACGTAAAATCGAGGAGACGAATCTCTCCCACACCTTATCCGAAATACTTTACACAGCTTAATACTTTTTATTTATGATTTTTTTAAAAAATCCTTTACCCCCCGCCCCCGCCCGCCTACGTTTTCTCTATGTCAATCTTAGTCTCTTTTATTCCTGGATTGCCGCCCTTACCTCGCCACGTAATCCATATCGAGTCCGTCAAGAGCTTCTAAAGTACCTTGAGTTTTTATATTTCTTTTTTTTTTTTTAAAAAAAAAAAAAATTTCCCCTTTTCCCTTTCACCGGTATCGATCGATATTAATTATTAAGTACGCGCTTTACCGCTTTACGGCGTATCTCGGTAATTTCAATTATTTATTTTATATATATATATATATATATAACCTTTGTTGCGTGTGCGATTGATTATTATATTAAGATTCCGTTTCGTGAAGAAAATTTTACGTACAATATTATGAATTATTGGTACGACGGTCGGGGGGTGGGGAGGGGTGGGGAGGGGTCGTTGTGTAGGCATCGAGTACGAAGATTTCCGTTCATATGGGAACGCGAGCCCTTTTCCACTATTATTTCATTCGCGTCGCGCTTAAACTACGCGCTTGTTACACGCTACAACATTGTTTTCCGTTCATCCCCCCCCTCGCTCTCACTCTCTCACCCTCTCTCACTCTCTCTCACTCCCTCTCACTCTCTATCTCTCTTTACTATCGAATTACGTTCTACTAGAAAAAGTTCAACTGGAAAACTGGATGGAGGGCCAACGAAACAATTACCATGTATCCTTTTCCTTTTCAAACATGAATTATTAGACATAGATTTTAGACAAATATCTATAAGTTAACATTAAAAATTTCTTCATTCATCACCGTGCTAAAATTACAATATAATTTATCATAACAATTGAGTATCATATTTAAATATTTTTTTAAAATTTCCTCGAGCTTCTTCTTGTTGCTTTATCTATTTATTTTTCTTTTTCTTTTTCCTTTTTCCTTTTCCTTTTCCTTTTGTTTTGTTTTCCAAAAAAAATCAGGGTAGAATGACTAATACAAATAAATGAGCATCTTCCAAATAATTCTAAAGCTCCCTCGATAAATAAATCCTTTTCTTACTCCTTTTCTTCTTCAACATCGTCATCGTCGTCGTCGTCGTCGTCGTCATCTCCTTCTTATTTATTTAAACGAATCCCCGTCAATCAAAAGAAGTCCAAAGAAGCGACAAAGAAGAAACGAAAAGCACTTGTAGCGACAGTTTTTCGACTGAATACGTTACCACTACTACTAAGACACGATCGATGCGAAATAAATAACTAACGTTTAACAAACAAGTTTCCGAATTATTATTATTATTATTAAGGTAAAAGAACAGCATCCATCCAGTCTAATGTTTGTGGCTGTGTGTGTGTGTGTGCGGGTGGGTGGGTGTGCGCGCGCGAATAAAGAATGTAAAAAGTCGGGAGCAAGAGAAGAAGCTTCACGTCTTTACTGACACGCAGAACAGAGATGGGACAACGAAGAAACAGATACGGCGCGGCGGGGTCGACGAGGGTGGCGTACGGTTGGCGGGGTGTGGGGTGTGTGGGGTGGGGGGGAAGTAGGATCAAGAAACACGAATGTTCGGGAACACACTACACTGTAAGTGACACTAATTACGCTAAAAAATTGTATTGTTTTTTTTTTGTTTGTTTTTCGTTTTTCGTTTTTTGTTGTTGTTGTTGTTGTTGTTGTCGTCGCGTTGTCCACCTTCATCGGCTGTATATAAATACAAATATAAATACGTATATTTATATGTATGTATGTATATATATTTATATAGGCTAGAGATTGCAGGAGAGAATACTATCGAGCTAATGAATTGGGCAGATGATTGCTCGTGAGGTCAGTGCACGGTCTCCTCGCGAAATAGGACGGACACCGAGTACTGGAGCGGCTGCAATCGCTGTCTCGTACGCAATTCACTATATACACGTACACACACACACACTAACGGGCACGCAATACGCGACACGCAACGCGCGCACGCACGTATATGTATATGCCATTATATAAATACATCTATATGTCTTATGCACACGCGCGGGCGGGTGCACGCACTCCCTTATACATGCATATGCTTACGATATATACGATACACGCACGCACACAAATACGTATATACATATACATATACATATACACATATTTCTTTGTACGTGAATGCACATATATATTTATATATATATATATGTATTATGTGTTATCGATGATACGCGCGACCGTTTTTGCACGGTAAAGTGTAGATAAACGTATGCGTATATATATGCATATATAAATATATCGTATATATATATAAATATATCGTATATATATCGTATATACGCATGAATATAGTTGCCGCAAAAGACATGCATTCCCTGTACAACGTCGTGTCACCGCCCACATGTTCTCGCGATTCGCACTCGCTCTTTGTCTCGTGTTCATCACTTTAATCAATAATCATGAACTATTCGACATCTATTTGCATTAAACTATATAAATTCGCGTCTCTTCGAGAGACAAAAGGAAAACGATTAGGGGAGTACTTCCAGCTTGAGCTTGTCTTTTTTATATATACATATATCTATATATATGTATATATATATACCGTTGGTGTGCACGAATCTCTCTCTCTCTCTCTCTATCTCTATCTCTCTCTCTATCTATCTATCTATCTATCAATCTATTTATGTTTTATCGTTCGGGGCTGTAGCGTCGGGTCCAACGTCGTGCCCTCTTCATCTCCGTTCTTAATGCTTAAGTACAAGGATTAGATAAAATTACATGAGAATCGGTTCACATCGAGTGAAAGAAAAAAAAAAGAAAAGAACGGAAAATTAAGAAAAAGAAAGAAGGTAAAAGAGAAACACGAGCATTTGTCTCCGTAGGTTAGCCGGTGTGTGAGTTGAGCGTGTGGGTGACCGAGAACGAGATCGCGCACGTGTCCGTCCACCTCCTCCCCCGCCCAACATGCCGATCGTCGCTCCGGTATCCTTGCCCGCGCACACACTCGTAGCTACTGAATGCACGCACGCACGCACGCACGCATACGCACACACACGCGCCTCCTTAGCGTTGAGCCAACGACGATTTGCACTTCGTCCCTGTTCCGAGTCTCTTAGCAACAAACTCCGCCCGAGCGCACACAAAACGTCTTTATCCACTCCTCAGCACTCCCCGTCGCACTCCCCGCCGCACTCCCTCGCCCCACTCCCCGGCGCACTCCCTCGCTCACATATTTATTCCAATATGTATAGTCAATTGTGGACAATTAATTGATCCTCCAGTCGATCCTTCGCCCAATAACCTCCTACGTATTCGCTCTCTCTCACTCTCTCTCTCTCTCTCGCGCTCCCTCTCTCTCTCTCCCTCACCTCGCGTCCTCCAATCATTCGTCTCTTTTATTTTATTAAGTCGGCAATCGATTAATTGGCCGATTCATTAGCCTCGGCCTCGATTAATTCAATCGCTTCATTAATACGAATTAACGAATCGACCGATTAATTAATTGATCCACTTTCTTTTTCTTTTTAATCGATCAATCGATTCGCATTTTAATAATTCCTCGATTATTAATAATCGCCACTCACCGTTAATCCTTCCTCTCCCTTCGTTTATTGAATTATTCATTCATTTATTTATTTATTTATTTATTTATTTATTCGTTTATTTAATTAATTAATTATTCTTATAATCAATTAATCAATTAATCAATTAATCAATTAATTAATTATTTACTCGTTTATTTATTTATTTACTTACTTAGTTACTTAGTTCACTTAATTACTTACTTAATTATTTATTCATTCAATTTAATTAGTTATTTATTCATTTACTTATTTATAATAATAATAATAATAATAATAATTAATTAATTTATTTATTTATTTATTTACTCATTCAATTTAATTAATAATTAATTAATGAATTATCGATTCATTCATTTATTCATTTATTTATTTATTTATTTGTGTACTCATTTATTTCATTATTTATTCATTTATTTATTTATTCATTTATTTATTTATTCATTTATTTATTTATTTATTTAATTATTTACAGGGCTTTAGTCCTTGTGTCGTTCGTGCCTCCCTTCCTAGTCGCATGTGCATTCGTTATTGTTAGGAAAGGTACACATTTTACCTTTATGCTCTCCGCGAGACCAGCTTATAAATAATGTCGTCGCAGCTAGGGTATCGTCGGCCGTCCTGGAGGCGGTGCTCGATCGCTCGGACAAATGGTCGCTCAAACTGCACGTACTCCCTCTTAAGTTAGCAAGATTTCGCAAGACGAAGTAGAAGTAGATTCCGTCGGGGGGCGGTTCGCAGACGTGGGGTGGGTCGGGTGGCGGGTGGGTTCGTCGGGTGGCGGGAGGGCTGTTGCTCGGGGGCCTGCCGCCGCCGCCATCGTCGCCGTCGTCGCCATCGTCGCTGCCGTCCTCGTCGCCATCGTCGCTGCCGTCCTCGTCGTCCTCGTCGGGGTCGTGGTCGTGGTCGTGGTCGTGGACTGGACCTAAGCCGCGAGGCCGTGGGCGTTCTGATGGAGGAGGCCCGCGTGCTGGTGGGCCCCGACGTGGGCGCCTCCCGGTCCGAGCTGGTGAGCCGAGTGCCCGTGGGAGTGCAGCGGGGCGGTCGCGTGGGCCAGGGCCGCGGCGGCCGCGGCCGCCGACGACGAGGACGATGAGGAGGAGGAGGCCCCGGGCAGCTGGGCCTGGGGTGCGTGGAGCCCGCCGTGGCCGTGGCCGTGGCCGGTGCCCGCGCCCGGTACGAGGCCGTGGCTCGCGGAGGTGTGGAGGGAGCCGGTGCCGTGGGGCCCGTGGCCGAACGCGACCCCCGAGAACACCACGGGTCACTGATGGTGCTTGGTCGAGCCGTTGGCGTGGTGCGCCTGCGCGGCCACGTGGTGTACGCTCGCGTGGCCGCTCCCCGGGTGATGGTGCCCACCCGCCGCCCCGTGATGATTGGCGTTGTTCGCCTGACTGTTGTTGTTGTTGTTCTGCTGCTGGGACTGGCGTTGGCTGTTCTTCTTGTTCTTCATGCGCCGGTTCTGGAACCAGATCTTCACCTGGCGCTCGGTCAGGTTGAGGTTGCGCGCGAGCTCCCAGCGCTTCTGCTTCGAGACGTAGGCGTTGAAGAGGAACTCCTTCTCGAGCTCGAGGGTCTGGAACTTCGAGTAGGGCTTGCGCTTCTTGCGGACGGTCACCTGGCCGGTCCACTCGAGGGGATTCGTACCCCCGACTCCCATGCCGGTGACCCCGACGCCCACTCCCACTCCCAAGGAACCTGTCGGAAACAAGGACGATGGGGAGGAACCCCACATCACTTAACACAATTAGTTGGCCTATGACATTATCCCTGCGCTGTATACTATTGTTACACGCGACTTGTTGCACCCATATATACTCTTCCTCCAGCCCACCCTCCCTTCATCCCGGTCATCAATTATTTATGTCTTCACCCGAGCCCCCCCCCCCACCCACACTCTTCATTCGTTTCAACCTCATTCATTGTCTTTCGTGATTATCGGCATTATCGGCATTATCGGCGACCTTCTCGGCCATTTTAAATACTCATTAGTAAAAATATGTAAATTAGGGTCCGATTAATTCGTAAGACTGTTCGTAAAAGGGCTGCGGTCGAACGAAATTGAGGTTGAAACGGATGAAATTGAAATGCGTGACTCGGGTGTGTGTGTATAGTAGGTCCGCGCGCATCCACGAAGATCGCAGGAGACTCAGTTGTGCGGACGTAGATGCGCGCGCGCGCACCTATACGTCGTTCATATATATTCATTAGCTTAGATGAAAAATGAAGTACTTAACGAATGACAATGATAGATAGAGAAAAAGCGAGTAAAGGGACGATGGGGGGGTTGGATCGGAATTAGGAGAGTCGGACACTGGGGTGAGAAAATGAAAAGGCGTTGATCGGCGGTCGTCGGGCCCATCGCGGGTGTAAAGGGGGAGGACGAGCCTTTGGTCATTATAAATTGCTACTCCCTCGATCGGCGATGGGGTGGGGAGGGGAGGGGAGGTAGGGAGCTCTGGCTCGCGTCGTCGATACGAACGTGGCCGTGGATAGGATGCGATGGTGGCGGGGCGGTGGGGCGGTGGGGACGAATAGGAGGTGTAAGAGAGGAGGAGGAGGAGGAGGTCGGTGCGCTCGGTGCGCTCGGTGCGCTCGGTGCGCTCGAGCGAAAAGAGAACGCGGCACCGCCGAGCAAAAGGATCTCGGCCGCTCTCGCTCGCTCTCGCCTCGCGTTCCGTTAATTGGAGTAGTACTGGCTGAGTATGGCGAGCCCTGGATACGTATACATACAGGCCCGTTAGTAGTAGCAGCCGCTTTTCTGCGCCGCATGACATTCGCAGCGTCCCACTCGTGCGCGGCTTTGCGGTATTATATAGTTCGCGCATGCGTCCCGTATATCAATGCCCATGACAATTTATCGCTCCCTGCCGCTCTCCGCCTCGCTGAACGAGCGAGTGCGAGCGAGTGCGAGCGAGTTCGGTCGGACGGGTGTGGGCGGTAGAGTGGGCGGGAGGGAGGGAGGGAGGGCGGGAGGGAGGCTGAGAGAGCCTCCGAACGTCGTCATTATCGTGAACGTTAGTCGTAAATTTTATCCAAGGGGTGCTTTTTTTCGGCGGCCGTAATTACTTCGTTAATCGGCTACTTACTCTTCTTTTTCTTCTTTTTTCTTCTTCTTTTTTTTTTGAAGTATTTCCCCGCGTGTATTCCGGAGCCGCGGTGCACTTCTGCCTTTCCCCTTGAATTTAATCCAATTTTAAGAGCCATCGGACTTTAAAGTCTTTTTTCGATCCCCCCTCCCCCCGATCATCTTTAATCTCGCGCTCTTCAACCGGCGTCCATCCCCCATCCCCCCATCCCCTCCTCCACCTACATACACCTCTCCACCATTTCCTCCTGCACCTCCGCCACTTCCTCCTTCCGCCGTCCGACCCGTAACTACTGACGTAGGCGGCTAGCTCGTCAGCTAATCGTGCTGCTCGGGTGGGCAGGAGGGCAGGAGGGCGGGAGGGGCGATTTTACCGAATGCATTTTATTTGCAATTTTACTTATGACGCGCCGTTCGTGAGCTGTTGTCGCCAACTCTCCTATCGCCGACTCTCGACGCGCCCAAAGTATTTCGTCGAATTATTTCGTCGAATTATTTCTACAATTATTTCTTGAATTATTTCGTCAATTATATCGTCCCTCCCTCCCTCCCTCGATCCCCCCCGAGTCTTTGTCTATTCGGGAATTCGCGTGGCTAGGGCCGGTCCCACGGCTCGCTCAGGCTAATTTATCGATATTAATGCGAGCGACGAAAAAAGGCGGGCAATAAAGGAAATTGCAGGTCAAAGCGAAATGAATTGCACGGGCGGCGGCGGCGGCGGTGACGGCGGCGGGGGGGGGCGTATTCGCAATCAGCGCAGCGCGAGCCTAGGTAAGATAGCGCGAAGGATAGGGAATGCCGTCTCTCTCTCTCTCTCTCTCTATACGTTTCTTTTTTCTACTACTACTACTACCACTACTTAACTACTACTACTACTTTTTTTTTTGCCTTTTCGCCTTTTCATTATAATTTACAGAGAGAGAGAGAGAGAGAGAGAGGGAGGGGGGGGGCATGTCGTCATTTTGCAGTGCACCGCGATGATGATTCGTGGAAACAAATGGCGATATGTCGAGCGAACGCCAAGGCTGTTGTCGGCACGGTTCCGTCGGCCAAAGCGGTATGATATAATTGGACCGCGCTCTACTACCCGTACCAAGAACATAAGAGGGGAATAGTTGGATCTTTAGAGGAAGGCTAGTATAGTTAGTTGCTCGCGCCGTCTGTACCGTCGAGCTTACTACGCCACGAGCTAACGAACGCGACCGTCTCTCCACCTCCTCCACCTCCTCCTCCTTAGCTCTTTCTTTCTCTATTTCTCTATTTATTTCTACGTTTTCTCGGGGAAAGGCGATTTTGCCATTTGTCAAGATTGTTCAAAGCTACCCCGCCCCGATGATCCAGAGAGCCGTAGCTCTCACGTATCAGAGACAAGACGTATCAGAGACTCTACGAAATAAATTCTATTGCGAATTCCATTACGGCAAGCGCGCTCGCTCTATTTTAAATAATTCCTTATTATCGTCGGCAGGATGGGAGTGTGGTCGTGGTCGTGGTCGTGTGGTAAGGGTGGTGGTCGTGGTCGAGGAAGAAGATGTGGCGAGGCTGTTACTTTGCATGCGAAAGACCGTGGACCGTCTTTCGGCAATTATTGATTCCGCGGTAGGGGTGAGCGGTAGGGGAGAGCGGTAGGGGAGAGCGAGAAAGTAAACTTGATCGGCTCGGGGGCATGTGCAGCAGCCGCGGCCCGCGAGCGTTACCGAGATAAAATAGATACTTCAACGCGTCGCGGGTGTGTGCGCGGCTGCTGCACATGCGATTCCTCGGCCCTGCCGCGCATCTCGGGAATTTGGTAATTGGTAGCCGGCCTGCTCGGACGGCTCGGGAATCGAAACGCCGCTGATTCGCTAAGGGCGTCGCGCACGGGGACACGGGATCGCGCGGATGACGCTTAATCGAACGCTCCGAGGAGCCGGGCACGGATACATGAAGGGAAATCAGACGTAAAAGGATAATGAAGGTGGGGGGGTGGGGTGGAGGTGGAGGTGGAGGGAGGTGGAGGCGGAGGTGGAGGAAACGAGCTAAGGAGGAGCTGGCTAGCTCGTGGCTACGGTGCCGAGAGATAGAGATAGATACAGAGAGAGAGAGAGAGAGAGAGAGAGAGAGATTTAAATTCATGACTTTGGTAGTGTGGCATATATGCCGTTTAATCGCCTTTCATGATATTATCTACGACCGCCAGACGCATAAACTGTTCCGTTTCGCTATTCTCACCCGCGCGCCGCTACCTTGTCCCTCCCGGGCGCTGCTCTACCCCCCTTTCACCCACCCACCACCACCACCGAGTCGAGCCCTCGACGCCACCGCCCGTCTCGCGCACCACTCCACGCGACGACGTGGATGCCGGCGTTCGGCTCCTTTGTTTTCTCAACGGCCACGCTGCTGCTCTCTTTGCATCGGCCTGCGTCGCCTGTACACCCTGGCTCCGATTGCCTAAGCGACGGGAATTTATCGGCCACTAAAGCACGTAAATATGCAGATCGTTCGCTCGGCTAAGGTCAGGAATCGCTGGTCCCGCAACGCTCTCTCTCGACCAAACCCCTCCCTCTCTCCCCTGTCCACGTCCATACGTCCGCTACATCGACCCCTCTCACTCTCACTCTCTCCATCTCTCCATCTCTCCATCTCTCTATCTCTATCTCTATCTCGCGCACGTACAACCTTGGAGCGTGAGCGACAGCAGCGAGGTCCTCTCCGTCGGCCGGTTGGCGCTCGGCGCGTTGGAGCAGGGCCGAGCGCAAGCTCGGAAGTGGAAATACGCCCGTGGCTATAATGCCATGTAAATAGTATACGCGGAAAATAAATCGAAGGCCACCGAGCCCGCGCTATTTTAAATATTCCTTCCTTACTTACCGGGAGAACCGTTAAGCGCCTCCCCGAGGCTTTTCCTATTACTACAGGCACGAAGACCGCGAGACCAGAGAGAGAGAGAGAGAGAGAGAGAGTGAGGGGGGGGGGGGCGAGGACGTAGGTAAGGACGTAGGTTTCGCCGACGGATCTTGACGGGACCCCGTCCGTCCATCGGCCCGATACGATTAGCAACAAATAACTCATTATTATTTATTATTATAATAATAATTTATTATAATGACGAATAGCCTCAAACAAGCTCTGCCGGGGAAAATTTATTGTACGCGCATAAATATCAGAGTCACGGTGCAACTGAATATTAATCATCCCTCGGATATAAATAGCGAATTCTTTTGCCAAAGTAATTTGCAAAGTAATCCCTCGGGCTCGGAAAAAGGGGCCTCTCCTCGAAGGCGTTAAAGGACGGCGACGGCGATGGTCGTGCAGGAGGTGGTCGTGCAGGCGGTCGTCGTCGCAGTCGTCGCAGGTCGTGGGCGACGAGGCGAGCCCGGTAAGGGCTGTGGAGGCGGGGGAGGGGGGGAGGTGCCGCGGTAAAGGGCCGGAGGACCGAGAGGTGGTAACCCCATCGCATTAAAGGTTAATTTAATTTATCGGGATTTATTCCCACGTCGTCCGATAAATTATTATTATGAAATGTTGAGCCTTCGTGGCGGACGGGGGCTTACTACTACTACTACTACTACTACTACTACTACTACTACTACTACTACGCGTAACATAACGCTCAACGGTACTCGGGCCCGATTTCACTTTATATCCTCGTATATTTGATTCATCGGCGCGAGTCAAGATGCGCGCGGTCCACGCGGTCCACGCAGCAGCAGCAGCAGCCAACAACTCATTGGCACATTCACGTATGCGCAGGCGCCCGAGCGCAATCTAAAGCGCACCTAGAGAGCGGAGAGCGGAGAGTATCAGCCGCCGTCGTCAACGTCGCCGTCGCGTTTCTTCCACCGTAAGCGTAATTCTGACAAAAGGCCCGATGACGTTAAGGGAAGGGGGAGGGGAGGGAGGGCCGAGAGTGTAAGGTGTCGGTGATAATCTAATGCATCCTCCCCCCGCGCGTTATTTATCAGCTCGAAAGGGATGGAAGACGAATCAAGCGAGCGCATGGGGGAGACGCACGCGGGGGTAGGCGCGCGTAGTCGTGCGTGGGTGACCCCTCGAGGCTAAAGCGAGGGAGGCTAAAGGAGCCGAAGAAGATGTCCAAGAACAAAGACAGAGTGAGGGAGAGGGGGGGGGAGACGCATCGGGAAAGTCCTGTGGGTTATTGGGGTACGGGGTTGAGCGACGATGTCGATACCGATTGTTCGGCCGCTCGGCGCGTCTTCGGCGACGATGAGCAGCTCCCGTGTAGGGCGGGGGCGGTAAGCGTAAGTACTGGGGTTATTGGGACGAGGAGTAAGGGCCGGGAGGGGGAGAAACGGAGGGCGAGTATCGAGCGGCTGTCATTGTCCCGGGGGCTGATTTACGAATACTCGGGGCTTCCTCGGCCTCGGTCATTGGGGTGGCCAGTCCAGAGTAGCCGACGGCCGAGGAAAACCTTTTTTCCACGTATTTCCACGGGGTTATTGGGAGGGGGGGGGAGGGGGGACGAATTCGGTCCCTTAAGTTTTCTCCGCAGCTGCGCGCTGGCGTGCGCTTGCGCTTGCGCCTCTCCTACCCTATGCCGGGGACTTTCACGAATGCGCAATGCATGCCCCGGCCTCGCTTTAATCAGGCCTCGTTTACACGGCACTCGCAGCAGCTCACGCCCATACCGAAACAGAGACAATTACAGACAAAGAGAGAGAGAGAGAGAGAGGAGAGGATGATCTTGTCCCGTGGACGAGACCGGGATATTACGAGCTATGGTCGATATCGTATTTCCCAGCAACGATTCGTGACGAATCTCTCTTCGGCCCTCGTCATCGTAACTTTAGGCGGCGGCGGCAGCGGCGGGGGAGGGGGGGCGCAGCTGTCGGGCCTCGAAATTTACGTCCAGAGGAAGTGCTCCGTTGCCGGCCTTGATCCGGGAAAAATCCGGCGACGAGTTGGCCCTTCCTCGCCTATTCTTCCCGCTCTATCGTTCCTTCCTCCATTTCCCTCCCTCCCTCCCTCCCTCCCGCCCAGCGACTCGCGTAGCTTCTCGCTTATCGAGGCAATAGGTAAAAGAAAAAAAAAAAGAAGAGAGAGATAGAGAGAGAAATGAAAAGAAATAGAGAAAAGAAAAAAGAAAAAAGGCAACACTTCCCGCTGCCAATAATGTAAGAAAATCCGTCGGATCGATATAAATAAGATTGCTCTCGAGTTTACGAGGAGAAGGAGCTACCGTTTCATTTTTACAGTTAACCGCTCTTGGTCTACTTAAAAAAATCAAGTACGAAAGAATTTTTTAATAATACACAATTAATAGAGTATAAAGTAAAATACTTCTTGGGGCCGTCCCGGCCCCTCCCCCACCGCCATCACCACCACCTCGAGACTCCCTCCCTCCCTCCCTCCCTCCCAGCCGCTCTCTTCTTCTTTTTTACTCCGACGTTTTAATACCCTTTTAGAGGTGCATTACGTTTTTGCTCGAGTGCACTATCGTTACGGTGGAGTACGGGTGGGGAAGGCCCCCCGCCCCCCCCCCCCTTACTCCACCGCGCGGTACCCTTGCCCGGCCACGGGGGCCCACCGGCGCTCCTCCGCCGCCGATTCATGATTTTATAATTAATTTTAGAGGAAACTCGGCGGCCGGCGCCCCTCTCCCTCCCTAGGCCTACCCCAAAAAGACCGTTAAGAAGAAAATCTCTAGGTGGGAAAAACCGGACGGTACATTGGCTATTGTCTTGCGGGTGTCCCGACCCATGCCCCCCTCACCCCACCCCCCACCCCGGTCAATCGGTGTTTGCGTAATTTTCGACTGCGGAGCGAGCGAGACGAGCAGCAAGTACAACGGGGTCGTCGTGGACCGGCGGCGGGGGAGGGCGGGAGGCTCGGGTAGGTACAGGCGTACCGAGTGCGCTGGCGGTGACGAGACTCGGCGACGGCTGCGACGGCTGCGACGGCTGCGACGGCCGAGACGGCCGCTCTAGCCGAGGAGGAGGAAGGAAGGATCCCGTCCCGTTCGAACGGGCAACGATAATGCAGCCGCCATCTATTGGGGAACGGAAAAACTACGTGCGGCGCGTACACGATTCCGTTATGCTCCCGATTCTATTTTCATCTCTCGGCGTCGCGCAACGCTTGTTGCCGCCCCGTATCCCATCCATCCATCCCCCCCTCCCCCCCACCCAATAACCGTCCGCAGCCTCCTCCTCCTCCTCCTCCACCTCTTTCTTATTGATTTTTATCGTCGGCCTAATTCATTTTCAGCTGGAATAAGGAAAATTAGAAAAACGCTGCCCTGTTCCGCGAACGGGAGACGCCGGAGAGCCTCGCTCCAACGACTCTTCTCCTCTCTCGTCGATCTCTTTCCCAGCTCCCCCCCCCCCCCATAAATCCGTCCATCCATCCGCATCAGCATCAGCATCAGCATCCAGCATCCGCCAGCATCCGCAGCAGCAGCCACCGTTAATGCGAATCGCTAAACGAGATCGGATCGCGTCCACCGGATCTGGAAAAACCGGAGGCCAACCCGGCCCTCGCCCCTTTTTTTTATTCATACCTCGTCAATGACAAGCCCCCCCCCCACCACCCCCGCCATTTATGAAATTATTCCCCCAATTAACCGTTGTATCGTGTCATAATCTCTAAACAATTCTTCTGCGGGAGCTAGACGAGGGGCTCGGCAGGCGAGGCGAACGTAAACTTTACTATTTACTTACGATTCAATAACCACAATTAATGGGCAGGAGGGGTCAGGGAGGGGGGCAGGGGGAGGGCGAGGCGAAAAAGTACTCTACTCTGGCAAATGCGTCGAAGGGCCGAGCGAAGGCCGAGGAGATTCCGAAAGGAACGCGGAACGAGTGAGCCTGAGATGGAGGTGGTGGTGGTCGAGGTGGTGGTGGTCGAGGAGGAGGAGGAGGAGGAGGAGGAGGAGGTGGTCGAGAGTGATGTATGCGTTGGGAATGGATCAGCTGATCAGAGGCGCGCGCCACAGTTTACGAGTTACGGCCGCCAATAAACTCGCCGCCGTTCCTTCGTTGTTGTTCCTCGTGCGACGGCCTTCCACGACCAACATCACCAGCATCACCAGCATCTCTCTCACTCTATCTCTCACTCTAGCTGTTCGCATATTCGCATCAACCTCTCCACCCCAATGTCTCCCCACCCCTCACCGCGTATATACGCGTATATATGCATATAAATATCTCCATGGACAGTGCTTTATCCTTGTTGTCCCAGCAGTCGAGGTTGCCGTCGACAAGGACAAGAAAGGGGGTCGAACGAATCCAAGGAAAATGAGGACGAATGCAAATGCTCGGGGGGGGGAAGGAGGGAGGGAGGGATGGCAAGAGTCGAGGCGCCACCCGGACTAATGGAGAGATCATTTGGTTTTTCGTTTTCACTGGGGCCCACTCGGACAACTTGATATTTTTTTAGTACTACGACAATTATCCGAGCTCGAACTCTTTACAACGCGATTCATAGGTCGTATTACGGGCCACAAAATGTTTTTTTTTTTTTTAATGCTCCTCTCCCCACCCCCCTCCCGCCCCACTACCTGCCAGCAAGCCCCAATGGCTCATATGCGTCCTTCCGGCTTTTATTGATATCGCCGCCGCTGCCGGTGCGCCCAGGACGACGACGTCCCGATCAAAACAGAACATTTTATCGCTCACATGTCGAGCCATTCCGTGGAGCTGTTAGAAAGACATTTTACCGCGGACCCTCCATCCATCCCTCCCTCCCTCCCTCCGCCAACGCCATCAGCCGACTAGTGGCTGTCTGTCTAGAGCGGACCCTCTGATTGCCCGATTGCCCAACGTGCCGCCCGCCCCTCCCGGCCGATGCTGCACTTGACGCGTACGTTTACTTCCGCCAGTAATCGTACAACTTGGCTCGGCCTTGTAAAATACCCAAGGTTTCCCCCCTTCCCCCGGACCCCGAGGAGGAGAGAGCCCGACCGTTTCAGACCGCCGTCCCTCGAACGCCTACTCGAGTCCGCGTAGCCGAACGGAGGATGTCAACGAGAGCTCGTCGCCGAGGAGCCACGCGTACCCGGCACGGATCGCGCTATCCTCTTCCCACCACCCCACCTCCACCTAGCCCCCCATACGACCCGTCCCGCGCGTTTCTCCTCACCGTCGACCATGACCTAATCGGACTAATCGTCCCGTAGCCGAACGGCCCCGAGCAGTGGAAGCACAAGCACAACAGCAGAAGACGTTGGAGAAAAATCACGAGCCAGAGAGAGAGAGAGAGAGAGTGATAGAGATAGAGAGATATAGGGTGATAGGGAGATGGGGGAGATGGGGAGATGGGGAAGCGCGGCGACGCTGGCAATCGATATTTCCATCAGAGATACAAGTAGGGAAGAATGAGGGGCGACTCGGGGGACTACCGACTACCGACTACCGAAAGTGTGACGCAAGCTTAGTGGGGTCGAGGGGGGGGGGGGGGATCAGGGACGCATTATCAATATCCGTTAGTTTTCGAGGGAGATAAGCCACCTCCTCGACCTCCACCTCCTTCGTAGCGCGACGATGGTGCACAGGTCGTGCCGCTGCTGCACCGCTGCCGCGTAAGGCCTTACGTACGACCGTAACGATGCAATGGCATACAAAAAAAAAAAAAAAAAAAGGGATTGCAGCATAAGGGGAGGGGATAAAAGGTGACAGATGATGATGATGATGATGATGACGATGATGATAATAATAATGAGAGAGAGAGAGAGAGAGAGAGAGAGAGTTGTCCGAGGCTCGGAGTCGATGCTTACCTGGTGGTGGATACGGGCTCGAGGTGACGGGCTCGGGTGCCCCGTAGTTCCTTAGGCCGCCGTAGCCGTCGTGGGGGAAGGCCGCCTCGGCTACCATCGCTGCGGCCACGCGGCCCCGGTCGTCGGCCCCCGAGGGCGTCAGGTATGAGACGCTCGCCTGGGAGTGGGCGTGGTGATGGGCCGCCGCGGCAGCGGCGCTGTCTACCGCGTGGTGGTGCCTCGTCGTCGTGTAGGGCGGATAGTTGCACCAGCTCTGTGAGAAGCTCTGGTGGCAGCTGACGGCCGGGTCGGCCCCGGCCCCGGCCGCCGACGAACCCGTGGAGGACGTCGTGGTTGCGATGCCCCCGCTGCCGCTGCTCGCCGAGTTGTAGGACTTGTAGTCCGAGTTGGAGCCCGCCGCGCCGGTCGTCGTCGAGGCAGCCGGTGACCAGAAGCTCAGCGTCGAGCTCTTGCGCTGGTCCCTCGAGGATGAGCCGCCGCCCGGGGCCCCGGTGCTCGGGTCGGTCGCCAGATTGGTATAATAGGTCGGGGGATTAGTGCCCCCGTAGGCCGCCTGGTGATGTCCCAGGGAGTCCTGGGGCGCGGCGCTCGAGTAGTGGCTCTCCTGGGGCTGATGGGGACTGTAGCTCGCCCAGCCTCCGGCGCCCTGGGCGTTTGAGCCGCCCGAGTGCGAGTGCCTTATGACGCCGCCGGCCCCGCTGCCCGGGACGCCGTTCGGCTCTCCCCCTACGCAGCCGACGTCTCCGTAACTCGAGCCGGAGGTGGCCTGGCCCACGGGGGTGGCGGTGAGCCGCTTGGCCGGTATGTGCAGCGGACCCGTAGCGCTGTTGCTCGCGACCGACGAGGCGCTCGGCGATGTCGAGGAGGCGCTTGCCGTTGGTGCCGGCTGTTGAGAGGTCGCTGCCGAGGAAGGCGCTCCCGGGGACGTCGGTGTCGATGCCTGCTGCTGCTGCTGCTGATGGGATCCGCTCGTCGCTGCTTGTTGTTGTTGTTGTTGTTGTTGCTGCTGCTGCTGCTGTTGTTGTTGTTGCTGTTGTTGTTGCTGCTGCTGCTGCTGCTGCTGCTGGAGGGAGACGAGGGAAGAGGTAGGTGCTACGGGCGGCGGACTGTCCTCGTAGGGGACACTGCTCATCATGTTCCACCAGGTCAACCCGGTGGAATTCCCCGCTCCGGTGACTGTCCCCATCGGCGTGACGGAGGCAGGGTGAGCCACGCCGGAGCCGCATAGCGGCACGGCGTGCACATTGTCGTACAGCGTCGCCGTTGAGCAAGCCACGTGTTCGGCGATGGTGCAAATCGCGATTGTTTGCCGACGATTTTAATATCGTCGTAGCGCCGATTTTACGAGCGTCGTCGGGACGATCACGCGGATGGTCGTTATCGGGACGGACGGTCGTGTCCGTGGTATCGTGTTATCGGACGGCGATGTTGCGGAGTCGTGCGGATCGGTTGACGGGGGTGGGTAGGTAGGTAGGCGGGTAGGTAGGTGGGTAGGTCGTGGGGCGTCGGGGGGACGACGGTGAGGGAGGACGTGGAGGCAGCGGGAAGGAGGTGAGCGAACCGGTGTAGGATCGGTGCGCCCGGATGATCGGCCGCAGGAGGAGCAGGTGGTGGAGCGGGGCGGAGCGGGAGGAGCAGGTGTCGGTATAGCGGAGGTGTAGACGGGGCGGGGGTGGGGCGGGGCGACGACGGGAGATTTACCGATGGCCAAGCGACATGTCCAGGTTGTCGGTGGTAGTGGTCGTGGTCGTGGTCGTGGTCGTGGTCGTGATGGTGATGGTCCGAGTCGCGGGCGATGGGACGATCGAGGCAGTCGTCGACGTGGTGACCGAGTGCGAGATCGGGAGGTAAATAAAGAAAACGCGTGCACGCCGCGGTTCCGAGTGGTGGGGGGGATAATGTCAGTCGGTCCGAGAGAGCGGGCAGGCGGGCGGGTGGACGGGTGGACGGGCGTGCGTGTGACGGCGCGAGCGCGAGGGACAGATGGAGCGAGTGAACGAGCCAAGAGTCGGCCCGGGAGTGGGGGAGGAAGCGGGGGGGGGAGCGAGAGAGCGAGAGAGAGCGAGAGAGAGCGAGAGAGCGAGAGATAGAGTGGGAGAGTGATATTGGTTAAGGGTACGGAGTAGGGGTTGGAGCGAGACGGGGATAGCGGTCAGGTGGAAGGGGCAAGGAGAGCGGCGGGAGTCGGTGTGCCAGCCGAGATAACACGGAAGTGGCGCGCGGTCGGCGTTGATAACGATGACGGATGCCGTGGGATGATGGGCAGCGTTGATGTTGAGGAGGCGCCGCCGACGAGTAGGCGCACAGGTGCCGATGGATGACGACGATGACGATCGTTGGCCGTTTCCGTTGTCGTCGTCGTCAGCGTCGTCGTCGTCGTCGTAGTCGTCGTTGGTTTACACATACACACGCGCGGTCCAGATGAAAGAGCCAGGGTTTCGTGGAGCCACGTGTATATTCGGCCGCGAAAGCGCGCCAAATAAATGTAATCACCGATGATGGATCGATGTTTTGTATTATTATTATTATTATTATTATTTTTTTTTTTTTTGTTTTTTCCCCAATCGTTGTTTGTGTATGTGGATTGCGTGGGCGGCGTTGATTCGAGGTTGAGTTCAAGTTGATTTGTCCAGATGCGCGATTAGTTTCAGGTCCATGGATGGGACGTAGGTTTATTCGTAATAGAATGAAAACAAAAAACAGAAAACTCACTTTAGCAATCTCAAGGTATTTAAAACATCCGAAGCACCAGTTACTATTATTACTATTACTATTACTATTATTATTATTAATTATCAGGCATATACTTGTATATGCGTACGTATACGTCTATACATATATATATACACGCGCACAAAAACACACACACACACGTATGTATATATAACCGCGTATGCGTATACATGCATATATATATATATATATATGTATATATATATATATGTGAATATGTATATGTATATGTCGAATCGTCACGGAGTGTCACTGGGATTTAAATGCAGGCGAGCGAGCCAAGGAAAGAGCCCGAGTTTACGTTATATTACGAATGCATTTTTTCACTGACTCAAAGCCCGAGTAATTCGGCAGCGCGGCCTAGCAGTCTCGTTGCGTGGGTGTGCACCTGTGTGGCTGTGGGTTAGCACGCGCTCATTACACACGCGCTTGCCATGTACGCGGATGTGCATGTGCGCCTATACGGCATATGCATGCGTGTAGCGGCTCCTGTACGCGTACGTGTGGCCGTATCTATACGCACACGTAGGCAAATGCATCGGCAATAGGCGGCCGAGCCTGCCTCCTGGCCGTGTGTCCGTGTGTCCGTGTGTCCGTGTGCCTGCGCGCAAATCTACGGTACGTCGGCCGTGTACGCGTGTGCGTGAGCGCCCGTGAGTGCCCGTGAGTGCCCGTGAGTGCCTGGTTTCGGCGTACGAGCCGTAACTCGTTGTTCGTCGTGCGTTGTATGCGTTCACGGCTAATGCCGCTGAAAATCGTCTTGCATTCGAGTTGCGGTACAGACGTTGTCGCGACCTTGTAGCCACTATTATTACGCTCCGAGGTGTTTTAAAGCCTCGAGGCCTGGATTCCCAAGGGTGCACTGCGTTCTCGGTGCATCCGAACGTGGAATCGTTGGCTTCTGCATCTCTCTCTCTCTCTCTCTCTGTCTGTCTATATCTCGTACGTACTACCTTCCCCTGCCCCTTCAGCGACTCACTCACCCACTCACCCACTCACCCACTCACCCACTCACCCACTCTATCTATATATATATATATATATATATCCGTATCTCTCCTTCTCTCTCTTTTTCTTTATTTATCGGATCTCTTCCTTCTTCTCGGTTTCTTTTAATTTCCCACTATGTCTCTGGGCTCTTTTGTATAGAGGCTGCTTGTCCGGAGAAGATGCTGCTTAGCACAATGCACTACGGTAATAGAATAACAGAGGTCGATCAGCACTCGGACCTCGGGGGTCAACAATGGTCTCTCTCCCTTGGAGCTATTACTCTCTTCCCCCGGCGTGTACTTGTCAATGACGGAGACAGAGATACGCTGACAGGATAGTGCGAGAGCTATAGAGCGAGCGTGAGTGTGAGAGAGAGAGCGAGTGCGAGAGCGCAGCGGGGAGGGGGTCCGAAAAAAAAAATCGAGGGTCAAAGAAGAAGAGGAAGAAGAAGAAGATGAAGAAGAAGAAGAAGAAGATGGCTTTCGGCCGGCCAAGGTCGCGAGGGCCGTTTTCACTTGACAGCGGACCTCCTGCTCTCCCCCCTTAGCAGACCGAGGAGCCGAGCGAGGAGCCGAGCGAGGAGCCGCGCTCGCGGTGTCGCGTAAGAAGAAGGTCCGGCGGAGCAGCCTCGGGCTCGGGTTCGCCGTGGGACCTGGACACGGGCCCCCGGGGCTCGCGCGCGGAGCTCAGGTACGAGGGCTCGGCGGTGTTGCTCGGCGCGCGCACGCACGCACGACGGTCGGCCTGGCTCTGCAGCAGCACACGCATGCACATATACATGCGCACACGGGTAAAGGCCGTGTTGTTTCCTCGTTGGCCTCGCCGAGCCAAACTGAGCGACAACTGAGCTCCGTCCGTCTCTCGGAGCCGCTCGCCGCCGCTGGCCTGCGGAACGGAGCCGCCGTCGTGGCCAGCGCTATCTGACGGTTCGCGGCCCAACCTACCCCGAATCCGTCAGTGAGCTTTGCACGCGACTTTCCCCCCCTCTCGCGGCTCGCCTTCTCTCTCTCTCGCTCGCGCTCGCGCTCCCGCTCTCGCTCTTGGTCGCTATCTCTCGACTCTCTCTCTCTCTCTCTCTCGCACTCTCTCTCTCTCTCTGTCTCTGTCAGACGCATTGAACCGACCGAGCGACGACAAAACCTATATATATATATATTGCTGGCTCTCGCCCCTTCCTTCGCCCTTCCGGCGGCACGACTCCCTCTTCGCGGACCGTACGACGGCGCCGAGTCGCGGAGTAGGTGGTGGTGGTGGTGGTGGTGGTGGTCGTGGTGGTGGCGGTGGTGGTGGCGTTGCTGCTGGTGGTGGTGGAGGCATCGACGACGACGACGACGACGACCACGACGTCGGCGGCGGCGGCGGCGCTGACGGTGGCAGACGTGATCCGCGTCTCGACTTTTTCATACGCGTATGCACGCGACCGTGCACAGCTGTGACCGCGAGGATACCCCGGCTCCTCCTCCCCCGCTCCCCCCCACACACACAACCGGACAAAGCCACCCTGGACTCCGGAATCTTTTTTTTTTTTTTGTACCCCAATAACTCACCCCCGGCTCACTCACCTCTCTCTCTCTCTCTCTCTCTCTCTCTCTCTCTCTGCGAATTTAAGCAGCAACACCCTTACGAGGAGGCTCGGCCGTCTAATCTCTCCGACGTCCTTAGTTAGACCTAAGCTGTCCGAAGCGTCTCTTTAAATCCGTCTCACACTCTCTCTCTCTCGCTTTTTCTCACTTATTCCCTTGTCACCGATGCATAGACGTACTACGAGCCGGTTAAGCACCATGAGAGAGAGAGAGAGAGAGAGAAGCAAATACCACGATGTCCCTCTCTCCCACACATCTATCTATCTATATATCTATCTATCTTTATATATATATATATATGTATGCACGTAAATATGCATGTATAGGGAAACGGAGCATTTGCGTATACGGGTATTGGGCACGTACACGCGGCGGCCCCCCTTTACCAACGCGGACGAGTGCGCGCGCAATCCGCCTTTTCATTTCTGTTATTTCGGAACAAGATTAGTTTTTCCTAAGACTGCGGGGGAGGGGGCGGGGCGGGGGCGTATTTATCTCGACCGACTTCATCCCGGACAAAGGGAGATTTATCAGAAGAGCCTCGCATAACCGTTCTTCCATTGGCAAAGAAGAAGAAGAAGAAGAAGAAGAAGAAGAAGAAAAAAAAAAAGAAAAAATAAATAAATAAATAAATAAAAAAGTCTTATCATTAGAATAAGGGAAACGAGACTCGGCTGATTTAGAGGCGGACGGACGGCTGCGTATAATCTTCAACGCCGCGATTTCAATATAAAAATAATCCGTATAATTAGAGAATGCAAAGCTCGAGTTAGAATATTATTTATTTGACTTTAGCGAAAGCCGAGACTTTTTTCCCCATCGTTTCCTCCTTCACGCCGTACGTACGTACCCATTCCTTTCCATTTTTTTTTATTCTTCTATATATATATATATATATTTTCTTTTTTTTTCTTCTTCTTCTTCATTTCCATTACGTTTCTGGATTAATAATAATAATAATAATTTCCTCGGCTAGGACGCGAGTTGTTTTTAAATTATCTCTGAAATCTCGGTGACGGAGATGATGATGATGATGAAATTGAGAGCCTCGTCTTTTATTCGATGTAGTCGACGCGGACGAAGGCGGCGAAAGGTGAAAAGTCCCGGGTTATTGTAAAGGAGGGGCAGGTTATTGGGGTAGGAGGGCGGAGGAGGAATGGCAGGAGGAGGAGGTAGTAAGTAATCGACAGTATGGCCGGTGAGTGGGAAATACCGGGAGATCGGATTGGACCATCCGATGGTCGGGCTCGGATGTCTTATCGTTCGATGCCGATGGATTCGAAGGTCCGTCTCGATGGGCTCGATGGGCTCGATGGACTCGATGGACTCGATGGACTCGATGGACCGAAAATCATCGGACACGATAATTGAAAGAAGTTGGGCGGGCTGGAGGGAGGGAGGTGAGGTGAGGTGAGGTGAGGTGAGGTGAGGGTAGATAGGGAGGGCCCGCAAGAGCGGTATAAACGCGGGCGTAACGGGCCGTCCGCATCGCGGGTGTATTCCCAGTCTAAATCTCGGTACGAGTTTACGAGCAATAAAATAAAACGGCCTGACAACAGCTTCGGCCGCGGGTGCTTCCTTGCCGCGCGATCACTCATCGCCGGAGTGACGGGGACCCCGGCGTTCACGAGCTCTCCCTCACCCCCCCCCCCCCGTATTAATTACCGGCGTAACGGCCGAGTGGCGCTCGCCCTTGCACGCCCGACTTCCCACGCGAGCCTCCACCGACGTCGAGCCCCGTTCAACCACGTGGCTACCGCTGACAACACCCCGTAGCCACCGTAGCCACCTCCACCGTTGTTGTTGCTGTTGTTGTTGCTGTTGTTTCCCGTGGCCGATACGTGGCTCGTCGTCGGCGGGAAGCCCGGCTCTCCGCACCATCCGCTCTTCTCTATCTCGTTAATAGGCCCGATCCCGGTAATCGACCTAATGGCGACGCGGCGCTGTACTTTCTAAAGTTACGCGACCCCTCTACCACCCCACCCTTCGCCCCCACCACCGCCACTACTCGTGGCGATCGAGCGAACGAATCCGCTCGAGTTACGACTCCTTCTATTACCGATTAATTTTCTAGCGCTCGCTAATCGAGTTCCGGACTCCTTCGTTCCTTCCCTCGATTAATTCGTCCGACGGGGTGGTTATTGGTGTGGGGTGGGGGAGGGCGGAGGCCAACGTATCGTATACCGATAGGTCGTAAGGCCTCCCTTGCCCCAGTGACACCGGACACGGTCCTCTCGTTACTCATTCATGGGGAGGGGGGAGCGGGTGGCACGCGAGGGCACGAAGCGCCGCCTCTCGTGCACTCCGCGCACTTCGCGACGCCCCCGCCCCCCCGGCTCCCCCTATCAGCGCCACAATAGCCCCAATAACCCCAATCTACAGCTAAGAAATACGGGCTTATTAAATTATGTGACTCACCTTGTATACCAGCCAGGGTTGCAGGCGTGAAGACGCGGGAGAACCTGAAATATTAGCAAACAACGCGTCAGAACGGGCCGGCAAGATGGACAGCGTCTCGTAAACGTCGTACCTAATGGGAGCGCGATAAGTAAACTTGAACTTAAGAATAAGGAACGCGCTCACTCCTCATCCCCCCCCATCCCCTTTCAGCTTCCTTTTTACCGTGGACTCGGACTCGGTCGCAATTACTTTTATTACTTTCGTTCTCTCATAATGTTACCGTGGTTACGTTACCCTTACGTTACCCTTACGTTACCCTTACGTTATCCTTGCGTTATCCTTGCGTTATACTTGCGTGGAGATTTTAACGTGAGCTTAAAGAGATTTATAAAATTCCCGGCCGATTCGGAATTCGCCGCGTTTCCTCGTAATCCTTTAGCTGCGTAACCGAATGCACGGGATCGCACGTCCGCCGATTCCGCGCGCGCGCGCACGTGCATCGCGATGCCGCTAACTGTACATTTAATGTAAATAGGACGGGCGGGCGAGCGGGGGGGCGGCGGCGTCGACGGGGATTCCAAGGATTCTCACGGCTGGAGGAGCCTTTGCGATTGCCCGCCGTAAGGAATAATTATAAACGCGTGTACTCGGCATAGGAGGAGGAGGAGCCGGTAACCGGAGGTGGATTTCCTTTTCTTTTTTTCCTTTATTTTTTTCTTTCTTTTTCTTTTTTTTTTCTTTTTTTTTTTGTTCCGCCCCATTAGATCGGGACTCCGAGTCCTGCTGAATTAATTAATCGATGGATTAAGCGGACGGCGATGGAATGCGGCCGCTCGACTTTGCTCTATAGGAATGTAATGTCATGTCCTAAACAGGGTCGCGGTGCTGGGCTGCTGGGCTGCAGGGGTGCAGGGGTGCAGGGGTACAGGGGTGCACGGCCCTCGACTGCTCCTAATGAAAGCCGAGCATTCCTAGAGCCATCCTGACTTTACGGCTTACCATCGAGCAATCAAGCCGTAAAGAGATAGAGATAGAGATAGAGATGAGAGAGAGAGACAGAGAGAGAGATAGAGAGAGAGAGAGAGAGAGAGAGAGAGAGAGAGAAGAAGAATGGCTCGGCGTCGTTGATCTCGGGTGAAAAATGAAGTAGTCACCTGCACAGCTCGAACGGGTAGTACGTCTTCTCCACGGCGCCGAACACTTTGAAGCCTTTTGTCTACCGGTCCAAGAAGAAAAACGTCAGCCTGCAAGCAGAGAGCGAAGGTAAGGATGGTTAGAGAGCGGCTGCGACCACAATATTTGGAGATTAAAATACTCGGCCGATACGGGGGCCTTTGCCAGGCCGCCGCAGGCAGGCTATGACTTTTATATAGGGCGAGTGGTTTATGTCGCGCCAGGTATAAAATTTCTATCCGCCACCGAGCTACTCGATGCCCGTGCCTCTTACCCTATCCCCCCACCCCACTCCCCTCTCCTCTACGTGAGAAAGAGAGAGAGAGAGAGAGAGAGCGGCGTCGGTTAATGGGCGCCACCACCACGTATAATGAAGATACGCGTTCTCAGTAGGCAGGCAAGAACAACTCGACGCAATTGCTACGGCCCCTCTCCCCCTACCTCTACCTCTCCCTCACCCTCTCGCTACCTCTACCGCGCCATTATAGATCTCTCCCTCACGGTTCTCGGCCCGAGAACATTGCCTCATCGCTGCCCCGTTACGGCTTCGAGGGTGTAGCCGACCGCCGCTCCCCGTATTGCTTTATAAACGATGGGCGAGCCCGCCGTCCACGTACGGGTTTCCTCTCGCATTTTCATTTGGCTTTTCCTCCTCCTTGGCCCATCAAGCTCCCGACTGACCTTCGATTCCCGCTCTCCCGTGGCCTCCTGTGCGCCACTCACCCCCAGTCTCACCCTCCGCGCGCACCTCCCCCCCCCCATACGTGCTCTCGCTACGAAGGCCGCAAGACCTTTACAAAAAGCGCAAAGACAAAGAAGAAGTAGAAGAAGAAGAAGAAGAAGAAAGAAAATAAAAATTCTACAAACAAGATGGCCGTGCTTTCCGCGATTTTACAGGCTTCGAAGGGGTTACTTTTAATTTTCGGCGATACCAGTAACATCGGCTCCATAAGAAATATGTTCCGGGTGGCTGGAATTTTTCCCCGAGAGCTAAAGAGCTTTATAAAGCTCAGCGAGATAGATGATGGAGAGAGAGAGAGAGAGATTCTCTATGGAAAGTAGAGAGGCTCCTGGCATTTTTATATATCAGTGAAGAGGTGAGGGAGTGAGGGAGTGGGGGAGTGGGGGCTGAAAAGAGACGAGGAAAGGTGAATCCACGCAGGGGTGCATTTACGGCAGTGGGAGGGGGGCGGAGGGGATCCGGCGATATACGACGCGGCCCGACCGAATCCACCCGGATCTCGTAGTATTCTCCGGCTCCGTTATTTCCGAATTCATTTTACAAGACGCGCCAAGGGCTGCGACTCTCGCCCCAGGAAGCTCCGCGCGTTACACCGGCAATTACAACGCTCGCCCATATGCCGCGGCCGCTTGGCTTTCCCGAAAACGAGGATGCGATTGGAAAATTGGCCCTGCCATGCCCCCACCCTCCCCCCGTTTCACCACGAGAGTTTCTACGTATTTTCTATAAATGGTAACGCGTGGAGAAAGCGAGAGGTAGGCGAAAGAGGGTGGACGGAGGGACCGAGCGAAAGGAAGGTTTTCAGAAATGGACGGGAGTTTCGTGGTCCACGGAGCTTTTCCCGAAATTATCCTTAAATAGAAGACCGGAGAATGGAGATTTATTCTAAAGCGCGGATATGCATTAGGGGGCCGGCACGAGCGTAATCGCCCGGCCGGCATTTTCCCTCTCGTGTATAAATACGGATGAAAAAGGGGAGTGAGCGAGGAGGCCGTCGGGCGGGTAGGGGGGGGGGACCGACGACGACGACGAGGAGGACGAAGAGGACGGGGAGGGGGAGGAGGAGTGTGCGCGAGGGGCGGCGATGAATTCGACGAATAAACTCTCTCTCTCTCTCTCTCTCTCTCTCTCTCTCTCTCTCTCTCTCTCTCTATCTATCTCTCTCTCAGCAGTTGGACACGAGAAAGCTTTTCTCTCCCTTCGGGGGATGGTTTTAGCCGCGAGGCGAGTGCTTTCAGTCAGGACGGAAAATCCTCGGCCATTTACCGCCTCCCCCAACCCGTCATTCGCTCACCCATCTCTCTCTCTCTCTCTCTCTCTCTCTCTCTCTCTCTCTCTCTCTCTCTATCTTCCTTTCGAAATACCAGCTGTGAAATGGGACGTGATTTTGTCCTTCAACGCTGCTTGCTACCTCCCTCCCCCCCTGCCGGGCTCGCCCAGTCACGCTCCCGAACCACCCCATCCCCCGTAACATCTCGCCACCCACGTGTACGCTCTCACGTACGTATATATAAATATATATATAAATATACACGTATACGTATACGTATACGTGTATAGGCAAGGATCCGTGTATGCCTATATATAGACGTACAGATAGATGTATAGATTATTTTGGTGGGGCAGCTCGTCCTCCCCCGCTCGTATTTCGCGCTTTTCGTTATTTTGGGAAACGGAGGCGAGCTCGAGCACGTGCTCTAGGGCAGGAGCCGCGGCGGGACGCGCGACTGTCTGGGCAAGCACGCGAGTAAAGCGATACGCGCCCGCCACGCCCATTGTTTAAGTACCAATACACGGGGAGAGCGGGAGCATGGGCGCGCGAGCCCGAGCGCGAGCGCGAGAGAGAGAGAGAGAGACAGAGAGAGAGAATGGGTGAGAGAATGGGTGAGAGAATGGGCGAGAGAGACGAGAGGGCGCGCGCGCGCGCGCGCGCCAGCGCGCAAATTTATTACCAATAAAATTCGCCAGTATTTTACGGCCCCGTGACGGTATGTAGGTGAACGTCATCGGCTTCCGTTTCAATCGCAATATACACGCGACGGGAGCTAAGCCGCGGCGGCGACACCCCCTACTCCCTCGGCCCGCTCTCGCCCTGCCACCGGGATGCCAGCCTAGGATCGCCTCCAAGCTAATTAATAAACGTCGCCGATGTATTTCAAGCGGTTCGAACGATCTTACTCTCAGCACCGCCGTTGATCTCTCTCCCACACACGCACACGCACACTCTCTCTCTCTCTCTCTCTTTGTCTCTCTCGCTCGGAGGCCAATCGGGGGGTGGGGGGCGAGGAGGCTAGCGGACGTATTTCATCCCTCCCGCCCCCAATAACCTTCGTGTTCTGTCATTGGGAACACGAGGATCACGGGGAGAGAGAGAGAGAGAGAGAGAGAGTATCACCTGACAGGCCATTCGTATTATCTCCGTACGTAGCCCCTCCCCCGCCGAGCTGACGGACCGCGAATCACTTTCGCTCTGAAAAGTTTGACTGAGAATGGCCTGACTGGGAAGCAAGCCCTCCCTCCCTCCGCGCGCGCGCGCTTAATTTACAACTTTTTACCTCTTCATTACGAGCCGGAATATTTAAATAGGGAATTTTACACGTGTAGGAAGGAATGCGAGGAAGGGGCTCGCGTACCATTAGCCTCCGAAGCCGCGGAGCACTAAAACTCCGGAAAATTGACGGCTATTACGCGAGACGTGACTAGTCTCGCGATCCGTCCATCCCGGACCATTAATGTCATGTATAATTATTGCAGGCCAGGTACGTTTTGCAATAAGAGGGAACAGTCATCGGGATTCGGGATCACTTTCACAATACTTTCGTTACTGGCGGCGATAGGGGGGGGGGAGCCTTGTCTGTGTCGGGGGTTGTGGGTGTGGGTGTGGGTGTGGGTTTGGGTTTGGGTCGGTCGGTCGGGACCTTAGCAAACGGAGCGTGCCTCGTAATAATCAGCGGCGAAGGGGATGAAAAATAAACGAACGAGATAGGTCTATGAAGTAGAGGGGGAGGGGATGGGCAGAGGGGGGGCAGAGAACGGAATTGGGGAAAAATGTATAAAGCCGAGTAACCAAAGTGAATGTATAGTGGTGGTGATGGTGTAGGTGTAGGTCGAGCCGGAGACGAGAGACGGGAGACGAGAAAAGTTTTTAGCCTTGGAAAGTTTGTCCCTAAAACATCATCGGTACCAGTACGAATCTCCATAATTTAATTCCCGGGAGTGTTGATTAAAAAACATCAACCCTTCCGGCGGGCGGTCCGCCCCCCGCGCCCGCCCCGTAGGTAGCTCCGGCCATGAGCGAAAATCTTAACGTTCGACCGGAGCGAGAGATCGGAATTAAAGCGTTCTCACCCGGCCATACATAATTCGTGGAAAGCTGGTGGAAAAGTGCGCCGCTCCGCTCAACACACCCCTCCCCCACCCCGCCCAAACCAACCCCTCAGCCAGCAGGCTCGGTATGTATATACGTGTACGAGGCAGGCAAGGCGAAGGAGCCGCCGAGTAGTTGACGTAGCGAGAGATCCCAAACAATAGGGGCTCGAGCTGGGTGGGGCTAGAGGGGAGGGGGGTCGGCGTCGGGGTGTAGAGGTTTCGGGGGATTGGGGGAACGGAGCGAGAGCGAGAGAGCGTAGGTCTATAGGGTGCAGCGTTGGGTAGGAGCATCGGGCTGGGAATTACCCCCGAAGCGCTCTGCCAGCCAGCGGATGAGGGAAGACTATCGACGAGGGGGCTGCCGACGCGGAGGGAGGACGACGAGAGCTTGAGAGAGAGAGAGAGAGAACCGGGCTCCGTCCGTATACGTTTAGACGGGCGAGCGGGTGTGCGACTCCGTGCGGGGAGGGTGCAAGACAGGATATAAACGCGTGCCGGCGGCTTCTCTCCGTGTGTTTTTGACCTGGGCGTCTCGACGCCCGATGCTCTCTCTCTCTCTCGCACTGACTCTCGCACTCTCACTCTCCTTCTCTAGCAAGCAGTCAATCTCGCTCGCTCAGTCAGTATCCCTTGCGAGAGACGTTTTCTCTCTGGTCCCCTCCCCCGTCGAGGCAGATCAGCCGACGGGCCAATCGGAGTAGCACGAATCCGGCGTCCCGAAAGCTTCAACATGGCAGTGTATACATGAACGTCTCCTCTTACCAGACTCTAATTTTTTTTTTTTCTTCTTCTTCTTCTTCTTTTCTTTCTCTTCTTCCTATTTCTTTATTAGAGGATTTCGGCGATTATTCTTGTACTGTGCACTGGCCGATAGATCCCCGCGAGCCAAGGCCTCCGTACAAAATCTCCTTACACCGTAACCGCGACTCATTCGGCTCGGCCATTAATAACTCCCCTCGCACTCCGACGACCTCCTCCTCCTCCCCCCACCCCTCCCGTCCATCCACGGGTGTCCATGTGCAGGAGCTCCTGATTTTTTTCATCATTAAACTGAAATTTTACCTGCCGACACGTCAACTGCTTGCTGTGGCTTTCGATAATACAACAATAGTAGCCCCCAATAAATAATAATAATGATGGAGAGAGAAAAAAATAGAATCCCCCCTCCGCCACCCCTTCCGAGAGGGAGGTTGCCGCCGATTGGGCGCGCTCCTCCTCGTTCCTTCCATCGTATTATTATCCGGATCCGGTGAGCTAGGTTAATAATACATCTTATTTAAGGCATAATGCCGCAACCCCTTGCTTGCTTATTATCGTAGTATGCATACGTAATGTAGATTTGAATCTTGCTCGAGCCGCGCGTTTCTTTGGATCGAGTGAAAGACCCGACGATCGCTGACGAGGGCCGAAGGGAATCCACATAAAACTCTATGAATAAAAATTTAAATACACGTCTTAATGAAACTATATCCCGTCTCATGCATATATTTATATACGTACGTGTATATATATATATACAAGCGCGTGTATCCCCGTACAAGGGGGGAGGGGGCCTCCGCTTTCATTAGACACTTTAAATTGACTGTTATGCAGATAATCCGAGAGAATCATTATTACCATTATTATTATTATTATTATGTTAATACGTATTGTCTGAGAAATAAAATATTTACAGGTACGTCCCGTCAATTAGTTGCGGTTATGGTCCTGTTTGTTTGTTTGTATGGATTTCCCTTTGTAACGTAAAAAGTCAATCGGGTCCAACGATATCATTACAACGAGTTGATTGAGGGTAAGTTTTAAAGATTCGCTTAAACTACCGATCGACAGTTTTTGCGTGACTTTCGTGGTGGAAAGTGCAACTCGTTCGTCTACTCCAATCCACTCATTCGTGCAACTTGTCCCACTTATTAATTAATACGAGCTCAAAAAAAAAAATACGTAAGCGGAGTTTGTCGGAGACGCAATGCCGAGCCGCTTGCCATTAATAAATTTAATTAAAATGATCGATATCCGATCGATAGCCAATTCACTCGATGTACGACTTTATTGTTTACTCCCAGTCGATCGATAAGAATAAGAATGTCGTAGTCGGTAATATCCGCGGCGTCCTTCCTTTATTAAAAGGGTCGCGGAGCCGCGGCGGGGGGGGGGAGCAAGCGGAATGACTCACGTGGTATCATCTTGAATTGGAATAAAGAAATTGGAGTGAGAGAGAGAGAGAGAGCTGTCAAAATAAAATGACAATGGGGAATGCAAGCCAAACGAAAAAGATAGATGGTTGTTTGCCTGTACATATATATATATATGTATACAAAGTATGAGTGAGATAGATATTGGGAGGAGAGAGAGAGAGAGAGTGAGCGGCGCTAGCCAAACCGAAGTCAAGGATGTCAAGAACGTTTCGTGTGTTCCTGGGGTCGCGTCGTCATGGGAACCGTCGTCATTGGCCAAAGCCTCGGCCAAGTCTTTCTCTCTTTTTTCATCTTTCTATTTTCTCCACTCCACTCCACTCCACTCCACTCGACGATTCGGCGGCGGCTCTAGCCTCTCCGTTGTATCTGGGTTGCTCGCTAAATTTCCTCGGCTGCCAAGAGAAAAACAGTCCCCTTTTTCCCCTATTCCCTCTATCCTCGACCCTCCGTAGTCGTCGACGCTCCATCGACGCTGTCCTCTCTCTCTCTCTCTCTCTCTCGCTCGCTCGCTCGCTCGCCATCGGAGTCCGGCACAGAGTCCGAGAGGGGGATGGAAGCGGGAAAAGGCAGTCACACGGAGTCACACACCGACGATTTAGCTTGCGTTGCGCAGCGAGCATGTTTTGATGCGATTCTGACGAGTCGGTCTACATAAATTCGTGCCAACATGTGCAAGTCGTGTTAGATTATGTCCACACGCGCGTTCCAACGACGTCGCATAAATATTTGAACTTTCCTTCGGCCGTAGCATCGAACCAAAAACAACCCGTCCTCCCTCCCCCCCTCGCGCCGCTCCGTCCTTTGTCCACCGTTACAATTGCTATTCTCGTTCGATTGAAAAGCGCCCGGGGAAATAATAATAATAATAATCCTTCCCTCCCGCTACCCGCGTCCGACACATTTAACCAATAACACCGGGTAGCCCCGGAGTTGCCGCTGGAGTCAACCCGTAGCCCCCGAAGCTCTAACAACGAGTCCCCGCTCTATCGACGCTAAATATATCCTCGGCCGCAAAAGTCTTCGGAATCGCTGTCTCATTGAAATTCAAACGGTAATCCAGAGTTAAAGCTCGTGGCACCGGCAACCGGAGAAAGTACAAGCTGCGTCGACTAGGACTACGACTACGACGACGACGACTACGTGAAAGGGAATATAAAAGGGGCCGAGGCTTCCGTATAATAATCTACAGAATCCTCGGCACAAAGGGATCTGTCTAGTTTGTCTAAATTAACGGTTACGTGTATATTCTATGGGGTGTAGAGGTCGAGGTCGAGGTCCCGGGGATGAAGAAAAACCTTGTTGAAAATGCCCTGTGCGGCGCTGTCAAGGCAAGATGACGACGAAGACGAAGACGAAGAGGAAGACGAAGAGGAAGAAGAAGAGGATCGGCGGAAATGAAGAGGTTATTGGAGGAAGGGATTGTCGGGCGGGAGGGAGGGAGGGAGGCATCGCGACCAGTCCCAATCATTATAAATTTACAGCTCGTAGCACGAGATTCCTTATCGACGGGAGCTACTCAAAAATACGGCTACTGGTGACAGGGCTTAAGAAAAGCTCTAGACGACGACGACTGCGCACAGTCGGAAGCTTCCCGTCTGATCTTACAGCGGAGGGACCTCAAGAAAAGCACGTTTCACCTACGCAATTTACTGACTTGGCTCTATAAATAATTCAACCAAAATATAATACGATCGCTAGCAGGCAGACCCCCCCAACCCCTCGCCCCACCAGCCCCGGACGTTCGCCACAGCCCCGACGGATCTTTCTTAGCTAGCTAACCGAGTCGAGCCCTGGTCGGTTATTGGGTTGGGGTCGGCTGGCTGGGCTGGGATGGGGTGGGGTAAGGTGGGGCGAGCTCTATTGCCCTACCCCTCCCATTTTCTTTTACCGCAGAGCCCAATCGTAAAATTCACTCTCCGAGTCGCGGGGAGCAGGAGCTTTAAAAATATATTTGCCTAAATAATCGCGTTAACCGATAGGAAAACGGACGGACGAGGCTAAACAAAAAATACCGACGGACCGTGCGAGGATCTCTCTCTCTCTCTCTCTCTCTCTCTCTCTCTCTCTCTGTCTCTCTGGGACCGTCCACCCTCCCCCAGTCCCGGCCCCAGACCACGTCCTTCGGAAGCGATCCTGGACTGGGTTTTGATATCGGAACGAGTATATGTAATTGGCGGCTGATCGACCCACATAGCTTATGGGATTTTTTTTTTTTTTTTTTTTTTTGAGAAATACGTCGAACGAGGAGATCGCGTCACGTTGTTCATATTAATGTTTATCATAAATACAGGCGCTGATTAAGATCTGCGTCCTTCAAGCCCTGATGCCGTTGAAGTATAGGAGGCTAGACGTTGAATTATTAACTCGAGGACGACGGCGACGGCGACGACGACTATTGCTACCAATACTACTACCACTGCTACCACTGCTACCACTGCTACTAATTAATGCTCCCGGCCAACGAGTGCGCTAAGACAATCGGGGAGCGGCGAGGTATCGTATCCTTTTTAAGTACCTCGGCCTTTCACTCGCCGCTCATATGCGTATTTGTAAATTCTTAAATTTTATTAAAAGAAAAAGGAAAAAGGAAAAAGGAATAAGAAGAATAAGAAGAATAAGGAGAATAAGAAGAAGAATAAGAAGAAGAAGAGGAGGAGGAGGAGGGAAAAATTGCGAGTTGTAATAATAGAGGAGGCCATTGGGAAATAAAGTCTGTTTATACGTCGGAGCTTTGTGGAAAGGCAATTATTTATGTTTTCAAATCAATTGAATGGGCAGGATTCGGAGTGCTCAATAATTACAAAAGATTTAAATGGCATTCATAAAATAAATTATATGTCTCATAGGAGCCGGGTAACATTGTATCGCGCCGCCGCTGCCCCCCGTCATGACACACATCCATGCCTTTTCCCCGGCCTCCTCCGTTCCTCCCCAATAACCTGCCCTCCGCCGCCGCCGCTCCACGTACCGCCTCTTCGATCCCGCGTGTGCCCGTGCCCGTGCCCGTGCTGCACACCATTTTTAAAACGGCAGCGCCGATCAGGACTTTTACGCTCCCGAGTCCTGCCCCCCACCACCCGATAACCCCCTCCCGTATCCCTCGCTCACTCGCTCACTCGCTCACTCACACTCTCCTCCCCGTTTCACACGCCTCTTGTATATTTATGTTAGGGCATAGGGAGGCGCAAGGGGTGGGGGGGAGGAGGAGAGCGGACATCTCCACGCCGGTATGTGAGAAACAGAAATACCGCTCATCTAAATACGCGAGACGGGCCAAAGAGGCAGGAGAGAGAGAGAGACAGAGAGAGAGAGAGAGGCAGCCAGACAGAAGGACCAGAAGGAATGTCGGATTCGACATCGTGCACACACGCGTAGAGAGGCCGCTTTCTTCCATTTCTCTGGCTCCGGCGACCCATACTTACGCACCCGTCCGTCCGCTCGGCCCATACATTTACACGGAGTCCCGTCTACCGGCTGCTCTCCCGGTCTCTCTCTCTCTCTCTCTCTCTCTCTCTCTCTCCGGCTCGTCCGCCCCTTGCCATTGTGCCGCTGCGACTTGATGTCTTCTTCAAAAGAAACGAGAAAAGGGAGACGGCCGGGAGATTAATCTGGTGGCGCGCGGTTCCTTGCCCCGCGATCATCGAGACGATATACAACTTTGCCTCCGTGATAATGATTAATATTCATGAGCTCCTTCCTCCTCTCGACGATCATAATCATTCCTTTATACGAGTAAGTGTTTTGGAAATCGTCCGAGCGGCCTTTATTCATAATTCTCTCATCTCTCTCTCTCTCTCTCTCTCATCTCTCTCATCTCTCTCTCTATCCGTGCCGGTGCCGGTGCCGTTCGCTCGCTCGCTCGCTCGCTAGATCAAACTAAACACGCGCTTATTATTTTATCGGAACATTGTCTCTCCCTATCACCTTCGCGTCCCGGTTCCCGTCCTTTCTCTCATCCGGCATTGCTTCATTTATTTACAAAGCGTCCCGTGACTTTTATTGCCGCGAGCTCCTCGTGCGATTTCCTAGCGCCTGCGACGATTTTCCACGCTGGATCCCAATGATCCCCCTTCGTAGCCGTTGCGTGCACGAGGCCCTTCTGGGATCTACGGCCGAGTGAGAATATAATCGAGTCCGCGGCCACAAGTGAAATTCCTCCGTAGCCCCGTTGTCGACGCCCCGATCCCCGGACCCCCCGGACCCCCTCGGACCCCCTTGGACCCCAACTAGGGCAACGCGCTCGATTTTCGGTGGCGAAAAAAAAAATTAGAAAGTTTGGAAACTGTCGTCTCGGCCCTCGGTCCGAGCGAATTCCTTCGGCCCCCGGATCACCATCCGCCGTCCGGTACAACCGTTTTTCCCTTTTCCCTTTTTTTTTTTTGCTCTGTCCCTCCCCCTCCGCATCTCTCTCTCTACGTGTCTCTGTCCGTGCTCCCGTTGCTCCCGTTGCTCTGCTTACGTCTCACGTGGCCGCGTCGGGTGAAAGCTGTGAATGCCCATCGCGAGTGACCGTTGCTCCCAAGCACCCCGAGGTCTCGGTTTTCCCCTCATTCCACGAGGTTTCGCTGGCCACTCGACGTCCGACCTCCGTAGGTGACGCGGTCCCGGCAGCAGTCGCGAGTGCCACCGAGATATTCGAGCTCCGAGGACGGGGACAGCGGTCGATCTGCCGATCGGCGGCCTTGACCGAGCGATACCCCCGCGTCGCGGGACCCGTTGTGCAGGAGACCCTGGAGCTGGAGGGCCGCGACGGCTCGTGCGCCCGATGGAAAAGCCGAGCACAGGTAAAGACAGAGAGGACGGAGCGCGTCCATAAAATTATCGTAAAAAACTTAATTTTACGAGAGGCATAATAACGTACGTTTGCCACCGGGTGTCCCGCGGCAGGGTGGGAGGAGGAGGGAGGGAGGGAGCGCCCCCCACCCCCCATCTCGCCGACGAGTCCCGATTACGTCGGGGCTAGGTCGACGGAGCCGCCCCGGACGGCTTCCGCGCGGCCAACGGGACCGTGGGAATTCGCTCCTTGTCGTTACCGGTAAGTCGCGTTACGGGGGCGGAGGGGCGCTATTGCGAGCATCTACGCTGACGTGCTGACGATTGTCGATTTAAACGAACGTCGAGGGTAGGCGCGCTCGCGTAGGTGCTCGGGGTTCTCTGTCTCAAGGACGTTCTGCCAGCCTCGCTCGTCGCTTAGCTTGTAATACGAGCGCGTTGTAATAGAGCCGCGATATCGAGCGGCTTTACGTTACGGACGGACCGTGGCCGTTATTAGTTAGCCGGGGCGTTCCGAGCACCGGGGACGTTAAGGCGAAAAGCTCGTGGCGTCAAGGACGTTCGTTGTAATTCGTAAATAACGCGGGGATTGAGACGGGGTTATTGGGGTTATTGGATCGTTTATCGTTTATCGTAAGGGAGGGACGGGTCGGGGGTGCAGGGTTACGTTGAGCGTCGAACGGGAGCCTCGGAGCCCTTAAAACATCTCTGGGGGTAATTAAAAGGACAAAAAGCAAAGAAAAAGAAAAAGAAAGAGAAAATTGTAAAAACCGCCGTGGCAGTCGGCCAGTATATAAATTATACCGGCGTAAATGTCGTGAATTGAAAGGATAAAACAAAGTATGGAGTCCGGAGTGCGGAGTGAGGACTGCGGACTGCGGGCTCCGGTGCCCAGTGACACCGTGTGCCGGCAAGCGTACAAGGGTACACGGTGCAAGGGAAGCTAATTTGACACCGGCAAAAGAACAAGAAAAGAAAAGAAGAAGAATCAGAAGAAGAAGCAAAAGAATAAAAGTAAAGGGAGAAAGCGAGAAAAGGGCATGGAAACAAAAAAAAAAAAAAAAAAAAAAGAAAAGAAAAGGAAAAAAAAAAAAAAAAAAGAAGCCCGCTTGTAATAAATATGCTAAGTCGCAACTCATTTTTCGCCAGTGGCTCGAATAAAACGTCAGATTTCATTCGGCCCTCGGAGTTATGCGGATCCGTCGCCGAGGACGATCGTTTAAACTCGAGGCGTAACTTCACTCCATCCCCCCACCAACCCCCACCACCTTCGTTCCTTCTTTCCTTCTTTTCTTCTTTTTTTTTTCTTTCATCTCCTTTTATCTTCTTTTCGATTTTTTTCTTGAATTCTCCATCTGCCTCTCTGGTCCCCCGTCCCCGTGAACCGGAGGGGGGGAGGGGAGTCGGCGTGATGAGCGCCGCCGATGGCTCGGAGCGCGTTACACCGAGCGGATCGAACTTTCAAGGAGGAGACATAAAAGCAAAGAGGGTACTAAAGGCATTAACGACGACAAAAATCGCTCTTTACGTAAAAATTCGTTCCGAGAGACTTCTGAGTGTCCACTTATCCGAGTATATAATAATGTCGTCTCGCGTTTGCTCAAGCGCTATTAACTTATAAATAATTATCTCTCTCTCTCTGCCTCCCTCCCACCCCAGCCCAGTCCCCCTTCGGGCCCCGCCTCTTTCCAATTGCCGATTTCAATGTTATTCATTGGCCCGCTTCGGGATACTTCGTGATACTTTCCCTGCACTTCACCTATCGCTCATTAAACGGGAACAGAGAGTACGTCTCTCGCATACGTTCAACAACGACAACAACGACAACAACGACAACAACGACAACAAGAATTGTCGGGTCGTCGGCGTATCCTAAACTCGCGTCAGTGAGCCGGCCCCGATTTATTTTGGGCACCGCGTTGACAATCCATAATGTAACAATCGTCGGTGCGGGGTACATGCAATTATTATTATGGCTAATTAAACGTCTCGGCGTTGCGCCTCCCCCGGCCTTCTTAATTCTATCGGATTCCCGGCGATAAGGGCAATTAAATTCAAAGTATGATTAAGTTTAATACTTTAAACTCCTCCCATAATGTTTAAGTAATATCTTAAAAGTATATATAAGTGCAGCCGTCCAAGTAATTTTAACGACGCGTAATTAAAATTTAAAAGTAAAAAAGGAGACGCGGGGGATGGGGGGAAGAAAAAAGAATGAAAGAAGAAGAAGAAGAAGAAGAAGAAGAAGTACACAACTCGTGTTGCTTGAATCGTCGTGGCGGGAGCGATTTTTCTCTTAGATCCTAAGTCATAACGAACGAAGCCTTTGGTTACTCGTCTTTTCCTCTGGTTCGTGCTCGACTGACAGAACGAAATAATTCCGCAACCACGAACCGCGCGCCAACGATCTCACTCACGTCTTGCTCGGCGTCGGGAAAAAAAAACAACAAAAACAACAAAAACAGCAAAAAAAAATACAATACATTCCCCGTGATCGATGGATTTTATCCGACGGTCGGGGATCCCCTCGATCCATCGTTCGACGGTGCCGCCGCCATAATAATAACAACAACAACAACAACAACAACAACAATAATAGTAATAGTAATAATAATAGCAACGACGACGACGACGACGACGACAAAATGTATGTGAAAACGTAGGTGAATTTACGGAAAGGAGGGACAAAAGGAGCGTATAAGTGAAGTATTCGCTTATTGACAAATTTACGGCCAATTAGCCGTGTAATTTCAATGGAGAGTGTCCTTAGACCGGAATCCTTTAAAGCCTCCGGCGATTCTCCCTCGAATCGCCACGTTAAATTCTACAGAAAGTAATCAGCCAATCCGATAGGTGGGTGGTCCTTCATCTATATGAATCTCTCTCTCTCTCTCTCCGGCTCGCTCGCTTCGGCCACTTGAGAATGACCGGCGTGTCCGGCGAACGTGACCGCTGACCAAAGCACACACGCCACAGTCCGAGCTCGTCGTCTTATTTTCTTTATCCTCCCGCGATATCCCACCCCACCGCCCCCTATAGCCCTTTTTTCATTACGTGGCTTAGGCGAAGGGGGCGAGGGCGGGCACGAGGACCGACGAAAGTATTTTTATAAATCGTAGTTTCCTCCTAAGGCTCCAATCTCGGCGCACGTGTATTTATTATTTGTGCTTTTATCTGCCTGAGTGAAAAGTCGGCGCCGTATTTTTTTTAGGAAAATTGTCAAAAACTCCCCCTTTGAGGGAACCAAATGCTCTCGACTATGGAAATTATTAACCGAAGGACGACGTTACATGTAATCGCGAGTGTATATACGGATATATACGCGCCTTTCTCTAAAACCCCCAGCACCCCCTACAATTCATCGGACGAAGCTCCCTTTCAATGGTGCCACCACCTCGGTCTCGGTCTCGGCCTCTGCCTCTCCTCCCCCCTCGCTCAGATCGCTCCATTTCCCCTCTATTTCCGCAAGAATTCCTTCGTTTCATTATACTTTCCTCCTGCCTCGTCGTTTTATTTATCTTTTCTCTTCGCCCCGGGCCCGAGGAAAGCCGTCTCCGACAGAGAGAGAGAGAGAGAGCTTCGATCCGCCCGACCTCTTCTCCTCAGGATCTCTCTCTCTCTCTCTCTCTGGAGATCGTCTCGAGGCGCGGGTGCCAGCTCCGCTGTCAAAGCAGGATAATCGAGTAGCCGACGGCTGACCCCCCCCCCCCCCCGATTTCCTTGGTAATTGTTCATGAAAAAAAAAAATTTATCCCCGATGGTCAAATATTGTCCGTCCGTGCGCTTCCATCGTTCCATCGTTCCATCGTTCCATCGTTCCATCCTTCATGGAAATCGCTTGAAAAGGTCCCGCAGTCACAAGTGACTCGCTGCTCTCTACTTGTCAAACGACAGCCTTCAACCACTAAAAGCTTTCCCATGCTCGACATCGTCCTCCATATTATTCGCTCGATTTATTGTCCCCGTGATCCTCGACTCTCCTTACGAAACTCTAAAAGTCTCTCTCGGTCTCTCTCTCAGTCTCTCCCTCTCTGGCTGTCACGTCAATGGCTTACGTAATCAATTGTGACGCCACGTTACGTTAATATACGGCGAAGAAAAGAAAACGAATGCGAATGAATGAATGAATGAGAGAAAGAAATGAAATGAAAGAAAGAAATGAAAGAAAGAAAGAAAGAAGGAAAGAAAGAAAGAAAGTGGCAGGTAAAAGTGCGCTCTTATTCGCCCGTGAAAGTTGAATAAGAAGATGAAACGTGAGTCTTACAATTGCGAGGGGGAGGGAGAGGTAAGCATGCGGAGTGGATGGAGTAGAGGCGGCGCCTAATGAAAAATACGCGTCCCTTGTATCGGAGCCGAGGGATGACGACATCGTGTCTGGATCACTCGAGGCCACGCAACCCCGGCCTGTATGTATATACATATACATATATATGTATGTATATATAGTATTTCGTGGCCCGAGGGTCTCGCGAGCAAGCTTCCGGTTTATCGGATTCGCCGACGAGCCTCGGACCTTTGGGCTTCCTTCGCGCCGCTCCCCGCTCCCCGCTCCCTCGGAAGGTTCCCTTTGTTCTCCGTGCCGCCGATGCCGCCACCGCCACCGCCACCACCACCACCACCGCCACCGTTAATATCAATCCATTTAACGAGACCGAGAGCAGAGCGTATTTCGTCCGACTCTCGCCGGTTCTCGCGTGATACGAGGATGTACGAGAAAGCGTGTCAGAGACGCGTAACGTACGGCGACCGAGTGGGTGGAGGGCGGTGGGCGGTGGGCGGTGGGCGGAGGGTGGAATGCAAACCGAAGAGATAGGAGAGTGCGCCGACGCGATTACCGCGTTGTTGGCTCGGCGGCATGCGAGCGCCGGTGCTTATGTACGTTATTCACATTATGTGGCGTGCAAACAGGACGCTTCGTTTACTGCTTGGCGAGAGAGTGAGAGAGGGTGAGGGTGAGAGGGTGAGAGAGAGGTGAGAGAGAGATAATATCGTTAAGGCGGCGCGCGAGTGAATATCGCCGAGGAAACATCACAGTGGTCGGGCGGTAAATTTCTTTTTTTACGTCGAGTGCACCACGCCGCCGGACTGATAAAGCAGACCTCCGGATTATACAGCTTTTTTTCCCCGGCCCCCAGCCCGTGCTCCATCTACCTCCTCGGCCGTAGATTGTATGAGTAATTCCATTGATTATTTGGCCTATGTTAATTCCCTTCAACGCCGCGCTCTCTCTCTCTCTCTCTCTCTCTCTCTCTCGCTCTCTCACTCTATCGGCCGCCACGTTGATTTTTCTCCATAATTTTATCGATGCCGAGGGTCTGTTCTAATTTTATACGACTCGTAAAACGTAGTAGTTCTCTCTCTCTCTCCCTCTCTCCCTCTCTCGCCCCCCCCGCCCCGTGCGTCTCACCGTCCCGGCGAGCAGTGCCGCCAGAATAGTCTGACAATTCTGCACTGATAAGCAATTATATACTTTCGATGGCCTTGCATCCTTTTAACGTAAAGCCTTATCGTATAAAGCCAGTAAAATCCGGCCGCCCCCTTCCATTAGACTTTTTACATTATAATTTACAATAATTGCGAATGAATGTAGCCCCCGATAAAGTATATATTGTTTGAAAACAATATTCCATTAACTGCGCGGCCCCGCTGTATCATATTAATCGTCGAAAAAAAAAAATTAAACGTTCCAGGCGTACACGGCGCACACGCACGGCGCACACAGGCCCCGGGTAGGTAATAGGTAGGTCGCGATAGTGCGCCGGGTACGGAGAAGCGTAGCGCGTCAGGAGGTGTGGAGCGAGAGGAGGATACGTAGATTGGGAATTGCGCTAGAGTGGCATAGAGACGTCGGGTCGGCATCTACGCAAGCGACATCCGGATACAAATAAATCCTCTGACCCGTGGAGTTATCGGGTCGCCGTCCCAATGCAGTCCCCAATGCAGTCCCCAATGCAGTCCCCAATGCAGTCCCAGGATACAGGACGTTTTTCGGGGATCGGGCAACGAGGTAAGCTCCAAGTCGGCTGATCGACCCAGCCAATTGATTTCATATGAATTTTTTGTTTTTTTTTGTTTGTTTTGCAATAAAGCCGTGGGGGGTCATTTGCACCGCGAGGATGACTAAAGCCAGACTAAAGCTTCGGATTGGCTCGTCGGGGCTCTCTGGCGTCAATCCGACAGATACATCCGGCGGCTCGATATCATTATATACGGGTACCGAGGAGTTCATTTTTTCTACGCGTCGTACGCGATCAGGTAATACACCGACTCCGTAACGACGGATAAATATATTAAATATGGATAGAGGATAAAGTGAGAGGAGCGCGACGCTGGCCCGTAATTATATTATTGAATTATGGCCGACGTTTATATTCTTGTCACACGGCCAATGGAAACGAGGACCGAGGACGGCTCGCCCTGCCCGCGTCGCACGACCTCCGTGGGGCTCCTGGCTCCCTTACCAAGGTCAACCCACTGGTCCGTCGACTGACGCTACGCCCGCCATTTACTCCCCGTACGTGGAAGCTCGTACTCTCCCGAGGACCGATTACACCCGGTGAAGTAGAATCCAGCCGAGAGGCTGGATCGTCCCCAGGGTAGGGGTTATTATTATAACGTCGGCGGAGCATCGGCTCCCCATATAAAGGCCTCGTTAGTTAAGTTAAGTTGCGCGGGACCGAGGGAAATTAACGACGACGTCGCCGCGGAGGACGGGATTAAGGGGATTAAGGAGGAGGCCGCGGGAATGCGAGTGGCTACCGCAACGGCTAACGGCTACCTTCTAATTGGCTTAAGAATCCGGGAATAACGCGGACCCCGTGGCGAGGCCATTGTAAATCGGTAAATCTCCGGGAGTCGTTATCTCCCGCACGCGATACCGGGGGGCCTTTACGAGCCGACTAGCCGCCGCGAGCGTTTACGGCCCGCGTAAACCGACCTGACCGCGTGGACGACGCCCGGGGATCGTCCTCGCGGCCAGGTGACCCGCTCGCGGCGGCCCTCTCTGCGGTTAAGGGTGACGCCTGCAGGACTCAAGCAGGTGGTTGGCCGACGACGGCACAACTCCTCCTGCGCCTGCATCTTCTACCTCTTCCTCCTCTTCCTCTTCCTCTTCCTCTTCTTCTTCTTCTCTTGTTTTGCCCCACCCCACCACCACCACCACCACCTACTACTACTACTCCCACCCCAACTACTTCCTACTCTCTCTCTCTCTCTCTGCCCGGAGGAGAATCTCGCACGGAAGTTCGCTTAAGCATTTTATGGGGTGGTTGGCGTAATTTGATGGCCCTATAAAAACGCCTAGTCTAGTTTTTCCTCGAGGCCGTGTCCTTCTCGTCATTCGCCACACGGCGAGGCACGCGCGCAAGAACGAGTCGGACAGAGAGAGAGATGGGAGAGAGAGGACGGAAGAAAGACAACAAAGCTCGAGTGTCAAGGACCGCTCGCGATTTTTCGACGAACGTATCGGCCCTGATTAATAGACCCTCCTCCCGCCGGCCAATCACTCATCCGAGCCTTATTCTCTACTGTGTTTTCTACTCCTCGCCCCCTCCCCCTCTCTCCCTCTCTCACTACATATTTTATCCCTGCCACGCCAGTGGATGGTCCAGACGCGTGTAACGACTATAAATGTTGCGTCGACACTACGTGCTTCGGCTCACCCATACACGCACACTCTCTCTCTCCTTTAAATATAATGGACACGCGCCTGTAAATTCTGGCTCCAAGAGATGGCTCGTCCACCGGGATACCGATGTTCTTCCACCTTAATATTGATTATCGAGGCATTCGGACGAATGCGTCATAGGAATAACTTACTGGCGGCCCCTCGGACGCACATTTTTCATCCTTATAAATGCTACGCGTTTACCCCAATAACCCCAATAACCCCAATAACCCCACAAATCATCGTCGTCCAATCTTTTCAAATGCTCACGGCCCCCAACAACCAAAGGATTATTATTATTCTCCTTCTTCTTCTTCTTATTATTGTTATCGTTGTTATCGTCGTCGTCGTTGTCGTCGTTGTCGTTGTTGTCGTTGTCGTTGTTGTTGTAAGTCGAGAGAATGCTCGGTCCCGCGCGTTCCCCATACGACGTAACGGGTATTATTACTTTTATTCAATAATCCTCTGGGCGCATCCGATTGCCAATAGGGCAGCTAATAGCGTACCCGGGCCGTTTGCATTAAAGTTAATGCAGCAATGAAACGTACATGTAAATCACAATATCTTTTACGGCGACAATGGGTCGATAATGAAGTGACGTACAATGGAATGTAACGAGCTCGTTTACGTTAAGCGATTGCTGAGCTTTCGATTTAGATTAAATATTTTGGCGCGGAGCTCTCGGCGCGGAGCCGCGGCTCTACGTTATACGTTATATTGTAAATTGTGATTCCTTGGTACCGTACGTAGTATGAGGGCCGGGGTCTCGAGAGGGGGTGGAGGGGTATGTTCGAGCGGGCGTCTCGGGGTTAAAGGAAAGACAATGAATATCGTAATGGAATTTCACTGGGTATAACACGTAAGGATAACGAATACATTGAGCCTTGTTATTATTCCCCTAAACGGGAGGGAAGCGAAACGTACGGCATTCCAAATCCCATTGATACGTAAATACCTTCTCCCTTTATTATTATCATCATTATTACTATTCGGTAGATAAATGCTGGAAAGCCGTGGGGAGGGCTTTGCTCGCGGATCTCCGAGAGAGCGGGCGTCAAACGCTTCGGAGAGGAGGACTTGGAACTTGGATAAGGTGACGGATGCCGTACTCAACCACATTCTCATTACTGGCCTTGGCTGGCCAAAGTCTCATCAGGCGCGCGAGGGTGGCGATACGGGGGCGGGAGCGAAGGTGAAACGGGAGAAAAGAGAAATGCCCGAATAACTAACGACTGTTCACAGGCAATGAATAATATCCTTATTATGGCATTATTATTCAAATAAATATCTTAATTTATGATTATTAGAATTTATAACGTCGCGTTACGGCAATGGTGTTGGTGAGGAGCGTAGCTTATGCAGTAGCAGTGGCAGTAGTGGTAGCAGTAGTGGTAGCAGTAGTGGCAGGTAGTGGTACTCGTAGCAACCAACGGCAGCTAGTAGTAGTAGTAGTAGTAGTAAATAGTACGCGTATACGGCCTAGCGAAATGAATTTGATATCCCATTTTATGTACTTGTTATCGGATTATTAATACTCTGACATCATAATATTTAAGCGTCGTAATAATATATATATATATATGTATATATATATTAAAAATGTTGTTTCTCGAGCCTTCCAATTACAAAGTAATTTCGCGTATAAATTATTTTTCTATCGAGGGATTGGATTGCCGGCAGATGGAGGGAAGGCACGGAGCTTTGATTCACGCGATTCGTTAGGCGGGAGATTTATTTACTTGGCCCCGAATGGGGGGAGGGGAGGAGGGAGGTAGGGAGCGCGCGCGGACGTGAAGAAAACGTTTCCAGGGCTTTTTATATACTTCCGACGAAAATTCGTGACCGAGGAAGGGACCAAGGACCGAGGACCGACGTGGAAGGAACAAACTAAAGAGAGAGAGAGAGGGGGTGCGGGGGGTGCGGAATGAAAATGACTATCACGTTCCTCGAATAAACAAGGATTATCGGAGAATGAAGAAAGCCGCCGGTTTATCGTAAAGCATACGAGATTCATGAACGTCGGTCATTAGCATTTCTTCGTAGTGAGCAGTGACGGGAAGCGAGACGGGAAGCGAGACGGGAAGCGAGACGGGGAAGCGAGACGGGGAAGCGAGACGGGGAAGCAGCTGTCCGAAAGGGAAAGAAAGCGAATCGGGAATAAGGGACCGAGCGGAAAACGTGGAAAAGCCATCGTCAGCGGTAGCGGTAGCAACAACAACAACAACAACAACAACAACGACGACGACGACGACGACGACGACGACAATGGCAGTGACGGTCCTCCCCGTTGCCGTCCTCGTACCACGTGGCAGGCCAACTGACGCATTTTCCTGTATTTGCTTATTCCCCCGTGCGGAGCCTATCGTCGCGTGTGATCTGGCAGCGGACGTCGACGCCGATGCCAACGCCGTCGCCGCCACCGATGATGTATCGGAGCCTCGGGATCGGGAGTCGGACAGGAAGGAGCGGCGGATTCTAGGAGCCAATCGGAGGCTGGGGAGAGCACCTCGGGCCGCGATGTATTAGCCAGCGAGTCACCGAGAGCGGGAAGGAGAGCGGGAAGGAGAGCCTGGCTCGGCCGGCAGCTGGCTGCGCCGCAGGAAACGGGAAACGTGGTGGAAATTGAAAATGTGATGGACGCCGAGGGTTATTGGGGGCCACGGGACAAAGTTCTCTCTCTCTCTCTCCTCTCTCTCTGGCTCTCTCTCTCTCTCTGGCTCTCTATTGGGGTTTAGGGGTGGGGTCGGGGAGCCCGAGCGGCGAACGGAGGCGGGGAAGGAGGCAGGCAGGCAGGCAGGCTGACGGGCTGACGGGCTGGTGGGGGGGGGGAGAGCGAAGGGAGCGTAGATGGCGGACCCGGATGTACGTTGATGGCGTGGCCCGGAGAGATGGAAGGACTACGGAAATTACGAGACCTGCGTTTGTATTGCATGTCCTCGGATTAACGCCAAGCGCCGCTCTCCGTAAATGGCTCTCGCCTACCGCCTATGCCACTCGTATCCCTCGCACACCCCCATCCCCCCCCCCTTATCCCGAGAGACCTTGTAGTAGCGTATTAGAGCGTCCCCGGCACCGAGGATATTCCTACTTATTACAAACCGATTCGGACTATTTTTTTTTCTCTCTCTTTTTTTTTTTTAAACCCCGAGTTACTCCGTTCTCGAGCAATTATATATATCCCCCCGCCCCTCTACTCCACGACACCGCCACTATCCGTATAGTATTAATACTATATTATGTCTTGCGTGTTGCAGCAGCAGCAGCAGCAGCAGCAGCAGCACCTGCCGTACCTAATATCCCGAGGAATCGACGAGTCTCGCTGATCCATGCCTATACCCGCCGCCATCCAGCACCATCCAGCGGAGGGTGGGGGAGGAGGACACGTTTATGCTTCCGGACCAACGAGCTCGCGCTTTACAGTTCAAATCAGCACTTGTGCGCATTACATGTGAAATAATTTAGCCGCCGTTAAATCCCATCCCCTGTATTTCTTCTGTTTATGCTTTCGGGGGGGACGAGAAATCCATGAGTCATGCACGGCTTTAGAGTCGAGAGGACCGAGGCCCAGCCCCCCGTAACCCGTGTCGGTCAAGAAAATTCCCGATATTCCATGCCAGTGCAATAATAATGTCATTCTCTAAATAATAATAATAATAATAATAACAACAACAAAGGGGCAGCGAGTGCGCGTGTTCGAGCTTACGTGAAGCTCCGAGCCAAGCGCAGCGCGACTCTGTAAATAAGCTACCTCCACGTCCCTTTCCTCCCTTTCCCATGCTACAATAACCCGCATATACATATATACATATATATATATATTTATTATTTTTCTTTATCCCTTCTTCTCCTCACTCTCTCCCCTCCTCCTTCTCATAAGCTATTATTGCATATGGGGCGACAAACGAGCCGAGGTTTCGGCAGTCGGTAATTTTTTTTAACGACGTACGGACTCCTCGATTAAAAACATTGTCCGCGTTGCGTGCGCGAGAGATGAGAGAGAGAGAGAGAGAGAGAGAGAGAGAGAGAGAGAGAGAGACGGAGAGAGAGCTGTACGGTTATTGGGAATTATTGTCTCGAGGGAATAAACGGACGCGTGGGCGTCCGAGTCCGATAATGTTGGCCGAGAACGTTCGACTTACGCAACCGTTGACGTTCGTCTTTCGACGCAATTCCAGCATTTTCGTTTAACAAATATATCGATTGCTCCTTTTCGTTTGCGCAAGAGTGGCGAGCGCCCCGGCCGATAGGAGGACGCGTAGGCGCGCATAAAGCGATCCGCGCACTGTTTATGACGAAATATGTATGCATACGTAGTCGTAGTACTAGTGGTAGTCGTAGCAGTATTGGTAGCAGTAGCAGTATTGGTAGCAGTAGTAGTAGTAGGTGGAGGAGGAGGAGGAGGAGGAGGAGGAGGCTGCTGCTGTTGTGCTGCTGCTGCTGCTGCTGGATCACAACGGCGCGAAGAACTCATTACTCCGCACCCAAGGTATTAGCATATTTAGAGGGTGCACCTTCGTCTACCACCTTAGTCCCCGTCCCCGTCCCCGCACCGCCCACCGCCCACCGCCCACCGCCCCGACACCCCAAATCCCCGCAACCCCTGTTTCGGGGCAAAGTCTCGGGGCGGCAGTCACCCCCCGTGACTCGTAGCCCTCGTCCCTTGGCACCCAATCACAAAGCCCTCAGATTCCGTTTTCTTTTTTTTTTCTTTCTTTTCTTTTCTTTTCTTTTCTTTTCTTTTTTTTTTTCATCACAACCTCATCATCAAATATCTCAATATAGAGAAGAGAAGCCCGTACGTAAGAGCCGCTCTCCCGCCGGTAAATGTAATTGTATTTTTAATTTTTCCCTCTCTCTCTCCCTCTCTCTCGTCCCATGGAGCCCCTCGTGCCCCGATACCTTTTAACTTTTTCTCCTGCTTCGTAATGAAAGGCGGGGCGAGATAAGGAAGAAGGAAAAAAGAAAAAGGAAAAAAGAATGAAGAATATCCGAAAGATCGTAAGACTGTCAGCTTAGCCTTAAGAGAAATTTAAGAGAGATAATTGCTGCATCGATCGAGGTCGATAAAATATAATAACTCTTTGTTGTCCATCCTTCTTTCTTTCTTTCCTTTCTTTCTTTCTTTCTTTCTCTCCCGACACACAAATACATGAGCTCTTTGTAAATTTGTATCTTACAACAGAGACTTTTAGGGCACGAGAGTTTATTATTGCATTGCGTTTATGTACTTGCAATAGCGTTTCTTATCGGCAAGTCTATTTTTTTCTTTCTTTCTTTCTCTTTCTCTTTCTCTTTCTCTTTCTCTTTTTCTTTTTTTCTTTCTTTCTTTCTTTCAAATTGTTAAAGTAGAGCTGCGTTCGGAATTATCGAAATCGAATTATAATTTTTCGCGTAGCGGCAGTACGGAGCCAAGAGCCAATAGCGATTTCCTCGGGAAATACTTTAATCTCTTCTATTTTTCTTCCTCCCGTACGCGAAAACTTTCAATTATCGAATGTCAGATATGAATTTCGACGCCAACGCGTCGACCTAAACCGTATTTTTGTTTCTTACAACAACAACAACAACAACGACAACGACAACAACAACAATAGTAACAATAATAGTAATAGTAATAGTAATAGTAATAATAATCGGTCTTTACGCGCCGTCTAGGCGATTTTCGGCGATTTTTCTGACAATTTCGTTCTTCAGTCCCGTAGACGTTCGACGCCTAAAGGTAAGTTTGGCACTAATGGTCGGTGCGGTCAATGCTCGCAGCCTTATGAATTTACTTGGTTATTCGGGACGGAAATGAAGAAAATTGCAACGACAGCTGCTGCTGCTGCTGCTACTGCTACTGCTGCTACTACTACTAGCACTACTCGGGAATGATAAGTTAGAGCGGGAGGAATGGGAAGAAAATGGCTCTGTCAGCAGCAGCATTGAACTTTGATCCCGTGGAGCGAATGCCATGCGAATGCCATGCGAATGCCCAGAGCCCGTATTATAATTGGTACCGAAAATTGTTTACACCGTATACGTGCGTCCAATAAAACTTTACGTCTGGAGCTTTAAATCACCGGTCTGGCGCACTGGTGGGGCCCACCACCACTGCCCTCCCCTCCCTCCGTCAGTTCCGTCAGTTCCGTCAGCGCTGCCTGTCTACGCGGCTCTCTTGGCGGTCGGTGGTGAGCGGGGGGTGGGGTGGGGTGGATTGCGACAAGGGAGGCGAGGGGGGGGAGGGGGGGGGAGGGGGGTGTCGGCTGCAGGGTTCTCGAATAAATTTGAGAAACTCGGAGCACTCGGGGAAATGGGAGCCGGAGGCTCGCTCGGAAGCGCCGGAGATAGGAACGCGTGTGTAAAAGGCATCGGCTTCCGCGCTTTCCCCACTACCAGTTGCAGCCTTGGAGGCGGAAAGGACCAAGTAATTAAGGAAGCTCATCCTCGGAGACAATTTAGCTTAATGAGAGTCAGGAGCCCGGCTCCAACTCAACCTCAACCTCGACCTCAACCTCTCCTACGCGCCAGTCCCTATTCTTCCTTACACGTACATCACCCATCCCCCCCGCACCCCCCCCGCAACCACCCTCGTAGACTCGTGCAAGCGAGTTGCTGTATCGAGTGTATGCTCCCGATGGCAAAGCTCTCCTCTCCTCTCGTCCCCTTTCTCTCGATTCCTTAAAATTCTTATCCGCAAGCTCAGTAAGAAACTTTTTAAATAAAACTTTTTGCCTTTACGCCTTTCCTTTTATTCCCGCTTGGCGACACTTAATGGGAACACGGCACCTCTCCCCCCTACCCCTACCCCTACCCCACCCCGGTCATAGAAGCTCTCCCGACCCCCTTCTCTCCCTCCTCTATGCTCCACGTTGTTTAGGCAAAATCGCGTCGCGCTTTACCTCGAGTATTGAGAATAAAATCAAACCGAGTTGTCGTCTTCGTCTATTTATCGTAGATCAATAACCCCAAGGAGATCGGCTTGTATAATTAATTAAATTATACAAGAACAATGTCGATTTCGTGGCGAACTCTCACGCGAATGCCGAAAAACTGGTCGCGTAAATCTGGTGCATATCCGCCGGTTAGAGAAGATTTTTATTACCCGGACAGTGAGAGAGAGAGACAGAGAGAGAGAGAGAGAGAGAGAGAGAGAGAGAGGGAGTGGGGGAGGGATAATTCAGTGCCGAGTAGAATGTGATTTTCGGAGGTTTCTTAAAATCTATTTAGGAAGCCGCGGAGGGGAATAAAAATGTCCCCGGTGTTTGTGTGGAGGATAAATTTGAGCGGCGTAAAATTAAACGGGGAATGCCAAATAAAGCCCGGATGGAATAAAGAATGCGTAGCCCCCGGATAGGCAATAACTCAGCGAAAAACTAAAATACCGAGGAAGATGATTGAAGGGAAAGAGGGAAAGCGCCGGCACGTGATTGGCATGTCGAGAGTGTTTGGGGGGGCGGAGAGAGGAGTGGCCCTCCTCGAGTCGGAAGAGCGTAAGAAAAGAAAAGGGATCGACAAGGAGCCAGAGGATTTGGTTAACTCTGTAAGAGGATTATGAAGTAGAGGGGGTAGGTAAGCAGCCGGAGCCGCAGTCGGAGCCGGAGTCGGAGCCGAGCCGGAGCCGGAGCCGGAGGGGTGGAGCCAACCGCAGTGGCACCAGCCGAGCTTGGCCTTTTTCTCTCAAGAATGGAGAAAATCGAGACGATAAATAACGGAAAAGGAAGAAAACTGACCGTTTTGCGTCATGGCATGAGCCCGCCGAGGGAGAGAGGGGCGCCCCGTGTCCGGGGTCGAGGAAGCGGTCCCTCGGACCCTACGCTCACCGACCGCTCCTCCCGTTCCTTCCCGGGCGTCCCTACTCCCGCCTGCCTCCCCCAACCACCCAATAGAAGAAGGAATAGGAAACGTAGAAAGGGTCGAGGGCTGCGACGGAATCTCCTCGAGACGGTAAAAATAAATTTAAACGAAAATGAAAAGGACGGGGAGGGGGGGGGAGATCTACGCGCACCAGATAATATTTCGCAGTTTCCCTAAGCAGATTTCCGGCTCCCGTCGAAATGTAACGGGAGCGAGCGACCTCAACGCAATCCCCGTCCCCACCCCGCCCGCGATCTTGATTCCCCATTAACGGGCTACGAGGGCCGTTAATTACGAGCTAATGTATTATACTACTCGGCCCCCGAATCCTAATAAGCGGCTCGCGCTCCGTAAAAATACCCGCACGCCCGCTGGAGGTACCATTACGTAAAACGGATCTCTGCGCTTCGTGTTTGCGCGCCTTTAATTACAATCGCCCGATAAAGAGATAAGTCGATCGACGATCGAATCTCGCGGGCCGATCGCTTGGGCTCCGATTACGCAATCGGGAATGAAAACGGATAAAAAAGGAGATCGAGCGATTAATCGAGCGCGTGGAGCGCGGCCAGTAACGATCATTATACGTATTAGTTCTGATAGATCTGTCGATGCTTACGCAACGCGAGACGGAGGAGGGGCCGGCTTCCATTTAATTGAATCGGGGGGGGGACGCGCGGGACGCGGGTCCGCGAAATCACGTTACCACGATCCTTTAATCATCGAGGCCCCTTTGCCCCCCCCCCCCCCTTCGCTCGCGTGGGCTCAACGGCAATGTCTGTTCGAAAGACAATGGGGAGGAATATTTGGCCGCAACAACGCCGCCATCTCTCGAAAAACGGTAGCACCGAGGTGGGTCAGCGCGTGGGTCGATAATGAGGAAATCTGTCATCGGTAAGAAGGAGGCGAGGCGGCAGCCGCACGCACACACCCCGCCGTGCCCCCCATCACAAACGTCTCTCCGGCTTATTGGGGATGGGAGCCGTGAGCCCGCGTGCGTGCGTGCGTGCGTGCGTGCGTGCGTGTGGGGAGGGCGGGGAGGGTGGGGAGGGGGTTGGCGCAAATACAAGGACGAGGACGGGGACGGGACGGGGACGGGGACGGGGACTCTTGGACCACCTCATCAAGTCCTTTTTTTTTTTTTTTTTCCCTCATCAATAGCCGTACACTCGTCCGTGTGCTTTTTTTATGTACCTCTTGGCTCGATTGTGCCGAATACAAGTCATCCATCCGATGACTAATGCCCGGCCGCTGTCAATTAATCATTTTCCAAATATTTTATTGCCTCATTTTCGGAATGCAGGAGAAACTTTTTGAATTACTACGCTCGCTAAATTTCTTCTATTCTTCGGGGCTCGATCGACATCCACGTCCACATACACATCCACTTGGCACTGTTCCTGCATAAATACGGACACGTAGGAGCGCGTGCATGGACAGGTAAGGATGGGTCGAAGGAAAGTAGTAGTGGTAGTAGTAGTAGTAGTAGTAGAGAGGAGCGAGAGCTCGCGGTGGCCCTCCATCCCATATATATATATATATAGATAGATATATGTATTACTTTAGCCGCGAGTCCGATGTACAAATAATACTATAATGAAAGAAGAAGAAGAAGAAGAAAAAACAACAACAACAACAGCAGCAGCAACAGCAGCAGCAGCAGCAACAACAACGACAACAACTAGAAGAACAAAGACAGTAAGAATAATAAATGCTTCCCGGAAATTGTTGATGAGAAAAGCTTAAGAGCCGCGAATGAAAGTTTATAGGAAGGTGTCGCTGGTCATAAAGGCCTGGCGTTAAGGCGCCGACGCGATCGTCCACCCCCACCCCCCTGCTCGCTCGCTCGCTCGCTCGCCCCCGCGACTGTTCTAAACATAGGTACTTGATATACAAGTCTATTCCTGTTGTAGGACAAATAATCTCGGCGTTATGGGCCGGGGCCGAGCGAGCCGAGCATTTCTAATTATTTAATGGTAAGGCTATTGGGGCTATTGGGGGCCCCCGAGTTGTCGAGCCACTCATAAAAAAACGTATTTTCGTTTATCGTAAATGGCATAAGAGAGGCGGAGGGCTACGGTCGACCTGTCCGATCGAGCGTCTCCGTCGGCCCATCGCGATTAATAACGACGTACCGCGAGGCGCATCTGCAATTTATATTACAGGCCCGAGAGCCCGTACGCCGCGCCGTGTAATTTGTTTAGAGCGTCGGTACGTCGGCACGGTGGTTTGTGGGGCGGGAGGGGCAGGGAGGCAGGCAGGCAGGCAGGTAGGCAGGGCGGCTGCTTAGGACGGAGCCGAGTCGCGTAAGAGTAACGACGAATGGATTCGAGCCCGTGCGCTCCTCGACTGCTGTTGCTCGCGATGCCGCTCTCGAGTCCTCTCTCTCTCTCTCTCTCTTTCTCTCCCCCCGGCCTCACCCGCCCTTCTCCCCAACAACCGAAAGCCCGGTACCACGGTTAATTACCAGTGGCGATCGTCCGCTTTTCCGCGCTTGTAGATAGAAATATTCCCCGGTCGTATAGAAGAGAGGGATCCTTTGCGGCTGCTGCTGCTGTTGCTGCTGTTGCTGCGGCTCCTGCAGCCGTCGTCGCCGTCGCTGCCGCTGCCGCTGCTGCTACAGAGCGCCGGTACGCATTAATGCCGGGACACCAATTACGTCTCTACTCTCTCGGTAAGCACATATTAACCATTTCAGTTGCTATAATAAACTCTCGACGATGAAAGAGCCGAGCCAGCGGGGCGACGGGGGCGACGGGGGCGACGGGGGTGACGGGGGTGACGGGAGGACGGGACAAAGAGTACAGTCGGGGGCGCCGTGGGGCGGGAGAGGAGGAGCAGGGACGAAGGAGACTAGCCACGATCGTAGTCACGGTCGCATTCGTAGTCGTAGTCGTAGTCGTAGTCGCCGTCTCCGTCGCCGTCTCCGTCACAGTTGCCGTTGCCGTAGCCGTTGCCGTCGGCGTCGCCGCCTCTGACGACGGGATCGCGGGGCTCTGTTTCAGCAACAATTAGCCAAGCTTAAGCGTATTGTCGTAATCGTAATTACAAGCGCGCCCGATCCGTTTACCGTTGCTCCTCCACATCCATCCTTTATGGGGTTTATAACTATACGCCGCAACTAAGTTACACTTGTGCGTGACGTATGCTTCGCCTCTGATATGTTCGCTAACGTCCCCGCCCCTCCACTCTCTCTCTCTCTCTCTCTCCCCATTATTTCCTTGTCTTTCCGACTTCTTATTCCCTGAGCGACGCAACTTTGTTTCAGTAGATGATGACAGATGCGAGCGCGCCTCCACGCCTATCAAGGGCCTCTCCCGGCCTCCTTCCCCCGCCCCCCTGCCGCTGAGCGCGCTAGTAGGCCAAAGAGAGCCGTTGTTAAAGAGCGTTTACCCGCGTATTAAATAATTTTTTTTTTCTTTTCTTTTCTTTTCTTTTCTTTTTTTTTTTATATAGAATTATGCTAATCATCGAGCTGTGCACGTGAAAATTTCCTTTTAAAATTGCAGATATGTCTTTTATTGCCTTACGAGAGCAATTTTAGAATGAAGAAGAAGAAGAGGAGGAGGAAGAAGAAGAGGAAGAAGAAGAGGAAGAAGAAGAACGAAAAAAGAAAAAAAGAAAAAAGAAAGAAGATAATAATAATAAAAGAGGAACAAGCACTTTGTATTGTAACTCCTCTCGGCGTGGAAAAATGAAAAGCGAATGGATGGAAATGCGCGTTAAAGTTAAGCCCGATGAAATGGGGATAGTTTATGGTACTCGATAGGTACCTTTAGGCCTGAATTCGAGCCGGTATTGTTTCTCTACGACGCACTTCTCGGGCTTTAAGCATCCGGCCTTCCCTAATGATGAAATTATTTATAGGAAAGGAAGAGAAAAGAAGCTTCGCGTTACTAATTATGCGTATAGCCGATGCTGTTCCACCACGTTGGGGGCGGGGGCGGGGGCGGGTGGATCGAACGTACGGATGGAATTGATGTTTTGATGCACTTTGAACTTGCGAGCGGCGAACGTTCGACGGACGAGTAGAGTAGAGTAGAGCGCAAGGATACCCTGGCAGAAGTTAAATGGCCGCCGCTTAAGCGCAGAGAGATGGAAAAAATGATAATTTAGCAAAGGCGCTCGGACTATTGTATGTATTCCATTGGCTTTGCGGAGCTATCGCAATACCTGTGCCCCATGTAATGCAATAGTAAAGGCATTGTCGATTTTAACGAGACGTATTATGGAAATGCTCTTTGTAAATGTTAATCTGCAATTAAACATCGGAAGCCCAAGACAATTAAAGCCAAACGTAAGATATTCTTTTTTTTTTGTTTTCTTTCTTTCTTTCTTTATTTATTTATTTATTTCTTTTTATATATATATATATAATATTTAAAAGCTAGAGCTTTTTTCTAATAACGATAATGATAGATAAATATTGCCCGTATTGGATCGCATGATTTATCGCTCCTGCTGCCGCTGCCGCTGCTGCCGCCGCTACCTTATGCATGTCCATGTACTCAGTAAGCACATACGCGCGCAGATACAGACGCTAAGCGAGGAGGTATTTAAAAAAAAAAAAAAAAAGAAAAAGAAATAGAGATAGAAGGAGAAATATATATATATATATGTGTGTGTGTGATTCTTACGAAAGCAAACCTCACTGCGAAAGCGCACCTAATCATTTTTAATTTATCGACGAATAACGTAGAAAATGTCGGAGGAAGAAAATGAAAAGGAATAAGAAGAAGAAGAAGAAGAAGTAGAAGAAGAAGAGAAAAAAAAAGGAACGTGATCGATTATATTTTCGATAGCGAGCGCAGAAGAGTGGATTCGCGGGAAGAAAAAAAAAAAAGAAAAAGAAAAAGAAAATGTGCTCAACTATGCAGGTGAAAAGTATGACTGGCTTTTCCGAAGGCCGTTAGCCGCGTTGGTTAGTTGCGCGTCTCGCGGTGCGCGTCGAACGGGGAAAGAGAAAGGGACGGGGGGGGGGGGGGAAGAAAAAAACCAAAACAAAAAATTGAATTCTACAAGTGAATAAATCCCCGTGGATTTATTTATTAAGCATTGCTATATGCAATTCGGCCGCAACGTCTTCGTTAATAACCTCGCGTGCCGTTCGTCGATATGCTATTTATAATTACCGGCGGAGTCGACGTTGTCGCAAAAAAAAAAAAGCAAAAAGAAAAGAGAAGAAGAAGAAGAAGAAGAAGAAAAGCCGAGCGTGGATATGGATGCGCAGGCGTGGCGCTGTTTTCACGGGCTGGATACGTGGATGAGCCAGACAGCGGGCCTCGCGGGCTCGCGGACTCGGATTTAGATCTACAGTTAGATCTATATTTATATTTATATTTATATTTATCTGTCGGCGTGGGTCGGGACGGATCTCGATGAGCCGTCAATCGACAGGCGAGAACGAATGCGCGCGGGCTCCGTCGGAAATACGAAACAAATATCGACGTAAGGGAACTCGAGGGGCGGCGAGTCAGTCCGGGGATCGTTTGTCCTTGTCCATTCGTCGTAGTACGGGGGCACTTGTAATTAAAAGTAAGTCATCGGTTCCTGTTTGACGAACCGCGCGGGCGGGTAACGGTCGCTCGGCCTATTCGTCGGGCCGCTCAATGACAAAAGGAAGACTCGCGCAATACTTATAATAATAATAACAATATCGATTGATCCGACGCTTAGCTTCGGAAAGGCGACTTCCTTGGGTGGGGCGGGGGGGGGGGGGTAGGTCGAGGTGGTCGGGGGGAGGCGCTGCTCGAGCGGCCCGGGGAGCCGGAGCGGTAAGGAAGGAGTAACGGAAAGTAGAGGGAAACGAAAGAAACGGAAGAAGAAGTAGAAACAAAAGGAAAAACAAAAAGAAAGAAAGAAGAAAGAAAGGAAGGAAAGAAAGAAGAATAATTCGCCGAGCCCGTATTTTGCAATTGGAGCGAGTCGGAAGGCGCAGCTCTATCAGTAGTCGAGGTAACTATTTTTGTCTATGGCCGGTGAAACGTGGAGGAGGAGGAGGAGGAGGAGGAGGAGGAGGAGATAAAGCGGCCCGAGCCGAAGAAGCGATCGTGAGCGAGCTCGCGATTACTAGTCGTACGAACCTTCTTTTTTTTTTTTTCTTTTTGTTTGAGCAAAATGTAACGCTTAAACTCGTTAGAAATCCAGGGCTTAGCGAATGTCCAGGCGAAAGAGTGTGTACCTGTGTGCCACTGTGGCACGTATGCCCGGCTCAATGTAAAATATAAAACGGCTTACCTGCCACTGCCCCGGGCGGCATTCGTCATCGTTATTCGTATGTCATGCACGACAGACAGACAGACAGACAGACAGACAGACAGACAGACAGACACGGGCTATCCTTATGAACCGAAAATCCTTTAATCCATCGTGAGAAGGATTATTAGCTCCTTGACGAGTAGGACGATATTCCGCGACTCTTTATACTCGACAATAATTAATTCCCCAACGAGATAAACTCACTACGTTTTATTGGCTAATATAACGTTAAAGGATTGTAAAATTAATATACAGTCACATTAAAGCCCGCGAATAAGATTTATTTAACATAACGAGCTCATTATTAGAAATTTGTTACGATTTTGCTTGCTTTTCTAACGCAATTTACGATTCATTCGTGTTCTCTCTCTCTCTCTCTCTCTCTCTCTTGGTTTTTTTTTTCTTTCTTTCTTTCTTTCTTTTCAACTGAAATTGATCTTTTGAAAAGCCGAGCGATTATACCGAAACCACTTTAAAGGAAAACTTACAGCTAATCCGTACTCCTAAATACAATAATACTGTGATTTATATAATTTATCGTCGATCCAGATATTCTAAGGCCATTTCATGTGTAAAAGACGATGCCAGCAAAGGGATAATTGCATATACATATACATATATATATATATATAAATTTCAGAGTATCCCACGAATTAATATTATTTCCATAATTGAGTGCTTGTTGCGTAATTAATAAAAAGAAGCGAGAGAGAGAGAGAGAGAGAGAGAAATAAAGAGAATGTTGTTGTACGTCCTCTTAAACGTATAAATCTTAGTCTAACGGCTCTCGGCCGGAACATCAATCTTCGCCTTCTGCTTCTCTTTGCAAATAAATGCATTACTACTATTTATGATTATAGGAAATAACGAAGGAGTAGAAGAAGAAGTAGAAGAAGGCGACTACGACGAAGGATACGTCGGGTGGGAGAGGATAGAGTAAGGCATTGAAGAGGACGTGCTTCAATAACCTGTCGACTGCAGCGAATCTTCGGTCCAAATGTAATTGCGGACCTCTTGGACGTATTGTTTTTTTTTTTTTTGTATAATACGTTTGCGCATACACGTCGTAGGAAGCGGCACCGGTTAACGAAACAAATAACGACAATAATAACAAAATGCGAAGGAATTTAGAAAGAAACGGGAAGCCAATGAAGGAGGAGATGAGCCTAAGAGGAAGGTGGGAGGAGGGGGAGGGGGGCGAAGAACACGCACGTCCCCTGCGATCTTTGTCTTTACGGCCTTCCCTTCGAAATGTCCAGCTCTTGTAACAATGTAAATTTAATACATCTCAGATTTAAGGTCGTCGCCGTAGTAGTCGCCGTAGTAGTAGTAGTAGTGGTCGTAGTATGGTAGGAATTTATGCTTATTATGCCTTTGTCATTGAAAGGAGATTTTTTTTTTACTTTTTGCTCCGGCTGAAAATCTAAGCACCCTCTACGATTTGCCTCAGTCGTAAATGGCGTTTTCAAGGCCATGGCGGCCGAAGGTGAGCCGAGGGCGTACGTCCCGTGGCCAGCCATCGGCCGCCGAATACTGCTGCTCCCTCCCTCCTCCCCCCCCACCCCTACGGCCAGCTTTTAAATAACGCCAATGACCGTAGCCGCACGAGGGCGATCTCGACCCTCGAATTAAGCGGCAGCGCCTCCATCGCCTCCATCGCGTCCGATCCACCAAGCGAGCACCAAGCGAGCATAATTATCTGGGGTACGAAGCTCCCGGAGGTGACGACGCCTCGTCCGCGCTTCCAAAAATTCATCATCGTCTAGGAGAGTTCGTTAGGAGCCGCCAGTCGGCGAGAGAAGGGCCGCAGCTACGCTCACGCGGTACTCTTCTATCTTTTATAAATCCGCCATAAGGATTTGGCCCAGGGGTTATTGGGGGTGTGGGGTGGGGAGAGCGGAGAACGGAGAACGGGGAGAGAGAGAACACGAATCAGAGGATCAGAGGATGAGGGAGTGCCAATGCTTAAGAAAGGGGAAAAAATCCACTCACTTCTGAAAGAGAAATCGGAGACTAGCGTCTGAAAGAGCGAACGAGAGAGAGAGAGAGAGTGTATGTGAGTGTGTGAGTGTGGGTGGTAGGGTGTTGGGGAAGTAAGAGGAGGGGTAAGGGAAGATCGTGGAATGAAGAAGAAGAAGAAGAAGACGAAGAAGAAGAACATGAAGGAGCTCGAGAGAGAGAGAGAGAGAGAGAGAGAGAGTTTGAGACAGAGTAGATGGGAGAACATCAAGTATCAACAATATTATCCACGAGGGTACGCGAGACTCGGCTGTTTTTGACACTTGGGAAATAAAAGGACTGGAGATGGAGCGCATCCGCGAATAGGGTTCCGAAGCTTTCTTGCGGCAGTCGTCTCGTTTAGTGCGAGGCCGCGCGACTGCCACGCTGCAGGAACGCCGAGGAATTCAAAATGGCCGACGCGCGCTCGCCGCGAGCCAGAGAGCCAGGCATATAGACACATACCCGCGTACGTCTGGCCTCCATACCTGCGCATTTTCACGTACATATATATATATATATATATGTGTATATGTGCATATGTACGGTATGCGCGCGTACGTGTATCAACGGTCGTTCGTATAGGTGTTGGAAGAAGGTATGCGTGGGCACGGTACCTTCCTCGTCCCCATATGCTCGCCGCATGCGGGCTCCACCGCGTGCCTCCCCCCCCTCTCTCTCTCTCCCATGCTCTCTCGCTCTCGGCCTCTCGGCCTCTCGCTCGTGCGCCTGCAACAAAAATACGCGCGCGCGCGCGCGCACTCGGTGGGCTTCTTTTTCCTCCTCTGGCCTTTGGGGCCTCGATTACGCTCGCGTACGTGTGTGCGTTACAGCGATCGGAACGCGCGCGGCTCGGGTCCCGGTATTGGTGACGTCCTAATGCAGCCCGCGGGCGACGGCCGGTACGGACGCCTCCTCTTTTGGGCCCGCGCGGGTTACCGCAATTCCCGATTCTGCCCGATTCTGCCCGATTCTGCCCGATTCTGCCCGTCCGCGCACGCACACACGCATGCCTCTGTAAAGGAACGCAGGGGGGGCCGTATGTACCCTAGGAGCACGAGCGCGCATGCCCCGCATTGCGTGTATGCACTGATAATTATAACGTGCTATCGGGCAGAACGGCTTTATGATATGCTTTTAACTCGCGGTTTATTTTATTACATTTATATATATATTCGAATCGGCGGCTTTTCTTTCATACGCGCGCACACGCACGCAAATAAGCGCTCGCTACAGCACGTAGAGCCGGGGCTGGCCAAGCCGTGCCGTCCGTTCGGCTCGCGATACAATTCCACGCGAATCCGTGATTATGAATTTTTGCAAGTATTTTTTTGTTTTTTGTTTTTTTTTGTTTTTTTAGGGGATTGGCCCCCCGACAGGCCTTCGATACATTGGGGTTATTAATTATTTTGCCAAAACGTTTCGCGAAACGGACTCTGTACGTAACGCCTGATTGGCCTTCCGGCCTCACCGAATGCGCTTAGGCACCGATCGGCGACCGCTGTTGCCTCCACGTGCGCGTGTCCGCATCCGGAGCTCGGAATTCGACTATAATAATGGAACGAGGAAGGGTGGGCGGGGAGCGGACCACCGGACAGGGACGCGCGCGGGCACAAGGTCGTACACCACGGAAAATGTAATCTCGAGTACGTTATTTCGCGAAGGCTCTGTTAAGTTGTTAAGTTCGATCATAGAGGCGAGCGGATGACTGTAAGAGCGGCAGAAAATTCGCGTATATTCGTGTCAAGGTAACTTTCCTTCTCCGTTGTCTTATTGTGAAAGAGCTCGAGGGAGCTCGAGGGAGGGAGCGCGAGGGAGCGCGAGGGAACGCGAGGGAACGCGTAAGAGCGCACGCAGAATCGAGTTCACGTTCACTATATTACGTATAGCGCGCACGGCTACGGCGACGACGACGACGACGACGACGACTAAAGCGGCCGGAGCTCCGAAATGTGTAAAGAAATGAATATCGAATAATAAATTACTCGAGCGGGAGGGGCGGGGGGGGGAGGAGGCTGATGTCTTCGCTCGAGATCTCGTGGAGTACACGTCGAGGATACCTTGGCCGTGATACGTTTGTTAGATGGTTGGCGGCAGAAGGGGGGGGGAATATCAAAATTCGTATTTTCTTATTAGAAAAATCAATGAAAAGAACGTAGAAGTAGTAGAAGAGGAAGAAGTAGAAGAGGAAGAAGTAGAAGAGGCAGCAGCGCGGCTCCGGTAATTTTCCGTAAAGCCTTCCGTATAACGAGTAAAGGAGAGAAAAATGCGGAGAAATCGCCGTCCACAGCGCAAGGTAACAATAATGGCTTAATAATAATATTGATATTTAGCCGTCTCCTAAGTCCTACGTAGACATTTTGGGCCTGAAATTTTCGGAGGCGGCTACTTTCAAAAACGTGGATTTATTAAGAGCCAACCGCGCGCCGCTGCTTTCCGGCTCGATTGCTTACAGGCTGAGAGGTGGCCAAAGTGGGGACTCGAACCTGTGTACCTAATACGTGCAAGCCTTGGGCGGTCTTAACAAAGAGCCATTTATTAGAAAAAGAGGAAGAAGCAGAAGAAGTAGAAGACGAAGACGAAGACGAAGACGACGAAGACGACGACGAAGATGATGACGATGATGAAGAATAAGAGAAATATATATATATATATGAACGTGTGTGCGCGTAGTAGTTAAGTTGTCGTAATTAATGAGTCCTTGCGCATTAACCTGACAACGAACGTTGGATTTTCCTGTACTTCTTCTTCTTCTTCTTCTCTCTCTTCTTCTTCTTCTACTTTTTTTCTGTTATTTAAGAACGAGCGAGTGTTTCTCAACCTTCCTCTCTGACGCGTTCCGTTATGCGAGCGCGCGCACGAGCTGGCCTGGCTTATAATAATAACAATAATAATAATAATAACAATAATAATAATAATAATATACAGCCGGAGGAACAATGGCCGTCTGTCCCGGACTCCTCTCCACTAAAACCTTTACTCGCGATTCAATAATTAATGGTAATTAACGATCGACGCCACGAGCATTATTAATGCCCGAGTTAATTAAAAAATAATAATAATAAAAACAAAAACAAAACAACAAAAACAACAAAACAACATATATTTATATACAAATATGTAATGTATATATACGCGCGTAATTACAGAATCTGGAAAAATATAGTGAGGGGAATCTCGTGGATTGGCAAACGAATTTATAATAGTGCGGCGGATCGGCAATAAATAATATTGTAATAATTATAATTTTCATGAAAAGCTCGTAATTACGGGCGTAAATAGCATTGAATCGGCGCTCAAGTGCCGAATAACGATCGATATAAAATATATTTTTTTTTGTATTTTTTATTTATTTTTTTTTTTTTGCACAATCCGTTATCGCGCATAAGCAATAATAGGTAAGAAATATTCATCAATGATAATCAATGGGATTTATTTTTGTTTTTTTTTTTTTTTTTTTTTTTTTTTTCTTTTACTATTTACTCGGTATACGATGGACTATAAATTAGAGGCAGTTAATAAATTTTAAAATCGCGGCTGGATCGTTAATACCGTTAACAATTGTATACCTTCGGTGAATATAATGGCCGCGGGAGGCTCTCGTGGGCAAAAGTTTAAAGGCCAAGACTGTTTATCCGCTTTGGATCTACGATTATTTAGGAAAAGGAAAAATCCTTTTATCGCCGAATCCTTATTATTCAAAGGTGGGATTTTTTCCTCGTCCTCGTCGTCGTCGTCGTCGTCGTCTCTCTCTCACTCTCTCACTCACTCTCTCTATCTCAGTCTCACTTTGGTTGTCCCCCGCCCCCGTAATTTTACATTGAGCACATCGAGGCTTCCTCTGGGGGATAAATGAATTGCCAGGTTATACAATAACGACGACGAGACGAGGAGAGGACTTTCTATTATTTCAGGATTTTAAGTATTTTATTCTCAGCGATTCGAGGGAATTCGAGGTAAAAAAATTTTTTTATTACGCCTGGACGTTCGTGGGGGATATAATCGGTGAAAATAATGGAGTCCCGACGCTCTATGATAAACAGACGACGACGGCGACGACGACTACGACGACGACGAATAATAATAATGATGATGATGATGATGATGATGATGATGATGATGGTATAATGGAAAAGAAGCCGACTCTTCGGAAGTGGGGAAAAATCAAAGGCTGCGGGCATTATCGGTCCCTGCATGCAGGGCTCGGGGAGTAATGTATAAAATAACGTAGCCTCGTGGTGGTAGAGTCGTCGTCGTCGTCGTCGTCGTCGTCGTAGAGTTTAAAGTTTCGAGGTGAACGCGCGAGCTTGTGTCTTCCATCCGAAGGCTTTTAACTTAAATTTGATCCGAGGAAGGAGCGAGCGAGACTGAGCGAGAGAGAGACCAAGAGAGAGAGAGAGAGAGAGAGACTGAGAGAAAGAGCGAGGAGGGGCCGTGGAGCGAGCGAGGAGGGGAGGAGGATCGGGAGAACGAGAATGAAAACACTGAAAAAGAAAATGAAGAAGAAAGAACGTCGTGGCGAGCGGGCAATGGGGTGTGGGGTGGGGCGAGGTTGGGAGGGAGAGAGAGAGAGACAGAGTGAGAGAGAGACAGAGAGAGCGAGTGAGAGAGGGCGAGAGAGAGAGGGCGGGAGGGCCGCGAGGGACGTGGTCGGCGGAGTCGGGTGGAGGAGGAGCGAGGAGGAGCGAGGGAGCGAGGCGGAGAAGACTGGATAAGTTAAGAAAGTTGGCCTCCTGCGAGCTCGCTCTTTTCGTCTCGCTCTCTCGTTTCCGAGCAGCGCTTCTGAAGGCGCGAGAGGGAGATGGAGCGAGTCGGGGCTCGGCTATCGGGTGACTTTGCAAGCAGCCGAGTCGAACTCGCAGCCAGAGCATACACGCTCGTTTATATATACATATATATATATATATATATATATATATATATATATATATATATATATATATATATATATATATATGTATGGCTGCATAAGAGGGAGCGAACGGGAGAGAAACGAAGAAAGAGAACAACTGGAATTGGAGGGGAAAAAGCCGAAGCGTCGGTGCAGTAACGCACACAAGGAAGTCGGGGGATTGCCGAGGTACGTACGCATAGGGACTAAAAGCGCCATCGCTTCTCTTGCTCTTGCTCTTGCTCTTGGTCTTGGTCTTGGTCTTGGTCGGCGTCGTAAGCATCATCGTCGTCGTAGTCGTCGTAGTCGTGGTCGTTGTCTTTGCCGCCATGGCAGCCGTGCCTACCTACAGCCGAGGCTACATTCGATATTTGCTCGGGAGCACCATAAAGGACCACCATTTCCACATGGATTTTTCGCTATGCAATATTTCTTTGAAGGAATAAGGAAATTAGCGCGTTTATACCCTGGATGTGTTAACCGGTGATTTAATGGACTTAAAGTAGGATATGATTTGTGAAGAGGCCATTAAACTCTTTACTGTTTTAGCAATAACATTTTTTTTTCTCTTCTCTCTCTCTCTCTCTCTCCCAGTCTCTCCCTCGCTCTCCTTCGAAAGAAGATTAATTTACGGGAAATGGCTGTTATAATGTCCCGAGTTGCACGTACACGCATTATTATTCCCTTTAATTTATCAATGGGCAAACAATGTTTTCTCGAGCCCCGTGAGGCTTATCCGTAGATTTATTTATTTCCCCCCCCCTATGGCTCCCTCAGTCCTCCTCAGTCCTACGGGAAATTATTTCCTCGACGAATTATTTTTCAGAGAAAGGACGGCCGAGCCGAGCCGAGCCGAGCCGAGCCGAGCCGAGTCGAGCCGAGAGCCTCAATTTCTTTCGCCGAATCTCTGGAAGACCGCGAACCGGCTTCCATTCCCTTTCCATTCCCTTTCCATTCCCTTTCCATTCTCGTTCGCTTTTCTATCGCTTTTCTATCGCTTTTCTTCTTTACTCGGTAACATTACTCGGACTGGGGCTCCCGGACAACGAGACCGAACACGGTCCGGCTTCCCGAGCTTTCGTTTCCCGGAAAATTCGTAATACCTTAAGGACTAATGGATTAATGATATGGATATGGGCCGCTATCGTCGAGGCCGGTTTTTGCTGGAAAAACGGGCTCGATCGGACGCCGTCGCGACATTCGATACTACGTCACGTTGCGTAATACATCCACAGTCCCCACGGTCCCATACTCGCGGAGGTACGTTACGTAGGTACGTAGGTACGTAGGTACGTAGGTACGTGCCTTTGCATGCACATCGTACGGAGAGTCACGCACGCACGCACGCACAGACACACGCGAACTTGTAGACGTACGTATGATAAAATTTAATGGTCCCATTTATTGTGGGTTGTGCAATATGTTAAAAATAAAAAATTCGTAAATTAAAAGCAAATTGAGCCTTAAAATGCCTTTAATGGCTCGCGCAATTAATTTTATTTCATTGTTAAAATTATATAAATTACGCTAGAAGCTAATATTTACGCGAGCGGTACACTTATTTTCATATATTATTATTACTCATTATACCTCCCTCCCGGCCCCGTTTTTTTCCTTCTCCCTTTATCTTTCATTTTCTTTTCTTTCTTTTTTTTTTTTTGCCTCCCCCCCCCCCCACCTCCGCCGTCAAACGCGCGCTGCTGTTACACTGCTTTTCAATATGGTAATAATAATCCAAGGATCGGGGCAATTATTATCGATCCTAGCCGTCTCTTTAACTTTGGCGTTTCGCAAAAGAGCGTTGGAGGGCGGAGGGCGGTGGGGGGGTGGCAAGGGGATGGGCGAGGAGGTTGAGGGTGCCGGTGTGCGAGGACACGCTCGAGAAATCCGATTTTCTAAGGGACATCGAAGCCGGTGCGCAGGTGTAAGGCTCCGATCGTTAAAATCTCCGATCTTCCCTTTTCACGGCTAAATCCTTTTTTAGCTGTGCATGCGCAGGCGCGGTCGAATCGTCGGACGCGATACCGCTCCTTTGATCCGCGAATAGGGCGCCGTGGCGTGGGAGGGTAGGAGGGACGGCCGCACTCCCTCCCCACCCCCCCTTAGCTCCCCCACGCGCATACACGCGCACAGTCCGTGGAAGGTAGGACTTTTAACGTGGCAAGGGCTTTTGGCGGGAGGGCGGGAGAGGGAGGGCGGGTAAGGGAGGGAGCAGCGGCTTCTTGGAAATGTATGATTATCAGGGAGTTTTCGAAGACGGATATAGCGTGGATCGAACGAAGGAGCCGAAGAAGCGGGTCAGTTTCCTCGCGAGGGGCCTCGCCGTGAGCTCCGTAGTAAAAGTGCGCCTCTCAGACTTTACGAGGAATAATGATTGCCTACTTGTAGCTGAACGCGCGTGCGTCTAGGAATCCCCGGCTCCTCGCTTCGTGGGAAATACGTTTTCCTCGTTTTTTTTTTATTTTCCTCTCTTTACCTTTTTGCCGCTCTTTTCATCTCCTCCCGACCCCTTCCCACCGTCGCCACCATAGCCACCGTCGCCACCATAGCCACCGCCTCCTTTCCCTCCCCCCACCTCTTTATTTATCCATTTATTTATTTATTTATTTATTTTATTTTATTCTTTTTCTTCTTCTCTCCTCTCCCTCTTTCTTCTTCTTGTTTTTTTTTCGTGTCACTCGTAACGGCAGCTACCTAATTACTCTGGAAATAAACTTTTCCCGCTTCTTCCTCTATTTCTTTCTCCCTCTCGTCCTCCCGATCCTCCCCTTTAGCCGACTACCGCACCGCTCCGGTCTTTCATTCCAATTACCGTTAGCATCGCAATTTTTCTCATGACATTCGCTCGCCACGGCTGCCGAGTTAACGGATACATTATTTTATTATTTCCACTACCACTACTACCACTACCACTACCACTACCACTACCACTACCACTACCACTATATTTTTCGTTTATCTTTTTCCTTTTTCCATTTTCCTTTTTCCTTTTTCATTATCCCCCACTCCTAGCCGGCCTCCGTATACGTACAGTTGTTACGAATTCACGAGCGTTATAGAAAGATTTTATATGCCATTTTAAAAAGCACTATAAATAAATATAATGAATTAGCCTGGTAATAACCGGGCATTAATCATGCAGTGATTAATCGCTCCTATTATTCGAGAACAAATTACGGATTGGATTTTCTTATATGTTTATTTTACATTTTTTTTTTTCTCCGGACAGCTATTATTAACGTCGTCTCGCTACCTCGTATAGGCCCGAATTCGCAACTATTCGTAAGATCGGCGCGCGTGCCTACGTCCCACCCCGTCCCGCGGTATACTCCTCCGCCCGACAAAGCCGCGTAACATTCAGTATTAATCGTTAGCCAAGCTTCGCCTTAAACGCCTCTGCTCCGACCCCACTCCGCTTGTAATTTATTTGCAAATCGATGGCCCGGCAGAGAGAGAGAGAGAGAGAGAGAGAGAGAGAGAGGGTGAGAGAGAGAGGCCCGGGCCCCGCCAGCTACGCAAATAGATATTAAAATCCAAACTAAACGAAGCGGCACAATAACAATAACAATAATTAAAAAAAAAATAAAAATGAATAATAAGAATAATAAGAATAGTAATAGTAATAGTAATAGTAATAATAATAATAATAATGGGCGGGCAGGTGTGTAGGAGCCCCGGGCATTGGATATTAGAAAATGTTTTTCGATCTGTCGGCAACTCGGCGTCGACGCACCATTAAAAATTAATGTGATTTACGCATTACAAATGAAATTAAATGATGCGTCGAATACGCGCTGATCAAAGAGCGAGAGAGAGAGAGAGAGAGAGAGAGGGAACGAATGAAAGAATATACATATGTATATATATATGTATGTATGTGAAAATGGCAGCGTGTACCTAATGAATTTCCTCGCGATTTTACCGTTATTGATACAATGGCCGGCGAATGCTTCGCCCCCGCTTGCCAAGCCGATACAATTTCTCACGTCCCTCTATCATCCAGGACATTATTTACGCGGGTACGCAATTTTTTAATTAAAATCCGATTTCATCCACGCGCTTCCTTCAATACCGATGGCGATAATAAATAGGCCACCGTTAACTCGACGTTTTAAACAAGAAAATACGCGAGAGATAGAGAGAGAGAGAGAGAGAGAGAGTCGTCGACGTTCTTATTGTATAAAATGTAATTACGTGGGCGCTGTGGACCAGGGATCTCAGCCTCCCGTGTATCGATTACCGAATAAAGCCCTCCCTTATATATATAGAATAATAATAAGTTCGCCCGAGGCTAAGAAGTTAAATGAACTTTGGGGTTATTGGTGGATTTCGGCCAAGCTCGGAGCCCTCGCTTTTACCGATGAAAGTACACCTCGCCACGTCCCACCCTCTGGCCATTACACCCATTACAGCCATTACAGCCATTACAGCGATTACAGCGATTACAGCGATTACAGTTTCTTTGTGCGTATTAGCGTGGAAACGGGAGATTAGCCGGGGCGCGCTTTTTCCTGCTTTTCCTCCAATACTTTGCGCTCCCGGGGGCGTGGGGGGGGGTGGATAGTATCGCGAATCCTTGGACGTTATTCGTAATTTCAGACGAGTACGGGCTAGCCTCCCGTACTCATAACCTCGTTAATGACTTGTTTATTACAATGAGCAATTACAACGAGTAAACAAATGCTTAGGGATTTACGGGATTTACGGTACTCCCGTTTCATTCTCAGGAGCTCGGCTACGAAGCACCGAATCCACAAGATCCTCGCAGCCTATGAACGCCGGAGCCGAATTAAATTATACATTAGACGTTACTTGAGGGGGGTCATTGGGGGCGGGGCGGGGAGATGTGGAGAGAAAAGCAGCCGGACACGAGGATAGAGAGAGAGAGAGAGAGAGCGATCGCCGACATAGAGTTTCGTACGGGCGCATGGAGGAAAAAAAAATAAAGAGAGAGAGAGAGAGAGAGAGAGAGAGAAAAAAGAGGCCGATTCGAGGAATCGACGAATATGCAAAGCCGGTGCGCGGGTGAGCGGGCTTACGCACACGCGCATACGTAAAACTTGCATACTCGAGGAATTCTTGCTCTTTCGCGGAGGTTTATGCTGGTAAAAAAGAAGCCGGCCGATATTTTCCCAGCGCGCAGAGTCTGAGAAAGTTGTGTGCACGCTCTCCTGTGGGCGAAATTTCTCCCTCGCGCTCTCTCTCTCTCTCTCTCTCTCTCTCTCTCTCCGGTCTTGAAAATTGCCTGCGTTTTGGAAGATTTTTACGAGCTCGTGCATTTCCAACTAGTGGTATCCGTGGCGCAGGCGCGCATTCACCACCCCCGCCCTCCGCCCCACGGCCCCCCGTATAAATAATGACAGCGTGTGTGGGGGGAGGGGGCTGGAAACATTTTTTTTGGGAAAAGGTGTCGTCGAAGCCATCGTCGTCGTCGTCGTCGTCGTCGTCGTTGTTGTTGTTGTTGTTGGGGTTACGGGATTGTTATTAGAGGCCGGGGTCCGCCGTAATCGGCTGTCAATGCGGCATGTGCGTGTCATCAGGGACTTGGGGGGTGGGGGTGGGGGGTCAGGAGAGGGAATTTTTTTTTTGTACGGGAGGAGCAGCCGGCCGCTGTAAACAAAAAAAAAAAAAAAAAAAAAAAAAAAGAAAAAAAAAAGCGCGATATAATATCGGTAACGTGACAAATGCGTTCGTGACTCGAGCGGAATATGCGGAATCGTGATTCGGAATACCTTGGCACCGAGCCCCGGCCGCCGGATTAGCGTAATTCACGACTCGCTCGATCATAAAGGCCAGGCCTCGGCCTCTTCGTAATTACGCATGCCTCTTAATAAACATTTCGTTCGAATAAATAATAATAAATACGCGCGGCCTGCTGGCCGTCGTTTTTCCTTTCTCTCCTTTCTCTCCTTTCTTTCCTTTCTTTCGTAAGTCGCACGTCCAATGGCGACGGCCAGTCGCGTCGATTCCGCATCGGCCTTGAGCGATATCGGCACACGGAGAGGAGATCGATATCGCGAGGGTTATTGGGCAATTATTGGGCGGCGAGGGGTGTCCGTGCCAGCCCCACTGGACTGCAATGACAGAGAGAGAGAGAGAGGAGAGAGAGAGAGGGAGACGAGGCAAAGCGAGCCGAGGTATTTGAAAATAAAGGAAATGGCGCGGCTTCTGGTACACGGAGCGACGGCCGATATTGATAAAAGGCGTAATTTATCGGAGGCATGCGCGGATCCGGCCAAGGAGCCTTTGCGCACATCTCATGGTATAAGGAGGAGGTGTATCGTACGTTTCGGTTCGTCGGGAGTCGCAGTCCAGTCGATCTCTGCCGATACGCGTAAAAGAAGAAGAATAAGAAGTCGATGAAGGAGACGAAGAGAAGGAGGAGGAGGAAAAAAACATAAATAAAGAAAAGAGTGAAGAGAGAGAGGAGAGAGGAGAGAGGAGAGTGGGTAGGGGGAAGAGGGGGAGTGCGCCCCGACCGAGGAAAGCAAATTCTATCCGCGACTGAGGGAAGCTCATAAATATGCCAAAAATGTTGTATTGCTCAATACTTTAGTTTCAATATTTTTCATCCTCCTTTTCTTATTGGCCTCTCTTATGCGCTCCTCTCCTCCCTCCACCCCCCTTTACCCCCTTCTCTCCACACACACAGACACGGAGGCGCATGTCATCCCCCCGAGGGAGGCCCACACTCACTGGCCGTGTGAGAAATGCCCGGGCGCATTGGCGCATTGGCGCGCGCGCGCGCACGCGGTCGGTCACCAATACGAGGCGTAAAATGGCCATAGCCTTAGTCATCGAAGCGTCGACGGCACACGATTGCCAAACGCCTCCCACGCGCTCTTATGCGCCCGCTAACGGCCCTACTCCTCCATGGCTGTCCTATCTCGTCGGGAAGAGCCAGACAGGATAGCCAGGCAGGCAGGCAGGCAGGCAGGGTGGTAGGGAGGCAGGCAGGCAAGCAGGCAGGCAGGCAGAGTGGCAGGCAGGAAGGCAGGGAGGCAGGCAGGCAGGCAGGGAGGGAGGCAGGGAGGCGCGCAAGGAACCTGTCTCGGTTTTCCATAAATTTTGAATTTTATTTAGTCCTCCAGCTGAACTCGGCGAAAGAGCGCTCGCACGTTCGCCGTATGTCGGGACTGGGGCGAGGAGACAGCGGTCAGGGAAGGGGACAGGGGGACAGGGGGATTCGGGAACGGGAAGGAAGGAACGGGGGCGGCAGGCGGTGGCAGCGGCGGTGACGGCGGCCACGGAGGAGGTGCGGAGGACCGGGCTCGTAGAGGAGGGAGGAGGCCGTGGCACATGTGTGGAGGTAGCGGCGGGTCGTCGTATCGAGGAGGGAGGGTAGAGCGGCCGAGGGAGCGGAGCGCCGAGCGAGCTCCGAGCGAAGGACGGAGATACGTCAAGCGAGAAGAAACCGAGACGGAGATATTTTGCCGTAGCCGGGGACGCCGACTCTTACCGCTGGGGAAATATAATGGAAAGCTTGCGAGCGAACGAGAGAGAGAGAGAGAGAGAGAGAGAGAGAGCACACGAATTTAATTAAGAGCCGCCGGACAAACTGCCTCGACATAAATATATATATATATATATGTACACGTGCGCGTGTGCGCGCGCTTATACACGTAGGAATAACACTGCTTACGCAATTATGGAATTATCGGCCTAAGGAGCTTTCGGCATTATTGTTGGCTTCTGAAAATTGTAGCATCGAGCTTGTGGACAATGCCGGAGCTCCCGCTCGACCTGGATTCCGGGATTTGAAAATTCTCCTCTCCCGGTAAAGTCTGTACGAAGAGGAGCGACTCTCCTCCCGGCCCAGCGATACGTAAAGGATAAGGCGCGCGTAGGCAGGCCTCGGGAGTCCGGGGGCCACGGGCAATTCTCTCCCGAGGAATAAGAGCGGCGGCGTGGGGGGTGAGGGAGGGAGAGAGAAGGGGACGAGCCTATAGACAGAGACCCGACAGAGCTTCCCGACAGTGATCTCGATCATCGGGGCCTCGATCTCGAAAGGAGGGCACCCGACGCCCCGGGAGCACAATAAAGACGGCACAAGTGCAGGAGGAGGTGCAGGAGGAGGAGGAGGAGGAGGCGTGGGAGTAATGGGAAGCCGCGGTCGGTCCCTCCTGCGCACAAAGTCACCCGGGGGCCCCACCCACGTATAATCAGTGGCCGCGGTATAATTTAGATAGCCAGTCGTTATTTCACGCGGGTGAATTCGCGTTAGCTCGCGACACAATGAGCTCGGGCCGGGGGGGGGAGGCCGGGCCGGGGGGGGGGGTGGTGGCGGTCTCGCCGGGATAGTCCGCGGAAAGTGGAATGTGCGAACGCGTCCGAGTCCCGAGCTCCGCGGCACGGCTAAACATCGTCCTCCGGGCGATACGAGATATATAGGATGCCCATAAAACCACGGCCTCCGAGCGCACACTACACGCGTTCGTAATTCCAGCCGCGGACGCCGGCTTCGCTCCCTGACCAGGACACGAGCGTGTGGCTCTGCCCCATCACCACGGCCACGAGCACCGCACCCTTTTACCGTTGAGCCCCCGCTCGCTCCTCTCCGTTAATGGACACGTACGCAACAACCCCCCCCCCCCCTCCCCCCCATGGACCGCCCTCGTCGATCGAGCCTTCCTTCCTTCCCGAGGGCTAATGAAGACCCCCCCCTCCCATGCCCGCCCATCGCCCCGATAATCCGATCCAGCATGCCAGTCCAAGGTTCCGCGAGTCAATTACTACTCGACTGGCTCCCCCCGCGCGCTTTCCCGGAGCTTAGCTCCCGGAGCCGGAGTCGGAGCCGGAGCCGGAGCCGGAGCGCGTACTCGATCCGCCGCGTCATTGCCAGGCTCGCTGGAGCCTACCGCTGGAGCCGGAGCACGGCACGGGCAACGTACAGTCATCCGATAACATCAGACAATATCCTCCAGGTGCGAAATTCGCTCTTGAAAACGTTCCGATAATTTATTCCCCCGCCAAAGTCTCGCCGTATATTCACGCCGCACCTAACGGAGCCCAAACTTTTCTACCTCCCACCCTCCACCTCCACCCTCCACCTCCAACCTCCACCTCCACCTCCCTCCCGCCCCGCGAGTAATTGCACCACGTGCGCCTATACGCTTACGTACTACGTCTATACATCTCTCTCTCTCTCTCTCTCTCTCTCTCTCGCTTAAACGCGCGGCTTCCCCTCCGCCCTCCCCAGCAATAACCCCAGCTTTCTTTCTCGACTAGGTAAACTAAACTGCTGCTGCTGATGCCGATGCCGATGCCGATGCCGATGCCGATGCCGATGCCGATGCTGCACTGATACTAAAATCCAATATTCGAATGAATAATAGAAAAGTAATGGTACGGATAAAATTATAAAAGTCAAGACTCAAGGATCGGACGTTTATGCAAATGGAGAAAAGAAGGGGAGGGATCACCTCGCGCCGTAACGCCAATAAATATAAAATCGTCGTGCATCGGCCCATTAAATAAAGAAGTTATACTACTGATTTCAAACCTTGTTTCTCCTTGTTTCTCCTTGTTTCTCCTTGTTTCTCCTCCTCCTCCTCCTCCTCCTCCTCCTCCTATTATTACCGCGCTCAAATCAATATTTATGCCACTTCTTCGAAGAAATACATATTTTATGCGCACACAAGGTTAACGCTCACTACCGACGTTCCGCTCCCCATCCCCCCATCCCCATCGCCATCCTCCCCACCGCCCCCACCCTCTCAGTGTTTGTTCTAACGCAGACGTAGATAAGACAGGCGTTTTCTTAAACTTAATAGTCACGTGTATTGTTTCTCTCTCTCTCTCTCTCACTCTCTATCTCTTACAAAGGAGACTCTCGCGGAGACGCGGAGAGGCCGCAACAGGACCATTTTGGAAAAGTGCATCAGCATTGCTTCGGTAAAATATCGTCTCGATCACAACAATCTCGTATTAGAGAAAGAGTCGAGCGGCTTTGACCGTTATTGCCATCGAAGCCAACCGCGCCGCGATACAAGATAATAATAATAATAATAATAATATTATTCTCTTCGCCGTTTGCATTTCGTCATTCTGATTTATGCATTACGACAATGGATGCAACCGATGTTAAATCCTATTCTTTTTTTAACGCCTCCTGTCATCTTATCACGTACGGTTATTAATATCCTTTTTTTTTACAAGGAAATGCCGATGGAAATGGCTAATGGCCAATGGGAATTATTGGCTCCCTATCGTCTAACGATACATTACGATTCGTCCCGTCCCAGCGAAAACAAATACGTTCAACGATTCGCGTACGAAATGCAACGGGTACGAGGATCCCACTGAGACAGCCTTTGTGTGCGGAGAGAGAGAGAGAGAGAGAGAGAGAGAGAGAGGCCCAAAGATTCGATGAAAAATATAATATCGATTCGCAGATGGGCATTAGTTGGTTATTAGGAAGTCGGGGGAGGAGGAGGAGGAGGAGAATTTACAAGCGCAACAAGTCCTTTCGTCCTATCGCAGCATACCTATATCTATATATATATATATATATACATGTATGCATATATGTATGTATGCATATAGTGCATCGATGTGCATAAAAAAAAAAAGGTTTGAAAGCAAAGACATTTGTTTTATTCGAGATAGGCCGATGGAAATCTATAATTAGAAGAATAAATGGCCCGATATGGAAAGGTAGTGGAATTTTATCGTCTTAATAAGTAAAAATAATAAAGGCTTCTAGAGTATCATTAAAAACATTCATGATAAAAATAACTAGAATCTTTATCGGCTAACTAACACCATAACAAAGCCAATCAAAATTCAATTTTTTTTTCCTTCTTCTTTTTTTATTTTTTTATTATTATTATTATTGTTATTGTTATTATTGTTATTGTCATTGTTGTTGTGCCAAATAACAACGTGCGACATTGCGAAATATATATTTCCATTAGAAATAGCGGGGGGACAGGGAATTAAAAGTCCGCGACATTTAATCGCAATGCCGCCTTCACGATGTTTTTAAAAAGAAAAAAGAAAAAAGAAAAAAGAAAAAAAAAAGGAAAAGAATAATACGCGTAAGGATATATGTTTTATAAGATGGTAGGCCAGTATTTAATATGTAAAATGTTATAACGCGGAATGAAGGTACTTTGTTCTGCTAGAGCAGCATTGCAATTGTAGATAAGTCGAAAAGCTGTTATCGGAAGCACGTAACGTAACAAAGTCATAACTTGAAGTCACGAAGCCGTCGGAAGCGGCAAACAAGACTCGCGCGAATTAGTGACGCCGGTTCTGCTTAATGTTACTGCTATTCGAAAATATAACGCTCCCCCCCACCCCACCCCACTCCTCCCACTCCCACACGTACGCCCACACCCTACGTGAACCGCCCGTCTTTCCTACGCACGCCCTATCTCGTACGCCTCTCCCCCCTACCCCCCGTCTCCGACTACTCTTTCTACTTGTGTTTTATTCTTTTCTATGTTTCTTTTCTTCTTCTTCTTCTTCTTCTTCTTTTTTGTTTTTTTTTTTGTTTTGTTTTCCGACAATCCGACGTAAGTCAGCCGAACGCTTGCCAACCTTCCTCGCTCGCCTCTCGCCACTACTAGTAAGTACCACTAGTACTACGGCTATATTACCGCCGCCTCCGCCACCGTTGCTTCTACGTCCCTGGCTAATACGGCGACAGATAAATGCCGATACAAGGAATACAGGCGGCTCAACCAGTGCTTTAAATAGGCTAACCGTGAGCGAGTGAGAGAGAGAGAGAGAGAGAGAGTATCGGCGGTTAATGGGATCGGTCGGGTGCATAACCTCGTGCCGTGAGGGCGGCTGGCGCCGATGCTCGGACGGGTCCTCGTCCGGGGTCGGCCTGGCCCTGGTCCGGAGTCGAGGGTCGCCGATCGGGAAAATCGTCAAGGCTCGGGGAAACGGGTAAATACACAGTCGCTCGTTGTACACGCACGCACGCCAGATACTCTATCCGCTTGCCTATTAACTGCTTGCAGTGCTAATGGTATCGCCAGTACTCGTACAACATACTAGCAGCAGCAATGGTAGTATCGAGACAGAGAGTAGAGAGAGAGATAGAGAGTATAGAGAGAGAGAGAGAGAGAGAGAGAGAGAGAGAGAGAGCAGAGAGCAGAGAGAGCAGAGAGACTCACCTTGCGGCTGTAATAATGGCGACGTCGGCTCGGATGAGGCAGAGGTCGCTGCGGCTCGCGGATGGCGCGAGATCGCTCCTGCTTGTCCCTGTGACCGGTGAGGTTGGAACCGAGGGGCGCTGCCCTCTTCCACCACCTCCTCCTCGACCGCGTAGCTGGGCACGTACGAGGCTGGGCTCGGTGGGCGCGTACGACGAGGCGTCTCTGGCGATGGGACCGGCTGGGTCCGCTAGTCCATGCCGGCCGGCCGCTCGGCCGCTGAAACACCCAACGTATGAATCGATGAGCTCGCTCACAGGCAGCGAGGCTGCCGCTGCCGCTCGTCGCTCTCGTGCACGTTGACGCGGACATCAGGCACACTGCACTCTCTCATTATATCGCGCTCTTTGCGGGCCTCGGGTACGGTTGGATGGATCGCGAGCCAGTGGGTGAGTGCCGCTGTTCGGGGCCGGCCCGGCAGAGGCGCGAGGAGACGCAACGGGACCCGAGGATGCGATCCGGGGAGGGACGGAGGCCGCGAGCCGCGTCCTCGAAGGCCCCGCGGTCCTCGGGAAGCTGGGGCGAGGTGGGGCGAGGTGGGGCGAGGTGGGCTGAGGTGGGGTGAGGTGGGGTGGAGTGGAGTGGAGTGAGTGTAGAGAGCGTTGCAGGGAGGTGTCCGTGGATTCGTGCGATGGTGGCGTTCAAGGCGGTGGGACGAAGTGTACCGAGAGATCGGCTGTCTACGAGGAGGGTGGGGGGAGGGGGGAAAGGACGGCTGGCTGGATGGATGGATGGGTTGTACGGGTGGGCGGGCGAGGAGGAGCGAGGGCGATAGGTTCGGGGACAGGTGGTGGAGCGGGTAGCGAGCGTCGGTCGTCGGCACGTGGTGTATCTCCGGGGAGCAGCAGGCGGGATCGAGCGATCGATCGATCGATCGATCGGCTCGGCTCGGCTCGGCACGGCACGGCCACGGCACGACCACGGCACGGAGAGTCCGGTCTGCGCCGCGAGTATGAAAGAGAGCCGTAAACTAAGCGCGCGCTCGCTCGAACAACTGGTGCACGCTCACGTCGTGGTAGCGGCAACTCGCGGCAAACGCATCGCCGTGAGCGAGCCGGGGCTCATAGTGGGAGAGAGAGAGGGAGAGAGAGAGCGAGAGAGAGAGAGAGAGAGAGAGAGAGAGAGAGAGAGAGCCGAGCCAAACCAGAAATACACACGGACTTGGTAGCGTGCGCCGCTCTCGCGTGGAGAGCGACTATATACAGCGCCGTGTCCGCGATGCCGTTGGCTGTGGCGACGGCGGCTGTGGCGGCGGTGGCAGCGGCGGCGATGGCCCGTAAGGTCGACGGTAGGTTGGTACCGACGAGCAGCACCGACGGGCCAACGGGACTTGGCTCCTCGACTTTGCCTTATTGCCGATGCTGCTGCTGCTGCTGCTGCTGCTCTTGCTGCCGCTGCACAAGATTCCCAGCCAGCCAGCCAGCCAGCCAGCCAGTCAGCCAGCAAGAGAGAGACAGAGAGACGAGAGAGAGAGAGAGAGAGAGAGAGAGAGAGGATGTCCGAGAACCAACCGTGAGACGGCACGGAGGGTCGAGTCAGGCCAATCAGGCCGCCACCGGCTCACGCTCGCTCCTTTTTACCTGTCCAGCTCGACCAGCTCGACTCGTTCCTTCTGTGTATAACACCTGCGCTGCCCTGGACGCTCATCTTCTCTTTTGCACTGCGGGCTACGAGGGCTCGGTAATAGAGCTAAGGGGTACTGGGCCGTAAGGGGCGAAGGAGGGCAAAATGAGCCAACGATCGCTCCTACATTTCAGCACGATCTTTTATTTTCCCCTGGAAGATTGGACGACTACGACGACGATAATTATAATGATACCGTGCGGACTGAGAGATTGAGAGAGAGAGAGAGAGAGAGAGAGAGACACACACACACGCACGCACGCATATAGAGCCCTCGTCCACCTCCACCTCCACCTCCACCGCTCAGAAACAGCCCTTTCGTTTAGCCGCATTCTTATAGAGAGGAGAGCCGACCTCGTCAATCAGGGCTCCGCACTCCCGTATTTGCTCTGGGATTCTATCCCTACGCTGGCGAACCTTGAATTTATCCCAATAACCTTATGGACAGGTTGCACGCGGCAGCTCCGTCGATACTCTTCAATACGAAAAATCCTTATGTAAAAATGGCCGTTTATCCGTTTCTACCAACGCGTACGGCTACGTATATTAGGCAATGGTTTAGCCATCGGCCTATCCCACCCCATCCCCTCCCGCCCCGGGCAAACACGGAAATCCCGATTAAATCGGTGTGCCGGTAATAAGAATCAGACGTTTATAGGTTGCAGTGATTGTAACAAAAAAAAAAAAAAAAAAAAAAAGGCCAATGTTATTTGGTAGGGGGAAGGGAGAAAGCGCGGGCGGGCATTTATTCGATTAGACGAGTAATATATTAACGGTAATGGTATTCGGGGGAGGGGAGGAGGGGGTAATTCAAGCGCTGGGCCGTCGGTTATTGTCCCGAAGAAACTCCAACGACAATAAATAAAGTAAATAAAGAAGTCGGGAAACGTTTATAAATATTAAGTGTTAAAGTGAGCGGTTGCGCGCTCCGAGAGCAAGATAATCTCCTCCAATAAAAATTCCATAACATTTTTACTAGTAATTTTTACAAGTATTTTATAACAATTTAAGTGTAAGTTTTATTGGCGCCTTCGAGACTCGGATTGAAATTGATATTAGGATCATTTATCGGTCGGCGGCCGGTCGGCCGGCCGGCCGGTTACTCGGTACCCTGTACCCTGTAACCTGGACCGTCGGCTGGGGCGCGGAGCGGAGCGGTGGTGGTGGTGGGGGAGCGGGAGTGGCGTGGTGGGGAGCGCGGAAAGGGCCGCCGTAAGGTAGACACTTGGTACGAAGTGAATTTTTCCGAGAGAATTATTTATGATCGGTATTTTATAGAGTTTAAGAGCTTTCCCATTCTAATGTACGAGCAGGTGAGCGGGCCTGGATTTATTTTGAAGGAACACGGCAATAAGGCGAGGAGAAAGTTGATTTACAATGTGCCAATAATGAACCCTAAAGGCTATTTAAAATGGCCGCGGCTGAGCTTGTTATCTCCTCTTATCCTAATGATTTTAGATGCGCCATTGTGGCCACGCGTATGCACGGGCCTCCGCCTCAAAAGGATTTACCCGTAGAATTTATAAATTTACACAACTTGGTTATTCGGGGGATGGGGGAGGATGGCGGGGGAGGATGGCGGGGGAGTGATGGCCAATGTTATTATCATAAACAGTGGGACAACGAGGCGAGGTTACGAGGCGAGCGATTACGCTTTATCACCTACGCTTCGACTCCTTTCTTTTATTAGCCTTTTATCGTTGTATTCGTTACGCTGGCAATGGAGTACATTCGGATGCATGCGGCTTAGGGGTTATTGGGGATGGGTGGGGGTGGGAGGCCCGAGGATTTTTCCATTTCAAGTGCAACGCCGGAGTTCTCGAGGAAGAAACGACGCTGATTTAGCTTTTGCGAATCCGACGGACGGTGTGTCGGGTTGAGGGTGAGGGGGTGAGGGGGTGAGGGAGGGGGAGGAGGCAGAGAAGATTTCCAATTGAACACCGATGGCGTACGACGTACGTTCCGCCAAGAGAAATGTAGTCATTATTTTCTTTTGTCCTAATAAAATTTCTAGCCATTGTGTCCGTTGTCCGTCCAGTCGCGGTCGTCCGTTTTCAAGTGCAGTTTCCCGTGGGCAGAAGGGCGGTGGGGGTGGGTGGGATGAGGGGAGAGAGAAGGAGTCGCCGAGCAAAGATAAAGAAATAGACTTTTATATTTTCCGGTCGATAGGAATGAATTTCTCGGCTCTTCTACGTAGGAGTGCCTTCCCTCTCCACGCCCCCTTCGCCCGCCATCGCTACCCAAACGCACCCGCTTCTTACCCGCTCAGCCGCTCTCTTAAAAGATAGAAGGTGGAACGATCGGGATAATCCAGTAAAGTTTAATTAGAAAAATCAGCGCTTGAGCGTAACAGTCGTTTCCGCGGATAAGTTTCCGACGTCGGAGCGTTTCTCTTTTCACGGATCAACGATACTTTTGTCCCCCCCCCCCCACCCACCAGTCCCATCATCTTGCTCCTCCACACCGTAATCATCATTATTACTATTATTCTCTATTATTACTATCATCATCATTATTGTTATTATTCGTTCCTTATTATTATTATTATTATTAGGCTTTATTGTTGTTATCGTTGTCGTCGTCGTCGTCGTGGTCGTCGTAGTCAGCGGGCTCTACAAAGTAACGCCTGGAGAGTGAAGCGAGCGGGGAGGGAAAAAAGGAGGCGGGCAGGGAGGCCAGCACCGGGAGGAGAAAAAATCCGCCATTCTGGCGAAACAAAGTGCTTTGCGAGAAAGGCAGCTCGGGATTGAGTCACTAAGCCCGAGACTTTTATTTCAATCGCCATTGCTTTTGAAGACGACCGCAGATGTGCTTCATTTATATATATATATATGCGTATACGTATATATATATACGTATACGTATACGTAGCGCGCGCGCGCGCACGCACACACAAGTGCGCGTATGGAACGAGGTTGTGTAGGAGGAGGGTGGGCGCAGCAGGCGGGTGTCCGGGTGCGTGCGTACCTATGTTCGCGTATACGTATATGAGAATGGCTAGGAGGCGGGCATGGGGTCGGGCTTGTACGTGTGCGCGGGGCGCTCGGATGGGAGCGCGTGTAGAGGAAAGGATGGTTCTCATGTGAAAGACAAAGCCGGGGCTATATAACCTCCTGAGCCATGGACTCGGCATCGATCGCGCAGCACCGACTCGACTCTTTCCTACCATCGTCAACTCTCTCTCTCTCTCTCTCTCTCTCTCTCTCCTCTCTCTCTCCCCTGCTCTCTCTCCCCTGCTCTCTCTCCCCTGCTCTCTCGGTCGGAGTCTTGTCTTGGCGTCGAGTCTCGGAGCGCGTTCGGCTTGGCGGGGCCGTAGTTGCCGCGTCTGAGGGGAAGAGGGAAAAGGCGTAGTAGCTCTTGGAAACGTTTAGCTCGTCCCGTGCACTTCTTTATATTGCAGCGGGAGTTTTGCAGGCGCGTTTTGAAGGCCTCCTCCGTAGCCCTCCACGTATACAACTCAGACTCGTAGCGCGCAAGATATATATATATATATATAGAGAGAGAGAGAGAGAGAGAGAGGGAGGGAGGGGTGGATGGAGGGCCGAGGACAATACGCGAGACCTTTCATTTGTGCCGCCCGTAGTCAGGATAGGGCAGCCAACGTCACGGAGCCGAGGGAGATGCCGGGGCTCGCGCTTACGGGGGATATCGCTTATTCCCTCTTCAGAGGAGATTCCCTCTTGCGCCTGCCGACGGCACTCGGAATACCCTCCTCGAGCAACGAGAATATCGCTCATCCGGATCTCCCGCGCATCATCCGTCATCCGCACCCTCCACCCCCCGGCTCAACCTCATCCTTATTCGCGGAAAAGTATTTCTCTCCAACGCCTTCTTCTTCTTCTTCTTCTTCGTCTTGCACTATTCCCTTCCCCTGCCATCTCGTCCCTAGCCTAGCCACCGATCGCACCTCTGTCTCCCTCGTCCTTCCCTCCGCCGCGTAACGCGACCGCCCCCGTCGCCGCCGATGCTCCGTTTGCCGGGATCCCGGCGACTCTGACCAACGGTCACGTGTACATTCGCATCGGCGTTTTAAACATTCCTCGAGCTCCAGGTTTTTCAATCTTCCCTTTCAACCTTCGATGCCCAGCGCCCCCATTTCCTCGCCTCCTCCCGACCTCCGCTTATTTTCTATAAATCCATAGGGATCGTTTATCGGTAGCGCTGCTTACACGTTCTCTCTCTCTCCCTCCCTCTCCCTCTCTCTATCTTCGTGATAATCAGCGCGGCTCCTTAAGCTTAATCGCCGTCTTACCGGGCCGTGCGATCCCCCGACCGTCCTCCCAACCCCAATAACCCCCCCTCCGCAGCTCCGTAGGGAGCTTTCCTTGACTTTAATAAGAGAAATTCGTTAAATGTTTGCCGAGTCGGAGCGTGGCTCTTAAAACAAATGAAATCCTCCGTAATAAATGTCCGCGTGAAATGAAGCGGGCCGTCATCCGGGAAATTATTAATCACGCTCGCCGGGGTATCATCGAGGAGCCCGGGCAGCAATGACTCCGCTCGGTGACGACGTTATTATCCTTCGGTGATTAAACCGCGCCGGCATCGACGACTAGCTTTATGAAAAAGATGACTCCCACCCCACCCCACCCCCTTCTGCTCCTCCCTCTCCCTCTCTCCCTCTCTCTCTCCTCTCTCTCTCTCTCGCTCATCCGTTATGGAGCAAGCAGCGTTATGGAGGCTATCGGTGGTGGATCCTGTCGGGGAACTCCGGGCTAACGTAACCCCAATAACCCCTGGCTCAGCTCATTAACTGTCGCACCCCAAGGACCTTCGGGAAATTCATTCGGTCGGTGGTGCCCGCTATTTTCCCGACGATCCCTCGCCCTCTCCGGTTGGTTGGTACGTTGGTCGATAGGCCGGGGTGGGTCGCGGGTTGGCTAGAGGGGGGAGAGCGAGAAAGAGTGCCGGGTCGAATGCCGTAGAGGGGTTGATGCAGAGGCGAGCTCGAGCCTGATTTACGGGCGTGCGTAAATATTATAATGCCTTCGAGTGCCGGGCCGGCGCTACTCTCCCTCCCCCCCCTCTCTCTCTCTCTCCTCTCTCTCTCTCTCTCTCTCTCTCTCTATCTCTCTGCCCCGGAAGAGAGCTTCCACATAACCCGACCACGAGGATTTAACGAATAGGCTCATCCCCTTTGACGCATAGCCCTCCCCCGCAGCACGACGAACACGTAACGGCCCAAGGGCGCGGGGGGCTAATCCCGCTCGGGTAGGCCTCGAGCCCCGTTCGGCCGGTGACGATGACGCGCACGCCCTGATGTAATGCCGATCCCGATCCTCCTCCCTGACCGCTCGGTTCTTCCGCGAAATTAATAAGCACGCCCCCCCCCTGCCGCCCCAATAACCCCGATAACCCCCTACCAGCCCACCCCGTCCACCCCCCCCCCCCACGAAAGCCCGTGGATTTACGAGTCGGGCACGCGCCCGAAACCCGACGCGCCATTTCCATATACGATCCCCCGCCCGTCGCGTGTCCGCGAGCACTTTTCGGGATCCTGGGAATTTTTTTTTTTTACATTTTATATTTTCTCCCTCTCTACCTAGCCACCTCTCACTCCCCCTCCCCACACACCTGTACCTCACGAGCGTATACGCAGAGGAGAGAAGGGGAAATTAGGAAATTAAGACAGGGAGGGAAGTATTGGGCAAAGAAAGATGGAGGCGAACGTAATATATTATGTGCTCAAAGTCGACTATAAAATTCGATCTTTGCGAGAAAAGAAAGACGGAGAGAGAGAGAGAGGGAGCGAGGAAAAAAACAACAACAACAACAACAAAATCCCTTTCCCTCCTCGCTGTGTCGCAGCAGCATTAAAATAACGCGGCATTATTATTCTCGTAAAGTCATGCTCCACATTTTCATAAAATATCTGTCCCGCCTAACCAATAATTTAAATTCGTTTAATGCCTATGAACGTCCGCTTTACCGGCAGAAATTAAAAAAAAAATAATGAAAGAAAAAAATAAATAAATAAATAAATAAGAAGAAGAAAATAAATCGGGGTTACGATTACACCTCGAGATCGGTGATCGATAAATCAATAATACCGTCTCGTCTCGATTAATATTTACGAATAAGGAAGACGTTGTAATGTTTACACAGTAGAAGGTGATAGATCCCGGCAGAGGGCGGTCCTGGAAGGGAGGAAAGGAAGGATCGAGCCCCCATTTTTCTTCTACCGACCGGAGCTCTGCCCATTCCATGTACTTTTGCACAACGAGTGCGTCACACGCGGGCGCCGACGCACGCGCAATAAAGACTCCGCGGAGTCTTTATCTCCTACACGCCCGCGCACAACCGAGCTCCAGGCCCGCTCCCCTTCCTCTCCCTCCTCTACTTGAACTTGTAGTTTTCGTAGCTAGTGATACCGCGGCCCAGGAATAGAAAACTCTTAGCTCGGGAAAGGAGCCATTACGGAAATTACTCGGCTCGGCTCGGCTCGGCTCGGTAATGCCCCCGGCGAGTACCCCCTGCGAGTACTCCCGGCGAGTACCCCCGGCGAGTACCCCCGGCGAGTACGACACGGATATATAGGAGCTCAGCTATAAATTATCGATAATCGTGCATTATCATGATTAGCGAAGGGCAAGAAGAAGAAGAAGAAGAAGAAGAAGAAGAAGAAGAAGAAGAAAAAAAACTGCTGTCATTCATAATAATGCACGATTATCGGTCGGTATTAAGAGCGTGCATTAGCTAATGGCCGGCGTTATGGCCGCGCACTTACATTCTTAATGATAGCTTAGCCTTAGCCGGCTAAAAACTTCTTGCCGCGCATAATTTATGTCCAGCTGTTTACCAACCGAGCCGCTCATTAAGACGTAAGCGGGCGGGCGGGTGAAGAGCAGAGTCGACCCTCCCCCCTCCCCCATCCCAATAACCCCAATAACCAGATACTTCTTTAATCGAATAGCGAATTTCCCTACCACGGCTTACCAATAACCCCAAATTTACCAATAACGTCACTTGTACTCCTCTCTCTCTCTCTCTCTCCCTACCTACCTACTTACCCAAACCTTTTCTTATTACTACTATTGATCCTCGTGTGATGCGTTCCTGGCGCGTTCTTACGGGCGAGCCGATGCCGCCTTATAATAATAAGTAAATATTCATTTACGAATAGCCCTGCGCCTTGAGCCGCCTAAATGAAAAGACTTACCGGTCAAAGAGAGAGAGCGGAGAGGTGGGGGGGGAGGACAGCGGCGACATGTAATTGAGTGGAGCATCAATCACTTGCTCATTACCGGGACTCGACCGTTCCTTCACCCCTTCCTTCCCCGTGCTCCGAGTACTCTGAACCTATCTGAATAATCCTATCTCTGTCGATCGGATGAAGTAGAAAAAGTCTCTCGGCTCTATACGATCGTATAGGGTGCAGGGTGCGTGGCGGGGGTTATTGGGGCTTTCTAATGGGCCTATCCCGTACGACAGGTTGATTGAGTCGTTTTCGGGATTGCGGGCGCCAGCGCGCTAACCTCCAGCCCACAGGCACGACAGGTGCGTATAAATAATTAATGTAAATCAGATTAATAACAGTATCGGGCTTTTATTGCTTACGTCTCAACAACTTAGTTTGCCCGGTCCTCGGCGGTGATGCACTTAGGGAAAAAATGCGAGATAGGACGAGATAGAAGCGCCGGCTCGGATGTAAGCTTCTACATTTTATCTGACCCCGCCTGCCCACCCCTCCTCACTCTCTCGCTCTCTCTCGCTCTCTCTCTCAGCGACCGACGACCGACCAACCAACGGACCAACGGATCCTTTTAAACGATAATTTGGTATTCTAATCGAACAACTCATATATACTTTTGACATGATATTAAAAAGCTCCGATACGATGTTTCGGCCGGCCTTTCCTCTTAATATATGGACATTGTGGATAAAAATTTTGAAATTTATTGACTTGTCCGGCCCCCATTCGCCGGCGGCTCGACGCACCAACGTACCAGGAGTGGCGAGTGGAGTGGCGAGTGGAGTGGAGCGGCGAGTGGAGCGGCGAGGAGAGGAGAGGAAACTCGAGTCCCGAGCTCTATCAAACTTCTTTATTGGCCTTCTCGCTAGCGTTAATGACAGGGCTATTAGCATTTCGAGAATGATATGCTAAATTAAAACGCTAAAAGCAGTGTATATATATATATATATATATATATATATAAGATAGAAGAGGCGAGTAGTGCCGCACCGCGGATCTGATTACGAACTGGTTCGGTTGGGCAGCATGCGATCGGACCATGCGATCGGACCATGCGATGTTACGGGCGGGGGTAGGGTGAGGGGGGAGTGAGGCCGAGGACGCCGGTATATGCCGGGCCTGAGAGTCGTGGCGGACCGAATCGCGGCCGACTCTCGTACCATTAATTTCGTCCATTGGCCCGGACGGGATTCCCGAGTCCGACCCACGGAGCCGAGCTCGATATCTTAATTGGTGCCTCTTCCTTGGGACTACGTCTACTTCTCCCTCCCAACATGGCCGACTTAACTTTAATACCAATACCAATACCAATACCAATAATAATAATAATAGTAATAGTAATAGTAATAGTAATAGTGATACGGGCCCACGTGGCCGCGTAGCCTCGCTCGCGTGGCTTCATTACTTCGGACGTTTGTAACGCAACTTGTGCGTACGAAAATTTATGCCTTTCCTTCGTAAATACCTCCTTTTTCGTCTTTTTACTCTCCCTCCCTTCGGCTACCCCCCTTCCCGCCTCGCTGACCTTCCTCTACTCGCCCCCACCCCCACCCTCTCAGCGAGCCGATACGCCCGTCGGATCCGAACTCCCCGGCTCGCCGCCCTCCCCCACTCCCATCCACCACTCACGCTCTCTCTCTCTCTCTCTCTCTGTGTCTCTCTGCCGATGCCACGATCTCGATCTCGAGGCCATTTTATCCTTCCTCCTTTTCTCTCTCCGCCCCTCCCCCGCTACCGGCTCCGCCACCGCCAGTCGGCTCTCCCTCCAGCCACCCCGAAGGCTTCGATATCTGTATTTGATTTAACGCTGTTTAAAACCGACCGCGCACACTTAAGCGTATTTTACATGAAAAACATATTAAGAAATTTTCTACATTAAAGTCCTAAATCACTCGGCCGGTTATATAAAAGGGGTAAGAGAATCCATTGCACGGTTTGCATTTTTCCTTAATAAAGTAATGTCGAGGGATGGTCGGATGGGTGGGTAGGTGGGTAGGTGGGGGTGCGGGGCAGCCGTAGAATCGGCGCAGGCAAGCCGACCGATCAGGACTACGGGGATTGAAAGTAATGCCGATGACGAGAGGAAATTAATGATTAAGAGGACGTCGGTCGTAGAGGGAGGCGCTGGAACGAAGGAATGAACGAAGGAACGAAGGAACGAAGGAACGAAGGAACGAAGGGAAGGAAGGAAGGAAGGAAGGAAGCAGCGGAATCAAAGCGCGTCAACAATGTATTTTATGTTTATTATTTTATAGGGGAGTAATCTATAGGCAGTTAAGCGCAAATGGACAGCCACCGCGGATAAATGACGACGTCCGGTGGGTCCGTAAAGCCATAACTTATCGTTGATCATCGTTCGTCAGTCGGCTTTTCAGATACAAAGTTCGAAACTGCACGGCAATAAATTCATCGCCTTGGGAAGGAAAGCATAAAACGACAACAATGGACGTCTATATATATATATATATATATATATACCTATAGCGGCCAACTATACAAAGTATATACGCTTCTTCTTGGCCGTGGCTCGACTGCACCGAAATTCCCCAAGTACCCAGGGAGGTGTTAAATTAACGCTTTTACCGACAAATTGACGACGATAAATTTGCCAACACTTTTATAATCCATCCGCCCGCTGACGCTACCCTGCCTTTAATTGCGTCTCGCGGCACCTACGCCCCCACCACGACAGGCTCATTGTTCGTCGGCGAGTGTAACCTCGTAACCGATGATGATGATGATGATGATGATGATGATGCTGCTGCTGCCGCCACCGCCAATAATAATAATAATAATGCCGGCGGCCCTACGCCCCAATGACCTCATTAGGGGCCCGGTGTTTTTTCTCCCGCCCCCACCCTCGGACCATCGGCGCCATCTAATCCGGCTAGAGGAGCGAGGGTTACAAGGAAGCGAACAGCTCGCTATAAAGCAATTATGATCGACTGGAGTCATGGGGGTTGCGTGTGTGTGTATATTTGAATCGGTTATAATTTCTCACCGGTGAGAGGGTGGGAGGGAGGTAGGGAGGACTAGAAAACCGTATCATCAATCATCGGCAAGACTGGGAGGCTTATAAACCAAGCGGATTGACATAAAATTATAATGTGCGCATTTAACTTTATGATAACTTGAACACAACATCATTTCCTTAAGTATCAGTTAATATCGTAATATTATTCATTAAGAGAGGGAGGGAGGGAGGGAGGGAGAGAGGAGCGCGCCGCGAAGCGTAATGGGTCTATAAAAGGCCGCGCCGCAAAATATTTGCCAGCCTCGCCAATAACGCAGAGGCGAGCAGCGCTCGGGGGGGGGGAGGATAAGAATGCCGCCGCTCCGATCTCCTATACTTTTATCTATATTATCGCGTAGGGGGGTTATTGGGGGAGTGGGAATGGGAGAAGGTAACAGTAATTATTTGGATGGCGACGTTTGCCGGAGGGATGCGTCGGCCGCGTCCACGGATAGATGGACGGACGGACGGACGGACGGACGGACGGACGGATGGACGGAGGTGGTGCTCTGGGTCGCGAGGCGGGGGAGAACGTAAGAGCTCATAAATGCGAATTTAAGAGGCGTAATAAAAACACATTGAAATCGAGAGTGAATGAAGGAGCGCGTGCCGCGTTCCCAAGATTTTCTCACTTTCTTATGTAACGTTAGATAGGCCGGAAGGGCTGTCCCGACTCCACCCCATTTCTTCCTAATTCCCTCGATCCTAATTACGTGCACGCGCACCCCACCCCACCCCACCCCACCGCCAAAGCAATAACGTCAACGCCGTTTTTTCGTCAGCGGATAAGCCGTCGTGTCCTCCCGCGCTCGACGAATTACGACGGGCTCAATTTTTAATGTCGTCGAGGACGCATTCGTTGATTCCCCCTCCCCCCCGCCGCTGAACGACGAGGCCCAATGGCTCAATTGAAACGCTACGCTCGCCGACCGAATGAATTATTCCGTAGATATGCCCGGCTCGCGTGCCTGCCTCCTCGCACTCCGGGCCCATTCGGCTAGCCACTCCACCGGCACGGGCCCTTTTTACATGTACATGTTCTCTCTCTCTCTCTCTCTCGTATGGCTCGTATGGCTCGTTCTCGGTACGTTAGAGGGGAGCATTGAATCCCGGTGGCAACGAATAATGAATTTACGTAAACGGCCCCGAAGCCTTCTTTCCGCCCCCCCCCTACTCATCGTCAACGAGTGGTTGGGCTCCCCCGCCACCCCCGCCCCGCTACTAGCCTACGGCCTAGTTATCTCGCGGCTCGGCTTCTCCCGTGGACAAGTGAGGCTCACGTATCGTAAAGTTTATCGCGCATTTAAATAAACGTCTTGGCCTATAAAAATAAAACGTTAATATGACACGGGGAAAGAGAGCGGGCCGGCATCCGAAGCTACCCGCGTGACCCCCAATAGGAAAGCCCCATAAACGGGCGAGAGCGGCACCGGTGACGCTCTCGCCCGCTCGCCCGCTCGCCCGCTTTCCCTTTTTCAGGCCAGGCCACGTGAAGTTACGTGAAGTCGGAGACGGAGACGGAGCCGGAGAGTACCGAGGCTGCCCGAGCCAACCCTTAACGAGTGTTTACGCCGCCGTTGAGTAATGTTTCGCCTTGGATTCGTCACGATACAGTTTTTGTTTTGTTTTTTTTTTTGTTCCTCTTTCTTTTGTTTTTCTTTTGTTTTTTTGTTTTTTTTTCTCCCCCTTAACATCCCCCTGCCGGTGCTCCTCGTTAGCCGTGCCCTCCAAAGCACCGGCGTTCCCCGAATTCCCAAATACGTTTGCAAGGGTCAGGCACGGTCGTGGGGTTATTGGGGTTATTGGGTGAGGGGGGGTGCGAGAGGGCCGCGTGCCGCGTGCCGAGGCAACGGTCGCTCGGGGCCTCGAATTTCCGGATGATCCGGGTGCCGGGGCAAAAAATCGGAGCGCGCCGCGCGCCCAGAAGTCCTTGGGACGTGGATTAGTGAGGGACGCTGCGGTACGTGGTTCGGCGGGGAGTCGGTAGGGCCGAGAGGGGGTCGGAGGGACCGAGGGACGGGGGACGGGGAGACGGCTCGGGGGAGGAGCTTCGGCAAAGGCGCATTAAGTAAGCATGTATATCGAGCGCGGAGGGGTTCTTTTGCCTTTTTTTTTTTTCTTCTTATCTTATTTTCCCTCTTCTTCTTCTTCTTCTTCTTCTTCTTCTTCTTGTTCTACTACTAGTAGTAGTAGTGCTACTACTAATGCTACTACTGCTGCTACTACTACTACTACTACTACTACTTCGCCGACTCTGTTTTTTTTTTTCCCTCCTTTTGTTTCGGTTCGTCGGTCCCTCTCCTCCCGCAGGAGAAAGCCGTGGGGATTGGCGTGGCGTGGCATGGCGTGGCGTGGCGTGGCACGGCATGGCGGGACGGGACGGGACGGGACGGGGCGCGGCGGCGAGGCTTTTGGGCGGCGAAGTAGGTGGGTACGGGCAGAGGGGACGTTAGGGGGAGTAAACGCGAGTCAGGGAGAGACAGAGAGACAGAGAGGGAGAGAGAGAGAGAGAGAGAGAGGGAGCTAGGGGGCAGGGGAGGGAGGTCTCGCGGCGTTGTCAAAGATCCGGTGGCGGAGGTCTGGAGCGGCGGAGCGCCGCTGGAAAAGTGCAAATTCCAAGGAAGCCTCTCGGCAACACCGCCTTCCTCGGCTCTTGCGGCGTAGCAGCGGAGACGCAGTATCGACCGCTACTCAGAGGGCAAATGGCCTCGACCACTAGAGTTCCTTGCTCCTTTTTCCCTCGGCGGCAATCTCGGCGCGATCTCACGTGAGACCGCTCTCAATTCCCAGGGAATCTTTCGAAAAATATTACGGACTCGACGTCCGGCGGGGTGGGGTGTGCCGCGGCAGGGGCCGAGCGGCGAACCGGTGGACCGGTGGACCGGTGGACCGGTGGACCGGCCGACCGACCGGACCACGAAACACGTATCGTTATTATTATCTTACTGTGCCGGTCACCTCTCTCTCCCCCACCCCACCCCATTACCCCACCCCATTACCGCGCCAGCCTATACAACAATCTTTACCGTCGTATTTTCCAGCAAGAAGAATTAAGCCGCGCAACGCGGAGATTTTCGGATAAAAGCTTTTTACGGCATTTCAATTACCGGGAGGAAAATTTATTCCCCGGAGCCGGCCGACATTACGTTAACCCCGCCCCGCCCCCCCTGCCACCCAGCGCCACTATCCGAATCCCTTAGCGGCCCCCTACCAAGCGCTTACGTTATTAAGAGCTCCGAAATTTAAATAATTTCGTTAATTGGTTGCCCCGGAGCGCACCCTCCCCTCCTCATCCCTTTTCGGCTTAATTATCCGCCCTTTACTTAACCTTACGCCGCGCCGCTTTTCAATTCCGTCTAATTACCTTTTATAAACGTCCATTCGTACGCATTCGGCGTTGTTAGCCCACCCACCCCAATAACCCCCTTACCCGCCCGGCGCTCTTGCTCTTTCCATTTCATTATTCCAAAAGCAGGGGCATAAGAAGAAAAAAAAACGAAAGAGAGAGGGAGAGAGAGAGCGGGAGTATTTTTAGGCTCTTGTATCAATATAACGAGGCAGAGTACGAATGCGCGCGAAATACTGGCGAGTTTATCTACTCTGGCATTTTTCACGAGGGCTCGTGCACGGAAGGGGGAGAGAGAGAGAGAGAGAGAGAGAAGCTTACGTTCGCCGAAGGCGCTGGAACGAAATTGAGTTATTCTCGAAATCGCTCACTTTTTCAAGATTTCTATAATTTTCAATGTCTTTTTTTTTTTTTTTTTTTCGTTTCGTTTCGTTTCGTTTCGCTCCTTTTAATTTCTTTTCGTTACTTTTCGGCGATTCTGTCCCGCGTTACATCTTTCCTATTTTACTTTTCAACCGCGGCCCCTACTTTTTTTTTCATAGCATTTTCGTTTTTCTAACAAATTGTAGACTTATTGCTTTTGGGGTTTCAATTCAAGGGAACAATCGGGCCGGCCTTTTATAAAAGCCTTTCATGAAAGCTAAAATAAAAGCCTGTATCATTGATAAGTTTTTTTTCATCATCCTCCTCCTCCTCCTCCTCCTCTCCTCGTCTTTATTTATTTATTCTCCGCTCTCCTTTTTTTTTTCTTGCCCGGTGCCGTGGACTTTATTTTTAGAAGCCAAAAGCGAATTTTCAATCTGAGATATTGTTTTTCTTGATGATGCCGTAAAGCTTTATTTTCGAACGAGCCCAAGCGAGAGCGCGATATATATATAGAGAGAGAGAGAGAGAGAGAGAGAGAGGGAGAGAGGGAGAGAGAGAGACAGTTGTCGAATCGCCTTAAGCGGCCAGAGTTACGTGTGCCGGTCGTATCGCGAATGACGAAGGTGGCCGGAGGGCGGGAGGGAGTAGAGAATAAAATGACAGGTGAGGTCGACGCAGCCCGTGCTCTATGGGCGAGCCGGAGAAAGGCCGAGGGGAATCCGCGAGATAGTCAAGGCAAGGCCGACGCTCCTACGGCTTTTCTTCTTAGCCTTTTCCGAGGGAGCCGAGCCTGCGGTTCGGTCCATCTCTCTGTCTCTGGCGATCAATCGGCGGTCCTCCCCCCCTCCCCCCTGTCAGCCGGCTCGGATTACCTCCGCTCCACGTGACCGGCCTCTCGCAAGGTCTCGGCTCCTCGCGATCCCGTGCCGACCGTCCGCACTCCTCTTCTTCCTCCCCTCGGCTTCCTGGACCGACCGGATGCGGCCGCAACTCCCCTTGCCTCTGAATTTCTAAATAGGCGGGCTTCTTAGCGCGCGCTGCTCGTCGGTGGTGGAGGTGAGGAGGCGGCGGTGGAGGTGGAGGTGGAGGGGTGGAGGAGGAGAAGGGGGGCCCGAAACGCCACGGCCAATGGGGCAGCGAGGCACGACTATTTCGAATCCGACGACGTTCGAGAATCTATTTATTCTCTTTAACCGGGAGCCGGTGCCCCGGACCTCGAAAGGGCGGCCCCTGTCCAAATCTATTTTCGGATCCACATTCGGATGCGGCTTGCTTGCTTGCTTGCTTGCTTCCACCTCCCCCCACCTCCCCCAACGCCCTATTCCTTCTCTTCCGCCCTCTCTTCCGCCCTCTCTTCCGCCCTCTCTCTCGCACGTAGACGCGCTCGCAGACGCACACGCACAGATAGGCAGAGATGAACTGTCAGGGAGTGGAGAGTATCGGTTCTCGTCGAACGCCGTCGATCGGCTAATAACTGACGCGCGTAATTGGGTCGAACACGTACAAATGACTCGGATGCGCGTATAACTGCGGTCGGCAAGCTCGAAGTAAGGATACGAGATCCCACCGAATTCCGAATGGCCGCCGCCGGCGCAAATGGTGGGGGGGGGGCGGGGGTTATTGGGGAGGAATTTAAATAAACCGCCATAAGTTATTTTTATTGAGCCTCCATTGATAATTTATCACTTTTCAAGTGGAAGACAATGGGCGGGTTTACATTGGGACGTATAGGGGACGTGGAGAGGTCGTAATAACGGCTCCTGGCCTCGCACGTAATGCATAATATCGTAACTGACAGATTATTACCGCGTGACCGACGATGACGTGCCTACCTGCAAAATTTTACATCCCTTCGCCGCGTGATGGGCGCTCCCTAGACCTCCCCCGCCGGCACCTGACTGCCACCTCGTGCCACCACCACCACCGCTACTACCACCGCTGCTACTACCACCACCACCACCACCACCACTACCGCTGCGAGCGACCTAGGGGCGACGTAGGGGCGACGAGGGAAGACGCGGCCGGCGGCCTCTCTAGGTAGGTAGACGCGTGTAAGGAACGACGCTGTATACGAGGAGTTTATGGTCTCTCAACGTTATATCGCCTCCATAACGCTGACAATTCGCCGCTAATGCTCTCGCCATTAGTTTCGATTGGTTGTCAAGTATAAGATGTACCAAAAATAAATGGTCGACATCCGAAATGCCAATGAAACAAAAGCGATTAATTAATCATCCACCCGCTCTCGCTGCACTCCTTCCCTTTTTTCTTTTTCTTCTTCTTCTTCGTTTTTTTTTCTTCCTTCCATTCCCTCCTGGCGCCTCTTCCTCCACCCAGCCCCCTCCACCCAGCCCCCAGCCCCCAGCCACCGAGCCCCGACCACCGGAGCCCAACGCGTCCATCGAAGGCGTCTCAAGGAGTCTCGGATTACGCGAAACTTGAAGCGTGATATACGAGTGAATAAATTTCAAGCCAATGACTACTTTGCAATCACTTATCAATGATGCATTCATCGCAGCCCGAATGCATTCGTTATAGGCGATTATTAATAGATAACGGCCATTAGCGGCCAGTCGTTGTTTTATGAATGATTGCCGAGCGTAATTCATCTCGGACAAGCCTACGTATTGCCACGTATACAATAGACAAAGCGTATTGACGTGGCCGCGGCGAGAGGGGGAAGAAGAAGAAGATTAAGAAGATTAAGAAGATTAAGAAGAAGAAGAAGATTAAGAAGAAGATGATGAAGGAGAATAAGAAAGCAGATCGGGAGGCCGTTGCCCGTGAATAGTCAATATGCTCGGTAACGTAGGACTGAGGAGAGGATGCGAATTTGTCGGAGACGCGTCGTCGGACTACGAGACTTTGTCACGGGAAACGACCGCCCCGGCTAATAAATCCACGGGGAAGCGAGCCGAGGTAACCGAATACGCGCAATTTGCCACTCGCGCGTATTAGAAGAAGATTACTGGGTTCCCGCGAGAGTGACGAGGCCCGGCTCTCGCATAATTTTATGCCATGCTCCGCCCGTCACCCCGTCACCCCATCTCTCTCACTCCTCCCGCCACCCTCCTCCTCCTCCTCCTCCTCACCACCACCACCACCTAGTAGTGCTACGGCCCGTCTGCCGTCTGCCCAATTAGTCAATGAGAGCGCGCAATCGCCGCGTCCTAACGACATCCGACGGGATACCTGCCCTGCGCACACGCGCGCACAAGTGCACGCATACAGTTACGCGTCGATATACGCGGACTCGAGACGTCGACGATCTTTATGATAACTCGAGGATTAAATTCCCCTCAATGTCGCTTTATGCTCCGAATAAAACTGAAAATTTTATTAGATTTACGAGGAGTACGTCGTCGAGGAGGAGTACGTCGACGAGGACGATTTAGCCTCTCTCACCCCAATAACCCCCAACCCCACCCCACCCCATACCCGAGAAGGAGTAATAAGTTTTATTTTCAATCATTACATTAGAGGGAATCGGGGCTATCGGGGATTATTATTGTTCGAGCGTAAACGGATTTACGCAGGCGAAGGTAAGCGAGACAAGGTGAGTGAGTGACATCCTCGGCGGCAAGTCCAAGCCCCAGTGACGAAATATTGCCGAGGTGAAGCTCTTGAATTAATTTATAAATAAATGTGCCGGGGCAGGTGGGTACGCCGGGTAGGCCGAGCGACCGGGAGCGCACCGGAAGAGTATCCTAAATAATTCTTACGTGAAAATAGCTCTGGAACGACGGATCCGTGGTGGGGGGGGAGGGCGGTGGATGGAAGGGGCTTAGAGGACTTAATTTATAGGATAGCCGGGCCTGGTACGTGGGTTATTGGGGTTATTGGGGGGGACGAGAGGTTATTGGGTACAGACACGGAAGGAAGGAGGAAGGAGGGAGGGAAGCGTAGACTACTCGGTTATTGAAAAATGTCTAGCGGCTGGATAAATAAATAAATTGCCGTGGCTTATTATTAATAGAAGCGGGGGAAGATGGCCGGGCTTGTTTCAAAAATTGGAAAAACAAAGTCCCGCCGAGCTTGTAAACGCCGGGGTAAATTTGCCTCATCTATAAATAAATCATCGGGACCCGTTGGGGCTCGGGGGTGGCCGAGTCGCGGCAAGGAGTTATAACGACTGATGTGCTCCAGTTAGGTATTACGGCCCGGGCCTACTGCTAAGGAAAATAGTCCTACTAGCGCCTATAAACCAGCCTCATTTCGCTGGATGCAGATATGGCGGAGGCGGAAGTGTAACGGTCCTTAAAAGCCGAGCGCACTCCGGCGCTACTTAGCTGGATTCCTTATTTTTAGCTACTGCGGGACGGCCGGGGCTAGGGGCTATAGGGTAGGTAGGGGGGTGAGGGTGGGTGAACCGAGGAGGGGGGGGCGGACACGTCGGCGCACGAGCTCGCGAGCGGCCCGGGGGCGTAGTAGCGGTGGCGTGGGTTGCGGAGCGAGCGAGGGGTAAATAAAAGTTTGGCGGGGGGGCTCGGGGGAGGTCTGGGGCAGGGGAGGGAGAGGGTTGCCGGTGGCTTGGCCGGGGCTCGGGCAATCGTTTTCCGGCAATCGCTCGTAGCCGTGGAGCCCTCGGCAGAAACCTAACGGAAGGAAGGCGAGGAGGAGGGCGGGCACGGAGGACGAGCCTCGCCGGCGCTGACTCTGGACTTCCTCGTGGAAAGAAACTACGGCGTATCCGTAGCCGCGGTTATAGCCGAGCAGCGGCGACGCTACCCGATGCCGCGTTCCTATATCTTTTCACCCAGACGCCCCGGATCTCGAGTAAAAGAGTCCAGCAGCACTTGGCCACAAGTGCGAGAGAGAGAGAGAGAGAGAGAGAGAGAGAGAGAGGCCGAGAACATCTAATGGATGCGAATATATCGCTGCAATAAATTTCACAAAAAGCGTCAAGGGAGCTCTCCCGAGTCTCCCCTGCCTCCTTAACCCCTTGGCTTGCTCATCTCCCTCGGCATCGACTCTTACCCGACGGGCTTATTTCTTGCGCGGTCCCCCCTCCCCTCTCCGCCCCGGCCCCACTGGATACGATACGATGCACGAGAGCCCGTCTAGGAGCTTGGGGTGGCAAGAGGTGGTTCGGGAGGGAAGGAGGGAATCCGAGATGGAGCGAGGGAGGGCGGAAGGAAGAGCTCGTCGTCGTCGTCGTCGTCGTCTTCGTCCATGTCGTCCATGTCGTCCATGTCGACGTGTACGTCAGCCACGTCGTCTACGTCGTCAGCGTCGGCGCTCCGTCTTCGCGGCAAGCATCTTCCACGCCGGCGCGTCATCGTCGTCGTCGTCGTCGTCGTCGAGGCGTCACGTTTCCGGCTGTACGTGCGCGCCCGTAGCTGTCGGGCGGCCATCTTTTCTCGCTCCCGACCAATAGCCGCTCTCCGAGAAAACTACCCCCGAGCACTCGGTCCCCACCCCGGTGCCGCCGAGTACGTCGGGGCTCTCTCGTCAAGGGACCGCTTCGCTCTCCCCCCCCCTCTCTCTCTCTCTCTCTCTCTCTCTCTCTCTCTGGCTCGTACCCGTCACCCCTCGCCAACCACCCCGTAACTGGCTAGCAGACCGTAGGGGCAGACGGGTAGACACACACGCACACAGTCGCGCACCTGCTCCTCCTCCACCTCCGCCGTCCCGGCTCTTCTCCTTCCGTCGGTCGCCGAGGCGGATCAATAAGCACGCTCTGGCAAACGGCAGCGGCAGCTTTACGCCCCCTCCCCCCGCCGCCCCTTTCCGCTCGGAACCACGTCGGGTATCCGGCCGACGGATCTCCCTCCCTCCACCCCTTTACGGCCGATCCCTCTCCCGGCCCATGCAGCCTCGTCTCTCGCGCTTTTCTTCCGTCGGCCCCAGAGGAGCCGGGAATTCCATTTCCACTGCTAGTTACAACCTTCCACCCTTCCACCCTTCCACCCTCGCCCCAGGCCTCTCGTCCACAGACTAGATAGCCTCTCTTCCCTTATTGCCGTTGTTGTTGTTCTCGTCGTCGTTGTCGTTGTCGTCGTCGTCGTCGTCGTGGTCGTCGTCGTCGTCGTCGTCTGTGGCGTTATGCGGGCGCGGACGAGGGGAAGGCACCGGGTCGACGTAACGACAGCGAGTGGGCCCGACATACGGGACACCCGGAGCCATTATTGCCGTATCATTATCGCCGGATGCCTCGACCTCTTGCAGACTTCGCGATTCCCCTCTCGAGTCCGTCATCCTCATTCCTGGTTATCGGGCCCGCTCGCTGATAAGGGACCATATTGGGCCTTGGTTGGCCTTTCGAAGCGGCGCCGATGCCCATGCATTCACGAAGGGAATCAAATCCCAACAACGACAACGATGGGCATTCGTAAGGGGCAATTCGTTAAGGGTCGAGAAGACGTTTGGGGGGGATGGGCGGTGCGGGGGGAGATGTCTTGGTACATCTTATTAAGTAGCCGATAATTTTCGAGCCGCGAACCCATCCACTTATTCTAATTAATAATAATAATAAGAATAATAATAAGAATAAGAATTGGTTAGGTAACTTTGCGTGCCCCGTTGGACAGCCGACCCGGGACATCATCATCTACGGGTTACAGCGTCGGCCGCTGACAAAAAGGAACGCAAGCGTTGTAAAGCATCGTGAGCAGGAAACCCGGAGCTTCGAGAGCTTCCGATACTTCGTGGTGGCATACTTGGTGATTCGTCCCCGGAAGGAGCCGCGGCCACTTCCTCGTCCCTACGTCCGGCCAGACAACAATCTTCAGCCAGGCATCCTGAATATTCCGATGCGAGTCGAGTCCTCGGTACGGAGCTGGTCCACGGAGCTGGACCACGTGGCCCTTAATTCTTTATGTGAATCATTCGATTGGCTTTATGGCCGGCCACATGAATATCGAGTCGTGAATGGAGCCGAGGGTCGATCCCCACCGATCACCAGGTTCCGGATCACGGGAATTCGCTCGATCATCGCCGACGGTAATATCGAGGATAAATTTAATGACGTAGGCGACAACCACGACCGCGACGATAATCATTACGATAAGAATAATAATAATAATAAGTTCGGGGACTATGGGCGTTAAAGAGTTTTGGTAGGCGGGCACTCCCGCACCCCGGTGAACAATGTGAATAATTAAGCTCGGCACTTTCTCCATGAAACATTGAGCGTGTCGTCGGCGCGGCCTCGATGGTGTAAGACGATGGGTCACGTGACGCTGGATTGACGATGTAATGACGGGGGAAGCGGAGGCTCTTAAATTTCCGCCTCATACGTGCGACAGGATGGCCTATCATTTTCTCCCGGCCATTGAATTAAACATGACGAGGACGGGTGTCGGGTGCCGGGGGTACCCGGGGGCATCCATGGGGTTTCCTCGAGGCCGATGTCGCCCTGGGACTGTATCCTTCGCTACCCGATGCACCCGACCGCGTCCGTCCTAATACGTAACAACCTATTCGCAGGCGCATACGGTCCTGCATTACGTACCCATAAGTGAAGGGAGAGAGCGAGAGAGAGAGAGAGAGAGAGAGAGAGAGAGGGCGATGGGTTATTGGACGGGGGGAGGAGGAGGAGACGAAAAGGAGCGAACGTTGAGTGCATGCTTGCTGTAAAAATAGAGGCGGCGTGTAGAGACCGCACGGGGGCGCGGAGGGATATTTAGAGAAGCGGGACCAAGAGCAGGGGGGGAGAGAGAGAGAGAGAGAGAGAGAGAGAGAGACGGGGGAGAGAGACCGACGACTGCTGCCGCGTACGTAGAGGGAACCGCTCTTTGATTATCCGTTGCTTCGTATAATAACGAGTACATAAAGTTCCCGATGCGCATGCGCGACCCGACCGTCTTCGTAGCCGAGGGTCTCGTTGCCTCCTTCTCCCCGTCGTAGCAAAAAGAAGGATGTGCACGCGCAAATTTGAATAATATTCCCATTTGCATACTTATGGGGGCCTACGGAGCCGCCGATCGAAGCAAAATCGCCCGCCGCGATCGCCTCTCTCTCTCTCTCTCACTCGCGTGTACGCCCCCGCCTCCACGAAACCCAAGCCCCGTTCTTCCGTTCTTCCGTCCTTCCTTCCTCGCTTCCTTCCTTCCCTCCCTCCTCCCTTCAATCCTCCCTGTCCCGCTCCCGACCCCCGCGTGCGCCAATCGCAGACATTTCCTCCCTTGGACTACGTCGACCTCCCGATACCCTTTTCCCCGCCCCCGACGCGGCTTTCTTCGTATATGGCTTTCTTTATTTCTGTAAGCCGGTCCCTTCCCTATACAGAGTCGTCGTCGTCCACCACCCGTCCCCCACCCCCGACCGCCTACCACCGACCGACGAGGCTGAACCAGCGACGGAGTGGCGGCCGAGCCACGGCTCATACGAAAACATAAATACAGATGTACCGGGGAATTAGAGGCTACGAGAGAAGACGTCTTACTCGAAACAATGTTACTTTTCTTTATACTCGCGCTTCTTCCGCCGCGCGCGCGCTTACGTTACTCCCCTGCAACCCCGGACCCCCCTATCCTCGTTCGTGCCCTCCCCAGCCCCACTCCTCCACATTCAACATGCGTACGCTACGACTTGCCGCTTTTTCGTTTTTTCTTCTTCTTCTTCTTCCTCTTCTTCTTTTTTCTTGATTTTTTTTCTTTGATTTTTTTTCTTTTCCCTTCAAATCCACTTCCTCGATCCCTCTCTGTCTCTCTCTCTCTCCCTCACTCTCTCACCCTCCCACTCGCTCCTCTAGGCTCTTTCTCTGCTTTCATCCTTCCTCTGCGTGCTCGCGCTCTGCAGTGCAGACCGACCGTAAATTCTCATTCCGAATCCCCAAGACTCATATAAAATCTTCTTCGTGCCAAGTTCGTACCCTTTTCTGCGAGCCTTCCTCCATCTCTCTCTCTCGCCCCTCCCTCTTTTCATTTCTCTGCCATCGCGGCCGCTTCCTTCCGACTCCGTCCAGGCCCGCTTCTACCCCTCTGACCTCGTCGCCTCCTGCCGCTCATGCCGCCGCTTATCCGATTCTCCCGTCTTTCCTGACTACCCCCTTCCCCTTCCCCTGCGCCGCTGCCGCTGCCACCACCGACCGACCCCGACCCCGACCCCGGCTCCTTTGAGCACTGGATTATCGCGGCCGGCGGCTCTGCATCTTTTTCTCAACCTTTCCTTAACCTAACCTTTCCCTTCATCCCGACTATCCCGCTTGATATATATCGCCCTTGCCGTGCCAAACCCCCTCACCCCACCCCCCTGTCTCACCAGCTCGGATCGCCGTCGATCGCCCCTCTCTAGCAGCCAGCGCCACTAGAATACGGAATATGGCGACCGCAGCCACTCGAGAGACTCGAATAGTCTTCACGATTCCCCGAGGAAATTCATTCCTCCCGCGCCTTTATTTAAACAAAAGTCATCGAGTATCCTATTTTCAAAAAGCTTCAAACGAACGTCAACCACGCCTGTCCATTTCTATTCCTATCCATTAAACGAACTCTTTCATATTGCTCTTTTGCTTGTTTCTCTACCGATGTTCTCTGCCGTATACTTTACAGGATTCCAAATTCGGGTACGCGAAATATTTATTAAGTTCCGTTTGATTGATATCCGACGAGAGATAGTCGAGCTGAAGGTAAACGACGGGATAAAAACGCAATGAAGATGCATTGAATTTTACGATTAATTTTATTCTTACTAATGGAATTACGTTCCTTTCTTTTGAGATTTTAGAAATATTTAATCTCTTTTAATTACTCGACTACCAAACATTTTTCTAATCTAGCGATAAAATTACAGTTTCGACGTAAAAGAAAAGGAAAAAGGAAAGAAAGAAAGAAAAAAACGACGGAATCCGTAAGTCTACTTTAAAACCGATTAAATAAATAAATGAATGAATTATAACGATCAACGGGTGCATAAATTATAATAATTTAAATTACGATAACGGTCCTTCAAATACAGAGTCATTTAGGTATAAAATACGTACGGAATGGCTGTCCGGCTAAACTGACACCTGACCTTGGCGATATAAAGTTGAAAAGTTCCGAAGAAGAGTTTGAATTTTATTATTATTTTTTTTCATCCCCGTTTAATATGTCATGGTAAAGGTAAGGAGCAACGATGCCGGCGGGTAATGCGGGTAATGCGGGTAATTGAACTTGGATTGTTTGCGAGTGAAAGTGGAGTGTCGATTAAAGTTTTGCCGGCTGACGTTGTAACTGATACGAGTGCGTGCGGCTGTAAATGTTAATGCTCTCGCTAATAATTCAGTAGTTAAGTAAATGTTTGATCAGCCGTTAATTTTCACTGGCAATGAAACGTTTTGATCGCCGATGGCGCTCGCGAATCGCGTCAAAAAAAAAGCGAATAAATGATACATCGGCTACGGGGGTCGTTATTGTTGTTGTTGTTGTTGTTGTTGTTGTTGTGGTTGTTGTTGTTTATGTGATTTTTTTCCCCAAGCGTTGGCTTAATAAAACCATCCGGATCGGATGGCAATGGCACGGAGAGTAAGGAGAGTATCCGTCGGAACGGATGGTCCGGGTCGGCTGGAGTTGCCCGGGCGCTGCCAGGTCGGACGGAATTCGCGTCCATCGCAAAATAATCGTCGTTCGAGGTCGTAGGCGTAAAGGTGGCGGGCGACGCATGGATTCGGGAGGCTCGAGGCGGGCCCCGAAGCCGTTAGAGATCGCGTCTCGTAAGCGGCGGGAGGTCCGAGGGAAGGAGAGGGCCGTGTTGCGCAACCGGGGTCCAATTGCTCGGAATTATTCATCAGGTAGTGGTATCGTCGTCGGATCGATGGGGTTGTCGGGTCCGGTATTTTCCCGGCCCGCGTCCTGACTACGCAGCTACTCGTCGGCGCTCGTCAACCGAATCCTAACCGAGGACTGATGAGGGGGATGGGATATTGGGTTGGGGGTTGGGGGGTGGGGGAGAAGATGGGCAGAAAGAAAGAAAGAAAAGAAACAGCGGAAGGGAAAATAAACTTCGGCAGAGGCAGCAATGAGAAAAAAAAAGGGGGGGGTGGGGAGGAGGGAAAAATTGAGAGGGAGCCACGTCCTTGAAAATGCAAACGTCTCGCAAAAATGGATGCAGCGAAGACGAGGTGAATGAGGCCTTCGAGAGTCGCTCGTACGCACAATGGGGCCGACCATCGGGTGGATCGGTGTGTACGTGCTCGGGCATGTGCGCGGCCTATAGGTAGCGCGAGTCGAAGCGCGAGGAAGGTGTGCTCTCACTTGGTCTCTCTCTTAGTCTTGGTCTCTCTCTCACTTGGTCTCGTAGAGTCTGGCAAAAAGTCGCGGCGTGCCTTATGTCACGATCTCGCGAGGCGATAAATCAACGAGCGAGGCTCTCCAGCGCTCGGGCGACACGTGAGTCGTAATATTTAAGTTAATAGCATGGTACAATAAAGTTTAATGGCTTTATGATAGCCACTCGGGAGAGGGTGAAGGGGGAAGGGGGAGGCGCGAGGGGGAGGCGCGAGGGGGGTCCTCGGAGGGAGAACCAGAAAAGAGAGCGAGGCGCGGCTCACGGCACTTGCCGACATTTTGGAGGACCGTTGCACCGCTGCACCGCTGAACCGCTCCGCCGTCGGTCCCATGGCGAGTCGATGCACCGGGTACGTAGTAGCCGAGGACTCCTCTCTCTCTCCCACTCTCTCTCCCACTCTCTCTCTCGATCTCTCGATCTCTCTCTCTCTCGAGATCGGGGTTTCGTGCGGCTGTCCCCTTCCACCCCGGAGCGAGTCGTCCACAGCGGCCCCGAGAACCCCCGCGTAAAGCGAGAGGCGGGCTTCCTGTATCTTTAAAATCGCGCGGTCTTTACGGCCACGCAATAAAAGACGGGGCCCGAGGCCCCGTGATGCCACTTAATTACAGGTAACGAATGCGCCGAAAATACGCCGGGGGATTTAAGGATTCGCGATGATTCATTGGGCTTTTGTCGGGAGCCGGTGCCGCTTGCACTCCCCCCTCCCTCCCCCCCCCTCTCTCTGTCTCTCTCTCTCCGCATAGCCGTGCGATTCCACTACAGCGGAGAAATTGCTTAATTAGGTCGGGCCCGAAGCCGACGGATCCTGGGACGATCCTGGAAGCCGCGCGGCATCCCTCCCCTCCCCCCAATAACCCCAATAACCCGTTCGCCCATTTATCACTCGGTGGATACCGCGCGCCAATTACAACAGATTCGCGCGGGCTGTCGTGTCCTGTTCTGTCCTGTCCCTCCCCGTCCCTTACCACGATGTCGCGAGCGCGCGGGGAGTGTGCGTTTATCTCTCTCTCTCTCTCTCCCTCCCTCCCTCCCTCTCTCCGTTTCACGTTAAAGGACGACTGGCCCTACCGGCTCTATCAATTCTTATTTTATACGCTTTTAATATTATTTAATGCTTTGAAATATTACCAATAAACTTAGTTGATCAAACGCTACATAAATAAACCAATTACAACCCGTTTTATTTCTTACGCACTTATTAAAAAAGTACTTAAAATCCGGCTTTACAAACTTACTCATTTTTCATGTTCATTATAAAAAAAAAGCCTTTCACTTATCGTGATTCTTATTGTAGGTATTATTATACCCGTGACGTGGGATCGCGCGGAGACGTAACGCGACTCTACTTTCCCCGGATTCCTATAACCTCTTCCTCTTATAACCGGGGACGTAGGAGGAGGGGAGGGGGAGGAGGAATAAGGAAAACTTCGCGATTATGGCTTTCTCGGTGGCTTCGGGCTCGGCATCGAGGAGCGGCGGCGGACCGTCCGGTACGTTTCCTTCGATTCCTTCCTTACGTGGCAGTGTGGGGGTGGGGGGTGGGGGGCACCTAAGACTATCGGGGTTATTGGGGTTTATCGGGAAGAGGGCGCAGTCTCGGGATGACATGTGACCGAGTCATCGGCATCCGGCCACGTAAACACGAAGCCCTTAGCCGCTATTAGCTCTTAAGTCGAGGGAGGTTGGGTATCGTTAACCGGACGGGGTTACGTTCCAGTCCGTTTTTCGGCTTTGGGATGAGGGGGAGGCCGTGGCGTTTGCCCTTATATTTTTCGGAAGCCTGCTACCGAGTCCACTGCGACGGGAGTCACTGCGACGGGCATAAAATCCACCTCGTCCCTCGCCCCGTAGACGACGGGGCTGCCGCTTACTCTCCCTCTCCCTCTCCTCTCTCTCTCTCCCTCTCTATACTCCTTAATTCGGAATAATACGAATAATAAGAATAATAATGAGGATTTAAAAGGGCGAGGGAGGAGGTGGGGGGACTTATCGGGAGAGAGGCCGGCCGACAACTCGAGGGGAATGAAAAGTGACCGTGATTGACCGAACAAGAGATGTTACTGATAAATTTTTACGTCTGCTGTTTCTGCTGGCCTCGTCGGTTTATTGGGCCGGCGGGGGCGTAGCTCGTGCTCGCTGTGGCGGTAGTGGCGGTGGCGGAGGGCGCGCCCGACTGAACGCGAGAACGCGATACGGCCGTAATTTTTAAGCTTTCGGCTTATATTTTCCCTCGAGTTCCCTTTTCATAATTATAAATATGTATTTAATTGCCTATCCGAGACATGGCCTCCGTACAAACACGCGCGCGCGCATACGTGCATCTATATACATAAATTCATATACATATATATATATATATATATATATATATATTGATAAGAATGGGTATAAATAAAACGGCACGTGCTTCGTATAATCATTCTTAGTTAATCATTTGGCCGTGCGTCGCAGACAGCGGCCCGGCCATATTGATTTTCTTTTCTTTCCCTTCCTCCATTTTATCCCTTTCCGCCGCCGTAGTAGTCGTAGTCGTAGTCGTAGTCGTAGTCGTAGTAGTCGTGGTCGTAGTCATCGTGGTCGTGGTCGTCCCCCTCCCGCCCCTGCTTATAATTAATTAGATTATAAAATCCGATTGGCCGATAGCCGGACGTTATATTACACGCAGGCTTATTTTACATAATTAGTAGTAGCTTTTACGTACGGGCCGCGAGCCTCCGTCGACTATTTTCTTCTTTCTTTCTTTCTTTCTTTCTTTCTTTCTTCTCTCTCTCTCTCTCTCTCTCTCTTCGAAACGAAATTCATCTGCTACCCGATGCAGGACGATAATAAATAACGTTACGAAAGTTAGGAAATTTAAATAAATAACGTCGGTTATCTCGGCCCTCGAAACTTACCGGCTACGTGCGTGCCCCCCTCCTCTACGCTTTATCAACAATAAAATCTCCGTGCTTTATTGCCTGTATCTACGCGCGTGTGCCCGTATGTATGTGTGCGCGCGTGGTACGTAGCCGCGACGCGTTCACGTGCTCCGCTGCTTCTCCGGCTTGCGAATACGTGCGCGCGCAATAATAGCGCAACGATGTTTGGGCTTAAGCTGGCATTTACAATATTTACAATAAATATCCAGAGAGAGAGAGAGAGAGAGAGAAGGAATTCCGTAATTGACGCTTATCTGGCGTTTACCGTTACTACGCAGCCGCGGTATAGGGTTTAAAAAGTCCTCCCGCCACCTCCCGCCAACCTCCCGCCAACCTCCCGCCAACCCGCGACATTCCCGTAGCTTTGGCTTTTATTAGTAGAAAAGTAAATAAAGCATTAGCGAGCCGGGAGTTTATTAAATAATAAAGTTCCTTTCGGATATGTCGCCGAGGCATGTAAGCAACGCACGCGTCCCATTGCCTCGCGAGTCTTACGATCCCCAAGGAATTCCTTATTAGTCGGATTTTCATTCGTCGAGGCGAGCCGAGCCGAGGCGAGCCGAAGCCCCAGCCCTTCTCCCCTTTACATATATATATATCTTTATATATTTATTTATTCGTATAATAAGGGAAAAGGCTCCGATTCTCACAACTCATTCGCTCCTTAACGGCATTGTAAAAATAATAATAATAATAAGAAGAAGAAGAAGAAAACAAAAAAAATAATTATAAATGGCAATATCGTTAATCCAACGTCATTTACCTCCGTGAGTTTTTGAAAATGGCGGCGGCGATCCGACGGGTAGAGGCTCCGTGGGCCGCATATGGATTCCTGAAAACAAAATAATAATAACCTTGTAAAGCGTATTTATTGCAAAACGAGACGGGAGAGTCCCCCGTCCCGCTCCCTTCCCTCTTCACATCGACTAATTCTACGATTAAAATGTAAAGGCGCGACGCCCTGTTTTTTTTTTTTTTTTTTTTTCTGCAGAGGCAGAGGATGAAAAAAATAAAATAAGAAGTTATTAGGGCCTCCTTTGCTTTTCTCTTCTCTTCTCTTCTCTTCTCTTTTCTCTTCTTTCTCTTCTTAAAAGCAAGCGCCGGCGGCGACTGCGGCGACAAGAAGAATTTCAAGAAAGTCAACGTGGGAGATTTGTAAATAAATATAAATAGCTTTGTGCGCGACGGTGTAAGTGTGTTTTATTCGATCGGTGAGTGGGAGTGGGGGCGGGGGTTATTGGGGATGGCACGGGATCGTTGGCGCGATTGGATTCAACGAAGGAAGCACGAGTACGTAAATAAAAAAAAGAAAAAATAAAAAAGAAAAAGAAAAAAGAAAGAGAGAGAGAAAATGCGCAAACAATATTCAATAGAGGCTTGAGGCTTGGCTGAGAAAGGCGGCGAGGAAGGCGTCGCGAGGGTAATTTCGATTCGCCGGCCGACACTATCGTCCTTCCTTAAAGTTCTTTAAATAAAGGATATACGTATATACGTATATATATATATATTTATAACGTTCTCTCCGTCTCCGTCTCGGCAGCGGATCATTACGTAAGCGAGATATTGGTTTGCATCTCTTAGCTCGGCGTCATGGATGCGAACGAGTGAGTAGTGAGTAGTGCGCAACCTTCCTTTCTACGCCTACTGAGGTTTATTGTTTAAAAAAAATGAGACGTCCGCACGCGGGACGGGGCTGAAGGGAGCGCGGAGTTATTACTTGTGTGTTATCCCCTTTGAATGGCGAAAATCAAAAGAATATTATCGTGGCTAGGATACGTATACTCTACGTTGCTTATATTCGAGGCGGAGGTGTGCGTGCGTGCGTGCGTGCGTGCGCGCGTGTAAAGGACGAGCCGCCATTAACCTTACCTGGCGATTACTATAAATTATTCCCTAGGGATTAATTTTTTTAATCCGAGCGGCGTAATTTACAATTGAATTTATAAGATAATTAAAGTAAAGGAGGCCCGCAAGGACACGAGTCCCTCTCCTCTCAGCGACAAACAAAAAAAACAAAAACAACAAAAACAAAATGCATACGTGTATATATGCATATATATATGGATGGATATATATATGGATATATATATATATATAAAGTAAAGGAAAAGAGAAGGGGCAGGGTAAAAGCGTGTAGATAATAAGAAGATAGTATCACTCGAGACGGACTCGACTCGAGTGGAAAAGGGTCCGTTTTATACGAGGTTCGCTAAAGTCCCGGAGCCGACGGGAGGATTAGTAAAGCAAGTAAAACAAATGGAATTCTGCAGCGATGCCAATCTACCTCCTTGGTACACGGGCACGCGCACATACGCGTACGTAGGCGGGGAGGGTGATCGCCATCGCTAAACCTCGGACAATGAAATGACCAATAATAATTGTCAAAGGGGAAAAAAATAAAGGTAAATGGCAAGATTTAACCGCGGGCCAACGATATCCTGGACTTTGTTAGATAAATATAGAGAGAACCAAGTCAATGTGGGCCCCTCTCTGGGTGCGGGAGCCCAGGATAGGTGAGCATTATATCGAGGACTGATAGTCGAGAGGTGGGTAGACGGCCGTCCGCACTAACCTATACCGCGTTCCATATTCATATTCGGCTAAGTGTGTTTATTAGCGACACAATGGCCGCTGCCCGGACGAGGCGAAACACCTCGTAAACCGCGCTCGGACTGACCGCTCGGGGGCTACGCGCTCCTCGAGACCGTCGCTCATCTACGTCGGCCCGACGGCCGACGGATCGCTCGGCCCGTCCGCCGCCTCTCTCGTTCCTCTCCTTCCTCCACTTCCGCCATTTCTCCCTTCTTCGACCCCCCCCCCTCGGCCTCGATTAATTGTCCTCTTTCGCTCCCTCCCCCGACCCTCCTCCTCCTCCCTTCCCTAGCCGTCCCAACGACGAGATCGCCTCTCCTAGCGCGAACTCTATTTCCATCGGATCGCTAATAGTCCCACCGAATAACCCTCATCACTTCCTCTCTTACTATTGCTCTCGTTATTTCATTATTCCTGCCGCTGTCGTCGTCGTCGTCAATGCTCTTACTATTATTATTGTTACTGTTACTGTTACTATCTTTGCTCCACTTTGCTTTTTGCCTTGCGAAAGGCCGGCGACGTTGGCTTTCTGGAAATGGTCGTTGGGTTAGGAAGTAACGGCCGTTCGCGAATCCGACTTTTTTCACAATCGACTGTACGGAAGGTTATTGGGGGGGGGGGCAATTGAAAATTAAAAAATTACGGCCATTAAAGTGGACAAAGACAACGGTCCGACGTTAATTCAACGGAGACTCGAGATGATTCTTCTCGATCTCGTCTCGGCCGTCGGACCGCTACGCCCTCCCAGCATAAACATCACCTCTTTTTAATAATCTCCTTCCCCTCCAACCCCACCCCACGCTTTCGTACCCCTTCCCCCTTCCGAATTGAAAAGTCTCGTTCAACTGCAATGGCATTGTTAATCGGAAGTTGCAATTATTTTTTTATTTACAAAGTTCTGCCGTTTGCCAATGGCGACCGCGTGCGACGTTGCGAGTCGCACGTTGTCCGGCTTCGGTACTAGATAAACAATAAGACGATCGAGAGATCGGGGTCATTGGGTGGTGGTGGAGGGGGCGAGGGGGTTTAGTCGACGATTGCATTAAAGTTTCTTAAGGTTTGGCGCATCCGTCGCTCCATTGAGATCGAGCGAGCGAGCGACGACAACAACAACAGCAGCAGCAGCAGCAGCAGCAGCGACGACGACGACAACGATTATCGTTACCATTATCATTACCTTTATTGAAAATTATTATAATAAAAGTCACGAGGTAAATTGTAAATATTACAATTCGTTTAGTTCGTAAAAGGATTTGCGTTGGCGCCGAATCGCCCATTCGACGTTATGATAAGTAAAGACAAGCTTAAATAAAATCGGTCGTCCTGTTAATAATAAACGCGGGCATTTGTATTTGCAAAAGGTGTATTAAGGATTACGAAAAGGGGGTGGGGGGGTGGGGGTGCGCGTGCGGCGAGGGATCGCCGATCGGGCGAGCGCCCGAATAAACTATAACTTAAACAAACGTAAAGAATAAATGCTTTAATTTAATGGACCGGGAGAGGAGACTGCGGAGAAATTGCAATGAACTTTACAGCCTATGGATATCGCGTAGTTATTGTCGCGACAGAGAAAGTACGACTGCGGTCGCATGCATGCGTCCTCGCCGGTGGCTGAGGACCGGCGGGCGGACAGGCAGGAGAGACGAAGGGAGAGAGAGAGAGAGAGAGAGGCGGACAAAGGACGTGTACTACGTGTATGGGGGTTATTGGGGTTATTGGGGTTATTGGGGTTTCGACGGGAGCTTCTTGTCAATGTCGTCGACTAAAACGTCTCGGAAAATAACAACAAGAACAAGAACAAGAACAAGAACAAGAACAATCCGGTCGAGTAGCTGAGGCGAGGATCGTTTATCTCATAATCGATTATAAAGATAAAATGGCAAAGAACCGCGCGCGAGAATAAAAGCGCAAACTCATTGTCATCGTTGAGCTCTTGGCCAGAAGCAGCGGAAGCAGCTTCGACGCTCCCCCCTACCCTACCCGCGGTCCATAGGGCCACCGGACCTCGTGTTACCAGCTCGTCCACTTGCCCCCTTCGTCCCGTAACGAAAGCCGGTGAAAGCCGGTCTACCGGCAGGAAAAGCCAATGGGATACCGAGGCTTATCCGCCTACGGCACGCGATTAGCATGTGAAAATTGGCGAATCCTAATGCTCTGACGGCGACGTTGGGCTTGCAAATGATATTTATACAATGCGGCGACTGAAGCCAAAGAGGGATGACAACCAAGAGTCGGCGCGGATGGGACGTGCGTCGCCAAGACGCACGGCACTGCAGAAGCGTCACCGACGGCTTAAAAAGTCACTGATTCGATGGATCCGACGGCCGGATCCATGGTCGTCGACGGTCCTCGTACCGGGACACTCATCCTGTCCACGTCCTCCTGGCTTTAGCGCTCCGACGGTCACCCGGTTCGCGTCCCCGCTTCGAAACGGCGCGACGTTTGCCTCGGTCACCAACGAGTGTCTGATTTTGGGCAGGAATTTGTTGAAAAAGCCGTCAGGCCGCCCTGGCGTCGACGAAGAGACTGCGGACCCGTGCATTTTCGTGCCCGCGAGCGGCAATAAAAGCCCAAAATGAGCAAAACAAAATGAAAAAGGAAACGTGAAAGAAAAGGGAGGAGGGGGTGGTGGGGGAGGGGGCGAAGAAAGAAAAGAGGAAGAAGAAGAAGAAGAAGAAGAAGCAGAAAAAAAAGGAGGGAAAAAAAAAATACGAAGAGCTGGACCGGCGGTGAGCGCGTTACGTCAGTCACGGCCTTGGGAGAGTCTATTAGTTCCCCGGCTAATGAAAAGGCGGGGGAGGGTAAAAAAAAAATTGGAGTATTGACGGAAGGGAAAACCTTTGTTGCCTCGCAGAGCACGACTTTATTGTCCTGCGAGCCCCTTTGGCCCTTTTACCCGTTACGAGACCTCCACGCGCGAGCTCTCCACGATAGACGGACGACCTTGGAAGGGTATTAGGACGAATGGGACGTTAGAGCGACGAATTTCCTTGCGTGTGCGCGCGCGCGCTCTCCATAGTACTCGGAAAAGTACTCCGGGGCTGCGCAGGCTCGCTCGGTCGGTCCGCCGAATACACGATAAACGAAATGAATACCGTCGGACTAAGAAGACTCCGGAGACGAGGCCCGACCGCTTTCACAATTTTTACCGCGCCAAGACCGCGTAACCTCGGTCCCGTGCTCGGTCAGTCCCCCACCACCGCTCATTTGAATATCCGAGGGAAGCCTTATACGCGCCCGTAAGAGCGAATTCGTTCTGACAATAAAAACTTCATTGGCAATTAATCTAATGGTCGTTAAAATTCCCTTACAAGCTCCTTTTACCCGCTTCGATAAATCCATACTTATTATTACGTCCGCTCGCTGCTCGCTGATGCTGCTGTTGCTGATGCTGATGCTGTTGCTGCTGATGCTGATGCTGATGCTGATGCTGCTGATGCTGCTGATGCTGCTGATGCTACGTCGTCATGGCATGCGCGCGCTTAAAACGTACGTGGATTCGACGGTTGGCGAGCGAGGATTCGGGGGGAGGGGGGGCAGTTTGCCGATACCGTCCCATCCGTACCGAGGACGGCGCACGTAATTGCCTGTAATCGATGCTAAGCCCGAGGCCCTTCGAAGGAATACGCGGATGCCCCGGGCGCCGGCATCATCCTCCGGCATCTTCTCCGTGCCGATGACGTTGGCCCGAGGAGGAATCATCGGGAACCACGGGAAATGGAAACGAGAAGAAAATCCTGCACTGCGCCATCGTCATTTCGGTGGCGGGGGGGGGTGAGAATTGGGTGGACCGTCAGAGATAAAGGCCGATACTGTACCATTAAGTACATTTTTGCCTTTGAGCGACCGGGGGCTGCGGTGGATTGGGGCAGGGGGTAGGGGGTGGGGGCAAGGGGGATAGAGGAGAGCCACCGTACACGAATGACCGGGGAGGAAAAAAACAAAAAAAAAAAAAAAAAGAATCCGGAATATTTAAGAAAGGAAAGACCGCGCCATTTAAGAACAATCGGGCTTATTGGGCTTTTATGTTTGGTTGCTCGGGTGGAGGGGGAGGTGGGCGGGCCACGGGCCTATCGTAACTAGAGGATCTAGTTAGCTGGAAAAGAGCGAAGGTCGGATTTTTACCGCGGATGGCTCTGAAAGTGTAATTGTTCCCGGTCCTCCGTCATCGCCTCGTGACATCATAAATCGAGATACGTAACCGACCTCGCTCGGCGCCTGTTACCCCCCCCCTCTCCCCCTCCCTCTCTCTCCCTTTCGCCCTCTACGAGACTCCTTACGAAACCCTCCGACCGATGGCTACGGCTACGACGACCAAGCTCCTTTCCGATTTGACCCTCCCCCACCCCGACCCTCCTCACCCGCCCTCTCACTCACTCGCTCGCACTCTCTCTCTCTCTCTCTCTCTCTCTCTTACTTTCGTTCATCCGGGAGGCGAATTAAGCGAGGACCTAATATACCTTCACCCTCTCTTGCCACACCCGCCCCGCCTTCTCATCCCTTCCCTCCCCCGCCCACTCCTTCTCCTGAAACTTATACACGAACAAAAGCAGTCGGGATCACTCCGTTTGATCAGCGAAAACGGGGGGAGGGAGGGAGGGAGGGAGGGAGAAAAAAAACGAGTAAAGCGAAGAGAGGGAGAGGGAGGGAGAGAGAGGGAGAGAGAGGGGAGTCGAACGTCGGCCGGATGAGAAAACGTAATTGGTAGCATGCGACGCACGTTCGGACCCTTTTCATTCCGTAATATACGACCTGCCTACGTTGATGGAATATTCGAAAAATTCAAGCTCAGCGGGACGATAAAAAGCAGAAATATGAAAAAGCTACGAGGCGATGAAAGTGGTTCTCTTTTCATGTGAAGAGCGTCGTAGGAGAAGGCCGAGGAGGCTCCGCTCACCGGCTGCCTTTCCACATGGAATTCGTTATAAGTTTCCGCCATCTCTGCCCGACGACTCCGGCTATACCACCCCCTTTTTCACCGTCCCACCCCACCCCCCTTGCAAACCTTTTTCAAATATTTATGCCTACGGAGGCAGCGCCCCCACGGCCGGGCCTGTCCCCATTGTTTCCCCGTACTCGATGTGCATACTAAATGCATCGCGGGGATTTTCAAATATTACATAACGATCCGTCCGTCCGTCCGCCCCCAACAACCACCCTCCCCCTCGTAGTCGTCGTCGTCGTCGTCGTCGTAGTCTAGCCTGGCTCCCGCCATCGGCTACCCTCGTCTTAACCCCTTCGCCCCGTAGCTACTCATTCGCCGGAGCATTACGAGCGCGCTCCCCTCGAAGCTCCTCCTCTCCTTGCGGCCCGAAACCAAAAACCACGGTTGGCCCGCTTGGTTTTTTTCCCTTTTTCCTTTTATTCGTTCGTTCGTTCGTTCGTTCGTTGCACCTGCAGCATCGAGTTGACTCGCGCTATCGAATCGCAGATCGCTGGTAAATAATGCCGTGTATCACCGCTCGGGAGTTTGACCCCTGACTAACGACTACAGCGAGTTGGTGCTGTTGGGCAGTTATCGAGGGTTATTGGGGGTTATTGGGGGTTATTGGGAGGTTATTGGGAGGTTATCGGGGCATGGACCTCGGGACCCTCGCGAGATCTCGCCGCGCTGATAATTTGGAGGAAAACAAATTAGGATACAATGAAGGGTTGGCCACGGGGGACAGGGTGGTAGGGGGGTAAGGGGCGAGGGCCGATAAGGAGCGAGAGTTTTTGGTAGTTGCCGATGTTGTTTAGGTAGGGAAGGCCGTGGGCCGATATTTCTGTGTATAATTAGCGGCGCTGGCCGGCTCGTAAAGCCGCGTGCTTGGCTTTCCTATATTTTCGCCAGTCCGGGTGACTTAACAAGCCAGACGGACGGTCCGAGAGAGCAGGGGAGATCAGGGAGAGAGCAGGGGAGAGAGAGAGAGAGACCGGGAGAGCGAGACAGAGGGGGGAGGGAGAGAAAGAATAAAAATCGATTCGACGAAACGGAGCTTCGCCCGCGGCGAGTCCGCGCCCCGGAATAACGAGGAAGGAGTCGAAACTCCTCTCACCCGGGTGAGAGAGGATTGAGCGTCCGGGGTCCCTGTTTTGTCGTTTAATTGCCCCTTATCGGGGCACCGATACCTGGCATCGCCAACGCCTCGTACGCGCCTTCTTACGCGCCTTCTTACGCGCCTTCTTACGCGCCCTAAGCTCGTGAAACGAAAAATAAAGGAAAAGGACCGAGCGAGAGCAGCGGCTCGGCTGCGGGTTGGTGGTTGGAGGTGGACGGGGGTGGAGGTGGAGGGAGGAGGTGGAGAGAGAGGAGAGAGAGAGAGAGAGAGAGAGAGAGAGAGAAAAAAGAAACTCTGCTCCCAAAGAGGTTGGCGCAATATCGTGGGTGTACAGTTTCCTTGGTCCTTGTACTCGTTCGAACGTGTACGCACATACCAGGTAAGCAATCTCCTTTATCTTCGTTTCCCTCCCTCCCACTCTCCCACCCTCCCTCCATCCCTCCATCCCTCCATCCCTCCCTCAACACACACACACACTCTCTCTCTCTCTCACTCCCTATCTCTCTCTCTCTGAGCCGACTTTACCTCACTCCCCCCTGCCCGCCCCCCCATTTTTTCTTTTTCACCTTGTGCGAGCAAAGAGACGTCTCACGGACGTGGCAACACACGGTTTTATAACTCCATAAGTGCGTGTTGCCCCGTACATTCCTCGGAGGGAGAGTCTGGTTTCGCGTCCTCGGGGTGTCCGGAGCTTTTTCTGTCTCCGTCGCTCGGTATAATGGCTATCGCCGGATCGAGGCCTTTTGGCAGGCCGGCCGAACGCGTCTCGCCTCGATTATATTCCGTAGTCGGCAGCGGCCAGCGGCCAGCGGCCATGTCTTGCCGAGAGCCAACGAGAAGGGACAACAAAAAATAATAATAATAATAATAATAATGATAAAACGAGCAACAGGAGTCGGGGAGAGAGAGAGAGAGAGAGAAAGGAAGGGGGAGGAGGTAAGGAGCGAAAGAGGAGGAGGGAGCCGGAGCTGAAGTGGCAGCCCGAGCAGGAGCAAGAGGAGCAAGAGGAGCAAGAGGAGAAAAAGGAGAAAAAGGAGGAGGAGGAGGAGGAGGAGGAGGAGGAGAGAAACGAAATCCGAGACAACTGGCCCTCTCGCCGTGACCCGCACTCGTGTGCGTAAGCCCCGCGTGTATTTCTTATAAAGCAACTCTGCGGGCGTGTGCGCGCGCGCGTATCTCGACGTTTCTCGCTTCTCTACGGAGGGACTTTTTTAAGAGGGCACGGAGCCCGGGTCCGGTCTCTCCTCGAAATGATCTGGCTTGCAGGAAACCTTGTCACGTAGTATAAATAATGTGTATAAATAATGCGACTGCGAGCGGCTTTCGTGAGAAATGTTGCACGAGTCTGTCCTCCGACTGTCGGCGGCCGGCTGGGGACTGATGCTCCCTCGGTAGGGGGGCCCGGGGGAGTTGAATGGGGTGGGGGGAGATGACACGAATGCAACTCGATGTTTTTCAAAATATACTCTCTCCGTCTCTCCTTCTGCCACCTTTTTATTCTCTCTCTCTCTCCCTCTCTCTCTCCCTCCCGCCCCAATAACCCCGCTACCTCGTAGCTAGCTCTACCCCCAATAACCCCTCGTCGTCGTTATCGTCGTGGTCGCGGGCCCCACTCCCGCCCCACTCCCGCCCCGCCCCTGCCGATCCCCAGTCGGGCTTAATTTTTTTATTATCACGCTGCGCCTGCGAGGAGCTTGACGCCTCTCAAGGTGGAGTAGCCTCGGTAGAGAGAGAGAGAGCGCGAGAGAGAGGGTGAGAGAGAGGGTGAGAGGCCGATCGACCGGCTTAACGATCTACGGCTTCGCTCGGCCTGGTGACTTTTTAAGAAAGCCTTTAATGCCGCCTCGAATTCGTCGCGTTGTGGCTCCGCTCCGGCTACTAAGAGCATCGCCGTCGTCATCATATCCGTGATTTATGCCTATGCAAATAATACACGCCGGAGAATAGGCGGGACGTCGGGCGAGCCGAGGACTGTCGGGTAGGGGGCGCAGGGTACGGGGGCGCAGGGTACGGGGGCGGAAACGTAATGCCCAAGTACTTTTCATCCTTCTTTGATGGAATTTTATGAAAGGAGAGGATATCCTATTGCAGCGGCGCTTGTTCACTCTGAATTTTCTCCATCCGATGCTGCTTTTATATCCTTCAAATGCTCCCCAGTGTTCAGCGTCTCTACTAGATTTATCGGGATTTACTACGCTCGTATTAATGGTATTGTTGCACGAGATTTTTATTCCATAATAAAATATGACATCATCAGCGAACGAATACGAAAGAATTCAATTACAAAAGTATTCTAATTCCCCCGCTAATGCGCACCTGCGCGAATAAGCAGCTATATATATGCAGATATATATGCAGATATATATATGTGCAACGCGTAAGTGTATGTATTGTTATTGGAGTGATTGGCGTTACATGACTAGCGCAACTCGGCCGACTATCTTATTAGGGAAGACGGGGAAATCGTGCAGAGGTCTCTGAGTCATCGATCAATAGTTAAAACCGACGGAAGAAGTAATGAGAATGCCGGCGCGATGGATGATACGGGCCACGGTGGTGTGTGAGTGGGCGTTGTGGATGTGGATGGAGGCGGTGGATGGGGTGTGGGGGAGGAGTTGATTGCGCTCGGGTGGACTCGGGGATGATCAAGGCTCGGCACGGCGAAGGATGGTAATTGTCCGAGGGGCTATAAAATATTTGCTGCAACTCATTCGGAAGTCTCGTTCGGAAAACTCGGCCCGGGTGATAGTGGCAAGGGGGTTGTGGGGTGGGACGAGACGAGGGTGCGGAGGGGAGGGCGCGGCTGGCAGCTCTAAAGACTTTTTCCATTAGCGTGGAAATTTTCGAAACATTATCGACAACATTCAGCTGTTCGAGCAGCCACTATAGAGCCCGGCGCCGGCTAAAGGTGTAGAGGTGGTTAAGGATGGAGAGGGGAAGAGCGGGGGTAGAGGGGTCGAAATAAAACCGAGGAAGATCGAGGTAAAAGGTAGCTGGTGCGGAAGAAAGAAGCTCGCTCGGTAGGAAAGGAAGATCGGAGCAAGAGGAAACTGGAGCGCAATGGTGCGCGAGCGAGAGGGAGCGAGCGTGGGGGAGGGTGGGGGGGGGGGAGGCGGGGGGGAGAGAAAAGTTGGCTCGTCTATCTAAGCGCGCGTAAGGTGAGGAGGAAGGGACCGGCGGAGAGGCGACGAGTTGAATCAGGGGCGGAACGGGGAGGATGGGATGGGACGGGGTAGAGAACTAGCAGCAGCAGCAGCAGCAGCAGCAGCAGCAGAAGCAAAAGGAAGAGGAAGAGAAGGATGAGGAGGAGGAGGAGGAGGTGGAGGAGGGGGGATGACGAAGATACGCGCTCGTAAACCTGCCTGGATACGCGGTCCCCAAAGAAAATACGAATTAAAGCGGCTAGTCGACTATCCCATTGGCAAGGAGCTTCCGTACATAATTAAACGGAGCTCAGCTGAGGTAGAGAGAGCAAGAGCGAGAGAGAGAGGGGGGGAGAGAGAGAGGAAGATCGAGAGAAAGGGATGGACAAATAAAATTGATGAGAGAATGGCGGCGGTGGTAGGAAATAAGTCAGGAGGTGGAGGGTATACACGTACGTACGTACGTAGGTAGGTACGTATATATCTATATGCGGCCGTGCGCGTATAGAGAGGAGGGCGGTCGTCGTCGGAGGGGTGGGGTGGGGGTGGGTGGTGAAAGAGGTGAAAAGAAAGAAAGGATACAGGTACCGGGGCGGCGAAAGCGTTCCATCGCCAGAGCTGGAAATTTTATATGGAGATTGGATCCGTGCGGAGGAGCGTGGGCCGGGCTCGGCGGTGGAGGAGGAGGGCGGTCGAGGTAGGAGGTAGGTGGGGAGGGGGTGGTGGGTCGGTCGGTCGGTCGGTCGGTCGGTCGGTCGGGTCGTTACGGATATTCCCAAGACTCTCTCTGTCTGCCTATCTTTTCTTTCCACGGCGTTCCCGTGCAGGAGAGCTGCAAGTGCACGGGCGGCCGCGATCGAGCGAGCGAGCGAGCGAGCGAGCGAACGGAGCCGAGCCGAGCCGAGCCGATTCGAGCCAGGGGGAAAGGGGGAAAAATTTTATACGGCTCGGTTGAATAAAAATGTCTCCCGGAGAGTAGCTCGAATAGATCGCCGATAAATTGGAATTTAAATTAAATTTCCCATGAATAGGAGCTAAAACGATACGCTTTCGCCGTCGGCTTTGGCTTTAGGTTTGGCTTTGGCTTTGGCTTTGGCTTTAGGTTTCGGTTTGGGTTTGGGTTTGGGTTTGGGAGTTGAACTCGCGTGCTGCACCGAGACGCAACCCGAGAGGCTTATGCAACTTTCCGAACAGTCGTTCGGCTCGTCCCCCCCCCCGAAGTCGCCGTCGGGGTGCGCGCGAGCCCTTTTCGCCCCGCCCCCCCCCTCCCCCCCCCCTCCACCCGATCACCGCTCCAACCTCACTGAAATAAAGATTCGGATTTATTTTAGTCCGTAAAGTCCCTCTTATTATAATAACTTCAACACTATTGGGAAGTATGCATTGAGCGAGGAGGGAAGCCCGGGAACGTCTTAATGTCGCACGGCGTTACTTGCCGTGTTAAAGTTTCATCGTGGAATTTCTAAATGGCTACCCGAGTCCCCCCGTCCCCCTCCACTCCCATCCCCCCGCAATAACCACCACTGCCGGGAATGTATGGAAATGCGGGGGGGGGGGGGCTCGTCAGTCACAGCCAAGCGAACGTCGCGAAATTAGGAAGCCCCCCCCTCCCGCCGCGTGGTCCTCCTCCTCCTCCTCCTCCTCCTCCTCCTCCTCCTCGACGGATCTTGGACGAAAGTTTTGGATTCTCGAGACCCGGAAGCAACGTCCTCGGCCCCGAATAGCATCGATCAACGCAACGGAGCCGACGTCGCTTCCCCGTTACTTTTCCAACCCCTCGTATGAGCTTTCAACTCGATAGTACGACCGAGAAAATATTTCAGCCCCCGGGCAGAACAAGCCGGCGCTACACGACATTCGCATTACCCGGCCTTGACGAGTTTTATAACTTCGCGAGGCGAAAAATCCTGCCTCGAAGCACATCGTCAATTAAGTACATCAATCGGCTCTCCGCAGCCGCTGTACAGAGTACCTTACCATAGACAAGTAATAGGAAATATAACGATCCGCTCTCTCGCCAACTCACGCACGCACGCACGCACGCAACACCTCCCCGTCCCCCTGTAAACTTATAATCGGCCCGATGGTTATTATTTATCGGTATCGGTATCGGGTGCCCGCGGCGCGTCCTTCCTCGTCATTTTTCATCGGTTCCCGGGGCTGTCCAGCATTGTCCGGAACCGGTAGACGCGCGCTCGACGTCGACCATTCCAATGGACACGCGCACCTTAGCAGCCGTGGACGTGCCGTGGACGTGCCGTGGACGTGCCGTGGACGTGCGTATTAGCGCTCACGGTGTAATATTAATTTCTGCCACGTGGGCTTATATCGACTTCGAAGTTGAAGTTTGTAATGCGAGAGGCAAGACGATCGCGGTCACTCGGCAAAGAAAACCATTTAACGGCCATTTTAAGGTTTCGTGTGGGCATTCAGGCCGGAAGGGTGGGCAAGGGTGGGCAAGGGGGGCGGGAGGAGGAGATGATGCTCGGTCACGGACTGCTGGTACAGCGAATAATAAGTTTTAAGACGCGGCATTAATATCGACATGCCCTGGCAATGTTGAGATTGCATTTTAATTGGTTCGGCAGAGGACGAGGGGTTATTGGGGGGGGGGGGGGGGGCAGGACAGCGAGACCAAGATAGGGCAGTCTCGTGGCGAGAGGAGCACGAAGAAGCACGAAGAAGCGGCGATCGATCTCTCCTGCCGACGGCGTAAATAACAAAAGTCCAGGGAGTATCGGACGCAGCGGGCGTATAAAGCCAGGTATGTAGATAGCCGAGGCAGCGCCCCGGTTTTTACGTTCGATTCCGATGCGATGCCGATAAACGCGGCACCTACCTTCAGCCTTACCCCCTGCCCTCTTCTGCCCTTAGCCCCAATCCCATCACATCCCATCCCATCCCATCCCATTTATTCTAAGTACGCGAAGAAGCCGCGATCTAATCCTCCCATTGCCGTGGTGGACCCTCCACCCTGCCTGCCTATCCACCGAGCCCTGGCTCTCAGGCGGGCGGCGGCGGCGGCCCCCTTTTATCAAAGACTCGAAGGCAATTTGTATCCAGGGCCGCGATAAGAAGGACGTAAAGCCCGCCCGGATAGGAGGAAACTGGCGCAATGCCGCTCGGGGTTGATAAATCGAAGCGGTGCTGGGGTTGGGAGGGGGGGGGAGAGTTCCGGTGCCTCTTTGTCCCGGGCGCTCGGCCGTAGGACGCGTCATCGTTAAGGGGCCAGATAACGGTCCAGCACGCGCCCGGACTCCTCGACGGACGGGCTCGACGGACGGGCTCGACGAGGCTCGATACTCACGGCTCAGAAGAGCCCACTCGGCCGACCCCCTGTCCAATGACCACCCGACCACCCGACCACCCGACCACCCTACTCGCTCGTCCCCCGTTCGTGCGCTCCCTGACACGTAGCCGCTCGGCGGGGCGAGGGTATCGACGACAGGACAGTAGTGACGCGGACGGACCGGAGACTCCCGGTGCACGCTCAACTGCCTCGCTGCCCGCATAATTCAAATTTTCTCTCCGGCCGTCGGTTCGCCTGTACCCCTTTACCCCCGCTGGCCTCGCCCCATCCACGGCTGCTCCTCGACCTCCCGACGCATCGCCCGACCGCCGGCGACCGGGAGCTGCCTCCGCCAGCCCCACTGGCTCCCGCCCCGGTCCCCCAGGCCGTAAACCCACGGCTGTATTTAATTTACTGAATAATTGGAATCAAGCCGGCTCATTTGTGTACGCCGACGGTCGCCTCCCGTGCTCTTCCACCCCCGCCCACCCCCACCCAACCACCCAACCGCCACATCGACCGACCCGACGTCGACCGAAACCACCCCGCAGCTTTCAACCCCTTCCCGGTCCCCCAACGCCAACGCCAACGACAACGACAACGACAACGACAACGCCAACCCGAAAGAGACGAGGACGCATCACGGATTCTGCGGGAGCCTGATGAGGAGATTTGTGCCCGCTCATAAAAGCGTCTACCTAGCCCCGAGCACACGCCCTCACCCTCGCCGAGGAGACCACCCTAGCAGCAGCAGCAGCAGCAGCAGCAGCAGCCACCGCCGTCGATCCCTCTCTCCCTCGACAACAGCCCCACGACCCCACGACCAGAGGCTCCCTCCACCTAACCACCACCACCACCAGCACCACCAGCGACCCCGGCCCGCTACCCTACCCAACCCCCTCCTCGATCCCCGACGGAGGGGCTGAATAAAGATGGCCAGATAATGGAACGCCGGTTGTCTGCGCTTGGCCGAGGCTTTTCCCAAGGAGGAATTACGCCCGAGTGGCAGCGGCGGTGGCGGTGGAGGCGGTGGCGGCGGCGACGTCGACGACGACGACGACGACGACGACGTTAGCGATGGCGCAGTGGTGGGAGGGCCCGGATTAAGCGACTGCCAAGAGTATCAACCGGCTTCTCCCAATTCTCTTTCCGACGTGCCAGACCCCTCCCTCCCTCCCTACTCAGGCCCCCAACCAGCATCCCGCCGAGTTATCTATAGATCTCTTACGTCGTACGGGAAGGGGGACTGCGTGAGTGAGTGCGTGAGTGAGTGCGTGAGTGAGAGAGAGAGAGCGACGCTGAGAGAATCTCCCGAGGGCTCGCATTCGTATGCAGAGGAAAGTCCCGTGGCGGTAGCCAGGGCGCGAGGCTCTACGACAGCAGAGGTCGACGAGTAAGGTACGACGGCTCGTGCGCTGGAGGGGAAGCGCGGGGATACGGCGGCAAAAGGGAGCCAAGCCCGCGGCCGTTGCCATGCGTCTCTCCTCTCTCTCTCTCTCTCTCTCTCACGCTCACTCTCTCTCACTCACTCTCTCTCACTCGGTCCCCCTACCCCGGTGCGGAGATTATTCGCTGGCGGACGCGGCGCTAGAATGGGGGGAGTGGGACGTGCCGAGACCGAAGACGGGCCATTGAGGTAGCGGGGCGCGCATGCGTCCCAAGCCGTATCCCCTGGAAACGAGAAATCGATGCCGACGCGCGGTTCGTCGGCGCTACGACGACGATCCCCTGGAGAAAGGGAGTGGTGGAGCTCGAGCGAGGCTCCGTCGCTCACGCAGCACGGGTGGGGTCGCCGGTGGCTCGCGGAGGGGCGGGGTGAGCGGACGGGTAATGGGACGGGGGCGACCCTCTCCACGCCCCGCACACGTACACAACGTCGCCACTGTGCCGCTCACCGCTCGCCGCTCTCCCCTCACGGCTCACCGCTCTCCCCCTCGCCGCTCACCGCTCACCGCTCGCCTTTGGCCGCTTCCCCTCTCGCCATGCGGCAGGCGGCCGCGAAAAAACCGTCCGAGGTATATAATATTAGGTGTGCAGAGCTTGCCGGTTCGGTCCCCGGCTCCTGAGCGCCGGGGCGGGGCGGCACCGCCGGAGGCCAACAAGAGGGACCGGCATACTGATGGAGGGGAGGCTCTCGAGGACTTCTAAAAAGAGAGCCCTCTCCCTCGCTCTTTCCTCCCCCCGAATTGTTTGGGCCGCACGAGAATTCGAGAGAGATAGAGAGAGATAGAGAGAGTGGGTGAGAGAGAGAGAGAGAGAGGGAAGGAGGGAGAGGAGGGAGACTGCAGGAGGGAAAGAGATCTCTCGGAGATTAGGCTACGAGCGCGCGATCTCCCCGGGGACCGCGAGCCTTATTTATTGCCCCGCAGGCTCAGGAGGCTCTAGCAGTCCGCAGATAATATAAAAGTCTTGGGTTCCTGGAGGGAAGAGGGACGCGTAGGATAGACGCGCGACGCCTCATCCCCCCACCCCTGAACTTATTGGAGTACCTAGACTCGGTTAACAATCATCGACTGATTATCGGAGCTGATTTTGGCCCCTCTTGCGAGTCTCGAGAGAGAGAGAGAGAGAGAGAGAGGAGAGAGAGGGGGGGAGAGATGGGTCAGAGATGGGCCATTATCGGGGACGGAGCTCGAAAGAGTGAGGGAAAGAGCCTCGATTCTATGAAGAGGAGGTAAGAAGAGCCGTTGTTGGGGCAGGGGGGAGGAGAAGGAAAAAATTCGAACCCACGCCAGGCCCGTCGACGTATTCACACACATGCGCATCGAGAGGGGCAAAGGGGCCCCGGTCAACGAGAAGGAAGGGAGGACCGGGGGAGGACCGGGGGAGGACCGGAGGAGGACACTGATTTCATCTCTTTGGCGAGTGTAGCCTGGCCTCGATATGGGTGGTCTTCTTCCTCCTCTCGTTCCTTCTGGGAGCGAGAGCCGCGCACCTGAAAAATTACCGCCTCGCCTCGCCTCGCCTCGCCTCACCTCACCTCGCCTCACCTCGCCGCGCCTCATCGGCTCCTGCCTACCCGGTCTTTTTACCCGCAGCGTCAGCAGCAGGCAAATTGAGCCGATGACTCCTCCGTCGGTCGCCTTACGTACCCTCGACCCCACACCCACGCCCTGCCCTTCCCTGCTCCTTCTCCGCTCCTTCTCCGCTCCTTCTCGGCCTCGTATGACGAATAATATATTAAAAGGGGTGGGGAGGGGAGGGGGGGAAGGCCCGAGCCAGCGATCGTTATATCCCATTAATTACTCATTTTTTCCCTTCTCCCTGTCTTTCGCTTCCCTCAAATGAATGACCCCGACGACGCGTTGTGACGTCGTGCTTCATTCTCCGGCCCCCAATTACCGGCTCACGTAATTATTTTACGCGGCTCGCTTGAAATATTCAAATACCATTAGCGTTAGAGTGGGGAAGCGTCCCCCCCCCCTTCGAATAAGCCGGAGACTCGATCCCCAACTCCACTTAATAATCATCGAGAGTTTATTTAACGCCACTATTTTATTTACAGGCGCCGCTGTCAACTCAACTCTAAACTACTTACTTACCCACCCGCGCCCTCGCTCCCTCCTGAACCCCGCGCCCTCGCCACGTACGCCGACGATCACGCCGACCGTTATTAATTCCGTTTCGATCGTTTAGATTCCAATAATTCTTTGCATTATCCATTGGCCGTGGCCGCTCGCCCCCGCAGACCTTGGCCTATACGATCGACAGGGGATTTTTAAGGAATCGTTCGTTTAACAGAATTTCCCTCTCTCTCTCTCTCACTCACTCCATTGATATACAGAGAAGTCGGAGTCACGCGTGCAGACGTATTGGATATCGAGGACGGGACGGGGCGGGGGCGTGGGGGCAGCGGTGCAGGCCTCGCGATAATTTGCAAAATATTTAAAACAAACGAACAAACGGACTCTCGGGAGTCGCGTACGGGAACGGCGCTGCGGAGACGACTTACGAAAGAGACAAATCACCGATGCTGGATAAATTGCTTTTACATCTGAGAACGCGATGAAAGTATAATTCAGCATTAGGAATGAGTGACGGGGGCGCTTTTAGTCTCTTTGCTCTTTGCTCTTTGCTCTTTGCTCTTTGCTTTCGCGCACATTTTTTACCACCGCGTGGTCCTGGTAATTCGTGGCCTGGCCGCCAAATCGGCTCCGACGACGACCTGACAGGGGGGGGGGCTCGCTCTCGCTATCCCCCCGTCGCCCCTTCCCCGCCACGCGCACCCGCAGAGAGAGAGACGGGGGAGACGGGGGAGACGGGGGAGAGTGAGCGAGTAGTGTCACCAACTTGCCGAACTTGGCTACGACGGATACTTTAGTTCTGGAAGGGGTTACGGGGGGTTATTGGGGTGGCGAGGCGAAAATAATCGATATTAACCTTCGTGATACTGGCGCCGCCGAGGATTTCCGTGGCGTATTCGACAACCACGCTGCGGAGCGAGGCTAAACGTCGGTACGGTAGGATCCGTGGATCGAGAATCTGTTTTACCGTCGATACGCGTATACGCGCTGCCTTACCACGTGCGGGTAAACGACCTCTCTCGTCCCGGGGCCCCGTCCTGCCTGCCAGGCGGTAAATAACATACATTACGTGAACCGGCGGGGGCTTAAACGACCCGTCCCAATAACCCCAAACGAGATTCTTTGTTATCCCGGCCTCGTGCGGCGTAAAGCTTACTCTCAAGAGCCGCTCGTTTCGCAAACAAAAAACAAGACAAAAACAAGACAAAACAAGACGAAATAACGAACGAATGATGAATAAATAAAGAAATAAAGGGGTAAATGGTGTCTCTGGTCGGTTAACGCGCTAATCGTGACCGAGTCGTGTAAACTTCTACGAGGAGCGTGTGAGCGGTGCGGGGTTGAGTGGGGGGAGGGTAGGGGTCTCCTTATCACCGGAGCAACTCTCATAAGCTCACTCTTATGACTTTCTTTGGCCGGTTCAAAATTTATGAATAGTAAAAGGTGTGAAGTGTAACAATAAAGCGCGTTGTTTACACTCGAGGTAAAAGCAAACTTTAATGCCCCGGCGTAGTCGGCCGAGCGAGGGAATGGGCAAAAAACAATGTATCCGTGTACGCGTAAGGCCTGCTACGACGTCCCGTGACATAGGCTGCGTGTGTGTGACAGAGAGAGAGAGAGAGAGGGGTACAGGGACCCAAGGAGCTCGAAGGTTTCTTTATGCGAAAAATATGTAAACGCGGACGTTTTAAACGCGATAGGCCGCGCGAGTCGTTAACTCCGCTCCCTTCCCTATCGACACCCGACACTCGACACCCTCTCGACGCTATTTACGGATTCCTAAGCCAAGCGCGTGACGACTGTACTCGCTGACGGTAAGTACGACGACGACGTCGCCTTTACATCCTCGGGGATCGAGCTACTACTACTGTTTCATACTACATAATATTTAATCCCCTTGAATATCCGATTAAATATTACGGATTGACGATCGACGTTAAAGTATTTACGCCCGACTAAACTGACCGTACCGACTTTTACTCCCCGCCCCCGCACCCCACTCCTACCCTCGTAAGAATCAGCCCTTTGCCACTCGTCTATGAATATTTATCCTGTCGATAATAATGATAATGATGATAATAATGCCAGTGGCGAAGGTCCGTAAGGGAATATCAACAATCGCCCAGTAAATAAGTATTAGTTAAGTATCGCCCCACTACGCGCCTCTACGCGCTTATTCGTACATTAGATGAGGAGGAGGTAGACGGCCGCGACATATCGACCTCGGCTTTTCTATAAGTATTTATAATCCACGGGCATATGTATGTATATATATAATTTACGGAAGAGAGGAAAGGTAAGAAAGAATTTGCACGTGTCAGCCAAGTCAGCCGCGTCTCTCGGCCCACATTAATAATATCATTGCGTATTTAATGCGCCATTCGTATGCCGTTTACAATATAAAAAAACCGAGCGCGTAATCGGTATTTATTTGGTAATTTGGTAATCCTGGAAAAATGAAAGGGAAGCCTGTTTTATTTGCCGCCGCCGACGCTCCTCCGTCGCTACGCACGAGAGATAATAAATTCCGAAAAGATAAATTTCTCGGCAACAATGGCTTTTTACATTTACTTTTTTAACGAATTGCCTGCCAGCAGTTTGCCCCGTAGAGGTGGGGAGCCGGGGGAATTAATATCAATTAGAGCATCGGCCACGATTCCCTTAAATCTTCACGCCAAGCATTTGTGATATTTGTTTACTTGTTTTGTATTATTTTGCGTTTATCCCGTCCTCTGAACGTCGTGATTGATTCGACGCTACGGAGAATACGTTGCCCGCGATCTCGATGTAACGACGTAGGGGGGGGGGGGGGGGTCTCGTTTGGGTAATTGCTCTGGCAGGAGCGCATCGACATCCGATTAATCGAATTTCCACTCGACCGAGGCTACCGGGGCCAGGGGTCGGGGCGATAAGGGAGCGGATCCTCGACGGGCGGGCGGGCGGATTACGTTTTTTTTCCATGGGAATGTCGGTCGTCCCGTAAATCCGGCGGTTACTCTCGTGAAATCGGCTGTACGGGCAGTAAAGCTAGCCCGCGTTGGCCAATCCGCGGCTAATTTGCCAGTCCAGGGTGACAACAGAGAATGATTTCGGCCGACGTGCGTGGATGGTATTATTATTATTATTGGCTGGTCGGCCGGCGGTAATTTTGCATATCAGTTTTTTTTTTTTTTTTTTGCACGAAGAGTACAAAACAGGAGGGAGCGTCGTCGGAGCCGTGTCGTCGGCTTGGCTCGATGGTGGCAGTGGTGGCGGCAGTGGGATGGGGGGACGGCGGGCCGGTTGGAGGGAGGGAGGGAACGGACGGGCAGCCTACGGCGCGTCTCGTCGTGCTGCGGGTGTGGGCGCGCGCGCGCAGCCGCGTAGCGGTAATGGCCGTCGGGTGCCTAGCAACGGGACGTGCATTGGCCCGGTCGAGGCAGTCTGGTAGGGACTGGCGGCGCCCGGACGGGGGCGTAGGCCCGTCGGCATTGGACGGCGCAGGGCCGACGGGGGCAGCCGTCTATCGAGCGCCGAGGGACCGCGGCTGACGATTGGCCGGGCTCGGGGCCGGGTCGTGACGACGGCTCCTTCCGCTACGGCGGCCATAATGGATTTCAGCATGGCCGGAGAGAGTTTATTCGATTCGCCCCACCCGCCGGCCCCATCCTACCCTGGCTCTGCCTTTATTCCGCTCTTCCCTCATCGCCCGGCCACGACCCACACCACCAAAGCCGCCGCCGCCACCGCCGCTGCCGCTCCCACCGCCGCCGCCGCCGCCGCCGCCGCACGAACGGCCTCTAATCCACCCCGCCCCTGCGCTCCGGCTATCTATCTATGCACCATCCCCTGCATCCAAATATATCAATATCAACGCCCGTACGTGCATAACACCTAGTCCGCCTAGTAAGCTCCGTACTCCTGCGTATAATTCGGCGCTTGCCTGGCAATCGTGGTGGTGGGCGGTGAGGGGCGGGCGGAGTGGACCGAGAGCTCGGGTCCCGATTTACCGGGGAATAATCGGGTCTCGAGTTCCGGAAACGCCGGACGTCGTGCCCCACTTCGTCATTCCTCGGCACTAAACGTCTTCATTAGCGAATAAATTATCGAACCGAGCGTTAAAGGGTAAATAAATATATGCGCACATACGCGCATTAACAATCACTTTTATACCGCCGCCACGTTATCGTTATTATTCTTCCCCTTTGGCGATTTTTTTTTTTTTTCTAATAATTATCCCATACGTATCGACAGTTGTAATCGAAAGCCATGCATCGTCCTTTTACGGCTCCTTAACGATTCACTTTTATTTATCCTCTTCTCAATATTACGACACGGGCGGTCACGTGGCGCGTACGGTTACACGTACGTAACGTTCGACCCCACGAAGTTTCGTCACCTACGCATTCGGGGATCTTAAGGAAACGACGGAATCGCGGCATTTTTCGTCTCCTTCGAGCGGAGTTGGTTCTAGTTCCCTAAACCACTTTGTAGGTTTCGCCAAATTCCACAGAAGTAAGAGTCCCACGTGTAATTACAATGGACAGCGGCATTGAAAGAAGAAGTAGAAGTAGAAGAAGTAGAAGAAGTAGAAGAAGAAGAAGAAGTAGAAGAAGAAGAAGCAAAGAAAAAATCTAAGAGCTTCGGCATAAACGATCCGTTGCCTCTGGATCGTGGAGCGGATTAATAAAATAAAAGATATTTTTTAATGAAAAGCTGAAGAGGGGGGTGGGGTGGGGAGGCAAAAGGGAGAGCGGGGGAGCTTTATCTTCCTTTATCATTGATAAACGATTGTCCTATTGACTCTGGAGTAATGTATTCTTCCTTGGCGGTACTCGTGTCATCGAAAGCCAAAGTGTTATTTAAAGTAGAACTGGCCTAGAACGAAGGAGGGGGGGCCCTCCTACTTTGCAAATAAAATAAAGGCGAGAGTCAAGTAAAATGATGGAGGCTGCCCGCGATTAATTCTCGTGGTAAATAATAACGGAGATGATATTGGGGCTTGAGAGCGGAGTCCCTTCGTATGCTTCGGAACGAGACCCACGCCTTGCAAGTTATACCGACAACAATACCGACAACAATAACAATGGTATTTTTATAATACAAAATAATAATTAATAATTAATAATAAATAAATGATGATGATAATGATGATGATGATGGGGCTTGAGAGTAGAAGTAATTAGAAGAAGAAGAAGAAGAGAGCGAGTGAGTGAGTGAGAAGAGGTTGGCACCTGCCGAGCAATTAGAGCGTCGAATGAGTAATGCGCGTGGCGAGGGATCTATGGGAATAAGTGTAATATCGCGGGGGGGGGGGAATCCGTAGCGCGATATCCGATGAAAAAGGTCCGGCAAAGCGACACCGACTGGGTTAAGCACACAACGTGCTGCTCCGTGCGTAGAAGACGCGCCAGTACAGCTTTCCTAGATCTCGATTTATATTCCGCCGCGAGGTTTGCCTTATCTATTTGACGCTCGCGACGATGGGGGAGGGGGGAGCGGAACAAATATTTACCGGAGGACGAGCGAGCGCAAACGCGAGATTGCGGCCAAGTCCGCTGTCCCCGGCGGCCTCGGACGCGTTTGAACGAGCCGAGAGACACGGGTGACAGGTATGTGTGTGTGTGTGAGAGAGAGCCGTTGCCGTTGCTCCCCCCCCTACACACGATAAACCCCGAGCGACCCATTGCCCCGATGAAAAAGGGCCCCGGCTTTTCCCATTGACCCTTCGGGGGTATTTTCATTCGGGCTGGGCCGACGGACCGATAACGGGGATGATTGCGCGTTGGACGGCTCCGGATCCCTCCGAGCCCAGAGGGAATCCCGAATCCGTACAAGGAGTGCGGCCGAGCCCTCCGACTTTAGGATTGTAAAAATAAATTCTTATTATTGGATTAATGCCGTTTGTCGGCGCGGCCATAAGCGCCAGACGTAGAGATAACGGCGGCCAAGAAGAAAGGGGTAGGGTAGGGGAGGGGGGCGAGGAGCGAGGTAACGGGGGCGAGGGGGCCAGCCAGGCTAAAGTCGAGTGGAGCAGCGGCAACGGCAGCGGCAACGGCAGCGGCAGCGGCGGCCGCGGCCTCGTAGAGACGCGTGCGGACGAGCCTCCTCCAAGTGTTTATGAGCGGAATAATAACTCCGGGCTTTATGGAGCTTGACAAGCAAGTACTATTACATCCATCGTATTTGTAATCATTATTGTCATTATGACGACGACCACGACCACGACGACGACGACGACGACCACGACGACGACTACGGACGACGACGACGATTATTATTATTGTTGTTGTTGCTGTTGCTGTTGTTGTTGTTGTTGTCGTTGTCGTTGTCGTTGTTGTTGTTGTTGTTAGGCCGTGAATACGCGGTGAGCGAGTACTGCGTACGTAGGAATTCGGTGCTTTTTTTTTTTTTTTTATCCTTTTTTGGTTTTGTTTTGTTTTGCCCCTCCCTACGTCCCGCACTCCTACCGCACTCGGAGGAAGCTTGACTGGCGTTGGTTAAATACGCCGGGGAATAAAGCATCAGCTCGTAAATTCATCTGCGCCAGTCGTAAAGAGCGAAAAAGTAGCTGAAAAAGCCAAGCGAGGGGGCTAAATACGTGGGAGGGCGTGGATTTTTTTTTTTTCCCCGTAAGTTGACCGGCAAGAATCACTAGGCGGACTCTACCGACCTCCCCGTCGTCGCTTTCCCTCTCGAATTAAGACGGGTTTATAAATCAGGTGGGGGGGGATGGCGGGGGGATGGTGGTGGGGAAGGCGGGTGGGGAGGGAGGTTCGCAAAGGTCGGCAATCGTTAATGTATAATAACGAACGGTAACGAGGAGAGACGAACGACCTCTTGCCAGCCCGTATTAAATGTCCCCCCCCCCGCCCCGTCCCCAACCCACCCCTCACCACCCGTAGCTCATGAATTACGATTAATGAGTTATTAGTAAGCGCGCGCTTCCGCTTGTACAAAAATGGGTATGGAAATAACGATAGAGGGTAAAAGTTAAGTTAAGGCGAATTCCTCATCACTTGCCGATTCGTGTCATCCCGTCCGACGGTCCTCCCTATTACTTTCTCCCGAATCTTCCTCCTCTCTCCCCCCTCCCCTATACGGAGATAGGAGCAAAGAATCATTAAATAAATAAATGAATAAATAAATAAATACGGACGGTCGGGGGGTCTCGAGTTGATTCACCCGAGCAGTCGTGTAACGTTGTAATGACATTTTTTTTTTTTTTATCCCCAAGGAACGGGTTTCGAAGCGAGCGCGATTCGATATATTAAAAAAAACATCACGTGATAAGCCATATTAATTCCCCATAATAATTGTCCCTCCTTCCCTATAACCGATTGCCCCTCCTGTTCTTTCTTCTCCTTTCGGCAAAGCGCCCTTAAAGACTCGAGGCGCACAGATGATCGAGCAGCGGAAGCTTCTCCCTCCCTCTCTCTCTCTCTCTCTCTCTCTCTCTGAATCCTACGTACCCGTAATCGAAGGTATTCGTCTAAGGTATCCTAAAGGTTTATTAGAATGCCGAGCTAAGCGGTGGCGAACAGTCCGAAGCATGCGGATAAAGCGTCAAATCACGACGTCCATGGATTAAGAAGAGGTAATAATTGGATCAAAAAGGGGGGCGGGCGTCGAATGAACGAGCGGGGCCGGGGAGGCATAAGCGATTCGTTTAAAGTCGATAAAAAGAGGCTGTCGTTCGCGTAAAAACTGATTAATTGGGAACAGCGAGCGATCACCTGCTCACCTCCCGACGGCCATTCGCGCTTGCCCATTAGCCACAGACATATGACATTAATACGTGAACGCGGCAATTCGCGGGCATCTGTAATTTGGGTGGTGGATTGGGGGTGGATTGGGGTGGATTGGGGTGGATTGGGGTGGATGGGGGTGGATGGACTGTTTAGGAGGAGCTTGTCGTGACTCGCGAGGCTTCGGCGGTCAATGCGTAGCTAATACAGCTTGACATACAACACCGCTAAGAATACTAATACCAATAACCCCGAATACTTATAATAACAATGACAACAACGGGTTATGAATAGCGATGGTTATTGGGGTTATGAAGGGCGAGGGTCCATGGCTCCACCATCGCACGTCCGTTTTAGGTAGAATTAAGACTTTCGCCAGACTCTGTGCGGACCGTAATGGAGCCAGGTGACGGAGGCGTATGGGTGGTGGCGTCGGGTGGGACGGAGAGGACCCCCGTAAGCCGCCGCACGACGTCCACGAGGTACACGAGGTACACGCGGTACACGCGGTACACGCGGTACACGAGAATCGCAAGAAACGTATCCCCGATCGTCGTCGGTACTTGCGGGGTCGGCGGGTGGCGGAGGTGGTGGCGGAGGAGGTGGTGGCGGAGGAGGTGGTGGTGGTGGTGGTGGTGGTGGTGGGGCCGACGAGCTCTTGGCTCTTGGCTGTTGGCTCCCTGTAGCCGCGCTTCCAAATATAATGAATCAAAGTCGTCCAGCGGAGCCTCAATTAGTCATCGTGAGGCAAGTTAACGAGCTCGTATAAGTCAAAGCTTTGGCGCGCTGGCCTCTGGAGGAAGAGACGGAAGAGGGTGATGGGGCAGGGGGTGGAGGGGGGGAGGGGAGGGGGGCGAGTAGCCGATAACGGAAGAACGGGCGTAGCGGGGGACGGGGGGGTGGAGGGTGGAATGGCTGGAATGGGTGGAATGGGTGGATGAGGAGGGTGGAGGTGGGAGAGGAGGGTGGGAGGGTAGATGGTGCGACGGGGAGGCCAGGGCCTTGGGGTGATGGGTCCGGTAAGAGCTGCGGACTAGTCTTGCTCGTTGGCAAGAGAGATTGCTTAGGTGGCTAAGAAGAACGTATTTAGACGAAGGGGAGGCATTTCTCGCGAAACTCGTAAAACGGTCGCGCACGACGCGTCGGAGTGAATTACGAGACGCGCAACGCGCAACGCGCACTATAAAAGCTCTTCGCGTGCGCGCACTCGCGCAACTATGGCGAAAGTATTATTTATGCCAGGCGTCTCGTAAGACAGCCAGAAGCTTGCTTTTCCCCCTTCCTCCCTCTACCCGCTCTTTACCTCCGCTAACCCCCTCCCCCAACCCCTCCCCCTCCCAATAACCTCTCGACAACCCATCGCAGACCATCGTCGTAACGACATCGGCGACCTCGGCAAAAACAACAATAACAACTACAATAACGATAATACTAATAGTAATAATAATAATAAGAATAAGAATAACAACACCAATAGTAGTAATAACAATAATTGTAAAAAATAACAATAAAAATAAGAAGAAGAAGAAGAAGAATAAAAAGAAGAAGAAGTGTAACGATAATAGTAAATATAATATTAAGGATAAGAAGGGAAACGAACGGTCCTGTCGCTCGAGACTAACAAAAATAGCAAATACCAGAGAAATAGAATAGAGATAGATAAATAGATAGCCAGAGAGAGAGAGAGAGAGAGAGAGAGAGAGAGAGAGAGTTGACAATGAAAGGGAAAGGAAATCGAGCGAGAGAGGTGTACCTCGTTAACCTGTTCAGCCTCGGTCCTCGGCTCGCGCTCCTCGACGTTCCTGGAGTTTCCTCGCTTCCTCGCGGATACCGGGACGACCTCGTAACCTCGAGCTCTCTCCGCGGGGAGCCGGCTCGATCGATTCTCACTTTTTCACAAAAGAAGCGCGCCTCTAGCTCGGCACCACCCACGACCGGCTGAGCCCAGCCCGGGCGAGTGTCATCGGCGGCTGAGCGCGACGCCCTCCTGTCCGACGGATGTCCGCGTCTCGGCCGCCTCCGGGTAAGCGCGGGGCCTCCGCCTCCTCGGGACCGATAGGCAAGCGGGCTGCTGCTTCCGGGCGGTGGCCGGCTCCTCGGTGCACACGCGTGACAGTGTCGGCGACGGCGGGCCCTCGAGCTCACGCAGCGGACGAAGGCGCATATCGCGCGACGGCTAAACGGGTCCAGGGAACGCGCGAACGTCCTGCTGCGTGGTGCGTGTGGCGTGTGACGGGGGCCTCTCGCGCACGACGAGCCTTGGCGCACGCGGCTCCTAGCCTCCACCCCGCACCGCGACCGCCCCTCCCGTCTCCTCCTCCTGCCGCTACTGCCTCCTCCGACCTCTTCCTCCTCTTCCTCTCCTCTGCCTCCTCCGCCCCGTTCCCCATGGACTCCGGCCCAACCCCCGAGCGGCGCGCTTCCCTTCTCCCCCTCCCTCTGTCTCTCGTAGGCTCCCTCTCCTCTCTGTCTCTCCGATCCTTCCTCTCCTCGCCGCCGTCCCAGTCTAACCCGCCATGCCGGCTCTCCCCTTCCCGACCCTCGCCCCCCCCCCTCACTCGCAATCTCTCTCTCTGTCTCTCACTGTCGAGCAGCGTCGCTCTTTGGCTCGCGCTGCCGCTGCTGAGCCACCCCCGTGCGAACGACCCGGACCCGTAACGCAACAACCCTCCCGTTCGATCCCCCCCGATGCCGTCGTCGGTCGCTTCTATCCCTTCCTCTCACCCCCCCCCCCCGCCCCCCACCCCCTCCCCCTCCACCTCCACCTCCACCTCCACCTCCACGTCGTCGTCGTCCCCCTCCCCGCCCTTCCTCCCCGCCGGGCAACCGCCCCCTCGCAGCACACCTACCCCGACGGCCACTCCTCGGCCCCTCACACGTGGAGACGCGTGTAGGCGAGTTGGCGCGCCTCCGAGCCACACATCGATACGTGCCCCCGCCACCCCCCCTCCCCCCTCGGACAGCCTGAATTTCGTTATGCGAGCCGTGGCTAATCGAGCCGAGCTCTACGCTACGAGCTTATGCGACATTATCCAATTGAAGTTAATGGAAAAATTATAGCTATTCGAGGAATTGCGGGGGTCCGGCGCTCACGGCTTTTCCAATTCCAATCGGCAACGTAATGTTCTTCTTCCTCCTCCTCCTCCGCTTCTTCCTCCTCCTCCTCTTCTTCATCTTCTTCTGTAATCTTATTATACTTATTCGTTAATGCGGCACGGACACACGAGGCCTCGCGATATTGACCCTTGTAAATTCTCGGGTTAATAATTGCCCCGATGCCGGGACGACGGCGTGCCGAGGTGCGCCGTCCTCGCGAGCTCAACCAACGCAACGCTTGCCCCTAAGCCCCCCCTGCCCCCGCCACTCGCCAATAACCTGAACCTCGCGATTCGCAAAAGATAACCGGCACTTTTCAATTACCGCTCTCTTTCTACTCTGCCCTAAGGCTTATATCTTATCTTTCCGGGCGCCGATATCTTGAACAAAATGGCTCACGTAGCCGCCCGGCCGACCGCAGCGCCGAGCTCACCCACGCACCCACGCACCCACGCACCCACGCACCCACGCACGCGCGCTCAATAAACGGGAGCGTTTTGTTAGAAGAAAGAAAATTGGCTCGCTCGATTATTTCTAGCTCTCCGCTCTCTCTCCGCTCTCCTCTCTCCGCTCTCTCTCCGCTCTCTCTGCTCTCTATACCGCTCTCTCAGTCTCACCTACTCTCGCAGTCAGAAACAAACAGGCTCAACGGTCCCTCTGTCCCTGTCTCTGCCGAGCGGCCGTCAGTATTTGCCCTTTCATTTATAGACTGGCCTCCACCTCCGGTAAAACCCCCGCTGCCCGCAACAACGAGTCGGCCGCCTCAGCCCGACTCGGCATTGTCTTTTTTAACTTTGTAACCCGATCTCGGGTATTATTGACTCGAGTCCATATCTTTAACGGCAATATAATTTTAACGAGAGCAACTACATAAACGCTCTTTAATATCTGTAAAAATCCTTGGTAGCCGGGGACGCGCCTCGTTGCCCAATCACCACGTCTAATCCCTACGAGACCCACGGATTCCGCGCTTCCTCCGGCTCCGGGTGACGAATTATTATTACGTCCTCGTTAGCTGAAGCCACGCGACCGATCACCCACCTCGCCCCTCCCGTATCACCAAATGAAATTGAGAGGCTCGATGGCAAGTCGGTGGCCCGCAAGTAGGAAAACGTCCTCCTAGAGCCGACCGAACTTACCGATAAAGAATCCTGCCGCCGCCAGCCACCGCCCCCGCCGCCTCCGTTGCCGCTGCTGCTGCTACTTCCCTTATGACGAGGCGAGGCAAAACGAGCAAAATTAAACAGTTTATGCGTAGGAAAGCATTTGACGATCTATTACGGTAGGTGTGAAGTTGTTAAAATAACCACGAATATCGTTAAAGTAATTTATACAGTTTATGTACAGTGTTTTAAATGTTTTGAAGTTTGATTTTCTTTTTACTGCACATATCCTATTTTATACTCGATAATACTTCGGCTACAACAATCTATATGCGTCTATAAACATATTATGTTAGAAGCTTTTAAAAGTTTATAGCGCGGTATTCGAAAAAAATATGCCCGTTATATATATATATATATATATATACATATATATTCGATTATTTGTCTTGTGCGCTCTTCTTCTTCTTCTTCTTCTTCTTCTTCCTGTTGTTGTTGTTGTAGGCACGGTTGGCCTCCGACCCCGCTCGCCGCCGGCCCCACCAAAGCCGCAAAGCCGGCCGATCGGACCGCCAGGTGGCTCTGTAAGCCGCGATCCAACCACCGCTACGGACCCCGGCGACCCCGCGACTCTCCCCGGCGAATTTTCCCCAATTCCCCGGCGCTTTTCCGTCCTCCCTACGCTAAAGGACCCCAATAACCCCATAGAAACGGACCCAAAGATCCGTCTGCCGGACTACCACGGCCACTACCCCTATTACTACTACTACTACTACCGCTACTACCGCTACTACCAAGCCGTGTAAACGGGATGAGAGAGAGAGTGAGAGAGTGAGAGGGTGAGGGGGATTCAAACTAATATAGCACTTAGTTGTTTTACAGGCGATATTTCATTTGCTAGAATTGCCGGTATAACTATTAGAAGTAGATTATGGTTTAATGGGGGTAAGTAATGGTGTCTTCGGTCACGCAGGTAAGGATTGCTTAAGGGGCCAGCTTCTCTGCCCTTTGTTTTTTCATCTTAGGATGAGGAATTCCGAGGAAGGCGCGTTGCACGTAATTCTTCGCTCCAACCCCCCTCCACCGCCCCAAAAATTCTTAGCCCGGCGGACCCCATATAAAACAGGCGTCAAAAGATCTATTAAATTAATTTTAACGGCCCCGGCATTCTGCTCTAATAAAAATATTGGTGGCTAAACATAAACACTTTTTTATTTAGACGTTCTTTTTTTTTTTTTTTTTTTTTTTGACGCCCTCATCCTCCCACACGCACTCTCTCTCTCTCTCTCTCTCTCAGTCACTCGGCCTTATCTCTTTACCGGCCTCTCCAGTTCTTTCTCGCCCGTTCTTTATCATCCTCTGTAGCGTTCAAGCTTGCCCCAATAAAATGACGGTCACGTAACCCGACCGCGCTTCCAATCCCGATGCGCGTCTTTTGTTTACTTCTCGATCGCCATTTTCCCTCCTCCTCTCTTCTCTCCCCCCACCCACCTTCCGCTATCTTCAATTTTTCTCAGTTTTCTCTTTGGTAAGAGAGCGCGGGATGATAAAAAATTCGCTAAGAGCATTGTCTGTCATTCGGGTACAAAATATAATTTGAGCATCGAAAAGTTTTTATTATTCCTCAGTTGTAGCCTCACGAATTAATTGCCGCATAAAACATAAATAGAATGATACCACTACTACTATACAGAAGATTATTATTGTCCCGGCAACAAATCATGCCATTAATTTGCATCTAAAGTGAAAATGCTAATTGTTTTATTTTTTATTTATTTCTTCCTACTTTTTTTTTTCCCCCCTTTCCCCCTTCGCCCCAACTATTCTTTCACGAACCAGCTCCTCGTCCCGTCTCTCTCTCTCTCTCTCTCTCTCTCTCTCTCCGACGACGACGACGACGACGACCAAGATCGTAAGACATTCGATACTCGTTAAAAGAATTCCTAAATAATGGAACGATAAAAGCGTTGTCAAGGAAAATATTTCTCTTTTTATGCCCTCTTCTCTTCTCTTCTCTCTCTCTCTCTCTCTACCTCTTTTTCTTTTTATTTTTTTTTATACATTTCTAATTTATCCTGTTCCGGGATCCTCGAGGAGGAATTCGTATAAATTCATGTACCATATATTTAGTAACGCAATTACCGAAAGGCCGCATTCCGTCCCGGTTCTTCGTCCATTCGTCGGAATGGACGAGGGAGCGAGGTAGAGGCAGGGGGGGAAGAGGAGGTTCGAGGAGTAGGAGGTTCGAGGAGGAGGAGGAGAAGAAAAGTAGAGGAACAAAGAAGAAAAGGGAGAAGAGGAAAAAAGAGGAATTGTAAAAAGTTCTGGGGCTTCCCCGAGACGGCTCGGAGTCCGTCCTCCTCGTCTCGGCTCCGTTGATTTCTCCCGGGACGTAATCGGAGAATTAAGTCACAACCTCCCGGCGGAACGAAATAACGAGCCCCGGCACGACGTTCGCTTAAAACCGAGAGTCGTTAATAACAACAATAACAACAATAATAACAATAATAATAATAATAATACGAGGGTGTGCGCTGGGTGTGCGCTAATGGGGCGGTTCGTAGGGAGTAACGAAAGCAGCCATGGAAGGGACGAAAGATTTTCCCGGGGGAGGAGGAGGAGGAGGAGGGGGGCGGAGGTAGGTAGGCCAAGAGGATCGGGGCGACCGGATCTTTTGGGAATCGGGCCACCATCGTTCGGAGGAGGACTCCTACGATGCCCGTAAGAGAAGTCGTGTCTACGAGGTCGAGGCGAGGGGCGGGGGACGTAGAACGAGGAGGACGAGGAGGAGGTCTATCGGGCGGCCATCGCCGTCCTCTGGGGTGTGGCTTTCTTTTTTCATAAAAATCCTCAGCGTGGCACTCGGGACACGAGCCATTAAGCGTATTTTTGGGCCTGCGTCACTGCCATTACCTTCGGGCCCCATTTTCGTGGCCTCCTCCGCACCATCTCTCTCTCTCTCTCTCTCGCTTTTTTTTTTTGTTTTTTTTTTAACACGATGACCTGGGATCGGACGCTTTACCTACGCTCTCACCAGGGCACAATATGCATAATTACCTTGGGAGGGGGGAGGGGGCATGATATCTGGCGACGGCGGATTGGTTAGGGATACGGATAGGGATAGGGATAGGGATAGGGGAGGAGGACGGAGGACGGAGGAGGAGAGGCGAAAAGCTTTTGGTATTAACGATCCGAGCGTCGTCGAGCCGTGATCCTCCTCCTCCGGATAGCTTCGGACAGCTTCTCGGACAGCTTCGGACCACCCTCGGCTTTCCTTAAAACTTTCAATTCGGCTTTACGTAAAGCGAGGCCCAAGCAGTGCTGTTTGCCTTTGGCATACGGGCCCCGTGGCCTTAAATAAAATAAAAACAGGCGCTCGCCCGTCTATACTCGGGACCCTCCGGCTAATAATAATAATCTCCTTGGGAAATATTTGAGTTTCGTATTAACGTCGCGAAGTGATTCGCCTGCAGCCGTGGCTGGGGAGAGGGTAGATGGAACTCGTGGCCGGGCACGCGATGGCAGCGATGGACGTAGGTAGGGAGGGAGGTAGGGAGGTAGGTAGGTAGGTAGGTATGGATGGATGGATGGATGGAGTGATAAGAGGGGATGGTAAGTAATGAGCTTGTCAGTTTCCGCGCGAGGCGACAGAATGCGGCGCGTTCGGGGGGCTTCAAGTAGTACGAACCGGCCATAATGCCCGTCGGGAATTAAAGTAGTAAAAAAAATTATAGTCTCATACTACTTGCGCTCTCGATTATTAGCGTTGTAAGAGAGAGAGAGGGAGGGAGGGAGAGAGAAAACATACGGCGCCTCGCGCGAACGAAGGCCAGAAGCGATACTGACTCTAATGACCCGTTTAATCGTCGCTGACAACTTTATGCCACCCCCCACCCCCACCCCCCATCCCCAACTCTGCCATCAATTACTAATAAAGCATTGGAACGTCAAACAAAAGGAAATGAAAACAAAAACAAACCACAACGACTACAACGACGACAAGGACGACGACAGCGGTGGCGGTGGCGGTGACAGAGGAGGGAATAAAAAAAAGTAGGGGATACGTATTATGATAATAACGAATGAATTTGTGTATCGGTTATGAAAAACCGTGTAATGGCTTGGAGTAATTGTTATTGGGGGTTATTATCGTCCGGCGTAATTGACATCGATCACGTTGACGCGCCGGTTTAACACGCTCGCAATAATGCACGTGCCGGGTCATCGTCGGGTATTCGAAGACAGCGAGCGAGACTCAGGATTCATCAGGAGATTCATTTACATGGAGCCGTTATAAGCCGTCCAGTAGAGCCAGTAGAGTCCGGTCGGATCTACGGATGGAAAGGCCTCCGTTAAAAAGGAGGATCCGACGAAAAGAAAGAAAAAAAAAAAGAAATCTTTCCCGGCCCTTTTCCTCTCGAGCCCCCTTACGAGAAAAGGGCGGGAGGGAGGGAGGGAGGGAGAGTGGTGGGAGCCAAGAGTGATTTTTTTTTCTCCTTTAACGATAGTTTGAAAGCGATTTCGAAATTTATGTAGCAGAAGGACTGCAACAGCTACTTCCTCCTACGATCATGCACGTGCATGGTAGCAATAGCGAGCCCATTGACCGAGCCCTCTCTCGGCCCGTCTGCCCGAGTACTGCATAGAGTGAGTGAGCGAGCGAGAGAGGGAGAGAGAGCGACGGAATGAGCGAGACGGAGGGGGGGAGGAGGAGGAGGTTACTCTTGTTCGGCGGCTATGAAGAACGAGCCATCAAGGATATATGCGCGCGCTCTATATACGTGGAAGCTGTGAGAGCACCGGGGGCTGACTTCGCATCCGGGAGGTCGACTCGGTGTGCTTGAGTGTGTTTCAGAGAGCAGAGAGAGAGAGAGAGAGAGAGAGAGAGCTTGTAGAGAAAACGGGCGCGGTGAGGTTTTCCTCTCTCGGTCCCTCTCTGGTGGAACCAGGAATCGATTTCGCCGCAACGGAGCTGCTGCCTGCTGTGGATCAGGGATTAGAGAGAACGCGCATGCCAGAGTGAGATAGAGTGTGTGTGTGTGTGTGAGAGAGAGTGAGAGAGTCAGAGAGTGGGTGGGGGGATACCGTGCCTGGTTTCGTCTTCGTGTTCGCGTATGCCCGTGTGCGTGTGCCCGTGGGTAGGGGTGAGGAGTGCGTGAAGAGTGCGGGGCGGCCGGAGTGCGCGGGGCGAGGGAGGGAGGGGGTGTAGAAGCCGCGAACCATGGTGAGAGGGAGAGAGAGGGGGGGAGAGGCTAGTCTCGTATCCCGAGCCTCTCTGGGCTTAGCTCGCCTCTCACTCTCGCTCACTCTCTCTCTCTCTCTCTCTCTCTCTCTCTCTCTTTGGCTTGCGCCTTTCCAGTTTGATGTCGGCTTAAAAACTTATCTATAATACTTAGGCCTTGCTCCTTTTTTACGATTATTTTACGGATTTTGTTCGAATTGAATCTAGTTCATTGATTTATGGTCTAGTCTTATTACGGCCAGACGAGGCTCCTTTTTCAATCGGATTTAACCGTTGAAAGTTTCACTACGAACAACCTGATTAACTGTTATTACAGTTTTTTTTGTTTTGTCGTTGTTTTTATTTTTGTTGTTGTTGTTGTTGTTGTTGTTGTGAAATTGCTTTTAAGGGAAACGTACGCTCAACCATCTTCCGGAATATTTTCGAGATAAAAAAAATCATCATCGACGATCAATCAATAACCTTCTTCTACCCTTCGCGTACCAAAGATAACCATTGATTTTACAAAATCTAGAGGCTTTGACGTTAACGGTGACCGAGACGTGGGGCTAATTATCGTTCTTCCAGTGGACGGCGGGACGGGAAGTTTTCGCGTAAGGGCGGGCGGGCAGGTGGGTGAGCAGGGAGGAGAGGCGCGTTACGTGTGGCGCGTTAAGACACGGGGGCCATCCTCTCGGCCAAGAGTTGTTATATTTATCGGGACACTCAAATACGCTTTACGATCTATTAAACGCCACGTCAAACCTTCTCTATAGCTTGGCCCCCATTCTGGGCCAATAGTCCTACGCAAAATGTGGCCCTGCATAATCCCAGAAAGAGAAAAAGATAAAGATAAAGAGTAAGAAAGTACGGAAAAAAAAACAGAAGAAGAAAAACAAAAAAGAACGAAAATATTAAGCGCCCGGCCGAGTATAAGAGCCGATATTATTAAAGCTCATATTAATATTGTCCGTTAAGGGAGCCCGGCACCGCGCGTACCCACTCTGCCCTTCTCCCCCCCACTCCCCCTGCCACGGCGTTAGATGAAAAATTCAATTTCAAGGCGGCCGTCCTTTTCTCGTTTCTCTTTTCTCTTTCCTATTTTCTTTTTGTCTTTTTGTCTTTGTCTTTGTCGTTGTTTTTTGTTTTTTTTTGTAGAGGGTCGAGTCTCGAGGAAACGTCGCAGCGGCGCAGGTCGTGGTGCAGGTTAGCGCTCGGGGTCGTTTATCATCGTATCGGGAGTAGGAGGGATTATAAGTCGACGGGGCGATCGACGCCGTCGGATGTAAGAGAGACATTTTTTTTTTTTTATAAATTAAACGAAACCCGATGTGGGGACGGTGCGGAGAGCCGGTGGCGACTGATTTAAAGAGCCATTGGCCGGGATTTAGCGAGTTTTTTTATCAAGAGAATGAATGAGCGGCGTCCGCGACCTCGGCACGGGACTGAAAGTCGAGCGGGGCATGGGGGGGTGAGGGAGGGAGGGGGGAGGCCGGAGGAGAGACTGAGAGAGACTGAGAGAGAGAGAGTGCAGACATCAACTGACTCCGGCAAAGCTTTTGTGCTCCTATTTCTGTTTAACTTCACAATTAACGTGTTCGTGTAACTTCATTATGAATCCACGCGCCCGCGCACCCTCCCTCCCATCCCCTCGCGTCCTCGGTGCCAAACGGTAGTAGTATATAACGACGACGACGACGACGACGACGACGACGACGACGACGACGACGAAGGAGGAAGCCAGAAGAAAGTCCCGGCCGTTACTTCCGCTACTGCCCTCCGCACGCGTTCCGCTCAATCCCCGTCAGCCCCTCCCCACCCCCCCCATCGCAAACTCACTCTCACTCGCCGCCCCGCCGCCCCCTCCTCTCTCTCTCTCAGTCTCTCTCAGTCTCTCTCTCAGTCTCTCCCACGGACGGTTTCGCGGGCTGCGTCACCTGTCGCCCGCTTCCTTTTTTCTTCCGTTCCTCGAGGCCGCGCTTCATTTTCGCCCCGATAAATTTACCATTTGCTCGGCTGATTTTCCATCCGGCGTGGCTGACATTTCTATTGGCTCGCCGAATCGAATATCAACGGCCCGATAGTCCCATTTCTCAGCCCCGTCCCTCCTACAATTAACGTACGCGTACCCCGTGACAGAGAGTGGGAGGGAGGGAGGAGAGACGTAGGGCCGTTTTAGACATGATACCATTAGAATGAGACTGCCCTGCGACTGCTCCCACCCCACCCCCCATCAACTGTAAGAAGCACTTGGTTCTTAACTTCCTGCCGATGATTTGGATTTTTAGGGATCGAATGGTTGCTAAAGTTTAAATTCGGGGACTCGGTGAAACCGTCGAGACTCGGAATAATAATTAATTTTCACGGTGCAGGAAGGATGGGAGGGAGGGAGGGATTTATCGCCACGTTCCGCGACAAAGAATCTCTAATTACCCGTGGCTCGTGTCCGCGTACTCTCCAAGAATAATATTGACAAGCAATAGCGACGTAATGGCGAGCCGACGAGCTGGATTCAAAGAACAAATAAACAAATAAATAAACAAATATATAAATAAATAAATAAATAGTAAAGTAAAGAAAATACGTAAGAAAGGAAAGAAAAAGGAGAAATAATACGAGAGGAATGAGGAAGTAACGGGGAGGAATAGCCGTTATGTGACCGACTGTACTAATATTTTGCCAGGGTTTCGATTTTAATTGAGGGTGGGGGGGAGGGGAGAGGGGTATTTAACAATCCCCTGAGTTATCGATCATTAATAAATTTTCTGCTCCCACCCACCGCCCTGCCCCATGCCCCATGCCCCACGCTTATACATAAATTAATGGCCCAAGTGGTGCAATTGTTGGTCTTTATTGGATTTATGTTGGCCGGCAGAATTCGCCGACAATGAGCTTTTGATTTAAATCTGCGTCGCTTTGCCGTCGCTGTTGTACAAAAAACCAGTGCTGTTTCGTAAATATTATTAAAATGTCAGCGTGCACGCTCGCGCCGATTGGAATGAGCCGATAGACGGCCACGTAGACACGATACGCGCGCGCGTGTGTTTGGCGGAAGGGCTCAGAGGAGGCGGCTGCCGCCGGGCTCCGAAAATCCCAATGGACCTCGCAACGTCTCGTCTCCGTGAACTTCGAGTACGTCCTACGATTATCGACTCCCCACCCCCACCTCCACCCCTCCTCCACCTCCTCCCCGCTCCCCAATAACGCCAATAACGTCTCTGTCGTACGAAGGAATCGACGTAGACGAGAGGAAGTAATTACGTGGAACGGGAGCTGAGCGACGGCGCTGACGGCCCTGACGGTCAGGACTTTCCTAAGCGTAATAATAACAAGGACATTGATGTCGAGCGTTAAAAAAAAAACAAGGCTTTTGCACTGGGCGAGGTGTAAGATAAGACTTCTCATGACGCAATGACCGAGAGAAGAGAGTGCTCGCTAATTATTACCGAGTCCGGGGTGACTGCTGTCGCGTCCTCCGGTCAGGTGACACGAGCGCGAACGGAGAGAGAGAGAGAGAGCGGGGGGTGTGTGTTCGGGAGCACAGAACAGTCGGGACGGTGGCGGCGGCAGGTGAGCGAGCGGGCGATGGAACTGGAGGTCGGAGTCGGGAGCGGTCCGACGGAAGGCTCGGCCGTCGGCATCGCGGGCCGAGCGCGCTGGCCGGGTGCCCTGCGACCTTGGAAAATACGGAGAGCGCGTCGGTCCGTAGCGGGCCGAGGGACCGGAGGACTGGACTCCAAGCCGACGGAGAAACGCACGGACGGCCAGGAAAGTCGGCCGGAGCTCGGAAAAGTGAAATCTCCCCGCGGCGGGGCTTTTCCGAGAGCCGACTCCTCGACGTAAAGGCCGCCCCTCCTTGTACTCCCCCCAGCCCCCAATAACCCCAGTAATCCCCAGACCCCCCAGCCACCGAGGCTTTCCCGGAACGAAAGAGCGGGATAAAGAAAACCGGGAAGCCTCCCCCGCGACCTATCCGACGGTTGTTTTTAATTTCGCCATGGATGCCGTGCGCGTTTGTTCGAGTTTACGCGGGAGTGCGGCGCGTAGAAATTTAACTGCCAATGAAATTTATTTTTATTGCCGATAAAAAATATTATTGACGATTAAAAGTTTCTGTCGACAATTTCATCGGCGCTTTGGCGGCTTGCGCGCCTTACGCGAGAGAAAAGCCAGCCAGCGAAGAAAGATCCCGAGGAACGGAAGGGGAGAGGCAGAGGAATCGGGTAAAGGGAGCGAGCTAAGGACGGCGGGGGGAGGGGGAGAGAAAAATTACACGCCGCTTACGTGCGTACGTAGTTACGGCGAACAGATAATTAATTTTCTCTCGTGCTATTCTTGTAAATAACGATCTGAGCCATGGATCACTTAAGGCCATATCGATATACGTGTGGACAAGGACGAGACAACAAACCCCAATAACCCCTTCACGGGACCTTTAAGGGTGCAACGCTCGTGGGCTCGCGCTGCCTTCGTAAGCTTTCCAGGGCCCCTTGATCGCGTTCTCGAGGATACAGCGCACCGATCGAGGCGCCGGAGCTCATCGTCTTAGCCGAAAAATCCCCAGGGCGACGCTTTCCTCAGTTCGCGTCTACGACAGGAACTCCACGAGTCCCGTCGATTTCACCCTGAGACTCGTCGAGGAAGGCGATGATCTAACCCAGGGTTAGATCTGCGATGGTCGATTGGAGAAAATACGCGTCGCCGTAAGAAAATAAAAAATAAGTCATGATAACTCACGGTAGATGATAGGAGGAGCGAGGCGATCCTCCGTTGGGGGGAGGGAGGCGGGTCGTCCTAGGCTCTTGGCTAGCGGTCGGACTCGGTCGGCTGGCTTCCCGTCAAATCACTCGCTCGATGAGAAGTACGTCCGGGGCTCGGATCGTCCCACCGCCGTCGAGAACGTCGATGCTCTCCCGGTCTCCCGATGCGGTGCTCCGTACTGCTGGTGACTGTCCTCGCGTTGCCGTTGTCCGTGCTCTTGGTCGGGATCGAGATGCCGGGGCTTCTCTCCCGGTGCCATAAGTAATGGAATGATTGGGTAAAGGGGGCGGGGAGGGCGGACCGCGACTGGGCTGCTCCTTGCGCCCGAGCGAGATGCGCCGATGATAATGGGGGTCGAGGACGACGAGCCGACGGGCGAGAGCGGCCAGGCGGACGGACGGGCAGACAGGATCTGGTTCCGGATCCGGCTTTGCGCGCGCGCGCGACCAGTGACGACGAGAAGCGCGAGGCGCGTCGGCGTGCGCGCGGCCCCGCGGTTCCGACGCGCCTCTCTCCGACGGCGCACGCGTACCCGGCCCACGGACCACGCACCTACAACCCCCCAGCATCATCCCCCCAGCGACGAGCCTCGCTCTCTCTCTCTCTCTGTCTTCTCTGTCTTCTCTGTCTCTCTCTGTCTCTCTTTATCTCTCTCTGTCTCTGTATCTCTCTATGTCTTCTCGTCCCCCGACCTCCCGCTCGTCCGCCTACGAGCCCGCCCCTACGTTCCTCCGCACCGCACCGCTTACTCCATCGGCAGCGATCACAACCACCACCCCCACCGACCCCACCACCGACCCCACCACCGACCGTCGGCCGGCCACCGCCGCCGCCGCCGCCACCGCCGACTACGACGACGCCACCGCCACCACCCATCCCCGGCTCGAGGGTAAAACCACCCTCGCTCGATGGCCCGTGAAGCCACTCCCTCGCGACTGCGCTCGCCGGCCGACGAGCTCCTCGCCGAATTTAGCCGAGCACGCGCTCCGCTCTCCCACGGGAACGGAGACCATGGGCTTGACCGGGGGAGGGCAGAGAGGGCCCGGCACCCCCCTCGGGGATCGCCCTCGCGATAAACTCAACCCAACTGTCGGTCAGGGGCAATAAGGGCTTCTTTCACCCACCTACGCATCCGTACCCCCCCTCCACCCACCCACACCCACCAGCCCATCCACCCCCTAGCTGCTACGTACACACGTATTTTTACCGACATTTGACGAAAGCTCGTCGCGGCGATTACAAGCCGAATCACTCTTACTTTCGACGCTTTTTCCGTTCCCACACACCGCGTCGCCCCCCCCCCCCCGACGCCCTTTCGCCGTCCCCGGACGGATAAACCTACGGCATTCGAGCCTCGTTACTCGCCGTTATTTACGTCGCCCCGATGCGTCTCCCTTTAGACGCTTCGGCCTCGGCACTTTGTTCAAACGTACCGACTGATTCTCTCCCTCCCCTCCCCCCCACCTCCCGCCCACCTCCCGCCCGTACCCGCACGCAGACCCGGCTGGCCGCGGCCGACAAATTTATCGCATTCGTGCGCGATAAAGTAGGAGAGCCAACGTCGGCCCTTAAAAATGTCAAATGAGGCCTTTAGTATGATCCGAAAGCCAAGAGGTCCAGAGCGGTTGGCTGGAGTAGCTGCTCACCCTACCCCGAGTATTCCCTATTCCGTATTAATCCGTAGGGATACGTAGATACGTAGGGACAGGCAGGCAGGCAGGCAGGCTACGTCACTTTCTCCCAGGCTTCAGGGGGGTATCGGACACTCGAGCGCTCAATTGGAATATTCGACGAATGGCTAAGGATTATTAATCGTTAGCCAGTCTTCGCCGAGCGTTCCCGTATTCTTATAAATTGCCCGAATTTGTGGGATCGCGCGGTTTTTAGTTATTGGACTCGGCAGCATTCGCTCCGAGGGCATCCCACACGACAAATACGATAAATACACGCGCTTTCCCGTTCTCGGGCTTAATATACGTTATACACGAGCATTCGATAGCCAGATAGATCATTAATCATCATTGCTAGAGAGCAGCAGGCAGGTACAGTGGATCGGCCTCGGTACGATGGAAAATCAACGGATTACATTCGAGGAGCCGAAAAGTCACGGAGGACTCGCGGGTACCGCGAATACACGAAATGGTAGTCGAGGGTATTTATAAAAATCGCGATAGCGAGACACCCGCGAGACACCCGCGCCCCCTCCCGGTCATTTATACGCGGGTCATTTATATACGTATTTATAGGGCCGGTACGTAAGTGTGGGTGGGCATTTCCTTTAAAATGCCGGGAACTTTTATCGGGCCGGTTTTATCCTTACGTTTCGTGAAAAATAAAAAAGCGGCCAGATAGGAAGGTGATAGGGTCGGAGTCCGGATGGGCGGTCGGAGTTGGTGGAGGGCAGGCAGGCAGGCAGGCAGGCAGGAGGCCGTGGAGGGAATAGCGGGAGTAACGGTTCGTCGAAGCGCTTTACAGTTCGTGTTTTTGATTTTACGTTTGGCCGTAAAGCGGAGCGCTGTTAGACGACGGCTTTCCCTAGGTGTTATAATAATCTTCGAGTGCCGTCTTCGGGAGTCGAGAGCAGCGTCCCGATAGCGCGGCCCCTCCCCCCCCCTCCCCAAATACTCGAAATAAAGCCCTCGGTCGATCCGATCTGCCCTGTCGGCGTCCCGCTTCTCGAAGGACCCCAAATACCCTTAGCGCGCTCATCTCCATGAATTCACCGTGGTCACGATCCTCGGCCCCCCCCCAGCCCTCGCATACCCACCCGACGTCCATTAAACATTAGCGGCGACTCGACTCGTGTCCAGATAAATAGATTTACATTCATGGCGCTGGGCCTCGAGGGCACCAACACCCGCGAGCTTCCAACAAGCTCCTTCTCGAGCCGTATGCCATCCCGTGCTCGAGGGTACGCGATACCTCGTTGACCTTGCCTCACATACCCCGCCCCCCGCTTACTCGGCTAAGCTGCCGAGAGCAATACGAACGTGAAGTAAACGTAGGAAACGAAGTGAAGAGTGAGAGAGAGAGAGAGAGAGAGAGAGAGAGAGAGTGAGATTCCGTTCCTCCGAGGAGTTGACGAGCCACGCTCTCCCGCCGTCCCGCACTCCCGATCTAACCGATTGATACTCTTTTTTTTTCCTTTACCCCCTTTGATATACGAGCTATAAAATAATGCGCCATCGAGCTCCAAGGTAATATTAAAATCAATTCCCCGAGTCCCGAGGCAGGAAAAAGCCAAGAGACAAGATATTAGTTAATTATTCGGACGTCAGTGATTGGATTTATAGGGCTGTTAAAAAAAAAATAAATAAAAAAATAAATAAATAAATAAAAAGAAGTAGAAGATGGAGTAGAAGATGGAGTAGAAGAAGATGGAGTAGAAGAAGAAGACGAGGAAGATGGAAATTAATTTAAATATAAAAATGACAAGCGGGGCCGGTGTCGTCGGCCAACCCGGGGCCCCCTTTGACAAAATAATTATTTTAACGGTCACTCAAAAACTATCTATTAGTTTCGAATGAATTTGTAATTGAACGCCCCTGAGATTGAGATGGGAGGAGAGAGAGAGAGAGAGGCAGCGAGCCAATGGGTCCCAAGAGGTAGGGAGGAGGAGCTGCGGTAACCTCTACCTCGAGGTAACCTCGAATCCGATCGAAGAATCGGCGAGGGCCTTGACGACGCCGGCTTCGGCGTCCACGTGTACGTGACACAAGCCAGTCCCCGTCGAGGCTCGAGGCAGCCTTCCTTCCAGGAATGCTCCGTGATTACGGCCCGGCCCGCTTTGGTTATCGATGAAAACTCGGGCGGGTTGGAGGAGGAGGAGGAGGGAGTCCTCGAGGATCCCTCTCGGGGACGAGCGTCCTCGGACACACCGGAAGCTATGCGCTGCTTAAACGGGCGATCGCGATACGCACGCGTTCTCACGGGCCGATGCTCACACCGGGAGACCGACAGGGAACGTCGGCTTAGTACGGAGTATGAAGGAGGGTGGAGGGAGGAGGGAGGAGGTAGGAGATATTCCTCCTGGGGCTCCGCACTGGATATGTCCTCACCCGGCCATTTTAGGGTTGATAGCGCGCCATATTGGCAGAAAGAGAGAGGTATAGAGAGAGAGAGAGACAGTGAGGCAGGAGGGAGGGAGGGAGGGAGGGAGAGGGAGAGGTAGGAGGGAGGGAGAGAGCGAGCCCATGTGTCGGCTGCGGCCTGCCGAATATGGAGGATGGAGCGCGCGACTCGCCGCGATTCCGGCGTTAAATGTGCTTTTGACGAGCGCCCCAACGGTACATGCAGCCCGAGCTGCATATGGAAGCGGGGCTTAACTATACGGTCGCCCTCGCCAACCGCTCCGCGCTCCCCACCCTGACCCGCCCAGACCGAGAGCCACGTAATTTTCTTGTAACTAAATGAAAATAAATTCACGGCCGGCTAATAGTATACGCGCTCCTCTCCTCTGTCCTTCTTCTTCTCCTTCTTCTTCCCCCTCCCCTCTTCCTTCTTCTTCTTCTTCTTCTTCTTCTTCTTCTCGTTTCTCTTCCCCCTTCCTTTACCCTCGCAAACCCGCCCCGGCTCTTTTCACATGAAGTTTCTCATACTTTTTATTCTCTTCCCTCGCTTCTTTTTTTCCTCTTCCTCTTCCTCTTCTTCTTCTTCCTCCTCTTCTTCTTCTCGTTTTTTTTTTTTTTATTTCTTGCCACTCCTTCCTTTGTTTTTTGCTCCCCTCCCCAATAACCCCTCCCCCATCCCACCCGTTCTCTTCTTATTTTGCGATATTGAAACCGGCCGAGTGCGTGCGTGCGTGCGTGCGCGCGCGACAGGAGGGTGGAGGCGACGGTGACGGGGGTTCGCGGAGGAGCGCGCGAGCGCTCGAGGAGGAAGAAACCGAGAGCGTGTTTTATGAAAGCAAATTACAGAGTCCTAGGGCCGCCTCCTGCCAACGCTCACGCTCTAGGTGTTTCAGAGCCTGGCAACTTTTTCAATTTCACGGTGAGGACGTTGCCGAGCGACGGCCGGCCACGTATGCCCGGGCTCCCCCTCACCTCCCTCCCCATCACACAACACCCGGGAGCAGAGCGGCTAATGCACTCGTTCGTTCTGCATCTCCGTGCACCGTCGTCGCCTAGGAAATGACCTCCCTCCCGGATCCCGGATCCCGGATTTTCGTCCGATATCCCAAATACAATCGTTACATTGCCGTAATGGACATCTTCCTTTCCTCGCTCCTCCTCTAATAATGAGTAGAGGCGAATCTGCGTTGGGGGTGGGGGTGGGAGGGTTGTAGATAGAGTGACTCTTTCAGCTTTGTAGTTTGAAGAGAGCTTAAAGCCAAAGAGGCATTTGATGCGCGTAATTTATTTAATTTTATCCTCCGTAGATAAAGCCCGGCAATCGAGCCCATAAAGCCGGCGCGGTGTAATGATGCAGCCGGTGTAATTGACGTGAAAAAATGAGAACTACGGTGGCCAGGTGGTGGCGAGGAGGCGTGGGCGGGTAGGAGGAGGAGGAGGAGGAGGGGGAGAATGGAGAATGGACTCCGTCCACGATTTCCCCCTCGATTTTGTCACTCGGATTAGGGGGTTATTGGGTTATGTCAGGTAAAATCGATCGGCCGTCGGTTATTGGGGCCCGTCGCCGGGACCTGCCCAAGGGCAGTCCCCACCTCTAGCGCTACTCCCGCGTACGAACGGGTTCGGCGAACAGCGACGTCGATGCGTTTAGGGAAAAATGTTAACGCGACCAGAGCCTGAATGGAGCATAAAATAGTTATCTTCTTCGCAACTACCGTCGTTATCTTTCGCTTTACAATTTCCCACAGGAGTCACAATCCTATCTCGTTCTCGTTCTATCTATACGCCCCATCCGTATGCGACGCTCGCGCGCACCCACGCGCACACACACACACACACACACCAAGCCGTCCGATACGTAGCCGCGCCTCGCGTCCCTTCTCCATTCATCCTTCCGGCTAAGCGCGCGTTCTTTCTCCCTTGCGATCACAAGCCCCCCCCCCCGACTCCCACCTCCCCCGACTCCCCCGACTCCCACGCCTCCCTTCGCCGACACCTTCAGCCGACCGCCCCCCTCCGTCCAGCCCCCCCGCCGCCCCGATACGCATTACTACCTACGGATTATTAATAGAGGGGGCGCGACGGGGTCTGCCGCCAGGGACTTTTTTATTATTCGTTACAAGGACTCGGCGCTACGTGAATTTACGCTCGCGCATCCTGTATTAAACGAATGGAATGTTTATATCCGCTCTCGGCGTTACTGCCAGTCCGGCCATACGAGCCCGACAAGTTGTCGCTTAAAAAAGTGTTAAGGGAGCCATTTATTTCAAAGTATTTACTACCTCGCTGCTTTTGATTAATTATTGAAGGGGGCAGGAGGTGGGACGGGAGGTGGGACGGGAGGTACCGTAATTTCCCGAGGTTTTCGGGTCATCGGATATTGGCGAGATTCGTGGGGCAAGGCGTCGCCGTTAAAGGCTTCGGGGGCGAGTTGAAATCGGCACGAGAGCGACGTCGAATCGCGGCTTTACGCCCTCCCCCCCCTACGTCTCGGGGCCCCGGGAATCGAAGGGAACGGGCGGCCAATGCCCGACGTTTATGAATCTGTAAATAGATAGGAGGGGGCGGGGGATGGGAGAGAGAGCGGAGTCGGTTTTCCGGAAGGAACACGGGGCCCAGGAGTATAGTTTCCGGGAACGTGGAAAGCACGCGAGCGCGTGGGTTCAGCGCGACGGGGCAGGGGATTATTGGGGTTGATGGTGGAGTGGGGGTCGGGGGTGGGGGTGGGGGTGAGCGGAACAATGCTCCCAGGCGAGTGGAAAACAGGCAGCCATCGTCCCTCCCTCCCTCCCTCCCTCCCTCCCTCTCTCACTCCCTCTCTCTCTCTATCTCTATCTCTGTCCGTCTCGGTGGGTCGGTCGGTGGGTCGGTCGGTGGGTTGGTCGGTTGGTCGGCCGGCCGGCTCTATCGAGCGCGTGGGTTCGGGGAAAAAAAAAAAAAAAGAAGCGTGGCTGAAATCGACTCGGTGGCCGCTCGGGAGCACAGAGCGCGGAAAGTCCAGAGTCGGGTCGATGTTACGCTCGGGTACCGCGCGCCCGCTCCCGCCTATATATAGATAGGCCGACGGGGCAGAGGGAGTCCCGAGTCGCTGGCGTTGGTGGTGGTGGTGGTGTCGGTGGTGGTGGTGGTGGTGGCGAAGGCGATGGCGGCGGCGGCGTCGGTGGAGGACGGTGGGGGCGTCGGCGGTGGGGCCTGGGGAAGCCAGCCGATGGACGGGCGGAGGGTAGGAGGAAGAGACGGCCGGATGCGTCGGGAGCTTTGGTGGGGAACGGGGGAACGGGGGAGCGGGAGCGGGAGCGGTGGCTGCGACGAGGACGAGCGCGAGAATAGGCGGAGGCGGAGGAGGAGAAGAGGGGCCGTGGCCGGGGTTATTGGGGGAGGCAGACAGCCGGAGGGGAGGAGGAAACGAGGGGCTGATGCCAAGGGGTGGATTGTCGGGAGCCAGGGTCGCCACCGGCAGCGCCGTCGACGCCGTCGACGCCGCCGCCACCGCCACCGCCGCCGCCACCAAGCCACGCGGGGCATAAATAACCGTACGTCAGCCCCCTCCGGGCGCTACTCGGGGGATGCGAGCCGTCCGGGATTCGAGCGCCGACGAGCAGCCGCCGACTATGCTCTCCTTCGTTTTCAGCGAGTCACTCCATTATTCCTGAGACGCGGCCTCTTTGGATTTCACGGAATTGCTCAACTTTCCATTGCCGACGGCCAAAGGCGCAACTGCCGACCTCCCTCCCTCCCTCCCCCCCATGCCTCCTTCTCGTCCCATAGCCCCAACAGCCAGCCGCTTAATCTCTCGCTTTCCCTATTTCTTTTTTTTTTTTTCTTCTTTTTCTTTTTTTTTTTTCTTTTTCTGTTTCTTTTCCCCTCTTATTCCCTTTTTTTCTTAAGCTTCCGACTCCTTTATTATTCGAGGAGAGCGGGAGAGAGGGAGGAGACGCACAGATTTTCGCCAGGTGAGATTGGGACGCATCGATGGGTAGGTTACGACGTCAGCATCGGGACCTCGGCCACCTGACTCTGAGAACGCAGTCCCCAATAACCCCAATATAACCTATTGCATTCCCCGTTGCATAATCTATAATCTTTGATTAATAAAAAAAAGAAAAAATAAAAAAAAAAAAAGAAAAAGAAAAAAAAATGTCTCACACTGAATCTCGTGCTGCGGTTGTTCCCGGAACGGGGAGGGACAATCGGAAGAACTGCAGGTAAGTAGCGAAATAAATTATAATGCCGAAGAGAGATAATGAATGGTTTTACGGAGGGAATGCCTTCGGGAAGAATAATAATGGCAGGAATCATGCGACAAGGAGATACGGGGCCGCGTAATGAATAATACATTACGCGAGGAGCTTAATTACTCGGTATTCTGCAGTATTATGCAGTTCTTTGGAAAGCTGCCCCCATCCCTCACCCTCACCACCCCCCATTCCCCTATGAAATATTAATGAATCGGCTTAAGTGGATGTATCGCGAACGAATCTCTTCGTGTACTATTTTTTCTTTTCCCTTCCCCCCGACCTTTTATTTTATTAAATTACGAGCACGTGAATCGGAGAGTCGGGAGGTAGGTGGGAGAGGGCCTCCTCCCTCTCCTGCTGGATGTCCAGCCTCCTGTTCAGCGACAGGAGTTCGGGAACAATTTGCAAGCTCGCCGCCTGCCCCTAACCCTTCCGTCGTCGGTCATTCATTAGTCGGACGGACAGATAATTCCCGAAAAAAAAAAAAAAAGAATAAAAAAAAGAACTCGGGGGGGGGAGGAGGGTCCGTTCAGGAAAATCACTATTTCTTCTCTTCTCTTCTCTTCTCTTCTCGTCTCCTTTTTTCTTTTATCGCGTAAAAGCCGGGAGAGCGAGAAGGGAGGGGCGCGGAGAAAAGGTTACTCGGCTCGGAAAGTTCGCGAACCCTCGGTTAATATAAAAGCCTCTGCACAGGCTTCGGGCTGATATTTTTTTTTTTTCCATTCCTACACGTAAGCCTTCCATCTAATTAAAAAGAAAAAAAAAACGAGAAAAGAAAAGAAAAGAGAAGAAATGGTAGTCGCAATAACCCCCCCCCCAGTAACGATAACAATAGCAAAGAAAGCAAAGAAAGCAAAGAAGGAAAAGAAGGAAAAGAAACTAAACAATCGACGGGCTTTAAACAAACAAACAGTTTAAACGTTAAGATATTACAGTTAAGTAATTGCTAATGAAATACAGAGGCTTGACGGCGGACATTTTCTTTGATTCATTCATAGCGTTGAGCTCGTGGCGCGTCTCGTTAAGGAATATTGGGCATGGAATATTATTATTTTACGCCCATTTGGAAGAAGAAAAGCCGATAATTTTGAGGGGGGGTTTTTTTTGTTTTTTTATACTATTGGCTCTACTTTGGATAACGTGAGGATAAGCGTGGGAGCGGTCACGGGCCGACAAACGAGTTCGACTTTCCTATAAATATAGATGTTTTTTTTTTTTTTTATATCTATTAGCCCGGGGGTCGTTTATACAACATATACCAGCGCCTCGTAATAATCTCGTCTTGTATTCGTACGTTATTTCATAACATTGACTACGATTGCCTAACAATAGCGCTACCTGCCCCGCATTTCGGCTATTTATTTAAGTAATTAACAATGTTAGTTATTATAAATGATCTTTCGGGAGGTTCGGCTCAATATTATTTATTTCCTCTTGACAAAATGGAGTCCTCCTCGGCATTATAACGATCATCGTCTTCATGGTACCGGAAAGCCGCTTGAAAATAAAGATTTTTATTTTCAATGAGATTTGCGTAGCTGTGGTGGTGGTGGTGGTGGTGGTGGTGGTGGTGGTGGTGGTGGCAGCAGCAGCAGTGGCGTAGTAGTAGTAGTAGTAGTAGTATTGATTGCCACGTTTGATATATATATATATATATATATAAACTCGAAATATTTGTGAGCCGTCGGAATGAATAAAAAAAAAAAAAAAAAGAAAAAAAAAGGGTCTTTTCGTCGTTGAGCTTGAAAATATGACAATTTACGCGGTACGAAATAATTATATTTTATAATTATATAGATCTGGCTCGGTCGGATTAATGATGTATTTCTCTAGGGATTTATCGGCACTCGCGCAAACAGTGATAGAGGAGAGTTTGCATAATTTGTCTTATCTCCTTGTCCCATAAAAGATGATTCCCGTGCAGTATATCGATAAATTTGTTTGTTTTAATAAATGATAAAAGTGAACCTTCCTTCTTTATCGGCAGTTACGTGTGAGACTTTACCTCTCGTTTTGTTTTCTCTCTCTCTCTCTCTCTAAATAACGAGTTTAAGATCGCTTAAAGATTCTTCTGCTGCTGATATTCTTCTGCTGATAGTCGAGTATATCTTTACGAAGGAACGAATGACTTCCTGCCGAGCGATTCTATTGTAGGAATTATTCCGCGCGAAACTGTCACTGCCATTCTCATTATTATATGCATCAAATGCCCCCAATCGCCTTTATCGAGTCGTCTACGTTGTTGGCGGAGGTGGTGGTGGTGGTGGTGGTAGGGAGGGTAGGAGGGAGGAGGGGAGACTACTTAACCAACGCGTTCTTCGCGCGACTGCATTTTTTTTTAATCATCGCTGCGCGTAAAAATGGCGAATTCCAAGGCCGGGACATATATAAAACGTAGTCGCGGGAGGTTATTGGGGTGGGGGTTGGGGGTCGAGAGAACGATTCTAAAGAGAGACGTAAAATTTATTGATATTCAGTGAAGTTCGAGGTTGTTTCGGTTGACGGGTAGCCTTATACTTATGAATTCTATTGTCTATTCTGTTGCAGTTTACGCTTTCTCTAAAGCTAAAAACCGATCGACAATTAACCTCGAGACTTGTTACAGTTCAGCCGATTGCCGTTAGTAAACGTGGGAGGTTGGGGTAGAGAGAGAGAGAGAGAGAGAGACACGACGAAGGGGCATAAATAATACGATAATAATGTGATGTAAGAAGTCGCGCGCCGAGAGGCAATTAATAAATTAAGGAAATCGGAAACAATCAAATACAAAGGCAATTAGTTTATCGCTCGGGGGGGGGGGATTAATCGCGTTTATGAAGTATTATATTCGGCATAGAAATACGTAAAATTAATTGCCGACAAATCATTAGGTTCGTCACTTGGCAGCGGCGAGGCGAGCCAATGTGTTGCCGCTGAGCTCTTGGGAAAGGAGGGCAACGAGATGCGGATAAAGGATGAAGGAGTGCGCGAAAATGCCGACGCCACGGCCTCGTGGGCTACGGACTTCCAATGGATTCACTGGCTGTCATCTGCTTTTGACGTGGTGGCCGGTTGGGGGAGAGGGGGAGCTGGGGGCCGGCCCTCCGAGCACTCGTCGTCTTGACGCGGATGCCCCGATTCCTTACACCCCTCCCTCTCCCGCCCCTCCGTCCCTCCGTCCCTACGTCCCCAATAATCACCGTGACTTTTCAGTCGGATTTTCTTCTTCTTCTTTTTTTTTTGGTTCTTCCCTTCGTCGCAGGCGGAGCGTACATACACTCGACACATCGTCGCCGCGCGCCGCCTCAGCGTCTCTGCATGCACACGTACGCAGGAGAAAGAGAAAATGGTCGATCTCACGTTGGCGGAGGGAGGGAAAGGCATCAGCGATGGTCAGCGGTGTACCGTATACTCGGGCTCGGGACAACCTCCACAGTCCTCCCGGAGCTCTCCATTATAATCCCGGGAGAGAGAGTGTGTGTGTGAGAGAGAGAGTGAGTGAGAGGAGCTCTTAACCACCGGTTATATGTTCCTTCCATCTACCCCACCCCTCGCGCCCCTAAAACTCCACCAGCTGTACCAACCACCTAGCGGTCGTCCCTCCCTCCCTCCCTCCCTCCCGCCGTCCATACCCCGCCCGGCCGCCCGCCCGCCCCATACACCACACTCGAGCAGTCGACTCCCCTCGGGCCCACTACTTATTTTTGCCAGGATTACCAAAGTGCCGATTTTGCGCTCTCGCCTCCCCTGCGCCTCCCCTGCGCCGCCGCTTATTTCACTTTAATATTTTGCGCACGCGTCATTATATGGGCACAAAGTTTTTCATTATACGTAGACGAGGAGCGTCCGCGCAGGGCCCGTAATGACGACCCGCCGAGGCATACCCACTTCTCCACCACCTTCCCCGCCCCCTTCACCACCACCACCTCGTGTAAAGGCACTGCGAATAAGTGCGCCCGCATACTTTTGCCCGTCGGTGCTACGAGCGATGCGTTATAATAAATACGTTGCGATACGGCCGACGCTCCTCCTCTTCCCTTCCCTTCCCTCCTACCACCCCCCCATCACCTCCATCACCCTGCCTCGCACTGCCCGTGCGGTAGTTTCGCTAAAATTTTACCTTGGATGCGTAATTTTCGCGACGCGCTCTCGAAATTACAAGTGCCGGCGGCGGCGGCGGCGGCCCCATGTCCACCGACCCCTGCTCTTACCCCCGTTACCTACCCCTACCCCACCCCTCCCAGCCCCTCATTGCTCAACCAGCTCAACCATCGCTGCCCATCCCGTCAGTGTCGTTATCCCGGCTGCTGGCCTTCCCCGGCCCGCGCTAATTAATCCATAAACAATTCGGAAGGCCCCTCGCGGCTCGTCCCCCCTCCCCCCCCGCCGCGCAGAGTCGTTCGGAAACTTTCGAATTCGGCGGCTCGAACAATAAAAATCCGAAACTAGACTCGTTTCAAAACTCGATATTCCCCGCATCTCGTTACGGCGCGCTCAACGGCTCGGCTCACTTTCTTTATCCGTGGCCTTTATCGTCGTATGGCTCTCATTACGCTCATTCGTTAATCCTCCCGATGAAATGCCGGTCCTCGGCTCCTTACCTTCTCCTCCCTGCGAAATTCCCGGCCTCGCGTGCACGAGATCCCCGGACACGGCCCTACCAACTATTTACATCGATCGCTAAACAGATCTTTATTATTATTGTTATCGTTATTATTATTGTTATTGTTATTATTATTATCCGGAACGGTAAGAAGGAAAAAATGAAAAGCAGAAGGGACGAGCTGGACATTTTTACGTACGAGGGGGCAGTGGAGATTTTATGCGGAGCCGTAAAAAAATGGGCGAAATTTCAAATGGCATTTAGCCGAATAAAGTGTCAGATAAATAATGCCAAACGAAGGAGGAGGAGGAGGAGGAGGAGGAGGTGGTGGTGGTGGGGCTTGGTATAATTAATAGGGGCGGGGGGTGGAGGCAGGTGGGGTAACCCTTAGAGCCGAAAGAAAATAATGAAAGTAACGAAAGTCGATAGATCGATCATTGTGGGACGGGGATCGATAATTGGGAGGGAGGCGACGGGAGCGGTGCCTGGGCCCGATAAAGAGGGACACGCAACCGACGTTTAATAACTTATGTCGAAAAGCTTTGTTTGGCCGAGCAATGAGGTGATAATGCAAGAATAAGCGCACCGAATATGACGGGGGCAAAAACAAAACGAAACAAAACGAAACAAAACGAAACGAAACGAAACGAAAGGAAAGGAAAGCAGAAGAGTTGGAGAGAGAGAGAGAGAGAGGGAGAGAGGAGACAGACAGACAGACAGACAGACAGACAGACAGACAGAGAGACAGAGGAGAAGAAACGAAGCATACCCCTATCGGTCGAGAGCAATTGTGCCTTAAAGTTCGCAATAAAAAGAATTAAAGGTGTGGAGAAGTGACTTGGACACGTATCTCTCGGGAATATTTAAATAAAAAAGATAAAATGGACGAGGGGGGCGGTATGGTGGTGGAATGGGATGGGATGTCCGGGGCGAGTAGGTGTCCGATCGAGTGGCGGCTCGAAGGAGTCTGTGTGAGAGAGAGAGAGAGAGAGAGAGAGACGCAGAACGAGAGAGGGAGAGAGAGAGGGAGAGAGAGAGAGAGAAGAGAGAGAGAGAGAGAGAGTGATGGGAGGGTGAGTGAGTCGAAACGTGGCTCGTAAAGCCTTTTAAAGCTTGCTCGCCTCGAAATTCTTCATCTACGCCAATGCCGGCGATGCGCGTGTTGCCCGTGCGTGTGCGCGTGAAATGCATTCGTCCGTCGGCTCGGGAGCAGCTCGTAAGCAGAGCCGCTCTCTCTCTCTCTCTCTCTGCCCTCCCCCCCCCTATCCTCGACACCCTCTCCGTTCCCCGAGCGTCCGCGGAGATGCGCGTGTGGCCGGCCATCGGGGAGTGCGCGCGCGGATAGCCCATATTTTAATGGCGGTGGGACGGCGATGGGATGGCGATGGGATGGCGGTGGGATGGCGGTGGTAGGGCGGTGGTAGGGCGGAGGTCCATGGACCATTCCGTAGCCGGTCTTTACAGCTACGGGGACGTACAGTGGCTGGGTCGCGCGGGTCGTTATGGCCTCGTTCGGCCCGCTATCTAGTAGTATATCACGCGCGGGCCGGTGCCGGTGCCATATGGGGTGGGGGGAGGGCGGTGGGGGGTCGCGCGGATTCGCCCCGGTCTGCGGCTCCCTCCTCCTCGTCCCTCCCTCCCACCCCTACGGTCCCATGTTGCGGGACGAGGTGGGAGGGACGAGGTGGGCGATGGGTGGCAGGGGGAACGGGGGAGCGGGGGAGAGCGGGGAGAGCGGGGGGAGGTGGACCCCGCTCTTTTCACGCCGGTATAAATTAGAAAGGCCACGGGTAATACACCGAAAGGATAAATTGTTGGAGCTTCTCACTTGAAAAGAGCGCGTTATACGATCGTGCTTTTCGTGCGCAAATTTCACTCAAAGAGCCTGTCAGGGGATTCTTATAATTACGTAAGCGTCGTTAATGTAGATTTACGGCCCCCCCCCTCGCTCAAGTAAAAGCTTCCTTTAGAAAAACCGCATTCAAGGCTCCTTCGCGCGCGAGGCGATGCTTCTTCTACTGAGCCTTCCTCCTGCCCACCTCCTGCTCCCGCTCCCGCTCCATCCGCGTCCACCCCCCCCGTACACCCGTACACCCGCCGCCCATCTGAAATAGAAATTCTTCTCCCCCCCTCTCTCTCTCTCTCTATTGCTCCGTTTCTCTGCTCTCGAGCCCTCCCGGCCTCTTGCGCGGTGATCCGACAGCTGCGGGCCGATGAAAATCCTTTCGGGGGATTAGGAGGAGGAGGTGGAGGTGGTGGAGGATTAGGAAGAGGAGGAGGTGGAGGAGGATTAGGAGGAGGTGGTGATGGAGGAGGAGGGGGACAAGGAGGAGGAGGAGGAGTAGCGGTGGGGCACGCCTCGTTATCCGGGCACGCGAGCCTCTCTCTGCGAATAATTGATCGGAACGAGCGAGGGAGGAGGGCGCGAGGGAATTAAGAATATCCTCGCCAGGCCATAATAATATAATAAGAGGAGGGGCCGCGTATAATGCCAGTAGAACGGAGACGCACGCGCTCCAAGTAACGCGATCGCTCCTGTCCAAAGACACGTTGTGTATGTCGGCGAGCGATGGCCGGGAGGGAAAAACCTTTCCCCGATACCACATTACGATATAAATATTTACGTTTTTCCTTTTCTCTCTCTCTCTCTCTCTCTCTCTCTCTCTCGTTTGTCTCTCTCCTTTGTCTCTCCTTTTCTTTTCCTCGAGAAAATATCTATTTATCGCCCGCCGGGGCAGTTAAAAGTATTGTTCCATGTCGAGGCTCCCGTAAACTTTATGCTTGCGTTATGTTTATAGAGTCAATATTTAAATACACCATAACGTCCTACGGGAATCAGTCGTATAACTGACAGGCTGAGCGTCCCATGAATACCGGGGAGATACAAGTTATTCCTCCGCGATCGTTACACCTCTCTTTCCTTTTATTCCGTTTCATTTGCCTTTCACGGCTTTTCAAGCAAAATGGATAATTGATAATTATCCTCTCATCGTAACCGATCGATCGTCCAAGTAAATACATTTTGTCACCCGCCCTCCCCTCCCCTCCCAATAACCCCAATAACCCCTCAACGTTATAACAACCTGTACTCATTACAACGTAATTGTGCAAGGAATGCAAAATCACCCTTACTTTCACTTACACGAGAACGCTAAAAAAAAAAGATTTCCCCTTTCATATATATATATATATATATGTATGTATATATGTATATGTATATATACACACGTCCTTTATGTCGTCGATTTTATTATTTAAACCCTTTGGATACGGAATGACAAAATGAAAGCATAGATAAATGTAACGCTTTATATACGTGCAATAAAAATCAGCTGGAATTAAATACAAATACATGCGCTTGCGCTGCTTTTGTAAAATATCATTAAAATTTATTCGAGCCCGTTCATTTGCAGATTGCAAGAATTTTATTGTCTATGATACAAATATCTTTAACCCACATTGTTCCAAGGCCGTTGGCCAAAAAGCTCATCATTAACGGATTCCTTTTAAATTAACAAAAATCACATTGTCCCGAGTTATTGTTATTATTTTTTATAATGGACTTGTAATGGAAAGTGGTAATAATACCCTCGATTGCAACGAAGGTATATAAGATCCGAAGTGATTCGCTTCGTTGATCGTTCGATAATTTCCTTTTCTCGTGAACCGTGATCGATGATACAACGATACAAAAATATATATATATATATATATATATACGCGCTCGCACTCGATCGTCTAAAGACAAATTTGAATATAATTTTCCAAAGTAATTTATCGTTTCGGCCTTCGCCTTCGCTCTCGGTCCGTTTACTTTTTTGTAATCGATCGAAGGATCGAACGATGAAGCCCGTTGGCCAAAATCATTGATTTATTTATAATAATAAAAAAAATTTGCAATAATAGATAATAAGGGATCGAGCGGAGAAATTTTTTTAGAATATTTTTTTAAATCGATTCGAAAGTTTTGTCTCGTTCGTTTCGTTCAACTATTGCCGAGCTCGATAGAACTTCTTAGCGCCTGCAGTTATTTATTTCATTGTATATTATTTTACGGCTCCGATATAAAAACAAACAAACAAACAAACAAACAAACAAAAAAAAAAAAAAAAAAAAAAAAAAAAAAAAAAAAAAAAAAAAAAAAAAAAAGAAATGAAGTATATATTTGCAAACACGTTCGGTCGTAAAATTATTTTATCTATAAAGTATAAAAGTATACTTTTCTTTTTTTTTTTTTTTTTTTTTTTACATCCATTCGCTCGATGGTAAATAGGCGCGTATCGCGTTTTTCCTCTTCCCTTGCCGAATAAGCGTTTCAGCTCGTTTTATTCATTATTATAGAAAACCCGCGGCCCGTGAAAAGAAAAAAAGAACAAAAAAGAGAACAGAAAAAAAACATGCAATAACGACAAAAAATAATTAAAAGACCTCGTCGTTTTTTGTTTCGTTTCTCTTTTATTACGAGTCCGATGCAGTTGTTTATACATATGCTTATTTATACTTGTGTGGGAGTACGCGCGGCTCCCGCGAGGCTTTTATTTCCTAATAAATGTACGGAATTACGTTTACCGGGACTTACAATGATATTTATTCATTATTAAACTGTTTATTGGGGAATAGGAATTAATGGCGATCAACAAGGTGGGGGGGGGAGGGGGGAGGAAGGAGTGAAGAGAAGGAGTGAAAGCGCTCGACGAAAGCAAAGCAAAGCAAAGTAAAGTAAAATAAAATGAAAATAAGATAAAACGAGATAAGGTAAAATAAGATAAAATGAGATAAGATAAAGTAAACTAAAAGAACGAAATGGCACGGGATAGGTTTTATGGTTGGTATGGGAGATTTTAGTAATGCGCGCGCGCGCGCGCGCGCGACAAGAGCTTTACGTTGTATGTAGCCTGTTGAATAATTCAAGTGGAGCGTTTTTAGATTCTCTCGGTGCGCGGAATGGATGTAAAACTCCGGATGCAGAGGTGGTTACGATCAAATCGATACGTAAAATATTTTTTCAGAACCCGGTTTTTCCAAGGCCGTGGTTTTCCAAGGCCTGCCCATTCCATATCACGAATACGATTGATAACGAGAAGGGCTGCGGCTGCGGTGGCGTCAACATAAGTAAAAGCAATTACGATCGAGGATGAGGACGAGGACGAGGACGAGGTTGACGAGAACGAGAATGTACGGGAACGACGGGAAGAAGGAGTGACAAGGACGAGGTGAGAGGAGAGGAGAGAGAGGAGAGGAGAGGGGTGGGGGGTACCCTTTGCTGAAAATATAAATATTCCTTGGCCTTCCTTGGCTCGAGGATGTGTGGTAGAATGGAACTTTGGTGTGCGAAAGTGTTAAGAGTACATTCTCATGACATTTATGAGGAGCGGAAAGATAAGGCGGTGAAATATTGCCGCTCGCAATAGAATTTTTCAATTTATATTCAGCAGGCGGAGTGTGCGGAGTGGCAGGGAGTCGGCGGCAGGCGATTGCAGTCGGTAGGGGGTTGGTTGGTCGGTCGGTCGGTCGGTCGGTCGGTTGGTTGGTTGGTGGGTTGGTTGGTGGGTTGGTGGATCGGTCGGTGGGTTGGTTGGTGGATCGGTCGGTGGGTCGGAAACCAACGGGTCGGAGCCAAAGTAGGGCTGCTGAGCGAGGGGCCTAAGGGGCCGAGAGGTGTCGCGGCATTGGTGGAAATCCGGAGAGGAAAGCGAGCGGGTCCCGGGTCGCCGCTACTCATCTCCGGGGCGAGTCGACGACGACTCCGAGCACGATTCTATTAGCGATACCATTAACGGCTCCGGCTTTATTATTCCCCCGGCTCGCCTTTATAGTTATAAGCCGGGAGAATGGAGAGGAGGCGAGGCGAGGCGAGGCCCGGGCCTCGGGCTCTCGGGCCTTAGGTACCTAAGCTCGGGCTCAACCTCCCGACGGGCTCAATTAGACCTTGATATAGACGTGCGTGCGCTCGGGGAGGTGCGGACGCGCATCGTCGGCCACGCAGACGTCGGATGGGGAGGTTCTCTAAGCTCGTAGTCGTCTGGCGACACTGTCGTGAGAAAAGTCGGGCCTCGATTTTCCTCGCTCGGCAGCGTCTCCGTGACGAAGAGCAGCAGCCACACGACTACGGGAAACGACTCTGTAGCCGCGGTCTCGGGGAAATAAAGGACGTTTCCGCGCACCCTCCCCCGAAAATCGATTATTACTACTACTACTACTATTATTATGATTATTGTTGTTATTGTTATTGTTACAGAGCCACCGTAGTCGATGCCTCGTCATCATCTCATTATTATTCTTCATCATCATCTTCTTCTTCCTATTTTTTAACGAATTTAGCCGGTCACAGGGAGGGAGGGAGGGAGGGAGATAGAGGCGTAGCTCATGCATTATGCGTGTGCGCCCTAAAGGTAGAAGAAACCTTGCCAAGGACGATAAATCTCTCTTCTCCGCGCGCAACCTTATGACTTGATCTGTTTTTTTTTTAATAACCTCCTTGTCTCTCTCTCTCTCTCACACACACACACACAGACAGTCAGTATCTCCGACGCTCCCTCTTCTCCCTTTTACAATCCTGTCGGTCTTGATCTGATTTCGGGAGGGTGGCCAAGGAGTCGCGTACTCAATTTTGAAGTTTACGAGGCGTCATCTAGCGAGCGCTCCTTTCGATCCATTCTCCCGTGCGTTTTTGTCCCCGTCCTGACGCCCGCGTCCCCCCCTTCTTTTTTTTTTAACGAAGCCAACGGGCTTAGTCACTTGACTCGATCCTGGGATCACTCACAAGGCGAGTGGATGACGTGAATGACTAAATGCCGTATACGCGCGTCTGTCGCATTATGAGCCATAAAACCATCTAGTAGTTGTTGCTGCAAGGGAATTGATTACTCTCGGGCATCCTGGGCGCTTCTCCCATTGTGTCCCTCGCCCAAGGCATTTATACATTGTGCGCGGATCTCATCGTCGATATGGGGAAAAGAGAAGAAAAAAAAAAAAAAAAAAAAGTATAAGGGGGGGCGCTCTCGCTCTCATTTGGATGCAGTCTAGTGCAAAGTACCTATTTCGACAATCCCAATACATTGTACCGAACGTTTCGAGAGGCGCTGAATTTTACTTTACGATGAGAGCCCGTGGAATCGCGTTTACAGGCGACGAGTTACACGACGAGCAGGACGACGAGGGCCTCGGGATCTATTAGAAAGCGAGAGGAGTCGTTGCTCGGGCGGATCGATCCGCCCGAGCCTCGATTACGCCACCAATCGGCGACCTCTAGCCACGCTACGGCCGAATCGTTCGCCCTTCGCCCTTCGCCCTTCCCCCCCCCCTCCCGCTATACTGCCGCTCGGTGACGTAGCCGACGTCGGTATATACGCCCCGCTCGCTCTACTACATCTCCTTAATCCTTTGGGGTTATTCCGTAAAGCCCGAGCGTCCTCTGCTTCTTCCTCTCCGTCCTCTTCCTTTTCTATTTGAGCGCCAATGATTTCGGCACAAGGCTTTCAAAAAAATAGCGAGGGATCGGGCTTACGGGTTTGAAGCTAAGAAAGAGAGAGAGAGAGAGAGAGAAGAGCGGTTGGACCGTGCGCCGAGGAAATAAATCGCAAAGTAATAAATAACGACCGCGAGTGGATTATGTAAAGGCGGTGGCTACGGGTAGGGGCGGGGCGGAGGGCGGAGGGCGGTAGGGCGGTAGGGTGGAAGGGAGGCTAAGCGAAAATAAAAAATAAAAGGGCGAAAGATGAGAGAGAGGGAGGGAGAGGGAGGGAGAGATGAGATAAAGAGTCCTGTAATTTATTCAAATGACTCGGAGAAATCTAAAGAAATCCACAGATTTTATAATAGAGGTAATTGCAAGGGAGGCCTTTTTAATTTACAGCGCATTCGCTATCAACAAAACGAGAATAACGGTAAATTTTAGCATTCGCTCCCTCCGCGATTTACTTTTATTTTTCATTTATTTATTTATTTATTTATTTTTTTATTTTTATTTTTCTTTTTCCTTCCTTTACCTCCCGGTCGAAGAGAACAAGGACGGAGGTGTGTGCGTGCGTGCGTGCGTGCGAGCGTGAGAGAGAGAGAGAGAGAGAGAGAGAGAGAGATACGGCAGTGGAACCTGATTTAATTTATATAAGAGTGCGGCTGTAAAAATTTGATAACTGCAATTTTTAATGACCAGACGGAGTTGGCGGGCAGAGCCTACTGGTGGGATTTGCATCAGTTATATGGCCCTGGAGTTGTATGTGCTTTCGAGTGCGTGCGTGCGTGCGTGCGTGCGTGCGTGCGCGCCTACGTGAAAAAGAGATAAAGATACATAGATAATTTGATAGATATATAGATAGATAGATAGATAGATAGATAGATAGATAGATGAATGGGGAGGTTGAGATAGGGGGATGGGCGACGGATTGGCGGTGAGGCGAGGAGGGGCCGAGGGTCGAGTCTCGAGGAGGAGTTGACGGAAGATGAAGGATAGGGAAAAGGGGGAGGGGATACCGTGAGAGACTGAAAGGGAGATAGAGAGAGAGAGAGAGAGAGAACGAGGGAATGGCGTCCGACGGAGCGCGAAGCGCTGGCTCTTGCAGAAGGATAAAACGCAAGGGAGGGGGGGGAGAAGATGACACCAGGACGAAGGGAAGGAAAGGCTCGTAAAACTGGGGCGGAAGTTGCTTTGTGAGCAATGCGATGTATAGAGCTCGGCGAGCGACTTTCATGAATCTCCGCGAGCGTTCGTGCTTAAGCCGGGCTTTCCTCTCTCTCTCTCTCTCTCTCCCTCTCTCTCTCCCTCTCTTTCTTTCACTCGCGAACGCGCGTAACCATCGGATCCCAAACTCGAGCGACGTGCGCTGACTCGCTAAATATAGCGTGATTCAGCACGGCCGGCAGGGGTTAGGGGTTAGGAGGGGGAGGGGAGAGCTCCAAACGAGTCACTCGCCGATCCATGCGTGTTTGCGCGCTCGTGCGCGCACGAAAACCCGAAGGAAAAATCTTTCATCGCAATCGTAAAAACGAAAGTGGATTCTATTCTTTTCTCTCGGTCCGCCTCGACCCTCCCCCTCCGCCGCCGCCGCCGCCGCCGCCACTCGACTTCGCCCTTTATATCGCTCAATTTCGTAAATATAATCGTGACGGGCAGCCCGGCAGCGACTCTCCCCGCACCCCCAACCCCATCCCTCCCCCATCCCTCTCTCACCCTCTCTCTCTCTCTCTCTGGATCCGTCTCATCGGGGGAAAGGTGGTCGTCGGGGACGCGTGTCGCTGCACTTATCTCGGTTTATTTATTAAATGAAAATTAAGGCGGCGAAATAAGAAACGAGAACGATAGCTAAGGGCGACGAGGTGGGTTGGGGGGCAGAGGGAGGTAGAAGCCGATCCGGAAGATAGGCAGAGCGACTTGAATTACAGGCGGGGAGTATATTTTATACGGGCTTATACGCGCAATACTCGAGAGACTACATTTATTTTCTTATCATACTTATCAGGAGGAGAGCTTCGAGCCAGCCATCCACCCAGCCATCGACTCAGCTATCCAGCCAACCAACCAGCCAGCCAACCAACCAACCAACCAACCAACCAGCTAGTCAACCAGCCAGTCAACCAACCAACCAGCCAGCCAGCCAGCCATTAAAGCCGAAACGAGTGAGATAGTTCGGGATGGAATTTCTCCGGGTATAGAGGACGAGGAGGAGGAGGAGGAGGTGGAGAAGGATCCTCTACCGGCGGCATGAACAGCGACTCGGGTGCAATTCACTCTTTGAATACCCTTTTTTTCTCCTTTTCTCTTTCCTTCTTATTTCTTTGTATACACCTCCTCCTTCCTCCTTTCATTCTGCGCGCGAACACCCTGAAACGAACGAAATGACAGTCGTGATTACTCTTTCGCATTCCGTAACATTTCTTCTAGAACATTAAACTTCAATCCGAATCGCATTAACTGCCCCTGCTCCTCCTCATCCTCCTCCTCATCCTCCTCCTCGCCCTTAACCACCGTCCCGTCCCGTCCCGTCCCGTCCCACCCCTACCCCGAATAACCCCAATAACCCCCTCGCAATCCCCGAAGTTTCTTCTCCTTCAATGTTACTTTTTTTCTTTTTTACTTGGTTGCCTGGTTGCTTGGTTGCTTGGTTTGGTTGCTCGGTTGCTCGGTTGCTCGGTTGCTCGGTTATCCCTTACCCTCCTGCTTTTATCCACGACGGATAGAAGTAGAAAAATCGTTAAGGCTCAGGCTCGAATTTACCTACGATATAATAATAATAATAATAATAATAATAATACGACGACGAGGAGGGGGGCCGCTAATCGCACGCCCGCCATTGACCGTCATACTTCACAATTATATCTCGTAATTATTATTTTGACGTAATTGCGAGCTCGTTTCTCCCTCCGTTATATTCTAATTACCCACGTACACACATATATATGTATGTATGCATGAAAAGCGCTTCGAATGCACCGCGGATCTATGAAATGTAATAAATTCTGACGGACATTGTTTAATAATTCGTGAGCCCGAAACCCGTATAATTTCATAATATTTGTGAAATTAGTTCGATATTTAGTAAAAGCTTGGATGAAAATGTCCTTATTTGACGGTTTATTCGATAGGGAAGTCGAGACGAGTACGTATAAAATGACGTTCCCGTTGAGTTCTGAAGTTCCGAAGGTTATGTAACTCTAAGCCAATCTACCCTCGGCGAGCATTGTTTTACATATACGCCGACCGTCGACGATTATTGGGGGGGTTATTGGGGTTATTAGAGGCTGGCCGACTCTGGCCGACTCTGGCCGAGCACCATCGCTTGGGACTTGATATCTTGATATCTTACTCGCTCGTTCCAACAATCGTTCCGAAACGTGATAAGTGCAAGCGACTCGTCGATCCCACTGAGCCACTCCGCCGCTCTCTCTCTCTCTCTCTCTCTCACTCGCGTCTAAATCCGCGTAACGCTTCGTTTTGCAAGATAGATCGAACCGGTTCTTTTTTTTTTTTTTTTTTTTATTAGTCGATTGAAGGATTTCTTTAGTCGCTCGTAAGAATCCCTTTGCCACTGGGTAGATCTTTAGGGCCCTTAGCCTAGATCGCTCGAGTACGAGGTGAAGAAAGGGCAAAAAAACATTTTGCTCCCCGATGGAATATTTGGTGAGCTCGGTCGACAGACTGAACGAGTGAGCGAGTGAGTGAGGGGCGGGGGGTGGGAGGCGGAGGAGATGCCTTTGACCCGCAGAACGCTTAAGGAAGCAGGGAAATCGAAAGTTTCTCCGTTGTTGCGTGAACAGAAGTGGGTTAAATTTAATTGGTTTATTGCCAAGGGATAACGCCTCGGTCTACCTACGCAACGCCGTTACCCTCTCCCCCTCCGCCCCCTCCGTCACATTTTCTTTTTTCCCTTTTCCCCTTTATCCTTCTTCTGCTTCTTCATTTTGTTCTCTACATGCCGACGGCGGCGGTAGCGGCGGCGGCGGCAGCGGTAGCGGCAGCGGCGTCGAGGAGCCTGGCCCTCATTGCGAGAAATACCGGCTCATTATCCTCCCTCTCCCCCTCCCCCACCTCCCGGCGTTTCCCTTTCCTAGGATTTTAATGCACTGAACCAGTTTTCTCTTTTCGGCTTTTTACCAGCAGAGTTTCCTTGTTCTCTATCGGCGAGCGGACGAGGATTTCACTTTTTCTCCGGTTTTTCCGTGTTTTGACACCTTGACAGCCCGGCCGCCGGGATATCTCCCTGCGCTCCACTTTCCAATATTTAAATTTCTAATTCCAACTGTGAATTCCGAAGACCACCAACGCAATAACCCCCAATAAACCTACCGGTGATCTAAGAAAAATATATACGGGCTTCCTAATACTTAATACCCTCAATTACGCCGATAACCTCCCATTATTATTATTATTGATCAATATTTATTTATTTATTTATTTAACTTATTATTGCAATAGTCGGTGCGGATGGCTTCGATGCCGAGGGTAAGTCGATCATCGGGATTGTATAATAATCGAATGGAACGGAAGCCGAGGACGTTTTTCGGAATCGCCCCTTCCGCCTCGGCTCGTAAATAATTCGTAAAATTTTCAAGATCCAATCAATCTTATCCCTTAAAATGATGCACAAAAGACTCCATCGTGTGAGTAAGTAAGTAAGTAAGTAAGTAAGTAATAATAATTTATAGGAGCAATATAAGTGAAATGTATTACCATATTACGAAAAAGGGCAAAGTATTAATTGGCCGAGTACATAAGAAATTATACCAATAATAAAATAATGATTATTCTCTTCTACTGTTAACATGTTCCGGTGCTAATACGACGTACAAATCTCTCTCTCTCTCTCTCTCTCTGCTTTGTCTCTCTCTGCTTTATTGGATTGAAAATATTTGTCCAGTTAAAGCTGAGAAATTTACTGGCCACTCGTTCGTGAGAAATGCATTGCATTGCAGCTCACTCCTTAAGTCTATTTACTCACTTACTTACTCACTTACTTACTCAGAGTAATTATGACTTAGGACGATCGACGATTCTTTACTAATCAATCAAATAATCCGGAATATATTGAGAGGCAATATGTGTAGCGCAGGTAGGGTGAGAGCTTAAGCTTAAGATCGAGTCCTTCCTTTAACGCACTGCCATTGTCACGTTTTATTTTACCGGCCGTTTTACATTCGACGTTCGACGTTCACTTGACATGCGCACGCCGCTTCTTTTTTTTTTGCTTTACGGAGTACACGTGAGCCGTTGTGAGTTGTTGTGAGTTGCTGTTGTTGGGGTGTGGTGGGTGGGGTGGGGGGATGTCGGCGAAAAAGGTTACGGGATCGAATGTTTGTGAAAAATAATAATAATAATAATAATATCAGAGGCAGAGCCGAAGAAAAATTACGGATATAATTGTTTCGCGAGCCCACCTCGTGGTGGCACGTGCTGCTTGTGTGTATGGTGAGGTGGGTGGGGAGTGGGTAGGGGGAGAGAGGACGTCGACAAGGACGACGAGTACAAGCGCGACAAGAATAGAGTTTTTCAGTACCGAATAATAATTTAACGTTAACAAGAGTGTCTCGTTATTTCCCTCCGAGCAGTCGGACTCTTGAATATTTCTTCGGATATGAAGTGTTAACGTGTTTGCACATTATCCACCCACGTTTAGGGCTCGGCCTGGACACCTTCGTCGCTGCTCCCGCTGCCGTCGCTGCTCCCGCTGCTCTTGCCCTTGCGCCGACGATGGCGACGGCGATGGCGATGGCGATGGCGATGTCGATGTCGATGGCGGCAGCGGCAGCGGCGTCGGGAACCACCGTTCGTCGTCGTCCCTCCCTCCCCTCACCCCCCGCCCCGCCCAGTTACGAGGGACGATTTTTTTTTTTTTTGTTTTTTTTTTTTACCGGAGCTACGGACTACGGAGAGGAGCGAGGAGTATTCGCTGCAGCGGCCGGCGATGCGAAGCTCACTCGCACGGTGATTTAATGATTTAACCTCAGGTACACACTACAATTTTACAGCGCTAGAGTCCGGAGTCCGGAGTCCGGGCGCGAGAGCTCGCCCTCTTTCTCCCGCTCTTAACGACTGCAATATATTTACACGTGTATTTATGGCCGGTCTCGGGCTCTCTCTCTCTCTCTCTCTCTCTCTCTCTCTCTCTCTGGGAGCCGAGAGGGACGCTGCTCTCTTCTTACGTGTCTCTGAGGAGGCTCTCGTCTCTGAGGAGGACCTCGTCTCGGGCGAGCGCGCGCCCTCGCCCCTCGAAATTAGGAAGATTGCAAGGCTCCACGCCGTAGCGGCTCGCGCGCCCTTTAATCCGAACTTTCTGAGCGTAAGGAGTAAGAAGAGAAATGGATTTTTAATAAGCCCTCCGCTCGCGCTACATAATCCTTCCTCCACCTCTTTTTTCTTCCTCTCCAGCTGCTGCCGCTGCTCCTGATGTTCCTCCTGATGCTCCTCCTGCTGCTCCTCCTGCTGCTGCTGCTGCCTTCTACTTCTTCTTCTTCTTTTTTTATTAAATTAATTTTAATGTCCTATCTCGAACTGGCCCTCGCAAGAGAACGAGAGAGAGTGAGAGAGAGAGAGAGAGAGAGAGAACGAGTGAGAGAGAAAGGAATGCATCCGACTGACTAACCGTTCGAAAATGAACGATGATGATGTCTAAAATATAAACGAGTTTTGCGTAATGCCTGTCAGGAATGATACTTTAAAACTGTACTTATCTCCTAGTTTTATTTTATATATTACTCATCCCGGTAATTGGTCCCCCGGCCTCCCTCCCAAGCCCCGGCCTCCATTCCAAGCCCCGGCTCTGCCCCCACCCCCCCCACTCTGCAATGCCAAACTGCCATTACGAGCCCCTTTATAAGCATTTTATAATGAGCGCGATTATATTTCATTTACCGCCAAACTTACCGAGACTTTGCTTAATTTATGCCGACCGACCCATACTTACGCACACCTACACCGCACACGTAGCCCTTAATCGTGCCGTTTAAAAAATTACACTCCCTTTTTTTTTTTTTTTTTTCGGGCAACGGCTGCCCGGACCACAAATACGCTTGCTTCTTCCCCCCCCCCAAAGCTTTACAAATTCCTTTTGGAGAAACTGGTGGCGGCGGCGGCGGAGATGACGACGGCGGCGATGACGACGGGTAGGGTAGGAGAGAGACGGTCGGTAGGAGCACATATTATTTATTGTCGCAGAGGATGTGAAAATGGCGTCGTCTCGGGCTTAAAAGCGTCGCCTGTAAAGTGCGGGGGCAGGAGAGGTGGGCACGGGATCGTAATGGGGGGGGTGGGGGGGAAAGAGACGAGACGTAATACGTAATCGAGAGGTAAATCATCCGGGGCGCGTACGAGTTAGGGAAAATGCGACGAGATAAGCCGTGGCAGGGGTAGCCAGCCTCGGACGAAATTTCTTAATAAATCCCGGTAATCGCTACGGGCATTAAATACCCCGGCATTTTAAAAGAGCCGAGATGGGACGGAGTCCCGGCGAATGGGAAATAAGGCAGAGAGGCATTGCCGGATCGCCACACACCGTGAGAAGGAAAAGCACAATGGACCGGGGAGTGTGGGGGGAGGGTGTGGGGGGAGGAGGCGCCACTCCTACCTGTCTCGAGCGTCGCGTCGAGTCCCGCACGCGCGTCGGAAATACAGATGGAGACGGAAATAGGGGACCAGAGAGAGAGAGAGAGAGAGAGAGAGAGACGGGCTGACCCCACCCACCGGGAGGCCACGATATCATTCGCTGCTCAAAAGAGGAAGGAAAAGGGAAAATGTATAAGCAACTCCCAATGGGAGTCAAAATCAATCGGCGAGCATCGATTGCTTGCCACGACTACGTTAACTTTTAATGTCCCGTCCTACAAGACAAGGCCATTAGAGGGAGACGGAAGACCGAGCTGGACGGGACTAATCAACGATAATCCTTAAATCGAAATACTAATTAATACTGCTCGGCCATTGCCATGGTCCCCAATAAGCCCAATAACGAGGGAACGGAGAACTGAACGTGATTACAACAACAACAACAACAACAACAACAACAACAACTACAACAACGACTGAAGACGGGCAAACGTATACTCATCAAGGATTCGACAATCGTTGCGAGTATTTTTTTTGTAGAAAAAAAAAGAAAAAAAACAGAAAAAGAAAAAGAAAAAGAAGAGAAAAAAAAAAGATATCTATCTTTATCCCTCGGCTTGGCTTGTCTCTGGGATTCGAATCTGGACCCGAAATACATATTCTACCGGAGAGAGAGAGAGAGATAGAGATAGATAGAGATAGAGATAGATAGCATCTACCGCTGTAGTATAAATCGTCAGCCCGATGTGAATCATGCCTTTTATTAAGAATTCTTATTAAGCCCTGGAACGGAATATCGTTCCCGGATTCTTATAGGCCCCGGCGTAATATAACGGCCGGGAAGCGGCCATTATCGCCGATAAAATATGTATTTGCGTGGCCGATCGTATCCTTTTCCGGAATTACGGAATACGAGTAAGAAATTTTTGTATAAAATTCACGTAACCGGCGACGTCCGTGCGAGCCATTAAAAAAAAAAACAAAAAAAAAAAAAAAATTAAAATTTACAATGCCTTTCTAAAAAAACATAGTATTTTAAGCGCGAGCGTCCCTCTCGTAAGATATAATAAATTAAGAACGCCTAGACGTTTACGGATTCACCATTTCCCAATAAATTTATTATTATAAATTGTACTTTGAACCATCGATATGCTCCCTCCCCCCCTTACTTTGGATTTATAAACGTATAATGTTATTCGAGTTTGGCCGTTATCCGTTATAATAATTACCTGCCTACGCCCAACGACATGGACAACCACTTGTTACGGAGGAATAATACAAAAATGGTACGAATTTATTGGACTATCGGCCTCGAACAATGCGATTCCTAAAACAAACGTCAGAATCGAATAAATACTTTTTCTCGCCGCTCGGCTGCACCGCTCTTGTTATTATTATCACGGCCAATCATTACCATTATTTAGATCCTGATTAGAGAGCTGTATAAAGTTTTACGCCCCCGGTGCTGTCACGGTCAGCTGATGCTTGGCCTGCCGGCTATGAAAATTTTAACAGGGCGAATATTAAAAAACCCGTAATGTTCGAGACAATTCTCGTAAATTGACATTATAATCGCTATTTTTAAGCTCGCACGCTTCAAATTCGAAGCATTCGAAGCCCCTTCCTCCCTTTTTTTCTTCTTTCTGCTCTCGTTTGTTTCTCATTCATTCATTCATTCATTCATTCATTCATTCGTTTATTTATTTATCTATTTATTTAATTAATTTGCTTGCTCGTTTACTTACGCTCAATTGCCGTTTTGATTTGTTGGCGGTAAAAAATTGCTGTAAAAAATTGTCTATTCGTTCGAATAGGCTCGCGTATGGGTGAACCGACACAAGTCCCTCGATAATTAGGCTTCTTTCGTATACGTTTTATTTTATTTCGGCACAGCGTCGTTTGTAATTCTTCGTTTCTTGTAATTTCTTGTCTCGTCAAGTGCTCAATGACATTCTTCAAATTGTTTCAACAATACGACCGTTTGTCGCCTTCTCCTTGGCGCGTGTACATTATTTTCGGCTTCCTTACCTCGGCTTGTACGCTAAAAACGCTTATACGGCACGCGTGTATTGTGGGGTTATTGGGGGTGTTTTAACAGAGAAAAAAAAAAAAAAGAAGAAAAAAAAAAGATATCGTGATACCGGAGTATTGCATTGAGGAGAGGCGATTTAATTGGTAATCCATATATATATATATATATATAGGCGACGACGTATTGCCATGTAAACTTGATAAAAAATAAGTCGATCGTCCGATAATGTTTGGGGTTATTGGGTAATACAATGATAATATGATTGTTTAAGGGCCGTTTGTTGTTGTTATTGCTTCGTTGTAATTATAATTAGAGCGTATAAAGCATTTTTACAGCCGTATTAGAACGAATGTAGATTTACGTTGGTAAAATAAAATAAAGAGCCGCGTGCGTGAACAAAGACTTAAAATTATGTGTGAAACCTGTGCTTGATTTCAACTTGATAAATTAAACGGGATGGTCGCCTTTAATTTCTTTCACCTGGAATTCAATGCAATTTTTAATGCAATTTTTATTTATATCTCCTCACTGGCAATAAATAACCGACTTTTAATAGTTTATAAGACGCGTCCCGCCCGATAACTAAAAAAGATTAATTCTCTCTACGCGACCAACAAAAAAGCAGAGAAGGGTGGGGGGAGGGGAAACGTACGAAGGAGTGTCAATGAAATAATGTTTCTTAGTTAGGAGATAGGAATGGGAATAATAAAGCGCGGAATACATGAGGGGGGGCGGACGCGATACTTGCATAAGGACAAATAACTTTTAATATAATCCTCTTCTTCTTCTTCTTCTTAAGGCGTTGTTTTACCAATTTTACATTCTTGCGGTAAAAAGGAATGGCGATTTCTCTCTTTCTATTCATCGCAGTCCAGTCCCAGTCAGTCCAGTCAGTCCAGTCAGTCAGTATCCATCTCGTTTTTTAAGCTCCTTGTGCTTTGGTCGAAGCCCTTTGCTCTTCATCTCCCGAGCGGATTAGCCGAGGAATTTAAAGGCTCCCCTAAACGCGCACAGATGCGGGCCTGACAGCTTTCTCTCTCCGTCGCGCGTCTCCCCCCCCCAGGCAAGCCAAGTCTATCTCGCTCTCTCTCTCTCTCTCTCTCTCTCCCTCGGAGGTTCTCCGGGTCCTCCGGGTTCTCCTTACCGCCGACAGGATTGGAGAAAAGGAATACGAGGAGAAGGAGGAGGAGGAGGAGGAGGAGGAGGTCCGAAGGAAGCCCTGGTAAGAGTGGCGGTGGAGGCGGGCGGGCGGGAGGGAGGGCGGGGTGCCGGGGAGACGGGCCAAAGTACCGTGGAAGGATATCGAACGATTCACCGATGGCCGAGGAAAAAAAAAAAGAAAAAAAAAAAAAAAAAAAAAAAAAAAAAAAAAAAAAAAAAACGGAGAGAACAAGACGACGACGACGACGACGAAGAAAAAGAAGAGTGCAAGCAGGGCGGTTGGGGAGGGGGGGTGGCGGCGGCGGAGGCGAAGCAGGGGCGGGGCGCGGCGGGTCGTGGGGCGGAGGAGCAGGGGGCAGGGAGATGAAAGAGAGGGACGAAAACGAGGGAAGAGGCGAACGAGCGAGCATCGTTGCCGAGAGGTAGCCTGCCGTGGAAAAACGAGTCCCGAGGAGGGCAGAGGGAATTTCAGAGGAGCAGAAGGGGGTGGAGGAGGAGGAGGAGGATGAGGATGAGGAGGAGGAAAGAGAAAGAGGGTCGGAGATGCCGAGAGACGGCACTAAAATAAGAACGAGGAATGAGAAGATCCCGCGAAGAGATAACTGTGTAAGTGGAGACTCGCGCTATACGTGTATGGGTAACTGTAAAAGCCGTATCTTTCGCTAAATTTTAATGACGTTTCTGTTTGTTGGATGGAGAGAGGAAAGAAAAAAAACATTACTTATATATATATATATATATATATGATGCGCGCGATTACATGCGCCCAGGTATGCGTACCCATGCGTACGTGTATACGTGTCAGTATCAAGCCATAGAGCCGCTTTTAATTTACCACCAAGAGCCATCATTTTTTAGAAACTCGCCCCCTCCCCGCTTTTTTTTTACAATAAATGCAACGCGCGAAGCAACGCCGAATATGGGAATAATTTTAATCGGATAGGTCTCCTAAAGTCATCCGCCGCCCCCAGGGAATTACCCTCCATCCCTCCATCTCATCTCTCTCTCTCTCAGTCTCTCTCACACAGACACGCGCACGCACACACGCGCACCGTTAAATTCTAATGAAATAAATCCAGGTGAGATACGTGAGCCCTAAAGATTTTAACTGGCGACGAAAATCTCTAGGATCGTCGTTATAAAGCTTCTCCAAGCCCAATATTCTCTGGCCCTCGAACGCTCCCTAAACCATTTTAATGCCGGATTAATGCGTTTTCCCGACGCTTTCGTGAAAAATATAAAAAAAAAAAAGAAAAATCCGTTAGAATTAGCAATGACGCCGAGACGTTGTGCCCTTTGCCATCGACTATATGAATTGTATTTGCGATCGTAGGCAGACGCGCGTATCAAGGTAAATGCAGGTAAACGTCCTGCTGCTCGGCCACGGCTACTGTTACGTTATACGGAATAACCCCTCGTAACCTAACCGGTGCAACCTCTTCCCTACGTAGTTCTACCAGTTGACAATATAATCAACAAAGTACCCGCGACTCTGTCCAATGAAATCCTTCCTTTTCTGATCCTGATGAGCTGAAGATTAGCTGAGACATTGGGGTTATTGGATCGCCGAGCATTCCGTCTACGAGGCTAAAAATTGTCCTGGGGGGGTGGTGGGGGGCAGGAGGAGGAAGGAGGAGCGCAAGGTGTCGCGCATCCTCGTGTCGCATCCGAAGACGGCACTCCGTCGTCTCCGTCGGAAGGCATCGAGTCATCCGACTGTAAATACGTGTGAATGCGCGATCTATCGCCTGGCTACGTGAACGCGTCTATAGATCTTTTGGCTGGATTTAAAGATGAAGGCTAATCGGCGCTGTTGGGTAGGAGAGGTAGGATCGAGTGCACGTATTACGATATTATAATAATTTTGTCGGTATCGTAAAGCCTCGACGTCGCCGCAGCGGCTAACGATTATTCAAAATCCTCAGGCTTTCTACGAGCTGAGCCGAGCAGCGACTCGCGCTACGTGTTGTTGTTGTTGTTGTTGTTGTTGTTGTTGTTGTTGTTGTTGTTGCTGTTGCTGTTGCTGCTGCCGCTGCTGCTCCAGCAGCACGGGCCACCATGGCTCTCGACCCTCCCCCTCCACACACACGCGCACGCACGTCCTCCTCCTCCTCCGCCCAACCCCCGACACCGCGCTCAAAAAGTATCAGGTTCGCGCGGTGTAATGGGAAAATCGGAGGGCTCGCGGTTGCGTCGGTGATGGTGGTAGCGGTGGTGGTGGTGGCGGCGGCAATGGTGGTGGCGGCGGCGATGGTGTAGTGGTGAGCGGTGCGGAGCGGAGCGTTGGAGCGCATTCCGATATATCGACTGGTGGTCGTCCCTGCCACCGACTCGTGGCTGCCCTCGTAGATGGGAGCTTGGCGAGGGTGGCGGAGGGGCAGGGAGGAGAAGGGAGGGTGTGGTGGGTTGGGGGGTCGGGGGGAGAGCGCCGGGGACGAGAACGGAGGAGATACGACCCGAGGCTGCGACGGTAGCATTTACGGCCCTTGCCAGCGTGAATATTTATGCCTCGTCGACCATCATTGTCTATATAATGGACGATACGGCCCAAGAATAAGGATAAGTGAGCCTTGTGACGCGGCGAAGGTGGTGCGAGTCCCGGACGCGCACTCCAGCGCACGCACTCTGAAAGAGGAACCTCACCGCCACCGCCACCGCCACCGCCACCGCCACGGCTCTGCAATTGGCTTGTTCCTACCGCTTCTTTATCTCCTCCTCCTCCTCCTCCTCCTCCTTGTCCTCCTTGCACCACTACCACCACCATCACCACCACCACCACCACCACCACCACCACCACCACTACCACCACCAGCAGCACCAGCAGCACCATCACGACCGCCTGTGCCCCGGCACCGCTCCCCCCCCCCCAATAACCACCCCGCCCCTCTGGCTCTACGGTCCTTTTGGTTTTGTATGCTGCTCTTTGGGCCGAGGCAGCGTACATCGAAACGCCCATATATAATGCACGGCAGACGCGGCGGATCCCGTCGGGACGGTATCGCGCGACGCCTCGGCTCGTCCTTCCCTCCGTCCGTCGGTAGGTGGTAGCCGTGGTCGTCGGGCCGGGGAGCCGGGACGGACGGGGCTCTTGTAGATTATCGCGAGGGCTCGGTGAGACAAGGCCCCGGCTAAATCACGCAGCGCCTTAAATCACCTTTGACTCTGCTGAATCGAGGAAGGCCCTCTCCCGGATCCCGGTCCCGAGAGTCCCCGCCCTCACCGACACCGTCGCCACCAACACCGTCACCACCGACACCACCGCCACCACCGCCACCGTCGGCACCACCGACACACCGCCACCACCGTCCTCGTCCGGATAATAAAAATCTAGGCCCGAGTCCCCCCGTCCGGCGTCCGTGGCGGCTTCGCTCCACCCTGGCTCTCGTGGCTTCCCGAATCCCGATTCCGAGAACGAGCCGCTGCCAATCCCACGGCTCTCCGTCGGCCCCTATTCTATATACCAATATCTATATAGCAACGGGCGGAGAAAATGGATGTTTCGTATGTCCGTGCTGCCCGTGGTATCGTGCGGTCGGCACCATCCTCAACATCGTCATCGTCATCGTCATCGTCATCGTCATCGTCATCGAGACTAGATCTTCGCCGGCCACGTCCTCGTTATTATTATTGCTTGATGTCGCAAGCCGTCGTCGTTACCTTATCAACCGAGCGTTATTTGCCAACCGAAATGTCAACTTCTTTCTGTTCGTTAACCACGACTGGACACGGCTTCCCTCTCACCCCACCCCGACCCCGTCAATCCCTGTACACCTACGAGGTGTTAGCCGCGAGTCGGGGGATGAGAGGAGTGGCTCTGCCCTCGGTCCATCGTCTTTCGAGTTCATCTACACTCGACAACAAGAAAACGTCTCTTAATAATTCTTCCGCCCCCCGCCCCCCCACCGGTGACTCCCGAACTGAAAAGAACGGTAAAAGAAAGGAAATAGAGAACGAGAATGAGAGGGAGGGAGAAAAAGAAAAAGAAGGGAATTGATTTATTTCATATTCGAGCGCTTAACGCCCTCGTTCCTATCAAACTAATTGCTCGGCTTAAGTAGTAAACGAAACCGAAGCTCTTATTTATTGTGTTTACAGTACGGAAAAGCTTAACCGACAACATAACCAACCCTCCCGCCCTCCCGCCCTCCTAACACAAAATGTACATTATATAAAGTCGCGTTACGTTTGGAATATCGCGTTGACGAGGATGGAAAGTAAAGGAAACGTTCTTATGATCATTCGGCCCTTCCTATTGTCTTTGTTGTCCTCGTCGTCGTCGTCGTCGTCGTCGTTGTTGTTGTTGTTGTTGTTGCCGCCGCTGCCGCTGCTGCCGCCGCTGCTATAACAGCGCGTTATATGCTCATTGAGGTGACGTAAGCCCCAACGACTCTTATATAACGGGCTTTATACGTGCCTTAAAAGAGCTCTAAACCGTAATCTTTTACAAATTTAATGATAAAAACCGAAAAGCGAAGGGTTATTGGGGGACGTGGGGGGGACATGCGACCTGCCGAAACAAGCGAGCAGCGGGAATAATTGTGTTGCCTTGATCTTTAATCCTTTAAGATCGCCGCGGAGGACAATGACTGAATGAATTCATAAGACTCGAAGGGCTATTTTGGGAAGAATCGCACCGATATCCCAGGTGAGCCAGGTCAAAGGTTACCTGTTGTTAATTACGAATAAGCCCCGATCCACCCACCAACCCACCCACCCATCGGGTTTATCGGGCTTATCGGGACTGTCGGAGTTGAGAATCGCTATTTACTTAATAAGGCCTCGAAGAGTGAGAGAGGGGTGAGAGAGAGAGAGAGAGGGGGGGAGAGAGAAGAATAAATTACGTATTAAATACGGCAGGTGAATTGGAGAGGTCGTTCGCCTCCGAGTTTTTCGATTCCGCTAATTTTCGCACTCGATAAATACCGGCTACGTTCAATCCCAATAACCCCAGTAACCCCAATAACCTCCCCCCTCACCCCTCGGACATCCCGCGGCTGTACTTGAACGCTTGAGGCCTTAATTACCTATATAAGACCTTTCACAATGTACGGCATTATTAAATCGAATGGCGTTATACGCGGCCTCGCCTCCATTCTACTTTATTGTCTTATATAACCGAAACGGTTAAAAAAGGCGTCGGGGGGGGGTGGAGAGGGGGTTCGAGAAGAGGTAATTCCCAATAACATTGTTCGAGTCGACTTAGGACGAGTCGGGGTTATTGGGGTTATTTTTCTCCACGCGTTATCCTACGGAATTACAACCGCGTTAAAAATAAGCAGAAGAAGAAGAAGAAGAAGAAGAAGAAGAAGAAGAAGAAGAGGAAGAGGAGGAAGAAGTAAAAAAAAAATAAAAAGTATATCGCGAGGAAAATATGAATAGCGAATAACGGCCTTGGGTAATTAGCGAATATTTACGGGATAGCGGGCTGAGGGAAATCAGAAGGCGCAGCTCTCGCCGTTAATTTACTATGTTTTTTTAATAAATAAATAAAGCGAATCGCTTCGGTCGGCTACGAGGTGAGGACGAACGGACGGACGGATGGATGGAAGGAAGGGGAGCGAGTGGGAACGAGTGGGACGAGTAACGAGACATTCCTTGTAACAATAAAAGTCTTCGTTCTCGCTGAATTTCTTTTATTTCTGCATCTTTTTTTTTGTATTTGGCCGGTCTTGTATATTCCGTACTCTTCGTCTTTGCTTAATCAAAGGCTATTGGGGGTTATTGGGGTTATTGGGGTTTTGTTTTTTTTTCTTGTTTTTTGTCGTTGTATTTTTAAAGGGAAAAAAGGAAAAAATAGAGGTGGTGGTGGTGGTGGTGGTGGAAGGGGGGGGGTGTTTTTGTCGGGTTTCCAGCAGTAGATCCAAGGTGAGAAGTAAAAATAGCGCTCTCGACGGAGCACGTGTTCCGTGGCGGGCAAAGCCGCGAGGGGGCTTATTCGCCCAAGGGGGGAGGGGGCGGGGGTCCATAACGCTCGCGGGCGCACGTACCGTATGCACTATAAATTGCAGCAGGAACGGGCAGACAAAAAGTCCGCGAACTGATCGAGGTATAATAACGAGAGGAGGTCACGCGGCACATCTCGCTCGTGCATTCGATTATTGTCGCGGCCGTATAACCGGCAATACCCGGCAATGCCTCCCTCCTACCTAAAAAGAGTACCCCGACCTGCCTGGGGTTATTGGGGGGGTTATTGGGGTTGCGGAAGGGGGTCCGTCGTTGTCGTTGGCGTCGATAGTGGACGCGCCAGAGTCCACGAGAGCGCGGGGTGGCCTCGTCGACGGTCGAGGGCGGTGGAGGTGGAGGAGGTGGAGGAGGTGGAGGAGGAGGAGAGCGCAATCATCACCGCGGAAGCACCTCTTGAGTTATACGACAACCAACAACCTAGCAGCAAGTGGTTGCTACGAACACATTGGAGCGAGCCTCTAAAGAGACTTTATTTAAGGGGCCTTTGCCCGAGCTATGTGTGTCTGTGTGCGTATGCGCGTGACTTTCTCAGTTGAGCCGCGTGGCCGCTGCTCCCTTCTGCCCTCGGGGAAGACCGTCGTCCGTTGAGTCCGTCGTCCGTGGACTCCAACGGTCTTCCTGGTCCGATAGTTGCGCATCTCGCGCCTCCGTTCCCGACTTCCTCCTCCTCCTCCTCCTCCTCCTCCTCCTCCTCAACCTCCACCTCCTCAACCTCCACCTCGACCACCGTCGTTTCTTTTTTCTCTCCTCGGCCGCAAGAATGAGCATCCGCCACCGCCACCGCCACCGCCACCGCCACCGCCACCGACATCGACACGGACAACTCCAGCGACAGCGACAGCGACACCGACGCTACCCACCGGAGCGGAGCCAACCCGACTCCGACCCACACGCTCCATTTTCATGACGAAATGTCCTGGCATTCATATGTATATTCGTCCGTCGATCTCTGCCGGGGCTTCTAGGAAATATTTTCGAGCCCTAAACCGCTGGAATTTATTGCACCGCGCGGCCCCGTTCCCGTCGGGGGGATGGAGGGGGTAGGGAAGCCACGCTGAGACGAGGCTCTCCACTCGGCTGCCGAGGCAGGATCGCGCTCACGTGATCCGAGATACTCGGCGACGAGTTATTCCGGGGACCCGTTACGCGCTCCCCGGTCCCTTTCATTCCCCAATAACCCCCCAATAACTCCCCAATAACCCCCAATAACCCCCAATAACCCCACGGGGAACCGCTTCCTGGGGGGGGGGGGGACGGTGATCCGGAGTCGTCGGGGATCGGTCTCGCCGGTGCTGGACGAATCGATCCTCCTCGGCGAAAGGCGAGGGACAGAGCCCGAGGATGATTGCGTACACGGGCGGCGGAGTCGGTCTCTCGTCTGGCGTCTGGTTTCACGTGTTAATAAATAGCCAGGTTATTACCGGCAAGCTAATTCCCCCCTCCCCCTCACTCTTTTCGTTTAACGAAGCTAATTATGACGGACATAAATGTAAGCGTTCAATTGTTGTGTATACAACGTGCCCTCCTCGCGCGTGCCCCCTGTCCGCCACCGCCACCGACGCCCCCTCCCTCCCTCCCTCCCGACGCCCTTCCGCGCCACCGCCACCACCGCGCTCCTACCGCCATCGCCACCGTCGCCACCGCCACCGCTGCCGGTACCACGCGCTCGCGTAATACATCGTACGTAGGTGTCTCGTGGTTGGTCCGCGCCCCCGCACCCCATGCGAAATTATTAATATTTCCCCGGTCGGGTATCTCCGTAAATTAAATAGATATTTGATCCAGGCCGACGATCGGTCACGCCCCCTGCAGACCCGTCTTTTCCGGATGGAGATTTTTCATTTCGAGTGCGTTCGTGGGTGAGGGGGGGGGGGCGGTGTGCGGAGGGCGGAGGGCGGAGGAGTGCGTTTGTGCGTTTGCTTATGTATGTGTGTAGAGAGAGAGAGAGAGATTGGGTTGGGGACGAGCAGCTAGAGGGTGAAATACGGCTCCCCGTTTTACGATACTTATCGACGCTCAGTGCTTGGCGAACCATAAAGCCAACGTAATTCATACGGATTACCTTTGTTTTTACAACGACACCGACTCTGCCCAGAATTATTCTTATTGTTATACTTGTCGCTGCTGCTGCTGCTGCTGCTGCTGCTGCTGCTGCTGCTGCTGTTGATGCTGTTGATGCTGCTGCTGCTACTACTACTACTACTACTGCTGCTGTTGTTATAGTTGTCGTTGTCGTTGCGACGACACTTTCATGGCAGAGGGGGATCGCGAGGGCCGCGTAGGGATCGAAGGGACGTAACGGGGCCGCGTTTGCGGGGGATTTCGATGAATTTAGGAGCCGCGGAGCCAAGAGACGAGTCGTGAGCCGAGCTCCCGTGATGAACTGCAGAATTTTTCAATGTCCAAGCAGTACGGGACGACGTTGGGAACGCGGGGTGCGCTCTGTTTGCTCATCTCATTACCACGGATCCACGGCAAACACCTGCGACGAGCATTCCCGGCGGCTTCTTTCGACGACGACGACGACGACGACGACGACGACGACGACAAAACAAATTCTCTCCGTCTCTCTCTCTCTCTCTCTCTCTGTGACCAGAGTCTCTTGGACAGAGTTGCCAATTGGTTTCGAGGCTGTGTCATCCGTATTTTCGTATACGAAAAGGCTCGAGTCACTCGGTCGCCGAGACTCTTTATTGTCTAATTCCGACCGAGAGGACCAGCGAGAGCCTCATTCTTCCTATTCGACTAGTTATTTGCCTATGTTCTATCAGCAGTTGCCCAAAACCTTAATAACGAACGATCCCTTCCGATTCGCGGTCGGCCCTTCGACCCGCGTCTATCCTGGTCGGTCTCCGCCTCCTACGTTTACCCGATATAATTTCATAATTCATCGTAAGGTTACGTAAGGTAAGGTAAGGTAAGGTAACGTAAGGTAATGATCCTGAAGGCAAAGGTATTCCTCTTACGGATCTTAAAATAACCCCTGTGGCTCGAATCCTCGCTAATAATTCAGTATTTATATTATACGTAAGCGCCGAGAGCGTCAAGTTACGCAAGCGTTTTATTATCATCAAGGAATACTACTACTACTATACGCGCGTACCTTTCGTCCCGCGCAGCCACTGCCCTCTACGTGCCCCCATCTCTCACCCGATACCGCACGCCGATAGGGTAGGGAATATCATTACGCTACCTTACCGATCGCCGCTCATCTCCACCTATGATTTTGCATTCCCCTTACCGACAACCTCCACTAAAATCTTCTCCCGACAATTACATGCGCTCTCTCTCTCTCTCTCTCTCTCTCTCTCTCTCTTTGTCCCAATCGTCTCTCTGCGGGTACGTGTCGTCTCATTTACCGAGGATCGGACTCATCGGACAGCAGCGTGCAAGGTAAGTCCTCGCGTATTAGCGTTGCTCGAATGATAAACGATCGACGTTGGCGACGCAACGCGTGAAACAAAGTAGCAGAAATAAATATTGAAAAACAACATTTCTTAGGATATTTGTTGAAACGTTTAATTTCGTTTAGTTTCGAACAGAAGCTTCGGTTATAAAGTATACCTTCGTACACGCGACAGAACAATAAAAAGACTTTTTCTTTTTTTCCAATCGTCCTTACGAATCTGCTGTCGTTTCTTTCTTTCTTTCTTTCATTCTTTCTTAAGTATATACCGCATAGGACGCAGGCATAATCAATCGACGCGTGCACGTATACGCTTTAATTATAAAGTAATTAATTAATTAATTAATCATTATTCTCGTTTCGTTTGCTTTTTGCTTTGCTTTTTAGCCCATAGATCCTCACTAAGCTCTGCAGTAGAAAATTTTGTTTACATTTAAATATGAGAAATTGTTTAAAATATTTTATTAAAAGGCTACATAAATATATGTATATATGTATATATATATATATTGTTGTTGTTGTTGTTGTTGTTGTTGTTGTCGTTCAAATTGATAATACAAAATCCTTAAAGTCAGTGTATCTCGTTTTCAGTCATGCTTCGTTGCCTGACAACAGTAAGACACTTACTTAAATAATAATGAAGTAATAAAAAAGGTTTTGATAAATGTTATCAATATTTTTAAATTTATTACACATAATTATTCATTCAATTTTTCGGTGTAGTAGATGTTGTAGAATTCGCATCGCCGGTCTAAAAAAATTTAAACAACATATATTGTATGCATGCGCGCGTGGCGATCAATGTGATTGTATTATGGGTAAAAATTGTACGAACGCCATTGCCAGCGGGGGCGATTCTTAATGTCGCGTTGACATTGGGGTCGGTGCCGTTCGCCGGTAAAGTCGAGTTGCCAGGTGCGCCTGCCTTCGGTCCATCCATTGGCGACAGGGTGGATACGAGGTTCGTAACGGCTGCAAAAAAAAAAATAAACATACGTATTCTTATATTTGCTCGCTACGTAGCAGATGCGGTTTGAGCCGGCTCCTGGCAGCGGGCACGAGAGCTCTAAACGCAAATAACGTCAATTTGTCTTTACTACCTTGTAAAGCCCTGCCCAATATATTACCCAAAATTGCGCTAATGTATTTTAATAAGCCTCTACGCTCGCCCATGCTCTCTATACTCTCTATACTCTCTCTCTCTCTCTCAACGATTCCCATCCTTCATTTATCACCGAGTCAATGAAATACAAAACTTCATTTGTAAGAAAGAAGAAGAAGAAGAAGAAGAAGAAACAGGTTTGCGCCGCGCCCCTCCCCCCCTCGCCACCCCTTACTGCATAGCAATGTAAGGACTTACTTCGGTCCGTTAAACGTTACGAATATTAAAATAATAATATTTACAATGATAATAATAATAAGAAGAGGAAGAAGAAGAATAAATGATAAATAATAGTATACAATCTGTTGATATGCGTTGAGAAATGTGTAATAATGGCCTATGTGTTGAAGCGTGAAAATGTACGTTTTAATGCCGATTGCTTGGAGATTGATGGATAAGGTCGTCGACGGGCAGGCAGGTGGCATTACAGGAGAATCAAATTAATCTAATTGAATGCAGCATTACTAATGAATATATGTTATTATAGCAACGGTTATATTAACGTTTCTTTGTTTTGCAATATTTATTATATATTTCCCGGCCACCTTAGGCATCGGAACTCCAAGCGTCAAAAATGATTACCGAAACGTATTTACGATTCATTCCCCCACCCATACCCATACCCATACCCATACCCATACCCATACCTATACCTATATATAGATATTGTTTTATAATGTACTTTTTAAAGGATTGTTTTTTTTTGTTTTTTATTATTATCATCGATATTAATTCGTTTTATGCCTACGATCTGCTTAAGAATTTAAGTTTGATATTTTCAATTTAGAGTACAGTATTTATAAGAAATGTACGTGTAAAGAGTTATTAGTTTTTAGTCCGAGCATAGAAGAAAGTTTAAGAATTTTCGGAATTAAAACGATTATAAGGTTGGCCCGTATTTTTCATTTCCATTTCAACGATTTTATTTATTATTTTAAGAAATAAAAAATTGTAAAATAGGTCATGTTCTCTCACTCTCTCTCACTCTCACTCACTCTCACTCTCTCTCTCACTCTCTCTCTTATGTTCTTGTCGACACGAATGTGTGAGTTACGTGGGTCCCGATAAGTGTATAATGGATGGAACGAATGCGACAGTGACAGTTATTATATAAACAGTTTGGTCCATTTAATGCTTCGTTATATGTTCTGAAGGACTCGTAAAGTAGCGCGAACGAATTATTAGAGAAATTTCGTCGCCGACGTTGTTTTATATTATATTTATCGCTCGTTGTTTATTATAAATAATTACCAAGGCCACGAGTTGCGATAAGTATCTTTATATCGTAGGCGCATTAATTTAATAACACGATACTCAATTATCCTTTATGGATTACAACGAGCATGCAATACATTCCGGATTAAAATCAAATGTCCCTTCATGCGTACGGAGAAAATACATTCTCACGTTGACGTTAAAATACGTTTTTTCATACATTCTCCGTACGCTTAACAAAAATCTGTCCCAACGAAATAACAATATATATTAAGATTTGTACTTGTACGCTCCCCCCCCCCTTGTAACTTCCGAGCCTTGCCGAGCCGACTTTTTCATTCGTATACAGAATAATATTTTATCAACCACGGCTTTCATCTAGTAAATATAATATAATTAGCGTACGTGCTAAGTGTCGATTGAATTAAATAGTAAAGGGACGCTTCGTTAAATAAAAATGAACGCGTTAATCGTCGTTGCTCTACGTTGACGTTTACGTAAATGAACAGGTCGATTTTAATACTTAGTTCAAGAGAATATCTTTTTCATTTAATTACTTGAAACGATTATAGCGAAATCGAAGATCTAAATTGAAAGAAAATATCGAAATGGTTGAATGAAATCAAAATTCTCACTGGGCACTACTTATGTTCATTGTCATGGAACTTCGTATAGGAAACATTTCCAATACATAATTCGTATAAATAAACGTAATAAAGTTGACGTTGTATTTATTATGGCAATTAGATGTTAAAGGGGATATCGGGTTAATATTAATACGTATGCGTGAATACGTTGTTTCCCAAAGGACGCGAGGACTGACACGTGATTGACGGTAAAAATAGAAGACGGTAATCGAGGACAGAAAATTTGTTTTTATACCCTTAAGAGCCACATATAAACGAACGAACGAACGAACGAACGAATGAATAAAAGTAAAAAGACAATTTTAATTGCGACAAGAGGGTGAAATAAAATAAAGAAAATAAAGAAAAAAAATAGATTAATGAAGAAATAATGAAGAAATAAGGAATGGAGAGCGTATAATTTTATACATTTTTAATACTTACCAATTGCATACGTAATCAACACAATCATGTAAATTTTCAACATGTTTAATTATCACAGAATATTCCTGCGGATCAAATAAAGTATTGCAAATGTGGCCTAGTAGTTATGCACGGCAAACTTATATACTTTTTTTATCTTTATTGACTTTGCGGTAAATAGTGATACAGCAGCATAAAACGATACGAAATGAATTTGTGCCATGAAAAAATCTATAAAATATGATTGTAATTCTTTCGAAGCAAGCGAAAAGCGAATTAAAGATTCGAATATAATTTACGTTTCTTAATTGCGAAATACCCATTCAATAATAAAGGGATCGAGACAACTTTTTTTTCTTTTTTTTCTTTTTTTTTTCTTTTTTTTTATACAAATAACATTAATCGCAATATCCTCTAAGCGCATTTGTTGTTGTTGTTATTATTAAAAAAAAAAAAAAAAAAAAAAACAACAACAATCGCTTCACGTCGGCCCACTCCCCTCTACTCTATATAATAATAATAACAATAATAATAAATAATAAATAATAAATAATAAATAAATAATAAATAATAATAATTACGACGACAACAATAAATAATAATCACGATAAATAATAATTGCAATAATAATGATATGAGCGATAACGACGTAAGGATACGGGGAAAGGAATATATTGGATAGACGCTTTCCTTTTTCTTTTTTTTTTTTTTTTTTTTGCCTCAAATCTCCATCATTTCTGGACAATATGTGCGTGTGCGTGTGCGTGTGCGTGTGCGATCATTTGTGTTATTATTCGTTGGATGTTTTTAACGAGCATATTATCGAGCCTAAGCATACTAGCATAGAGTTTGGCCGGGTCCGAGTAATTCTTGAGCTCGATCGAATGATTCGTTTATTGAAAGAATATCGATCGGACTGGAGAGAAGCCGCGTAAGAATAATATTCGCGATCGCGGACAGAGGAATCCTTCGGTTTTCTTTTTTTTCTTTTTTCTTCTTTTTTCTTCTTTTTTCTTTTTTTTTCTTTTTTTTCTTTTTTTTTTTTTTGCAATTCCGGCACTCTTAATGCCGACAGAGAAGTAAAAGAAGAAAAATCATAAAGCGAATGGAATGGTGATGGATTTTGGATCGATTGTATTATTATTCATTACGCTCGATGGTCATTCGGGGTCTTTTAAATCCTGTCGATCGATACGTCACGCGTACGTATAAAAAAAGCGTTGCGGGCCTCGAGCTCGCCAATCGACACGACACGAAACGAAACGACACGAAACGACACGAAACGAAACGTATAAATTAATTATATTAATCGTCTCCTGCTGACAAACGGCCGTTGCATAGGCCTGGCCGCCGACACCGCCGCCGCCGCCGCCGCGGGCTTTTATTGCGGACGGATTAATGAAGAAAAAGAAAAAAAAGAAAAAAATGACAAAGACCAATGTGATAATAAATCCGTGGCTTCGCTTCTCCGAAACATCGATAAACGTTAAAACGTTAAATGTCTCAATCCACTCGGACGTTTTTATATTTATTAATTGCCATACCGGTACCGAGCCGAACAACAAAGATGAACGTTCCCCAAGAGTCGATTCTAAGAATTGCCGTGGCTCAACGTAACCAACCCTGGCCGTCCACGATACTTTTATTATCTATACGCATGTATATATTATTTTTAGTTTTTTCTTTTCTTTTCTTTCTTTTCTTTCTTTTACGAATAAAAGGATGTGGAAAATCCAAAATGAACGGCTTTTCCGGCAACTGTCGTCCGTTGCCGCGCTTCCTCCTGGACGACGTCGATCCTCGGCTGCTACCCGAATACGCATACGTAACGTCATTTTTCATAAATACGCCGAGGAATAAGCGAGTCCTTTGGTTATATCGATGACAGTCCTCGTATTTGCCTCCTCATTTTAATTAAGATAAGATTGCTTCGACGTCACCGAGCCGTATTACCATCGTCGGGCGGGTCGGGGGGTCAGTGGGGGGTCGGGAGGCGATATTGGAATTACGCGTTCGATAATCAAGCGCGTAGAAATTGTTAAATAAAACGTAAGGGTTCGGTCGAGTGAATGTTTGCTCGTGGAATAATCGACGAATGATTCAGGGTTGACATAAGTGACGAGGTAAGCGTTTTAAGCGCTTTAAGCGTTTGATTTAACGCCTCGAGGCGGTAAAAGCTAAAAGCTTTTACGAGTCAATATTGGACATTCCCGTTCTTGGATATATATTTTTTTTTTTCTAAGCACAAACGCTTTTGCCGACAATATTCTCTCTCTCAAAATAAAAGGTAATGCAAATAATAATGCCCCTTCTGGGCTCCAGGGGGTTACGTACTATAGCGAATCATGTATTTTCGTTTGCCTCTCGTCGACGTATCGTCCGTCACGTCGCCTCGAGGAAGGCCGAATGATGACGAGAGAAAGAAGAAAAAACATCTACTACGAAATTGCCGAAAAAGGTTGATCGATCCTTTTTTTTTCTTTTTTTTTTCTCTTTACCGTGACCGGGGGATAGGGATAAACTCCTTCGATCCATCCTTACTCGTCAACTCGTAGCCGAGTACGGCGCGAGCGTACGTATCAGCCTATTTTTTGTTGCTATTATTGTATTGTTCCTATTTCCCCCCTCCCCCTCTTTTTTTCTTTCCTTTCTTAGAAAACGATCTACGCAGCCCCGAAGCGACGAAGTATTTTATCGGCCTTACGCTATCGCTGAATTATTGATTTCGTCTTTGGCAGTCGGCAGGTAATTTGCAATGTACCAGCGGTTATTGGGATTCGGCCGACTCTGCTTATTTATTAGTTAGAACAAACGGCTAATAGATTGGAGAATACGTGGAAAGCCAGGTGTTTTACCTCGGCGATCGCTACGCTCGTGACTAAGGCATTCATTTACGCGCCAATGCCGCACAATACACTCTCAGAGCTGCAATAACTCCTCCTGCTTACATAATAACCGCCCGCTTTATATATACATATGCATATATATATATGGCTACGAGCCGTAGTAACCACGTGGTGCTTGGTATTCCGTAGGTAGGACTCCTTCGCGCATAACCCCAATAACCTCCGTCGAATCCCGTAACGCTTCATCCAATCCACGAAGGGCAACGTGTCTCCCATGGAAATACGCCCTCGATACGTGGATTTATTAATGCCACCGCCAACCCTCCGAATAACCTCCGCCCCTCTCTCTCTCGGGGAAAATATACTCAAATTCTCTCAAGTTAGTCCATTTACGTATTTCACCTCGCGTGCATTATAAATACTTCGTGTGCGTTTAAAGCCACGTGCAATGACGACGAGCCAACGTGGCAGCTTACGGGTATTCGACTCCTTCGAAATATTAACGCTACATACAGGGCTACGACATAATAATTAATAATAATGATGAACCAACGCAATTACTCCTAAGTTATGATTTAAATTAAATGCCAGGCATCGCTTAACTGCACGATCCACTTTCGTTAGGAAACAACATTAATAGTAATAATAGTAAACTTTGTTTAAAAAAAGAAAATCGAAGAGATTAATAATGTATTTTAAATTATTGGGACGATAACCGAGTAGTTAATTAACCATATTAATAGCCAAATGTTTTTATTATTGGCATTGAATGTCATTGAAGTCATTGATTAAAGGGAAGAGTTAAATTGTAACGAAAGGTCGGTTTTCAGGATAAAAATAAAATAAAATGCGACGAATTTTCTGAACTCGTAATCTTTTTCTTGGCTCGTATATAAAGAAAGGAAAAAGAAAAGAAAAACTTCTCATAACGTAAAGAGCGTTTTTTCATCGGGGAGCATTAAAGAAAGATTAATATTCTCAAAGTTGTTGCTAAAGATTAAACGACGTAAAAATACAATGGCTTATCATTATTGTCATTGTAATTATTGTAACGTTCTTACAATGACTTGGGGAAAAATAAGAAAATGATGGGAGGGGGCGGGGGGTTGCGGAGAAAGAGAAAAACAAATCAAAGCCGAATAATTAAAATGGACCCCGAGATGAAAGGAGCATTGTCTAATAAAAATTTTTAGAACCTATAAAATTTTGAGGAGAAAAAAAAAATCCAATGATACGTCTCGGTGCCGAACTATACGTACATTTTCATTAAATGCAATTGAATCATTTCGCTCGCAGTTATATTATTAAGCCGACGATGACAAAGGAAAGGAGATAGAGAGAGAGAGAGAGAGAGCCCTCGAGTTCCGAGTTGACCTGTTTTTTTTTTTTTTTTTTTTTGTTATGGTTTTTATTTATATATATATATATAAATAAAAATAATTGATGAGCGTAGGGGACTTTGGAGTGAAATTTAATAATCGCCGATATACACATTGTTTTGACTAAAGAGCCATGAAATGCAGATGACGGAGTGCTCTCGGCCGCACTCGCTGGATCAATCGCTCACTCATATCCGCGGTTGGGGCGCTATAGATCAGCAGTATTAAAGTAAAGGTAATTATTGAGAAAACGAGTGACTTTCTGGCCAACCCGTTGCCGCCATCAATTCAAATTAATAATTCTTTACTCGTCGGTGCAAAAGAAAAAAAAAAAAAAAAGAAAAGAAAACCTTACGTTTTCATATGGTATTTGTTTATATGAATTTTAAAAAAAAAAAGCACCGTGGCTCGTCGCGTGATAAAGTTCGGCCCAATGTCCCCCTGTCGAGGTAACGTTATGGAAAAGTCCATCGCGGTTTCTACGTCGTGGCAACGCTTCCTAAAAAAAAAAAAACAACTCCTAGCAACCGCCGACGACGTCTTTTTATTTTATGGTTATTCCGGTAGGAAGAAGCTGCGCATCTCTATCTCTCGGTCTCGGTCTCCGGTATAGAAGTCCGGTAGGTAGGTTGAACAGAGTCGGTTTGCTAGGGTACGCGTCAAAGCAGTTCAAGAGAGAGAGAGAGAGAGAGAGTGGGACAATCGATTAAAAAAAAAAAAAAAAATTGAAAATCATAAAGGAAAGCTGAACGTTGAAAGCTGATAAGTTTTAAAAGCCACAGTGGCTTAAAAAGCATTGCGCTTAAGGCCATTGTTCTTTTTTTTTTGTAATAAGACCACGGGTTGAAACAAGTTAAGCGCGCCGAGCTAACCACTGCGCGAAATATAAGAATAGAACGCCTGATATACCATTCTACTTCGAGCAAGTGAGCGTGACTAATATCTTGCCGGCGACGCTCACGATATATCAGTTCTCCTATCGAGAGCCTGAATTTTCGCATTTATTCATTTTTCGCGTATTTCGTATTTCCACGCAACCCCTCATAGCGCGTTAAGTACACGCAACGTAACGATACCGTCACCTCCGAGCATAATAAGGCCCATGACGATGACGTAGATGCGTTGTTCTCTCGTCGATGTCGATGTCGCCAGAGATCTTAAAAATAGATCGTGAGCGGAGAAATCATGGCCGCGCAATCGAGCCCATTTGCTCGGCACGTACCACCAGGAGTATTAAAGTTGTCCGAGCCAAAGTTTTTCTAACAAACGCGCCACGGCATTAAATCCAGCCATTATTATAAGTTATTTAACTCAATTACAGCCGTTAAATCAATAGACTGACTCACTGACTGACTGACTGACTGACTGACTGACTGAGCGAGTGAGAGTGAGAGAGAGAAAATTTATAGTATATATATATATAAAATTCGTTTGAACTTTGTAAATTAAAAGTTTTTTAACGTAACGTGAGATTTTATGTAGATTTATGTGGATTTATTTTACAAGCGAGGAGTATCGGAGATAAAAATGCAAAAATATTGTTTATAAACAACGAGCGGGGGTTGGGGGGGGGAGGGTAGCCGAGGTTATTGGGGATGGAGTCGTTCGTGGGCCCCCGTCGACGTCGTCCCGCTACTTCCGTCCCCTCCTCTCCTCTTGCCAAAAATGCTCTTCACTTTTTATTTAACAACGATAAAAAAGATAATTAATACGGACAATACGGACAATACGGACAATACAGACAATACAAGACACACGTGCACGTGGTGCAGGTACGAACCCGACCTTCAGTCACTTACGACTAAGCTCTGCTTGCAACGACTCCTACGGATCTTTAAAGTAACGGGGGCCGATCGGACGCTAATCTATCCGAACCATTAAATGATACTTTTCGTACTTTTAACTGTAATTACAAAACTCCAACGGACAATAACACAAAAAAAAAAAGAAGAAAAAAAAGAGGCTTAATTTTTTTAAAGTCACAACGGTACACAATTGCTTCGCGTACTTACGACAATGAAGTCCGAGCGAGCAGCCTCTTAAGACTTCGATTTAATTCGATGATAATTCATTGCCTTTAATCGGGTGCTTTTTTGTTTGCTCATTAAAACGGGATTACAATTAAATTGTAATTACAATTTAATTAAGGGCAATAATTCATTTGTTTTGCGTGATGTCGTGCCTCGATGTTTTACTCGAGAAATTTTTTACGGCGGAATCGCCAATAATGTGCTTAAATTCATTGTGCACAATTGAATTGGGCAACAACGTACACAACGACAACGACAACGACAACAATTTAGAGTCCAATCAAAGTGGCCAATTAATTGATTAAACAAACTTTCTATAATTTCTAAAGTTTTTATTCAATCGATCGTAGGCCGTTCAACGATTTCATTTAAATTTATATCAGTAGCCGAGCTCAATAATACGACATTGGCTATGATAAATTCACGCAATTTATAAGTCATACTCGGTAAAGAATATACTCGACAACTCTTACATACAAATGTCCCTTGATATAAATATTTCCTAATGCCTGATAAAAGAAAAATCCTCTCTAATCCCAACGGGTTTAGAACTTTTTTATTTTGTCGACCCCTACTCACCTGTCCTTCCTTACCTTGGCTTCCGTAACTCATTCGCGATCCACAATATTTCGCGGCATCGAATTGCACGTGACAATTTGTCTTCTTAAAAGATTCTCTCTCTCTCTCTCTCTCTCTCTTTTTGTTAATCATTATTTACCGAACAATGTAGGAGCGCGAAGCTTCGGCCACACGGCGCGTATACCACTCTCATCCGAATACAATCAATATACTTTTGTTTATATATACATACATATGTATATACATACACACGTACACACGTACGTAGATATTATATAAATTTTTTAATATTATTATAGAGAGGGTAGGGAATGGAGCGAGAACGGGATAGTGATTGCCAAGCGAGGAGCGCAATAAGTAAGAGGCCTCACGTCCGATAACGCAAGGACTGTGTAATATTTATAAGAAGGATCGGCGAATTATCGACATGACGTAGATAATGTTTAAAAAGTATAACAACATGCGGATAGCGAGTCGGATGAAGCTTTCGGTAAAATCAATATCGGATGGGACTTCGTTCGGTGGCTTTGGTGTCTTCTAGGATTGGCCTTCCACGCCCATCGTGCATGATGGCCACCTATGTAACCATGGTAACCTAAGAAATGGGCTGGGGTTATTGGGGTTGGGATCGGCATTGGGATTGGGATTGTGGGGGGAGTGGGGGGTGGTGGCTGTAACTTTTATACGCGATGCGATTCGTAAAAGAGCGGAAAAGGAATGGAGACGGGTACGCGGCCACTTTATTCATCTCATCGTCCCAAGTGCGTATACATATTTTTTAATCAACCCTTCCTCCCACGCACTCACTCTCTCTCTCTCTCTCTCACTCTCTCTCGTATCGAGCCACCACGGCGTGCTTATAAATGCGGAATGCAATTTTCCAAGACTCCAAGAGATTCCGGAGCCGTAAGAGTAAACTATTTTAATTTGTTCCCCGTTCTCCGTACGCACCCTTCCCCCCCTCCTCCACCCCACAAAGGTTCCGTAAGGCATGAGAATGGTGATAAAAAAAAAAATGTTGTATCTATGTCGTCGATGAGTCCAGTTATAAGCGACATGGGAGAGGTAAGCGAATCTGTCCTCAATATTCGTTGTACGATTTTAAGAGTGAAAATGGAATCGCTAATTTTCTTTGAATCTTTCAGTCCTACCTACTTGACGATTAATCTTCTTAACCTCCCTCTCCCAATAAGCCCAAAATATTCATAAACCATTTTTGCCAATAAGTAATTCATTTTAAAAACGCGTAAAAACGCGACTCTTTCCTTGTGACGCGCGTACTCCAACTCCTGTCATGGCATTAAAGCAACTAATCTACAAACAATGTATATCTATTGTATATGTTATATCTATTGCATCTGCTGCGTAATAATTATCTCGAGATTGATTAATACGTACTCCAACTCACTCTGTCATGGCATTAAAACAACTAATCTACAAACAATGTATATCTATAATTATTCTCTTAAAGGTCTAAAAAAAATAACCCCAAATTAATTAATAAATAAAAATTGCTTTTGGTATAAAAAAAAAAAAAAAAAAATACATGTACATTCCGAGGCCAATGTTGTATTATCTATTGCATCTACTGCGTAATAATTATCTCGAGATTGATTAATATAAAACGTATTTTTACGTTGTACGTTGTATTCGTTGTAAATGCCAGCCAGTGAAGGGTGGGGGGGTGGGGGTGGGGGAGTGACTTTATGCGTTCGATGGGTATTTCGTCGATGCGATACCGATACTTTGCAATGAACCTTATTCGGAATAACGTATCCGGTTGTAAATTGTACTCGTAAATTAAATTTCCTGTATTTAATTATACGTACGCTCGTTGCTCGTTTCGCCAGAAAATTTCTTTGTACATTTACCGGGCGAAAATTTATAAGAAACCTTTAGAAACGAGAGGAAGCTAATTAATGCGTACAAGTACGAGAAGCTTTTGATGATTTGTCGTAGGGAATAGGAAAAGGATAAGGAGTTGGGCGTCGAAAGGCTCGTTTCAATTACGCTTCCCGTTTTTATTGAAATGAAAATCAACGAAATGAAATCGTTGCCATAAAATAAAGTGTACTCGAACAAAATGGTCTGGTAATTGGCAGGTAATAGTGAATTTACAATTTCAAACCGATGGATGCGCGAACGTGACAGCTGTTGCCAGTCAAGATCAGCGCCCGCACGTTCTGATAATTATACAAAGACAAAAGTTTAACGAGTTAGAGAAGCTTTTATCTGAAAATATAATGAAACGACGGATCTTGATATAATTTGTTTGAACGATTCGGTAGCGATGGATTTATCGAGCCGACATGTAACGACATGGGAATTAAAAACGATTTATGGGATAACGAGGTATGCGAAAAGCCAATAATTGATCGAGCCAGTAATATCAAAAAGATCAATATTTACGAAAGATTTCATGCGAAGCGAATGGCCGCCAATGATCTCGTAATCCGTAATCGCGAACAAGGGTAAATTGCGCGAGATTTCGTAAGATTAGGTGGCCCGTTAACCATGGGAGCGGTGGATGATCGCCTGGAGGCTGGCCAGGAGGGATATTCGGCTTATCGGGGATGGCTCGTTACTTTTTCCTCGGCTCCGAGAGACGAGAATATTAGGTTCTCGACGCTTCCTCCGTGAGGAGAGCGTAAAAGGGTGGGGTGCAGGGGGAGCAGTTGTCACGACGAAATCTACATTCGCACAGAGAGAGAGAGAGAGAGATACGTAGCGGGAGATTGCGCGGCGGTCTGTCGGACGACGACGAGGAGGAGGAGGGCGGGGTCTCGCAGCTCACGGAGCTCGTTAATATATATATTTTTTTTTTTATAGTCAATTGAACTTGGGCAGCGAACGGGCGAGAAATCCATTGCCGTTGTTGGCAAATCGAACGTGGCGGTGAGTGAGTAACTTGGCGATAAGACGGAATTTTCCGCAGCGGTCGTAACGTTAACCTTCCGACTCAAGGATAAAGAGTATAAGCGCTGTGCGGATTATAGCTCCCGGGCGCTCGGGAGCCCCGATGACGAATGCCCCGGGCTACCACCATCCGTGGAATATCTCGCGTACGGGTAGTGGATGAAGAGGGGCGCGGAGGAGCGTGACGAGACGAGGAGCCAAGCGGTTACAAGCAGCACTACGGGCACGGCTGACGAGGATGTCGCTCCGGGCGTCCGCCTCCCTCCACCAAAGAAAAGAGAAAGAAAAAAAACTAAGAAAGGAGAATGGCGGAGGAAAGTCGACCGAGGGACGGGACGGGGGAGGGTGGAGGGAGGAAGATCTATGGGCGCGCGGCTCCCGCGTACAATAAAACCGGCTGCGCCACGGGCGAATGAGTCGTAAATAGCATTGGGTGGGGGGAGGGGGGGGAGAGGATGAGAAAAGCTCTCGGCGACTCGGTGAATCCGAAAGAGAGGAAAACTAGGCGAGGATTACTCCTCCTACACGGATGCCGCGGCAGAAAGGAGCCTCGTAGTTTTTAATGGAAGGGTGCTGCGCGGCCTCCTCGAGCCCTTTCAAGATCCCTCCCTCTCCCTCTAACCCTCCTACCCTCTACGCCGATCCCAATTGCTACTTTAGTCGCTAGGATAGGATGGATGCTCGTCGTAAACCTACGGCCGTATCGTAAAAAGGTACGGAGGTGCCCGAGCTCCTACTGCAGGCAGCAGAGACCCGCGCTACCTCTTACGACGGCACGTACTTATTAAACTCCCCGTCTCCGTAACGCCTCGTTCTTTCCTCGTATATTCCTCTTCTTCGTCTTCGTCATCGTCTTCCTGGAGAAACGGCCGTCCTCGCGCGACTATACGGCGCGACGGTAATACGAGGGCGATTCCTCGCGCCCTCGTAAAAATACTCGTCTCGTACGGACTTTATACGGAAAACCGGGCTCCCCGAGGGGGTTGCAGTCGTCCACTGCCCTCTGCCACCCTCCCCTACCTCGTACTCGAGGAGAGAGAGAGAGAGAGAGAGAGAGAGGAGATAAAGGACCGGGGACCAATGGCGGCCGAGGCCAATACCGGTCGCGACTTTTCCCTTTATAACCCGTCGTCCGGATAATGGCCGGCAATATAAGTCCCCCCGCCCCCTCCCTCCCTTTTTAGCCTCGTTCTGCCCACCTCTGCCCACCCCTGCCCGCCCTTTGGCTCCTTAACGGGACACTGCGAACGCTTCCTTCGACGTCGGCTCGTCTCCTCGGGAAAATTCCACGCGTCTCGCACGGCCCCAATAACCCCAATTTATTATTTAACTCGAGCCTCCTCCCCTCCCCCACCCCTCTCCCCCCCCTATTAGCTTTTCACGCTCCTCTATACCAAACGGTTGAACGGACCCGCGATCTATCCGAACCGGAATCGCTCCGAAGGGCCGAACAACGTTCGGTCGAGGGATTCTTATTATTATTTTTTTATTAAAAACACCCTCAATTCATCTTGTTTCGTTTCTTCCCGTTTATTTACTGTTTGCGGCCCGTTGCGCGTTCCGTGCAGCTCGTAAACCTAACGAACACGGGGCCAAAAGAGTCAAAAAAATAGCCAACGAGTCCAGTCAATAGTCAATGCCATTCTTATGGAAGTACAACAACAACAACAACAATAATAATAATAATAATACGAAAATATACGATTCGCTTCTTGGGAAGGGATGTTATTTATTAAACTAAAAGGATAGCCGAGGGAAAAGGGCGTGCATTTATGGCGCTGAGCTCGCTCGCCCAATAACCGCAAGCAATAAGCCATTCCTCCTCCATTGGGGAACGGATTCACGTGGAAACGGACACGCGTAACGACTAAAGCTTTATTCTTTCTTTCTTTCTTTCTCTTTTTTTAAAAAAAAAACAACAACAAGAAAACAACAACGGTATCGGTCGGTCAAGGTATTTATTATACAATTTCGTTATATAGGCAATATAAATTATCCGTTATTTAATATTCGTCAGCATGAACTCGACGTTCTCCGACAATATGGGCATTTGACATTTAGCAGATATCGAGCGAAATATCTTTAACGTCCTCAGCATCTTCTCTCTCATGACGAGGGTTTTGAAATATCCTGAGCACGAGCAGCGCTCGCCGACGTTGTCCCGCTTAACTTCGTTGCACATCAGGCACTGGAGGTCTTGGATCACGTAGCCGACGCTTTTCCGATTTAAAATGTCGATCAAAGCGAATTCTATTTGATCGTTGTCGTAGGCCAATTCGCAAAGCGGGCACTTCCACACGTGTCTGCGAACGCAATTTATTAATAATCTCGCATTAATCGCATTAATCGCCATTGTTAACGGCAATGTGATAAACTGATCGCGCGATGATCCTTACTTATTTTCCTCGACGTCCTGATAACTGTCCTTGCACAGATCAATGTATCTGACGTGATTGCAATTCTCGCACAATACTTCCGGCAAGATGAACGACGAAGACGTTTCTTTCCACTCGGCCTTGTCACTGAAGTAGCCAACGTCTATTAGTCGAAGCAAATTCCTATGCAAATTCGTAACCTCCTCCTCTATCTGAGTATCCAAGGACAAAATCTGCAGGTGAATGACAAAGAGAAAAGAGAGAGAGAGAGAGAAACGATTAGAAAGATGTGGGCGTTGATATACGTGGAAAGGTAAAGTATAAGTTTATTTTTTTTTTTGTTGTACTTTGCACGTGGCTTTTGAGAGTTCGAGGGCCGGATTTATTGTTATTTTCGTGGAGTCGTGGTCGAACTCGAGATTCGGATGCTCTTCTATAGTGAGAACCTTTTCCGGGTACTTCTTGTGTATCGAGGTCACGTAGCTGAAGTGAAAACATTTCGTGCATTTAATCACAATAATAAAACAATGATTACCACCGACGTGGTTATGGTTATTGGGGTTTAGGGTAAGGTTCGCTTACTGAAAGAGCTGCTGCGACAATTTGTCGGATACGAGTTTTTTCGCTATCTTGGTGACCTCAGCGGGCGACTTGCTTTTCATTTCCATGTAGATTTGACAGAAGTAATCGGTAATGATTTTATTGAACGTCATCTGGCACATGTCAATCGGTATGTACTCGATCATGCTCAGATTCATGTGGAACTCGGGCTGAAAATCCAATCGGTAGACAAAAAAAAAAAAAAAAAGGTCAGGATACAACGGCGCCAACGATTTTACCTTGTTACTCGTCCCTTGGGACAAGGACTGCTGCTGGCTCTGGCCTTCCGTCCTCGTTGCCGACTTGGTCCTCACACCCGCGTAATTCGACTACGAACAAAATACGAACGATACGAACCATAGGGATTTACGTATGGATTATGGATTATGGATTATGGACTAAGCCGGCGTGTCGTCGCTCACCAAGTCCAGCCAGACGATGTACTCCCAGCAATGCCTGACCTCGAAGTGTATGCTGTGAAAGAGCTCCTTGTTCGCTATAGTGGCCATAATGTACTGGGCGTAGCCGTGCGCGTCCTCCGCCTCCTTCTTCGTCGTGCTCAGTATGATCTTGGTAAAGTCCGCGTAGACCATCGTAGCCCCGAGTCTCTGGAGCTCAGAGACCAGCTGCACGAAGAGCTTCTTCGAGTAGTTGTGCAGGATACGTCGCAACGCCGGGTCGTACAAGGCGGAGAGGGGCGAGCGCAGCCATCTGCACGTTAAACGCGCTCGTACGAACGAGCGACCAATACACATTGATTGATGACAATACATTGATGTGTCGATATGGCATTTACCTGTAAAAGTGTATGAGCAGGAAGTCGGCGTAGCGGTTCTTGAAGTTGCTCACTTCCTTGAGCCACGTGGCCACCATGCTCTTTAGGACACGGAATGCCGGGCCGCACAGCGCGTTCTCGTCGTACGTCGGTATGAGTACGCTGGCCCCCTCGCCCGTAGCCATCTCCTGTATCGTTTGACGGTTACGTTCGAGCTCGACTGGGCTCTTTAAGGTTTTAACTCATGCTCCGTGTCGGAGACGCGACATAACATAACGACCCGGGAATACCGACCTGCAGTGAGACCTTCGGGGCGTTGTGGAAGGCGACGAAGGAGCTCGTCCCGTCTATGTCGTTTATGTGATTCGCCTGGACCAGGGCGCTCACCGACAGGCTTATCACGTCCAACTCGAAGCAGACGTTCGTATACACGCCAGGGTTGTTGACCACGCAGCCAGTCGACTCTTCGAAATCCACGAGCAGCCTACGGTCATTAAAGATTCAAATTGGACTCTCTCGCTCTGTCTCTCTCTACGCGCCAAAGTGAGATTCAACGAGAGTGAGAGAGTGAGAGAGTGAGAGAGTGCACCTGCTGTCGTCGTTCTCGCTGCCTCCAAAGTCCGGCTTCTCCGTGGCCGACCACCAGAGGACAAAGTTGGCCTTGTAGAGGTGGCGGGCGTAGAACAGGTCGGAGCCGAAAATAATGACGTCCGCGGGCAAATTGCCTATGGGCGCGTAAAAATACCTGGCCTGTTCGACGAGGTGCTTGATCATGTACTCGGACTTGAAGTAATGCCGGAGCATGATTTTCGAGCCGATCCTTTGCCAATCGAGGGTGTCGTAAAGATTGTCCAGGTCCTGCACGTAAATCTTCACCAACGGGAACTCGTTGAGATACGGCATTTTGCCGGTCAACGTCGACGTCCCTGAAATTCGCAGGCATATCATGGTGAGAGGCGAGAGGCGAGAGGCGAGAACCAACCGAGCCCAAGGTCAGCGGGGCGGGGGACGTTAATTTATCCTGAATTTACCTATGGGTGACTGTACGAGGACGATCGTCGCGCCCCTCGACTCGCTCTTGTAATTCTTCAGGACGTTTTGCAGCTGCGTGTAGATGACCTTGACGTCGGTTTCCATCCTGATCTGGAACTGCATAGCTTCCGGGAGTAATTCTACCTGGCCGTGCTCGTCCATGTCAATCCTGCGCGCGTGCCACACACAGAGAGTCATAGAGAGACAGAGAGAGAGAGAGAGAGAGAGTGAGAGGATCGGCGGACGAAAGAGGTTATCGGGACTTGAACGAGTATAGCTTAGCTTACGCTTTAGTTCTCTCGCTGGCGTAGAGGTTGCTCATGTTGGGCATCCGCTCGGAGCGCACGGTATCCAGCAGGAATACGTGGCAGGTTTTCTTGGCCGTGAGGAAGAGGCTCCACATCGCCCTACGGTGATTGCTACTCGTAGACCAATGGTGATACAGATATATCTTGTTGATCCCTTCGATCTAAAAGAAAAAAAAAAAAAGAAATTTATCAAGCTTGTATACAAGAAATTAGCGGATGACCTTCGGGCCTTATAGAATCATGGGAAACGTGGTTACATTTCGGAGGTACGGCTGGAAGGCAATGGTTTTATAAACCAGCTGGTCGAGCTCGAAGACATCCGTCACGTCCCTCAGGCTCGGTATCGCTTTCTTGTCGACCGTGCAGACGCAGCCGAGCTGCATGAGCGCCCGGAACTCTAGGGGTATTTGGGTCTCGTAGATGCCCTCGATGTCGGGATCTATCAAGTCGTTCATCAGCGCTCTGCGTGCACGTACAATCGGTTATTGGGGGCTGACGGGGCTGACGGGAGTTATTGGGGGGTGACGGGGGCTAAAACCTACTGGCTGTGGCATTTGTAGAACTTCTCGGGTACGGAGTAGCGGTAGAGATTGTAGACGGGCCGGGAGCGTGGCAGTATCTTGTGGCATCTCTTCCAGGCGTTGCTGTTCTCCGACTCCTTCCTCTCGTGCCGGGTGTTTACGTAGAATATCCTCGGGACGTTGAGGCGCACTTGGTGGAGCTCCTGGTCGACCAGAGCCCACAAACGAAACTGCCCGGGCTCGCTCGTCTCCGACAACTGCGAATTACACGCACGCACGCACGCACGCACGCACGCACGCACGTATGTAAGCACTCGATGCCACGTGAGCCTAAGCGAGACTACGTCAACGTACTTGGATAATCTGCCAGGGTGTTTCCAAAAGCTTGCGCTGGGCGCGTTGGAGGAAGCCGCTCAGACCACTGGAGCCCTTGTTCCTCAACAACGCCTTGGCACCTCCAGCTTGGACGGAATTTAACTTGGGACGTTTGCTCGTACCGACCCTCCTCCTCTCGGCCCGCTGCTTAGCCTGGTACTCCCACTTGTCTTTGTGGAACTTCAGCCAGGCTCTCTTCTCCTCCTGTAGGTTATCGACATCGACGCGCCAGTCGAAATAAGCCCAATAACATTTGTATTGCCAATGTTGTGTTACTACGTACGCGATGACGATGATTATTACCTGGGTCGAGCCCATGGCCGGTGGATTTCCCAGGACCTTCCTCCAGTCGTCCATTAAGAGGCGGTCGCTCTCCCGCTCGCGGCTCTCCTTCTCTTCCTCGGAGAAGGTCCTCTTGCGTTTGGTTACCACTGGTAGGCCGCGGCCGCCGCCGCCGCCGCCGCCGCCGGTAAGGCTCCCGGTGCCAAAGTCCTCTATGTCGCGCAGGGACTCGGCCGACTCGTCGCCGGGCTCCGGATCGGACTCGGTCTCGCCCCCCTCCGGCCTCCTCGCGCCAAATATCTCCGTGATCTTGCGCTGCTTACGGCCGTCCGTCTTCTCGAGCATCTTCTTGTGCAGCCAGTCCGGGTGCTGTATCCTCGGCACCGGGTTCGGCAAGCCCTGCATCGCCGCCGGGATCGTTATGATCTTCTGGATGGCGCTGCCCAGCCGCTCGATGTAATACTGCCAATCGAGGATGTCCCGGATGTCGATGTCTTGGATGCCCGGGTCCTTGAGCCACTTGCGCAAGTAGTGCCGGGCCACGCTCGCCTCCGACTGGAATATCGCCAGGGGTATCGCACGCTCGGTCACCGGCGAATCCAGCGGCTTCTTCGATATGATGTACCTGACATTCACAAGTTTTCAAGCGCGTCATACCTTCAATTCAATATATATATATATATTAACCAAGACTACGGCTATTACAATAGATTTAATTTCCAAATAATAAATTAAATGTAAAAATTGCCAATAATACCAATACTAATGAAACGAGTCGAGTCGTTTATTGTGACATTGTTTTATAAAAAAATATTGGGGTTACGAGTGCGGTCCGGGGGTGCGTGCACTCACTTGCAGGCGAGACCGGCGTCCTTGACCATCTCGTCGCCGAGGAACTCGGCGAGCCGCTTCGCCGTCGATATCGACGTGGACTTTTGTCCCCCGTACTCGTCGAGCTTCTTCGACATGGACTTGTTCTCCGATATGAGATCGAAGAGCTCGGAGTCTGGCAAACTCGAGCCCTTGCTGTAGAGTACGTCGAGCCAGTAGTTGGCGACGAGGGCTACCGCGCCGTAGCACTCCTCCAACGTTCTCCCCTTGAGGAAGGACTCGAACACGGACGACTGAAAGATCTTTATGAGCCGGAGCTCGCCGCGCCTCTTGACCTCGAAGCCCTTGAGCTCGGCGAGGGAGCCGTCGAAGTTAAAGACCGCGTACCTCTTCTTCAGCCGCTTGCCCTCCTCCTTGGCCGCGGGCAGTACCATAGCGAGATACGGGCCGTCTACCTCGAAGAAGATCGAGTTCTCGCTACGGATCACGTACTCCTTCATCTCAGCGTCGACGAGCTCGTGGTACACGTCGTTGGTGAACAGGTCCTTCACCATGAAGTTGAGCACCGCGTTCGGATATGATATTACGAGCCTCGGCCTCTTGGGGTCGTTGGTCTTGAGGACGAGATTGTCGGGGAAGGTGGCCGGCAGGATGCACCAGATGCCGTCGGTGTCGAGCTCGAGGGGCCGGCCTACCTGCTCGATTATCTCCCTGGCCCTCATGATTATGTGGGCACCCGTGTAACAGACAATGCCGCCCATTTCCATGCTGAACCACCGGCTGCCCTTCCTCATCACGTATCCGTAAAACGAATTGAGAATGCACTTGTGCGCGAGCTGAAGGGAGTCGTAGAGGACCTCGCGATTCTTCGCCGACTTTATAGCCGCTGCGTCGTTGTTGGCCACCGCCTGGGCCACCTGCTGCTTGGCCTGCTTGGTCATGCCCTTGTACTCGTAGCGACGGTCCCGGAACGCCCTCACCGTGTCCACGTAAAAGGAGTTCTCCCTCTGGCAAATGGTCTGGGTGCGCTCCTCGACCCTCGTCTCCTTGATCTTCTTGTAGGTACGTCTGCAGTACTCGGAGAGCCGCTTCTTCTCGTACGCTGCCTGGTCCTGCTTGCTCAGCTCGTGGAAGGCACGGCGCTTACCACCGGGCACCAAGGGCGGGAACTTTTCCGTCTCGAGCTGCTGCTGCGTGCGCTGGTACTCGCCCGCGGTCGCCTTCAGGAACTCCACCGCGCCACATCCACTCCATGTTGCGCTGGCACAGTGCACCGGGCTTGTTGTAGTCGCAGGTCGCGCATATCGACTCGTCGACCATCGCGTACGGCTGCAGCCGATTCGTCAGGATGATGTTCGGATACATCGCCCCCACGTCCAGATGATAGATGACCGGCTTCTCCGTACGTAGCGGCTGCGAGCGCAACGATTCCAGCTTCTCTGTAATGGATGGACACGCTCGCGCAAGTTAATACGCTACGAGAACGGGCGAGAACGGAACGGGCGCGCATCTCTGGGAGTTACGTACCTCTGATCTCCGCTACGACTTCGTCGAGATTCGTGATTCGTTCGAGGGGTAGCTTCTCCTCTTCCTCAATGGCGTGCTTGAGCGACTTGTCGATACCCTCGATGAGCTCGTCGATGGCGCTGGGCACGATCTTGAAGCGATAGGGTATGTCGGCCCGGAAAACCCCGGACTCGAGTGCCTCGACGTGGCCACCGACGTACGTCTCTATGTCCAGCAGGTGGCCGTCCTTGGTCAGCTTGTTGAACTCGGTCTCCTGCTTGTTGGGAAACACGACGTTGGCTCTGTACGCCTGGACCATCAGCAGGGACTCGCAAAGCGTGCCCGAGCCTTTCCTAAGCACCTCCTCCGGCTCCATGGGGATGATCGTGCAGAGGGCGAAGATGAACGGGTGTACGTACTTCTGGTAGAGATAGAAGGTCGCTACAGCGTCCGAGACCGAATAGTTCGACATGAGCTCCGGCTCTTCGGCGGCTAACCGACACATGTCCTCAGGATCTAAAAAAAAAAAAAAGATTACACGAGCGTGTCATCACGGGACGCCAGGTTCGGTACGGAGGACGAGGCGTAACGATATTAGTCACCCAATTCCACGGGATCGTAGCGCAGCTTGGCTTTGGCGACCGCCTTGAGACTCTGGGATCCGACGGGCAGGTACGAGTCACGCTTAACCCAACACAAGCAATCCAAGTGCATCGAGGGCCTGCACGTGTATACGCCCTCCTTGTTCTTGGCGAAGCCGATCCTGTCTTTCATGTTGATGTTGTATATGGCCGCTCTCGTCTCGACGAACGGCCAGTCGAAATAATCACCGTTGTACGTTACGAATATGTGGGGCTTGACTTCGTTTATGTGGTTGAAAAATCTGTTAATCACCGCCTTCTCCGTCGGCTCGTTCCACACCGTGAACAGGCCCTCGAACTCCGGTTTCGGCGTGTACTCGAAATCCTCGATGTCCGCCGAAATTATCTCTCTGTTATTTATCAAGTAGCCCTGTTGTCGTTGTCGTTGTCGTTGTTGTTTTTATGTAAAAGTTATTTTTGTAATAAAATTGTTTATTCCACAATTTGGATTTACGATTTGCATGTTTTTTTTTTTTTTTTTTTTTTTTTCATTCTGATTCCCCTACCTACCTGACCGTCTAACATGTACGATATCATCATAATCTGATCGACGTTCGCGTCTGGGAATTTCAAGGGTAATTTCGTCGTTTCGATATCGTAGGCTAGAACCACGGGCTCGGGGCGCTCCACGATATCCGGCCTCGGGGTGATCACTGGCGGCAGGTTCGATCCTCGAGTTTTCACCGAATACCAAGCGCCAACGAAGATTTTCAAATCTATGGATACCCTGATGTGATGGGGTACGTCGTGCTCTCTGGAATTCGGTAAATTTCGGTAAATAATACAACGCTTCCTCGCCCCCTCTCCGCCCCCCACCCCAAATTCCTCGCGTTACCTTATATCGAGAATATTGTCCATGTGGTCGATAATTTTTCTACGGTCGTGCTCGTGGTGTTCGAAAGTTTCGGCCAACAGTCTTGTATAGTGCGTATTGCTTTTCTGCCGCTCTTTGTTCACTTTGACGGCGCTCATTATTTCCTTCCTCACTTTAATCATATTCAGAGAATTTGTGAAGGACAATTTAATGAAAGTCCTTTTCAAACCGGTTAAATGGTTCGGCTAAAAACATACAATTCTCTCTATAATATTAGAGAATATTTGGAAAGCAGAGTTCGATATAATTGCGGTTGTCGATTAAACGAGCGTACCAAGTCAAGATCTTCTTTGACAATGAGATCCGCTTTGAATAAGAAGCCACTGTATTTTTTTTGCAAAAATGTAATAACTTCTTGGTTGGTCCCGTCTTGACACAGTATGTAGAAATAAGGACAATAGGGTAAAGACACTTTGAATCTAGTGCAATCTTCTTCCAGAAAATAATAGTCAACGCCGGTGAACATTTGCTTATCATCCTCAACAATGTCCGTCTATGAAAAGCCACAAGTACATTTAAAACATCCGCATGACATAGAATACTAATATAAATAACAGGATTTTTTTTTAAAAAAATAAGAATAAGTAGGAAATTACTGTGTGCATATTAAGGAGAAATCCAGTTCTTTCTCTGATATCAGTAACTCTATGGAAGCCATAAAGGGTATCGATGTGGTTGTTTTCTTTAACTTGACATAATCTGCCTTCGGTAGTATTCTCTCTGAAAATTGCAAGCAAGTCGCCGGTAAATGAATTATCGAGCACGATAATTTGACCAGAGGCAGCGTCATCACAAACGCAGCTCATTATTATAAATAAACAACGAAAAGGCCGACTAACCTTGGAACATTTTCCTGTTGTAAAAACTTTTTCTTATCCTCCGTTTTGTCACGATAATAACGTCCCGTATTTACAGCCATTACTTTATTAACGAATTTCACGATTACATTTACAATGGTATTTACAACTTACGCGTATTGTCAAATAACAGTAACGTTAATGAAAAATAGTAGTTCTAAAAGAATTTTTCTATTACGTTATTTACGCGCGCAAATTGGCGCCTCGGGCTCAAGGGCAATTCTCACGTAACGTTAATATACATTTTGAATCATTTCCATTGACATTCGGATATAAAAAAAAAATCATGCTTTTAAAGTACTCCCCCCCATTACAAATATTTCATACGGCAACAAGCTCACCCGTATTTATCAATTACATTACCAGCTTATAAATAAATGCATTGTTATTATTTGTTATTATAGAGAGAGAAAGAGAGAAAGAGAGAAAAAACAAAAACAAACAATTTATTTACTTATTCGGACTTTTTAGGCTCGCTCGCTTGCTTGCTCGTCCTATCGAATGCTAATAATAAATAAATAAATAAATAAATTTATTTATTAACGTTGTGAAGCGTTGTTTCTTTAATTTTTTTTATCGTCTCGGAAGGTCTCGGGAGGCTTGCTACTTACGAGGCCAATTTTAATTTCTTTTTGACTATCGAGGCACGTACGTTTTTACCAAACAGATCGTTAAGAAGCTTGGAAAAGCTACGATAATTTATCGATAATAATGGCTTTACCGAGCCATTCGATTAACAATAATCATTGGAAATATTCCACGTACTTTGTTATATTAATTATTACGATTTTGCATGATTTGTATAATTTGCTTTGCAATTAAAATGACATTCTTGTTTAGGGGTAAATAAATCAATTCTCAGATAATCGAATAATCCATCGAAATACGTTATAAATATTTATTTATATATATATTTATTTATTTATAAAAGTGAAGTATATTTAGTTGTTGCCTTGTCAATCGATCGCGTCCAGCTCTTCTAAGAATGTTTTGCACTTTTCCTTTAATACTTTGACAGCTTCGATAAAGAGGACAGACGATGGTAAGGCTCCGACCGACTCGACGGTGACTAAAAATTACATCATCGTCATCACATTTAATTAATTGATTAATTCAATTGGATAAAGATTATATATATATTCTAAATTATCCCAGTTGCATTCGCTTACAGATAAAATGATCGGGCACTCTTCCTAATTGTACGGAATCCTTCAAGTCTTCGTGACGATACACGTTTCTCGAGCAACTGTCGTACCTGGCGTTCTTGACCCTCGCCTCAACGATTCCCTTGGAATTCTCTACCAGCTCTATAACACCTGGACTGAAGCAGCTCTTAAATCTCTCGGCCATTTCTCCCCTTATTGGCTTGAGTATTTGAATGTCTGGCAAGAGTCTGTAGGTCGCTGTGGCTGCGTACACGTTATGACATTCGGTACAATTTAGGTACAAAACGGTATCGTTGGAGGAATAAGAAGCACAATTATTAACCTACCGACTGGGGAAAATTTTGCGTGATCCTTGCCTATGCCCTTTACAGCATGCATGAATGCATGGATTTCTTGATTCGGTCGCATTTTGCATATTAAAATGTCATCGGCTATCATACTGAATTGCTTATCACCCTGTGGATACAATTCGCTCTGTTTCCCAATCGGAACCCATTTTATGTCTCGACTATAAACTTCAAAATTTAACATACGATTAGCGTTGGTAGATTTTTTGTTTTGTTTTGTTTTCGTATAAAAAGAATCCTACCATTATTGCCAATATAAATGTCGTCCGGTCTTCTAGAGTCCTTGGGTGCTTGTGAATTCCATTTACACACCGCCTTTATCTCGTACCTCAAGGTATCCTGATCGCTGACCTCATCCTCCTCTGTATTGGAGCATGAGGGGTATTCGAACAGTCTCGGATCCGCTTTGAGGGGTAAGAGGCCCAATCTAAAAGCAGAGGAGTCTACATAATCACAAAAGTCCTGTACGTTTAATACAAAGAGCGAGTTGCATTACCTGTGGGCGAGTACTTCGTCTTGAATGAGACTGGTATTATTGAACATGTAGACTTTCTCTATGGCCATGGAGGGCACCTCGCTTAATAAAATTCTTCTGTAGGTATTGGCCAGGGCGCAGGAGCATCCGATCAAGTCGAATTCCAATTCGAATTTGTCTTCAGACTCGTTGACGATCCTTACCTGAAAGGTCTGCATAGAGAGAGAGAGGGGGGGGGGTCAGTAGTCTACGTAAAGCAAGGGATTATGTATTGCATTTAATTGCACTTAATTGCATTTTGTTTTTGTGTACGCCACCTCTTTAAATTTCTCAACGGTCCAGTCTCCTTGCAGGTGTAGCAGGTTATCGTACTCGAATGCCTGCGTGCGATAAAGCGATTAGAAATAAAAATGGGCTTCGGTACGTCGATCGAAATCGAATTGAGAAATAAAATGGTGCGTTTACGTTCGGTATGCCGTACTCCTTCATAATGACACGGGCTTTATTTTTCTCCGTCCTTTCCATTTTAGAATTAGTTGAACGAGGAAGCGAGGTGGTAAACGCAGGTAGTAAACGCCGGCAAGTAGTGCCCCTCGTTAACGACAATAACAACACGTGTGTTGCCTTCGGACTCGCCTGTCTGTCTATCCGTGTGGGAGAGCGGGTGGGGTGGTCACACGGGACGGACCGTCGAGGGGGGTGCTTGACAGTAGTCGAGAAAACCGGGGGCGCGTGGCGCCCCCCGACGGGATCTACGCGTAGCTCCGAGCACCGCTGAATCGCATCGAGGGCACGTCTTGCGTGGGGGTGGAGGGGGAGAGAGGATACAGAGAGGATACAGAGAGGGTACAGAGAGAGAGAACAACACAGGCAATTGCGATTAATGTTTTAAAAATACTCTTTATTTGAGGCGAATGTACGATGATACGATATGAAACGGGTTGTTTCGTTGAGGTTATCGGGGTTATTGGGGTTATTGGGGTTATTGGGGTTATTGGGTCGGACGGGCGCATCAATAGCTACGGCCAAACAGGGTGTAAAACTTCGGCTTCTCCTTACAGGCCGTGTGAATGCACTTTAGGGCTTTCAATTTGTCAGGGGCACCCTCTGGCTGCTCGAAGGGTATGCAGAGACTCTTGGCTCCCATCGAGGGCGCGCCCACCTCGTCGCTGCTCGCCTCCTCCCTGCAAGCAGAACCAACGCACCCACCCGGAGAGCGTATCGCGTTAGCTGCGGTTCAACGCCACCACCCCCCCACTCACGGTAATAATTACCTGACGCTGTCGGTCTTGATGTTGTCCTCGCATTCGATGCGTCCGCAGAACGGGGCCAGAATCATATTCTTCTCGTCCAGGTATTTACAAAAGTCGCCCCAGCTGTTGGCTTCCTTTATGTGGCTAGTCAAGTCCTCCTTAGCCCTGCTCACGTTTATTATTATTATTGTTATTGTTATTGTTATTAATATTAATAATAATTTATCCAACGAAGCTTTTGCGCCTCGTCGTGCTCACCTGTCGAACAGGCTCGATTGGATTTTGTCCAAGAGCTCGAGGAGGAAACCGGCAGCACTCGCCCGACCGGTGACTAACCTCTCCGACGTGTCCCGTCTCACGAACGTCACCTGTCCCCTCTCAAGGTCCTTGGGCCCAAGCTCCACCCGGACGGGCACCCCTTTCAGTTCCCAGTGATTGAATTTCCACCCGGGCGTGTAGTTTTCCCTGTAATCGCCTTTGATCCTCACCTTGCCGATCCCCTCCAGTTCCCTCTCGAATGCATTGCACTCGCGCAACAGCTTATCCTTCTGCTCGGGGCTGGTCGTGGCCGTGACGCCGCATGGTACGATCACTGCCTGTACGGAGGCGACCCGCGGAGGCAGAACGAGGCCTTTGTCGTCCCCGTGAATCTACAACAAGTGCACGACGACCGCTGTTACTACAGGGGCTACAATGACTGCAATGACAATGACTGCAATGACGAGCACGATAACGTACACGGGGACGGACGTACCATTATCATGACCCCGATGGTCCGGGTCGTTATTCCCCAGGAGTTTTGGTATATGAAGGTCTTCTCGCTACCCTCGGCCGCGCCCTCGACCTGGATGTCGAACATCTTGGAGAAGTTCTGGCCCAGGTAATGACTGGTGGCCCCTTGAATGGCCCGGCCGCTCGCCGATATGAAGGCCTCGACCGTCGTCGTGTAGTCGCCCCCCGCGAACTTCTCCTTCTCGGTCTTCCGGCCCTTGACCACCGGCACCGCCAGATAATCCTCGTAGATCACCGCGTAAAGCTCCAGGATCTTGAGGACCTCCTCGTCTGCCTCGGCTTTCGTCGCGAAGGCCGTGTGACCCTCTTGCCAGAGGAACTCCCGGGTGCGCAGGAACGGCTGGGGATGCTTGAACTCCCACCTCTGTAACCGCGGTCGTTGTTGTTGTCGTTGTTGTTATTATTATACCTATTCCCTTACGGGGGGGGAGGGTTTGTATTTTCAGGTAAAGGAAAGGGCGAAGGGCGCGGATAAGGATTACTGACCACGACGTTGTTCCACTGGTTGAGCTTGAGGGGCAGATCCCGGTGAGATTTCAGCCACTTTGCGTAGGCCGGATACATGACGGTTTCCGAGGTCGGCCGTATAGCGATGTGCTCCGCCAGGTCCGAGTCCCCGCTCTTCGTGACCCAGGCGACTTCCGGGGCGAAGTCGGCTATGTGGTCCTTTTCCTTCTCGAGGGCGGCTTTGCTGACGAATATCGGGAAGTAGCAGTTCTGCACGCCCAGCTTCTTGATTTCCCTGTCGAGAAAGTCCTTGAGAACGTCCCAGATGGCGTAGCTCCAGGGTCTGAGGATATAGCAGCCCGACACGTCGTAGTACTCGATCATCTCCCCCTTGGTTATCACTTGGGAATACCAGTCGGACAGGTTGTCCTGTTTCCTCGCCTCGAGACCGAGCCTCGTTCCTGTTTTGCTGCTGCTGCTGCTGGTGTTGGTGGTGCTGCTGCTGGTGGTGCTGGTGGTTGTGCGACTGCTGCTGCTCTCCTTGTCCTTGGTCGGCTGTGACGCTTCCTTCTTGTTGCCGCCCTTTGACGGGTTGGCTTTGGGCTGCCTGGGAGCTGAGCCACCGGTCGCCGGGGCCACGTACTCCTTACCGAAAAACTGCTTATACGCGGCCTTGAGCGCCAAGAGCGTTTGGACCTCCTGTTGAATAGTCTCCTTGGCGGCCTTGCTCGCCTTCAGCTCCCTGACCTTGTTGCCCTGCTCGCAGATCTCCCGCTCCAGCCTCGACTCGTCGTCCCCCTCCCCCTCGGCCCTCTCCAGCTCTGCTCTGACCTGCTCAGCCGCATCACCGGCGCAATCCGGTGCGTCCGAAGGCACCCAGTCCTTTCCCGTTTCGCTTTTGAACTTCGACTTGAGCTCGACGAGCCTCGCCACTTCCTTAGTTATCGAGGCCATGCCGGGCTTCGTAGTCTGCAAGCTCTTCACCAAATTGTTCTGGACCTTGATCATCTGGGCCAAGCGGGAACTATCCGTCGCCTCCGGGGTCTGCGGCTTCCAAGCCTCCCCCGTAATCGCCTTGAAACTCTCCTTAAGACTCAGAAGAGCCTTCACTTCCTCGTCTATCCTGTCCTTGCTCGCCTTGCCGACCTTCAACTCCCGGACTCTGTTGCCCTGGGCTATTATTTTCTCGTTCACTTCGGCGGCGCTCGTCGTCTCCTTCTCGGCCTTTGCCTTCGACACCTTGTTGACAACAAACCCGAGGCTTTATCTCAAGACTACCGAGCTACTACTACCGAGGTACTACCGAGACTCTTTACTCTTTACTCACGCTCGAGGTACTCGACGACGCTCCTCCGGGGCTCGGCTTCCACTCTTTACCGGTCGCCGCCTTGTACTCGGCCTTGAGACTCAAGAGGGCCTTGACCTCGGCATCGATCGCTGCCTTATCCGCTTTCGCAGCTTTTAGATCCCTGACCTTGTTCCCTTGGACGACTATCTTCTCGCTTATGCCGTCACCAGCTGCCTCCTCCCCAGCCTTGCACTTCTAAAGCAATCGCGTAAACAATTACGTTCGGTCGACGTGCAAAACGAATTTTTATTATTATTTTTCTACTATCCTAACGACGATACGATTACCTCCGACGACGACGACGACGACGACGACGGCGTGCTTTTCTCAGGTTGCGGCACAGCGCTCGGCTTCCAGTCTTCGCCAGTCGCCGCCTTGTACTCGGCCTTGAGACTCAAAAGGGCCTTGACTTCCGCACCGATCGCCGCCTTATCCGCTTTCGCAGCTTTTAGATCCCTGACCTTGTTCCCTTGGACGACTATGGCGTCGCTTAGCTTCGAAGACGAGCCACTAGCTTTTCCTGGCTGTGCATATAGTGCAGTTAGTGCAATACAGAATTAACAGCGGACCCCGATCGTATCACTCTTCACATTATTATCATTATTATCATTATTATTATAAACAAAAAACAAAAAAACAAAAAAACAAAATAAGTAAATAATAATTCGTATCGTTTTTCGTAATTACTGTGGATTTCTTGGTATCGGGAGGTGCGCTCGGCTTCCAGTCATCGCCAGTCGCCGCCTTGTACTCGGCCTTGAGACTCAAAAGGACCTTGACCTCGGCATCGATCGTTGCCTTATCCGCCTTCGCGGCCTTTACATCCCTGACCCTGTTCCCCTGAGCGGTTATCCGTTCGCTTAATTTGGCAGCCGAATCTCCTTGGGCCTTGGCTTCCTAAGGGTCAGGAAGAATATTCAGGCGGGGCCCGTGTCGATCGTTGGCCGACCAGCGCAATAAAAGCTGCTTAGGTCGCTACGATACGTGGCCGCGGGTAAGTGAGCGGGGCCATCGAACTTTTACCGTCGGGGTGGGTGGATGGGTGGGGTGGGGTGGGGATAAAGTCGAAATACCAGTCGGCCGCATTGTTTTGGAATGGACGGGACGGGACGAGACACACGATAACCAAAGACTTCGCTTGTCAGCATAAATCGTTTCATAAACTCGATCCACCGGCAGAGAGAGAGAGAGAGAGAGAGAGAGAGAGAGAGTTAGTCCGCCTCATATATTATATTATTTGACGCGCTCGAGGTCGCTCGGCTAACGGATACTACGTAAATGCCACGTAATATATATATATATATATTATTCGGTCGGGTTATCGCTTACTTTTTGTGATTGCTTGGCGGCGGGGGTGGCTCTGTCGGCTGGGCCGGGAAGGGCTGGGCCGACGGTGGTCGCGTGTCCGTCGGGAACGTGAAAGAGTATGAGGGCCTGCTCGCGGCACGAGTAGGCGCTCGCCTCGGCGTAAGGTACGTCGCATCGGAAAAAGCCCTTCCTCTGCAACTGAATGATCTCGCCCTTCTTTACCCGCCTGAGCTCGGCCTCTCCCAACATTTCGATCTCCCTCTGAAAAAAGTATCCAGTTTTAATCATCGAAATTGATCGAAGGAGACGCGACGCCAAGGAGGGCCGCCGCCGCCGCCGCCTCCTCCTCCTTGTATCCGTACCCTCGTCACGTACCCTCGTCTCCTTCGCTACGAAATCCTTAAAGTCGTCGTCCTTCCCTAAGACCGGCTTAGTTATTATGTGATCGAAGTAGACGCCGTAACAGGGTATCGTCGACCTCGACTGGCCATCCTCAGCGCACAGCCACGTCAGCTTCAACGTGTTCTTATAATCCTTGTTGTCGAGATTCAGCGAGGCCTCCACCTTGGCAACCTTACCCTCACCGTCCTTGAGGATCTTTTCGATCAAGAGATTGCCCCAGTTGATGAAGGTCGCGTTCTCGCCTTCGCGCAGACCCTCAGCGTCCACGGCCTCTATCGTGAGCTCGGGCCCGACTCGCACGAGCTTCGTACCCAGGCTCGGATCCTTCGGATGATTGGCTACCGTCAGCTGGGCCACGCTAGCGTCTCTCACCGTTACGGGCACCCGGTCGTACGTGGTCAAGGCCGTGTACCTTACGGCTACGGGATCGATGACCTTCTTGTTGATGGCCCAGATCTTGTCCCATTCCATGAAGACGACCGAGCGCGAGCTACCCTGGGCTATTATGAATTGCTTAAGGCCGTCGACGGTCATGCCCCTGCGCAGGATGCCCCTCACGGTCGGGAAGCGCGGGTCGTCCCAGCCGTCGACCAGGCCCTCGGCGACGAACCACGTGAGCTTGCGCTTCGACAACACGGTGTTGGTCATGTTCAGCCGCGAGTACTCCCATATGTAAGGGCGCTTGAGCTTCAAGGCCTCGACGAACCAGTAGAACTGATCGTCCCGGTCGTGGTATTCGGTCGTGCGCAGCGTGTGCGTCACGCCCTCTATTGCGTCGACGATCGGGCACGCGAAGTCATAGGTCGGGTACACCCTAGGGAACGAACGTGCACAGCCTCGTTAACGACTTTGCGCCTCTTGACAAATAGACATTGTAAAGATAAAGCTTCATCGTTTACTTGTATTTGGTTCCCGTACGTGGATGGGGCTCGGCCTTGAATCTGTAAATCGTCGGATCTCGCATGCAACCGTTAGCCGATTGGTAATCGATTTTGGCCCTGACGCAGCATCCCTGGCCCCTGGCTGTACCGGCCACCATCTCCTTCCATAGGGCGAGATTCTTCTCGACGGCTGCACATCGTCGGTTCAATCAACCCGTCAAATCAATCCAATTAACTTATTACACGTGGCTTTCAACATACGGCTTATAATATTCGTGTCGAGCTACGTACGATTGTCTCTGTTGGCCGAGGGGAGCTTCTGGTCGCGCTGCTCCTTCATCTCTTGGGCCGGGGTGTCGTCCACGTATGCCTTGCTCTCCTTGAGCAGCTTGTCGCAGCACTCGAGCATGAAGTCAAAGTAATCGGAGGAGTGAGTGAACCGATCCGGCTTCACACGCAGCATCTCCAGGTCTTCTAGGATCGCCCTTTCGAACTCGACGTTCTCCTTGGCAGGATTCGTGTCGTCGAATCTCATAATCAGTTGGCCCTTGAAATTCTCTGCGTAGTATTGATTCAAGAGCGCGGCCTTCGCGTGACCGATGTGTAGGAAACCACTGGCTTCCGGGGGAAAGCGCACGACGACTTTTCCCATTTCCGCCCCAGGCAGCTCTATGAATTTACCCTCCTGCTTTCTCGCGCTCGTCGTCTTGGATGCAGCTGTCGCTGTCGATGCAGCTGTCGATGCCGATGTCGCTGTCGATGTCGCTGTCGATGCCGACGACACTGCCGTTGCTTTTTTACTCGCCGCTGACGCGGACGTTGATTTTTTACCAGCTGCTGCCTTAGGATTCTTGGTCCTGTTCTTGGAAACCAGCGTCAGAACCTTTTGCACCTCTGGCAACGATAACATTTGCTTGTACCATCTTGATAAATTGCCATAATTTTCTTTAATATCGTCGATTTCGTATTTAAAATTAATCTTTGAAAATATACAAATATCAGCTATGGTCAAGTGCTTAGCGGCCAGCCACGTCTTAGGCTCCAAGGCTTTGTTTAAATAGTCAAGCAGGCTATCCTCTTTGTCATCTGGATTAGCCAGGCGTTCTGCAAACGATAGCCAATGGTCGACTACCGTCCTATCAAAGGGATCTTCGTTACCTGAAAATTCACGCACAGCCATACATGAATAGGAGAGGTCTTCTGGTTAATATTGCTCGAGCGCAAGCTTACCGTAGAGTTCGGCGTTGTATTCTCTTGACAAGTAACGAGCTACGTTGCTGCTCGATTCGCCCAGCAGCTTCTCATTGCTATCGAAGAATTGTAATTTAGATGAATTCTTGCCAAAGTCATTGGACCAAACGACTTGCAGGTCAGAATTCAGCCTAGTGCGAACGATTTCCACTATCACCAAGGCTCCTGTATAAAAAGCAAAAACTATTGACAGAGCCAGACAGATTGCAGAGGATCGTTATTGCCTCGAAGGAGATCGTACGAGGGCACAGTTGCCAATACAGTTGTTAATATAAAGATGCCCGTGGAGTGAGGATAGGTTAAAAAAAAATAGGTATGTGTTTACGTACCGACTGACGGGTTCGCAGAATTAATGACGAGCTTTAACGGCATCTTTAATAATCTAATATCTTGTCCAATGCTATCCAATGTATTCTATTTCATGAAGCGGATCTAAGAAAAAAAAAAAAACAACGATGGCCAGAAATACACAGTAGAAAATGTACAGTAGACAAAATTGGCCAAGATGAACGAATTAAAGAAGTCACGTGTCACCCTGATCGCGAGAGAGGGGGGGGAGGAACAGAGAGAGAGAGAGACTCGACTCTCCCATAGATGGGGTATGCGGAGCTTAAAAAATACTTATTGACGATAATAACAATAATAACAATAGTGAAGCCGTGACCGGGGGGGTGGAGGAGGAGGTGGAGGAGGAAGACGACGATGAGGAGGACGTCAATAAAGAAAGTCGAGGATAAATTGGGAATCCAAAGAGTAAATAGTAGGCCGGCGGCCCCGATAAGGTCGAAATAGAGCGCCGCTACGAGGAGGAGGAGGTGGAGGTGGAGGAGGTGGTGCTGGCGGTGGTGCTGGTGGTGGTGGTGGCGGAGCGGCAAGACGGAGATTATTTATTGATATCGAGCGACATGGAGGAAGACGTGCATTCCGCGACGGGGGGGAAGGGATCGCGAGCTTAAATGAGCCGAGACCTCGTTGTTTATTCGCCAAGCGACGACGACGAGGACGAGGACGAGGACGACGACGGGGTCGACGACAACAATAACAACGACGACGACGACGACGACGACGACGTGGACGTGGACGACGACGCGGACGACGAGGTGGACGGCGACGTGGACGTCACCGACGACGGCGACGACGACACCGACGACGACACAGTCAGCCTTTTCAAGCATGCCATCGTCGGGAATTGATAAAGGAAGCGGGAGTGTTTGCACGGGCGATTGTGTATTTGCTCCGTTGAAATGCTAAAGCTCTTTTAAAGCACACCTTTATGAGTTTAAACTAGTCATTCGGTCGTTATATAAACGCATGTGGGTCTTCGTAAGCCAGTGGCATTCGTAATCGTCGAGCTCTCGAGCGACCGGGTATGATGGACCGAGCCCAGGAGTGAAATAAATAGTTCCGGATCACCGGCAACCAGTCTTTCTTCGTTTTTTTTTTTTTTTTTTTTTTTTTTAACAGGTTTACTACGCAATAATAAGCAGGAGCGTTAATTTTCCTTCATTTTACCTGCCAAGTGCTTTTACAATGTCATTTGTCATCCTTGGATTTGTCTTTACGTGGCTAGAATGACGCCCGCACCCCTGTCTCTTAAATCGGAAACGACATTCTTTAGATATGTGATTACACAAGCACTTAGTAAAGGATGACCAAGGGACCAGTCAAGTAAATCTTTGCCGTATAGCCTTTTTATTTTCCTTCCTTCGTTCTTTCTTTCTTTCCTTCGTTCTTTCTTTCTTTCTTTCTTTCTTTCTGTTTTTATTTCTTTTCGCTCTCTCTTACTCTTCCACCTACTCCTTCTCCTACTCCTTCTCCAGCTTGCGTTTATTGCCTCCCTTTGGAAGAGGGCGGAGGCTTCTCTCAAAAAAGTTTTCTCTGGCGTCGAGCAAAATGCAGCCAGTGGAAGACAATATTATTAACCTGTTGGAAGAGCGGAGAAAGGATTGGGATATCATGTGGGTCTCCCGGCCCATGAAACCCTTGGCTCCCCATCATTTACCGCCCGAACTCATTTACACAAGGAAGCAGGCGATGAAGGCTGTTCTGTCAGATCCCAAGATCCTGGACTTGGTCTTTACCATGGCCAGGGACAAGAATGTAGCGGCGTCGACAATTTTGGCTGAAGCTAATAATATGCTTCACGAAATGGCGAGTAAATCACATTTACCAACTGTCAGATGGTTAGGTAAGCTCTCGACCGATCCTGCCACACTACACCCCTAATGCCCCCTTTATCTCCATAATATTCAACGAAACGAAAGAATAATATAATTGACTGCTGTTGTACCTTTCAGGTTTGATAATAACGAAAGTCTTAAAGAGGATCCTAATAAGTATAAAACTGAACGAGAGCTTTATTTATAGAATGAAGAACGAAATGGGTTTGACGAGGGCGCAGTATGTTTATGCGCCTACTCACAGGAGCTACTTAGACTTCGTGTTACTTTCTTACATACTGTTTTCATACGATATGGCTTTACCAAATATCGCTAGCGGAATGGATTTTTACCAAATGAGGGTCGTCGGGGAGCTATTGAGGCAAACTGGAGCGTTTTACATGAGAAGGAGCTTCTCGTCCGACCTGTTGTACAAGGAGATATTCCGTAGCTACGTGAGCTCGCTCGTCGCTCACAGCAGCCGTGCCATCGAGTTCTTTATCGAGGGCACGAGAAGCCGCTGTCAAAAGTCCTTGCCGCCGAAATTCGGTGGGTAAAATAATTGGCGTCTGGGCGAGTCGTCCGGGGGTGCGAGTAAGGGTGCATATAGCTAACACGCGCGCTCTCCTCCACGTTTCAGGTTTGCTGTCGACGATACTGGAGGTCCTGCTGAGGAGTAAGGTCGTCGACATATGCTTCGTACCGATAAGCATCTCGTACGACAAGCCGCTCGAGGAATTACTGTTCGCCTATGAGTTATTGGGGGTACCCAAGCCCCCTGAGAGTACCAGCGGATTAATAAACTCCCTGTCGGTGCTGCGTGAGCCGCTCTCCCACGGCCACGTGTTCGTCAATATCGCCCCGCCGATATCGGCCCGGGCTTACGTCGACATGGAGCTACGGGCCGAGTGCGCTCTCTCACCGAACACGAGGTTGCCCAATGCCATCGCAAAGACCATGGCTTACGCGATTATCGACTGCCAGAAGCGACACACCGCCCTCACCTCCTTCAATCTCGTGTCACTGCTTTACAACGAGCGCATCTGCTCCCACAACGGCCTCGAGCCCTACACCTTGGACGAACTCCTGACCGACTACAGCTGGATAAAGAGTATTTTTTTAACAAAGTTTAACGTAGCCGTGAATCCCGGCGTCAGCAGGCAAGTCGCCCCCCCCCCCTCCCTTTACACGGTCATCATCCGCGCAAAATCCGCGCAAAATCCGCGAAAATCTCTCTTGGCTAATGATGCCCATTGGTATTCTTTGTCGTCGTTGCAGGGCTACGAGGATGCCCGGCGTCAGCAGGCAAGTGGCCGGGGATAAGTACGAGCTCTTCGAGTCCTTGCAGACGCATAAGAATCTGATCGACCTCGACACTGAGAAGAAGCTCGTATTGAAGAGCAGGCACGATAACGACACGCGGCTGCCAGCCGTCAAGGGTCACAGGCTTAAGCAGGGAACGTTGAGAATCGCTGTGTCGGCGATCAATCTCATGATTTACGTTAATCCCGTATTCGCGTACTTGGCGAAACCGGCAATAGCAGCCGTTTGCATCAATACATCCCTAAGTGGTACCAATTAAATTCGACAAGCCTTCATTTTATGAATAATACTACTCTTTACTCGCGTTACTTTACTTTGCTTTGAAATGTCACCTACTTATCATGATATATATTTCTGTTCCTTCTTTCCACTGTCTTTTATTTATTTTTTTGTCCTTTCTTTTTTTTTTTTTTGCCTTTGTTTTTGTTCTTCTTTTTTTTCCAGTAATCAAAAGAGGACGTGGTATTAATTTCCCAGTTGTCGATGAAAAAAGATAACATTACCTTGCCCTTTACAATTCATAAGGATTGTACTTAATCATGGTAAATTGATCGATAGCTTGTTGTTTTGTTTTCTTTTGCTCTCTGTTTTGCTCTCTGTTTCTTTTGTAAGTATTTCTTTCACGCATGATTTTTTTTTATAAAAAAAACTCCTTACCTCGGAGGGATATTTTAAAATAATTTGTTACGTATATGTATGTATGTATATATATATTTTCAGGAATCGCATTCGAGCGCTATTTGTTACTGAGATCTCTATTCGCCATTGAATTTGTTTTGGTACCCGATTTAAGCGAATCAGAATTATACAGAGAATGGGAAGAGATGAATGACCTTTTATCGGGAGAAAATAGCGATAGGAAATTACATTCTATTTTATGTAATTTAGTAATACCATTCGTTTCCAGTTCGTATGCATTGTGCAAAACTCTTTTACAGGTACGTCGCACATACATTTTAATATCTCATATTGGCAGTACCAAGCGCAACGCGCAACGAATAACATACCCAATCTCTGAATTGGCAAACTTTACTTGGATCGTTCATACTTTTCTAATTCTATTACAATGCTAATAATCGAGATTTTTTATAAAAGCCAAAAGAATACGTTATTCCGGCTCGATTACTAAATATTTACTAATCCTAATTCGGGGTGCGAGGACGTAAATTTTTTTTTTTGTCCATATCCGGAATATTATATAATTACTGTAATAGTATGGCTATTTTATGTGCACGAATACTCCATTATATAATGGAGTAGTAGTAGTATTGATTTTCATAAGTAAGAACGAGCTTTCAAGTATTCTATTTTTCTTTTTCTTCTTTTTTTTTTTTTTTTCGTTCTATAATACGTTCGTACGATACGTATTAATGGTAATTGTATTTTGATTGTATTTTTCAGTGGAAAAGTTCGGTACAGTGTATTGAGAGAAATATTCTAAGGGAATGCCAAAGACTCGTAGAAGAATTGTTAGAGGAGAAAACGTCGTTAATTAAACATCCGTATTCACTAGTCTTAGATACTTACGCATCTTTACTGTCTAGTCTTGTTAACCGAGGAAACATTGTATTTGATGAAAGTAGAGTTTATAAGCCAAATACTGCCGACCTTCAAGATATAATCGTTATTTTAGAGGATATTTTAAAACAATGTTTGAGCAAATGCTATTCAAATATTTTTTCAGCCTTCATTACAGAGGAAACATTAAATTTACAAGCCAAGCTGTAACTACTGTCTCCTGAATGTTTCAAGTTCATTAATGCTTTAGTGCCAGTTAAACCACACCAGCCAGTATAAGTAATCATGTACAAGCTAATCAATTTACGTTTTATTATTTATGTTTTAGCGTCTATTTTGACATGACATCAAGTATTTTATATGTCATTATTTACCTATGTGATTTTAGATAGTTGTATTTCTTATACTATGTAACATTGCAATAAAATTATTGTTGTTGTATATTAGAAATCATCTTAGTGTCGTCACTCTTTATTATTTCTTACCTCAATTAATTAAAAAAAACAACAGGGAAGTCTAATTTTTAATAAAGCATCCATCGCGATTCATGTTCAAGTAATACGGGAATGTAATGTGGAAGCCAAAGTCTGTGTATTTATTTAGATCTTGGAATATGCTCGCGAAGGTGGAAGAAAGTGGAAAGAAGGAAGTTTTTTATTTTAAAAAGAAAAAGGAAAAAGAAAAAAATGAATTCCGTGTCGTTCGTTGACCTTTGTTGGCGAGCGTATGCCGAACGATTGTACCATACGAAATAGGTCTTGCTTGTCAGGCCAATTATTAGGCCGAACGAACGACACGAACTTCCTTCTTGTTTCGTAAGAGCGCGACAACAAAAATCGTTATTACGTGTTTGTGTACTTGTTTGCGCTCGCACTTTCCTAACTTGTCGATTGTCGGTAATGTCGCAACATTTACGTTTTTTCCAGTCACTTCGTGCTCACCACGTGCTTTCTTCTTTCGAATGTTTACTTATGCCGTATTACTTGTTTATTGTGCACCAAGTAAAACTCGATAATACTCGTCTATATTGATTTTACGCTGCTGCTTTTTACGACATTATATATATATAGAGTAGTATGAGTTTATTCGCCGTTAATCGGTAAGTTAAGGGTTTCGCTATTTCTGTATAACGATGAAGTAAAACATTTTCGAATTGATATAGATACGAGAACGAGGAATGGAAGGAAGATGCTGACAGTTCTCACGACCACTTGTCGGCCTTGTTGCAAAAAATAGAAGAGAGGAAACGTCAAAAGGCTGCTTCCAAGGTTGTCGATGAACCTAAGGATGAGAACGTGCCCGAGCGGGCTAACGAGTGTTACGACGAAGCTCCAGAAATCAAGCTTAGCAAGAGGCAAATAAAAAAGAAAAGGAAACGGGAGCAGTTGATGAATGCACAAGTTGATAAGGAGGATAATGAGGAGGAGGAAAAGGTTTCATCCAGTGCACAAGTAATAAGCGAGACTACGCAGGCGAATTTTACAATTCTGGGACAGAAGAAGCGATTAAAGAGTCAATCGGTAAAAAGAGTTCTGCCTCATTGGCTTACGCATCCCGAAATAGTATCTTCAAATTTGAATAGTGGATCTGACTTTGATGAAGTCGAGTCCCTTTTGGATCCCAGACTAATAGACAAGCTCAAGGACGACGGCCTTAAGAAACTCTTCCCCATCCAAGTACACCTCTTATCCTGGCTTTTAAAATGTGATAAGGATTACAATAGCGGTAAATGGGTGCGAGATAGTTGTGTCTGCATGCCAACGGGGAGCGGTAAGCTGCCTAAATCAGTAGATATATCCTACACGCACTTTTGCACTCTTAGGCGTAAAGGAAACAGTCAATAGGCAACGGGTGTTTTTATTTTAGGCAAGACCCTGGCCTACGTTCTTCCCATAATTCAAGTGCTGCGCAAGAGTTTTGTGCGTACGGTTCGCTGCCTCATTGTCTTACCAGTGCAGGAGCTCTCCTCTCAGGTTTACGAAGTGGTAGCAAAGTATGCCAATTGCGTATCCCTTAAGGTGGCATTAATATCTGGGGCAGCGTCGTTTAAGGAAGAGCAAGACTTATTGGTACAAAAGAGTAAGTACGTCGGCATTTGCTAGTTGACCAGTTTCTTTCCTTACGTAATTACCAGTCTTCATGAAAAAAAAAATGGACTTTTTTAGACGATAAGGGTGAGTTTTGCAGTCTGGCTGACGTAGTCGTGGCTACGCCCGGACGGCTTATAGATCACGTAAGAAAAACTCCGGGCTTCTCGTTGTCGAATTTGCGATACCTGGTGATCGACGAGGCCGACTGCGCGACAGAGTGGCTGCAATACATCCCCTTCCCCCATTCCAAGGCCCCCCCTCTGACAATCAGCAACGTACGTTCGAGGTAATGTGTGGTATTCGAGGATCGAGATTTGAGGGTTTTTTAAGCGGGTGAGTGGGTGAGCGGTCGAGCGAGCGATAACGACGGTCGATCGATCCCTTGTCTGAATTGCAGTCTGAACAAGCCCGCGCAGAAGGTGCTGCTGAGCGCGACCTTGTCCCAAGATCCGGAGAAATTGAGCAGGCTCGGGCTGTTTCGGCCGATACTCTTTAGCTCGTTGGCCGTTGACTTTGATATGGAGAAGGACTTGAACCTCGACGAGGGCCCGGCCGACAGGGTCTACGACAGCCGCTACGGGAACCCGGGCGAATTGACCGAGAGGATTGTACAGAGCTGCCCCGAGTACAAGCCCCTCGCGCTCTACAAGGAGCTCGTGAAGATCGACGAGGTCGTGGAGAGGAGCTTGGTGTTCACGAACTCGAGCGAATCGGCACACAGGCTCGCCATCCTCCTGCGATCACTGCTCAAGGACAAAGAGGCGAGCGTCGCCGAGCTCTCGGCTCAACTCGGCTCCAAGCAGCGCGAGGAGACCCTCGATAAGTTCGTCCAGGGCAAGCATCGGGTGTGAGTATCAGTCGGGACTGAGCTGGGGGGAGGATGCCATTCACTGTGTTAAGTTCCTTGGTTTGCGTCACAGGCTCGTCAGCTCGGACGCGTTGGCCAGAGGCCTGGACATACCCGGGGTCAAGCTCGTCGTCTCCTACGACCTGCCCAAGCACGTCAAGGGCTACATACACAGAGCCGGGAGAACGGGCCGGGGCGGCGTACCCGGGACGGCCGTGTCCATCCTGCTGCCCAACCAGCTCGAGCTTTTCGCGAAGATGCTGAGGAGGCTCGGCAGATCGGTACCACCCAGCGAGCCCGAGGACTTGGAGAAGCTTGCCGAAAGCCTCGGCTACGAGAGCCACCTCGAGAATTTGAAGAAACGGCTCGCCGACGAGCAGGAAGCCAGCCTACGGCGATCCAAGTGCCACAAGCCCGGCCCCAAGGCCTGATCCACTTGCCATTATACGTGTAAATAAATAAATATATACGTACGTGTGTACATGGGAGCCTGCGTGCTTGTTCGTGCGTGTCCGTATGTTTATGTGTAGATAGAGATAATATAGATAGACGAAGGTGTGAATGTAGGGCTAATAAATATTATAATTATTTGTTGAATAACATCGATAATAACATTTTATTGTCTGAAGTTAAAAGTATCGTACACATGGTATACCAGCCTCGTCTCGCTTATTCCGCGGATAATACGTTCCTCGTTCCTCGTTCCTCGTTCCTCTTGCACCGCCACCACCATCACCACCTCCGCCAACGGCCTCATCATCTTAAAACTAAATTCAGCAAATCGCAATAAAAGTTTTTTATAGCTCCGGATGGGGCTCGCCGCCTCCCTGGATACTTCGATCGTTATATACAAAAGATAAGGACTGCCCTGACTAGATACGAGCATCGATGGCGGATCCTCTTGCGCTCAGCGCCTTTAATATCCAAGCGCGAAATCGTCGATCCCTCGCTACGAGGATCGACACGGGCAGCAGCTCCTTCCGTAACCAATACACGCATTTATCTTAACGTCGCCGTCGCTCTCTCTCTCTCTCTCTCTCGCATTTTCGTTGTAACGAGCGCGTCGCCCTGTCGGATCCCTTATCCCCAACCCCACCCCCACTAATCGCCATATTTTACAAAATGAGAAAGCTACGATAAATAGCGCGAAGACGTCGTCTCTTTCAAAAGCCTAAAAATTCCCTTAATCCTCATCGGCTACTCAATCGTCAATTAAGCGTAATTTGCATTTTCACTCGATTACAGCTACGCACTTTTTTTTTTTTTTCCTTTTCCCTTCTTTCGTTCGTCCTTTCATTTCTGTTTTTCTTTTTTTTGTTTTTCGTTTTATTTTTTAATTTATTTTTACAAAAATAAGGTCATTCGCAAACACCAAGGCAAAGAAAATAAATAAAAAATGTCCTATAAATACGTACGCGTATACGTATCGTATACGTGGATGCGTAAGAAACCGTTTGAAACTCGATTAGAGATGTTCTTCTTGTTCTTCTTTGACTTTCAGTTCGAATGCGTTTTTGTCTTTATCGTCTTGCTCGGCAGTACGCAGATCGGCCGTAGAATTCCAATGGAATTTTTTTAATCCCCACCTCTCTCTCTCTCTCTCTCTCTCTCTCGATACTATTGAACGAAGGAACACAAATTCATCGGAGAAATAAATAAATAAATATTACATATTACGCATCATACACAATACACTTATACCTCTCTCTACCCCCACGCACGTTATCATTATTAATATTTTCTTTATTTTTTTTATTTTAAATATTTCCGTTTCTCTTTTCCTTTCTCCTGCTTTTCTTTCTTTTTTTTTTCTTTTTTCTTTTTTAGACAAAATAACATTCTATACAATTAATAATGGAATTACGCCAATTACAATATTATATTTAAACAAAACAACATAGTACCATCATCGATTATTTACTTGTATATATATATATACATATATATATATAATTATAAATTTGAATTAAAACCTTTGGCTACGTTCAATCTATACGTGATTGTCTACGAATGCGCTTGAGACTCTTTTTATGACTGGTAAGGCTCATAAGTAAAAACTACCGTCGTCTCTAAGCATCTCTCTAAGAACAAGGGGGTTGGGGGTGGGTGGGGGTGGGAGGTGGGAGGTGGCAAATCATTACTAACGACAGATCATAGAAATCCGGACGCTTCCGTCTTTAACGCTAAGCATTGTTATTATCGTTCCTGCTGTTGGCTAAGGTCGAGAGGTTTGCGAGATTTTATTTTATTTTCTTTTATTTTTTTTTTCTTTTTGTCTTTTTGTCTTTTTGTCTTTATTTATAAATGAAATGAATTCCATCGGCCGGCGAGACCGCGGTGAGGAAAGATATTTCGCGTATTATCGAACCAGTTCAAGTTTCGCAATGCCCGTGCGTACGCGTGCGCTTACACAGTATTTCCAAGATCGCAGGCGAGTCGCGCCATAAAAGCGCAATTACGAATGTCCAAGTACGCGCAGTACGCGTGATCTTCGAGCGAATGTCACTTTACGTAATTCAAACTGAAAGCCAAGTTGTCAAGTGATTGGCAACGATGATTACGAAAACGAAAACGAAAACGAAAACGAAAACGAAACGAAGGGAAAGGGGGGGGGGGGAGGGGAGGGAGAGAATACAATATTTTTAAAAGTCGTAACGTGCGGGCACGAGGAGAAGTAATTCGTTACTCTTAGTTGACTAATGTTAATTGTAAATTGTAAAGCGAGCTCCCGTGTAAAGGAGTCCAGCCTATTTCCATCAACCACCGCACGCATTCTTACAGGAAAAAAAAAATATAACGCAACAGCCGCTCAATGTCAATGTCAATGTCAATGTCAATTAAAAATGGCTCCTCCGCATTCATCGGGTCCATCGCAACGGAACAATTTATTCATACAGAGTGAGGATATGCATTTTTCCAAGTCCCACCGTTGATTGTTCGACGATAATTGTACAGAAGACATTATTTTTTTTTATATATATATATATGTATATATATGTATATATATGTATGCGCGTGCGTGCGTGCGTGCGCGTATAAAACAATCAAACATTACTTATACCGTTTGCGTTTGTATTATTACGGACGAGGGATTACATGCTTAATAGAGTTCGTTATACAATAAGTAAGTAATTAAGTAAGTAATTAAGTAAGTAATTAAGTAAGTATTTATTGTCGTGATTCGTCGCTCCTCTTAAAAACGAGCGAAAAATGATGTTTTTTCTTGCCATGCGAATTAATTACGTAAAGCACCTCGTGAGTTATTTCCTTCGCACGCTAGGTACCTACCTATACTATATTAAATACATATCCACGTTGCGTATGTATGTACACGTAAACCATGGCCGTTTCTTTATACATCGTCACAAGAGTCGACGGTATATTTACATTTTCTTTCTCAATCGTTAAAATTATCACTTAACATTACGGGGATTACGGGTGAGTGAGTGAGATGGTCGTAATGGTCGTAATAATGGGTCGGTGTGTACGGTGCCTCGGGCGGGGCAATTTAATAAATAAATAAATAAATAAATAAATAAATAAATAATCAACGATATATTCTCAGGTATATTTTCGTCGGCGCAGGTGTATGCGCGACAGCATCTTGTGATATTAATTAATTAATTGCCACGTAGAGATGGAATTGGGGATTGTGTAAGAGCCTTTACGCTACTTACGATTAATTACGTCTTTGTTGCGAGGGCTGAAAGCCGCGTACGAATCAAAAAATCAATGTTAATCGAAGCCTGTAATTTTGAAATTCTAATTTCTGGCCAGAGGCCGGAAATTCTAATACTTCGAGTAACCAATAAGTAATTATCAATATGTTATTTATTACATTGGAATTGCGTAAGCCGTGGCGTCAAGAAATCCCGTTGATTATTTCAATTACTCCTTTAATTTAAACATTAATTACGTATCTAATGTATTTGGGAGAGGAGGAGGAGGAGGAGGCGGCTTGCGGCGCAGAGGCATCCTCGCCTGGCCGAGGTTATTGGAGGCGGGGGTGTGGGGGTGGGGGTGGAGCGAGGCGCCCGTTAAGATAACGGTCAAGGTAGATGAGGGGGGAGAGGCGTCGGTAGGTGTACCTCCTACCTGTGCAGCCAGTCCCGAAACCGTTGCACGCGTGTTTACGTCGGGGACGAGCTCTGCGGCGGCTGCGGAGAGTCGCGCCTCCTCCGCAACGGGGTCGATATCGCGGCGGCTCTACGGACACGCGCTCGCCCACCGCCACCGGCTTAATTAACATTGCCCTCGCGGTAATACCGGCTGACCCTCGCGGCCCCGACGCCCGCGTCAACGAGAGGATGGGGGTTATTGGGGGTTATTGGGGGTTATTGGGGGTTATCTGGCCCATCGTGGCCCATCGTGGCCCGGATAGACGATGGACGATGGATGGTCTTGCGACCTTTGCCCGAAATATCTACTCTTCTTCACATGATTTTTTTTTTTCGCATCCTTCGACTCACACCCCCCCCCCCCCCGTCTGCGTTCGGGGCAACTCCAGGTTATTAATCCCGTATTAATCAATCGGTGCTCGCAAGCCCTTTCACAAGATGCTGCCAATGTCGCGAATTAATTAAAATTCCGGCAGAGGGTGTGGCTCCCACCCTCTCTCTCCCACCCCCTCTCTCGTCCCGTATTTAAAAAAAGTCCCGAGACCCTTAATAATTTACCATTGGAATTAATGTTAAATAATAATCTGCAGTAATCGATGTTTTTTCTTCTTCCTCTTATTCCTCCTCTTCTTCTTCTATCTCGCCTACAGATAGCTATAAGCATGCCCCCCCCTCCCCTTAATTTTAATTTTAATTAAATCTACCGTAACTGCTGTAATAATACTGTTCGTCTCTGCTTTAAAAAAAATAAAAAAAAAGAAAAAAAGAAAAAACAAATCAATCAATCATATATCGTTTACCCTTATCTACATAATCGGATAGATTAATTACACGATTGCCAACCAATGGTCCGTGATTGGCACTCCTTCACTCCTTTCGCTTACATTATAGTCTAGGGTTTCGTCAATTTTTCATGAGCGCCGAGGGGTGTATAATAATACTCCTTCTACAATAATACTTGTATGCACGCGACCACGCCATTCTCTCAGCTTCTTCTTCTTTCTCCTTCTTCTTCTTCTTCTTCTTAGTCTTCTTCTTCTTCGATATTCGTATATTATCTGTACTATATGCCTCTATGTATAATATATACATTTTTCTTTTTCCCCCCTCTCGCCTCCCCCTTCTCTCTATCTCTGTCTCTGTCTCTGTCTATCTCGTTATTCGTTATGCATCGTTATTTATTATTGTTATTACAGATTTAAGCGACCGAAATTTTTTCTTGATTACGTTGAAGCTCGAGTATCACAATCTCTCTCTTCTTGCCCTCATAAATTATTCCTCTCGTCCATTCGTCATTTTCATTATATACAAGCCATTATATTGCTATTATCATCATCATCATTATATTATTTATTATTTATTATTTATTATTTATTATTTATTATTTATTATTTATTATTATTATTATAAGCGTATACGTTTAAAAACGACTTTTTTATTTTCCAGAATACATTACGCTTTTTACGCTGTTGTTCTTCTTCTTCTTCTTCTTCTTCTTCTTCTTTTTTTTATTTATTTATTTTTTGTTCGTTTTTGCTTGTCGTTATTGTAATTTAATTTTAAATTGAATAAATTATATTAATTAATTAACGGGACTCATTATGCATAGTGAGTTAGTTAGTTAGTTATTCTGAGAGCTGAAAGTAGTAGGCGTAAGATAATAATATAATCGGCATGCTTCAATTTAATATCATTAAACGACGTTTTTTGACGTTTTTTAACTTGAAAAGAAAAAAAAAAATCAAACGCACCGGGCGTCCCATTTAATTGTACGAGGGGCCGATAAAACCGGAATGTCTGTAGATAACTCACTCGAGATTAAGTGAAAATTGTAAAATACGAAGGAGCTGTCGTCCGCGGACGATCAAATGGATTTCAGTTATATTTGTATTTTTGAGTATTTGAGTATTTCCATCCGATCGTATTAACGAATCACTTTAAGGTCATGCATTCGTATCCTTGCCATTTCGAAGCTATAATACAAATTGCTACATACGTTGCCATTGCGTTATCAAGAGAGCAAAAAAAAAAAAAAGTTATTTCTTCCCTCCCTCCCTCTCCCTCCCACACCCCATATCCGTGCTATAAAAATATATGCACTAATTTTTTATTTTTTTTTTTCTCTCTCTCTCTATCGATTTCCAAATTATTTTCCACTTTACCGTACCTAACTCGTTATTCCTCTTTCTCCTTCTCCCCGCACCCCCCTCCCGCCTTCGCCCGTCCCCAAGGAATTATTAGTTAAGAACGCGCGGGGAATTATCCGGCTCGAATGATTTATAATAAACAGAAAAAAAAAAGAAAACAAAAAAAAAACATAAAAAACAACATTTTTACGAATTCCGAACTAATTTACAGCTAACGATGAACAAATAGTTTTCAATAAATTCCAAAGATCTCCGAGCTCGCCGTAAACAATTAAAATTCTTTTACCTCCTCCCTCGCCCCGATAAACTCTTTAGCGTGCGACATACTTTAACAAATACAGCCATAGAATTTTATTTCCTAATAAAAAATTAAGCATAACAGATTTAAACTCATTTGAGATCTCATAGATTCATCCAATCGCTCGGACATTATTCTTATTTCTATGCGTAAAGGTACGTATGCCTTAACTAAAAAAGGAGACTTTATTGAAATTCATTACTTAATTAACTAGATAATTAGGTTTTTATGATTTACATGTACGCACGTGAGACCCACGCGCGCGCGCGTACGCACGTATATATGTATTTATGTACATTTGGTTAAAAAGAAAAAAAAAAACACTCTTTGGAGAAAGTAAAGACCTTGTGTCGGTAAGGAGTCAGAGCAATTTCCAATTAATACGCGATTCAATGCAACTCGCAGGATAACGTAATACTTGTCAACAATTTCCTTTGATTTCGCAGCAATGATCCATAGAGATTCTCGTATTTACATATTTGCTCCGTTCGCCGACCGTACGAAGTAACGCGTTTGATTCGCACCTGCTGCGACGGTCCTAACCTTCGCGTAACTCACTCTCCTCTGCCCCCCCCCACCCACCCTGCATAGCTACGTACAAGGAATTGCAAAAGTTAAATTTACGAATAAAGTCTTTTGATTGATTAGCGATAGAGGCTGACGATGTATATTAAAATAATGAAAATCAACAAGCGCAGTTGTCCCCCATGTGAGTTTTGATTTATTTCTCGTCGCGGTCCGGGGATTACGTCGTCGACTAATTATCAAGAGAACGGACGTACCTATTAGACTAGCTTTATTTAGCCTCGGCTGCCGCGAATAGCCGCAATTGACGCGCAACCATTAGAAACATTTATTGGAAACACGATACGCGTATCGGGGACACGCTTAAACGGATCGAATGATCGAACGATCGAACGATTCCTTATATTTCCCAGGGCCGATTTAAGCTGAGGAGGCTAAGGAGGAGGGAAGAGTAGGGTACGGGACAGCCTGTATAATCCCCGGTATAATCGATCGTTTGATCATTGCCTTGGCAGCTAATTGAGCGTCATCTCTCGATCGAGATCTACCGGCCGGACAAATTAAATCCATCCATGGCCTGACAATTTCACGAGCGCTTTGCATTTATTTAAGAGGAAGAAAGAGGAAGAAGAAACGCTCTCGTCAAGGCAATCCTTACCTCGTCTTTCCTCGCCAAGCCCACTCTTCTCGGCTGGATCACGACTCGCGACTCAATTATCTGCGCATACATGTATACACGCATTGCACGTAGCGACAACAGTCATTCTTACCTATCCGCGAGTATACGATTGCCTCCGACCTCTCCGACCTCTCGCCCCGTATTAATGAATTATTTACAGTCCTCCACCGGTCAGCGGGCCGGTGCTCTGGCCTTGGCGAGATTATTGGGATTATTGGGGTTGTTGGGGGACGAGGTACGGGGTACGGGGAGCGAAGAGAGAGAGAGGGTATAACTCGTCAAAGGGACGACGTAGGCTGCTCGTGTCTAATGGGCCCAGCATCTGACGAGGATCGCGCAGACGCAGAGTACGAGCGGCGAGAGGGAGGCGCCGCGATTCCGTGCACCGCTGACGAGTATCCAAGGCGGGGATGCCGAGGGTAGCGCGCGCGGTCTCTCCGTCCTGTGGTGGCCCCGGGTCGCCTGGCCGTTGAGGGTCTGGGTACTCCTGCCTCCGTTCGGGACGTTCCCCCGTCCGGGAGCCGGGGCCTCGCCGTCCTGGGAGCCCGCGTACCGCTGCTGGCCCTCGGACTCCTCCTCCTCCGCCTCCTCCTCATCCTCCTCCTCCTCCTCCTTCACCCCGTGCTGGCGCTGATCCATCTTTCGGCCCCGGGCGTTCTTGCTCGGCTTCTTCCGTCCGGGTCGCAGGTCGTTGGGCCGCGCGTACGTCCCCGGCGTCGTAGTCGGGAAGAGGTCGCGCAGCTCTGCAACAGCGCACACAACTCCCTTACTCAACGATCATCCGTACCCGCACCACTTTATCTCATTATCGAGGGCCGGCCTCGTACATCAAAGGGGGGCCCCCCGGGAATTATTTTTTAAACTTTTGTCGCGCGGCCGTGTTGTCCGGATGGATGGGCTATCCGGATGGGAAGCTAATGGGCGAATTCTATTACAATCCGTCCGTGATATTAAAAAGCTAACTAACTACGTCAACTTCAACATACGGCATTATTAAGGATTGCGCGGCCGGTAAGTAAGTTGGTAATGTTGGAAAAGTTGGCAACGCTGGAACGGTCGGCGACCGATGTTTATTATTATAAATTCGTTAATATTCATTAATTCGGGGGGGAACGAGTCGCGCTCATCGGGTCGCGTCGTTAGAAAGTTTAAACATTTGAAAATTGAATTCCCTGGGGGTTGGGGTGTAGAGGGGGGGTGGGACAATATCGAATCGAGTTTTCGAGTTGGCGAGCTCGTACTCAACGTTGGATATGGCTAATCTAATGAATTTTCACGTGCGGGACGAATCGATACGGCAAAACCCACGGAGTGGGCCTTGTTCGTTATAAGTATCGTATTGTCGTTGGGCAGGTTAATATTGAAAATATTAAATTTTTTGCTCCTTCGTCGGGAGTGAGGCTGACCTTGTAATCTGACAGCCCCCTCGGCCTTTCCGAGGGCGTTCTCCGACGAGCAGACGTAGCCGACGAAATCGGCCTTCTCCAGCGAGCGTATCGTCAGGTTCATTTCCCAGGAGTAGTCGTTAGTCTGGCGGTCGGTCATCAGGTACTTGTCGCTCGGCAGGAGCTTGTTACCTGGCGGCAAGCATCGCAACCGATCACAATCAATCAACTCGCTCGATTGTCACGGGGTTGGATCGTTAGTTGCGCAAACTTAATTATTTATCGAGACGCCGCGAGAGGAACGGACCCTTACCCCCTCCCTACCAACGACCCAACGCCCCAACGGCCAAAGTCGCATTTTTTTTTTTTTTTTTATTTTACCGACGGGGAGGGGGGGGGCTCGAGAATCCTGGCCTCCCGAAGCGCTTCCCCGATACTCGACGGTGGCGCGTTCGATATCGATATATCTCCTTTTAAATTCGACTCCCATGACACTGCGCGCGCGCGGAAGAGGCTTCGACGCGCTTTTATTTGCCAGTTTTTTTTTTTTTTCCCTTCCCGCCCAGCCCCAATCTTTTTTCTATTACTCCCCCTTCTCCTCCTCTACCTCCTATCCCCACGGTTTTTTTTTTTTTGTACTTTTACCTTAAAACTGAAAATTACTGTTGATTCATATTTGATCTTTCTATCGGATTTTCACCCTTTTGACATTCCTTTGATAAACGATTAGCACCCCCTCTGCCCCTTCTGCCCCTTATGCGCCCCGTGCGCGCCATGTTTTTCCCAGCCACGGTCCACGGTAGATACAAAAAATATTAATAATAATAATAATCATAAAAAAAAGCCCATGGTTTTTCGTCCCGGTTGCCAAGCACATTGGCGCGTAAAGCGCGTATTGGTGCATAATCGTCCAGGTGACACCTGGATCGTGGTGGCCTAGGGGTGGAAATTGTTTGCCGTTGACGCGGATGTATCGGTGGCCGGAATGGCGAACGTTCCATTGAATAATCATTTATACAAATGACTCGATAGTTGGACTTAATGAGGGGATTTTAAAAGCTGAGGTTACAACGATACCTTTGTCCGTGAACCACGTATTCATAGCTTGAGGCGAGGCTTCGACGGTACATTGCAGCACAACGTCCTTGTTGACTGGCGCCCCAACAACGTGGTTTGTCACTTTAATCGACGGTTGAACTGCGGACAATGAAACAGATTAGCCTCTTCGTTCATCTCAAGTCTACCTCCCCTCCGCTCCCTCTCAACTTATCCGCCCCTGTCTCTCGCTACAATTACGCTCCATTATTATCCTCGCCTACATCCGACATTATATATATAGAAATACACACATGTATGTACGTATGCATAGGACAATCATCGGGACATCGGAACGCGTCGGGAAGATTATTATAAAGTGTCGAAATTTCATTCGTTCGCCAGCTGCTATGACATTTCTCTTCTCTCCTCTCTCTCTCTCTCTCCCTCTCCTCTTTTTTTTTTATTTTTCTTCTTTATTTCTTCTTTCTTTAATGTAAAATACACGCGTCTAATGTCTTTAGGTACAAGCAGCTCCGTACCATCCAGACCGGGAGAATATATTTCAATTTACTTTACGGGATGTTGGGCATTATTATCTACGTGATTTTATAATCTCTTTTTCCAATTCCGTTGGATTTGAAGGATTTCATATTGAAATTTGAAATACAAGCTTAGCCGGCGTAAAGCTCCGCGTTGTAAACTTTCAATTTTAAACTCTAGTCCTCTATTTTTTTTCTTCCTCTTCTTCTCTTCTTTTCCTTTGTACTTATTTTTTTCCTGTCATCGATACTCCATCCCTCAATATCGATAGCTCATTATCAATAGCGTCATCGTGTCAGTGGACATTAATAACGATGACGTGACCTGTAGCTAATCCTGTAAAGCCGATCGAGGACTCTTAGGTTAAAAAAAATTATTCCCTAACGGTTGGTGAACAAACGTTCTCTTTTCTTCTATCCTTCTTTCTATTACCAAAGGCCGACGAAGGACTTTTAATTTTAATAATTTTTTTGTTTTACAATTATATGAAAAACCATATAATGGAGTGATTTATTCGAGAATGCATTTGAAGTTTATTGAAATTTCCTTTATATCCCGATAACGGTAGAGTTCGTTTGTTTTTTTTTTTTTTTTTTGTTTTTTTGTTTTGTTCCTGAAAACTGCAAATACGCGATCGGCTCTCGTCTAATAACGAGGGGTAAAATTTATTTCCATTGAAAAACTCATGCTTCAATATACGGATCCCGTTGCGCGCTCGCAGGGTGACGGTTTTTTTTTCTTTTTATACCTCTTCTCCGATCGAATAAAACTTCTCAGTTTTTCGAAAAATTATAACGAATTATATAATTGACTCGCGACGATCTCATTGTTCTTGGGCGGCTTGTATCTTACGTGTAAAAAAAAAAGAAAAGGGTTAATGACCGAGGGCTCGAACGGCATCCGTAAATACGGGGAGCGTAAAAGGGTGCAGGGTGCAGGGAGCAGGGTGCACGAGTACTCACATTGAACGTAGACGGAGTACCGCTTGCTGACGCTCGGTGGTATGCCGCTGCTCGCTATGCACAGATAAGTGCCCATTTCCTGTCGTAAAACACCGCTGAGCTCGAGCGTCTCGCCCTCGTACTTGGCCAGCACTGGAACAACGCAAAAGTTTGTCGATACGAGCCTGACCGGCTCCACCACCCACCCCTCCCTTCCCATACGTTCCCATACGTTCCCCGCCAGCGTTTGCCCCTCTCCACGACGTCGTTTGTTTCCCGTGGCCTCGCCTCGCGGTACCGTCGCTCACCACCTCCGGTGGTACTACCAAACCCATTGCAAAGCGGACGGAGAACTCCGGTCCCGAGGAACGGAGCCATCCTAAACAATCCGGAGCTTTTGAGTCGGAGCCGCATTCAGCCCCGTACTTGTTTGCCCGGATTATTTCGATATTTAGTTTTTAAAATAAACTTTGACCTCGCGCGCGCGCCTGCTTCTTTCGGCCTTCCCATCCCTCCTCTTACTATCTTACTTCCTCTTACCTCCCACGCCCCCACCCCCCTTACGTCCCTTTCATTACGTTTATTACACACGTTTCTTGTAAAGGCCAGGATACCGTCAAGTCCGGAACCCTTATTTCATTCTGATCATTTTGATAAATACGAAGTAAGATCCCCTCGACCCTTACCCACCCCAATAACCCTCGAACCATCCCCCTGAATTTGAAAACCCCGAACGGGACGTTTCAGTCGAGTTTGAAAATATTTCATTCCAACTGGGCGAACGCGCGTCCAATTAATACGACGAGTGTCCGTCTCCGAAAGGTTATGATCGACCCCAATAACCCCAATAACCCCGTCCGCGAGCTCCTTCAAAGTATATACGTTCGTGTATACGTAATGGGATTTCGTTGAAGAGGCCGCGACAAGTCCCCGATACAATTGACCCTTTAGCCCCTTCGTTGAATATTCTCGTAATGTCTATGGCGGGAAATCTTTTTTTGCGGAAAGCCAGCCCCTCCAGTTTGTAAATCTTGTACGATATAACGTATTTCGTAGGGTTATTGTGACGTCACCGCGACAACCTTGGCCTTTTTATTGATGGTGTCATTGATGGTGTCATTGATGATGGTGCCGCGACCTCCATTACGCGTCTATTCCCCCTTCCTACTCCGCGCGGATCGGTTTTTTTCCCCGTTCCCTCGTTCCCGTAACTTTTCATAGCTAATGTTTTCGATTGACCGATTATCCCTGCGCGTCTTTGGCGGGGGCACGCGCTGGCAGAGTAGGTCAAACGACTCTATCCCAATTCGTAAATTGGGGTTATTGGTTGTTGGGTGGGTGGGGGAATGGGGAGGGGGTAAAAGAAAAGTCAGGCGAACGTCAGACTAGGCTGACGATTTCCAATTAAATGATGTAACGTTACGTTTCTTCTGTCCGTTGTCGCGCAGGACGATGTTGCGCCCGTCTTCGCGCTTCCACGTGACGTTGGGCTCGGGCGATCCCGTCGCCACGCACCTCAACTTGATATTGCCGCCCTCGTGCGCCACCAGACCCTCCGACGTTTCGTCTATGATATCGGGTGGAATGACGACAGTCATGTAACCCATCTTCGGGGGAGAGATATAGAGATAGAGAGATAGAGATAGATATAGATGGGTAGATGGGTTGATGGGTTGATGGTTTGATGGGTAGCGAGGGAGAGCGGGCGCAGGGACAGGGGCGGAAGGGAGGGAGGGAGGGAGTGAGGGCTTTATGAAAACAAAAAAAACAAACAACAAAAAACACGAGTAAAAAGTAGCCGGAGGCGTTTCGATTTAATTTTTGCTCGCGAGGTGGAGATCCGCAGGGGCCAGGTTGGCTGTATCGCGGCCCACGCGACTCTGACCACGCGAGAACAAAAGTTTTGCCCGAACAGTTGAACTCTTCGGAAAGGACATACTTTCCGAAGCACGATTACGGCAAAGAGAAAATTGCTCCCTCGCTTTCCACGTTCCCTCCTGACTCCTCGCCTCACGCATTCCCTGGCACAATCGGCTTCGCCCATTGTCACGCAGGGCGTTACTCGATTTGTCCCCCTCCGACCCCTCCGTCCCCCGACCCCTTAGCTCGCCAAACGTATTTTATTCCTACTGGGCCCGTCTTCAAATGCTAAAACTCCCGTTAAAATGTTATATCATTTCACAGTTACCGCGCTGCCCAGTCAACTTTTAGATTTTTCTCCATTACCCCTATCCCCTCCCTACCTCCCTTCCGCCCTTCTTCTTCTTCTTCTTCTTGTAATGGACATTCCAGCGTTATTTTTTCAGCAGCAGCGGCAGCGGCAGCTCGACTTCGATTCAATAAGCGACGTCTAATGAACTTTACTCGACGACGACAGCCTCTCGACTTTTATTTATTTTATTTTTTGTTTTTATCCTCCGTCCGTCCCCCCCCCCGCACGTCAGCGCGGCTCCCACGGGACCATATGGACTTGTTGTAGCCCTTCCCGATAATTAAGCGCACATCGAGGGAGCAGTTGTTGTTTTTCTTTTCTCGCCGAAACGCCCGCGTAATCGAGGGGTATTTAAATATTGCAAACGTTACATACGGATTATTTGACATTGAAGGGAGAGGGCCAAGCTAACGGGTGGCGGAGCGATATCGATCCTCCACCCCCCCCCCAACTCTCCGAGCTATCCGCAGTTCCAATGAAATCACCGAGAGTTGAAAAATTAAAGGCCCGAGCGCGCGGTGATAACGATAGCGTACCTTACGGTATTACGGATCGAGTACTCGATTAATTGCAGTATTATTTGGAGAAAGGGCTGGCTCACCTGGCTGAGCATCGGCTCGGTATTCACTTGGCACATGTAAGTCCCGGAGTCGTTCTTCTGGACGTTCGATATGTGCAGCTTCCACGTGTTGTGGCCGTTGTGGGTGACCGAGAGCCGGGGATTGTGGGCCACGAGATGCGTGTGTATCGCCAAAATAGCCCGCGAGTCCGACTTTATCCAGGCGACCTTGAAGAAGAAAAAAAAAAAAAAAAACCACCAATTGCCAAGCTTCCCGCGTTATTTTTGATAACGACAAAACCTTGTCGTTTACTCTTACACGCTTACAGACCTTGTAAGACTGGAGGTGGTTGACGACGCAGGTGAAGGAGACGTCGCGGCCCTGAATGACCGTGTGGTTCTCCAGGGGGGCCAGGAATTCCGGCATTACTTCCGGCGTTATTTGACCTGCGATGAGAGCACGGGATTAGTTGCCGGTCTCCTCGTGTGCATGATCCTGGATGCTGGATGGACGGGTTGGGTGGGAGGAGCCGCGAGCTCACCGCTCCTCTTGCCGTTCAATCTCGATAGCTGACTGACGTCGACGGAGCCCACGTACCCGACTGCATCCTGGGGAGGGGGGGGTGGACCGGCTCGCCCGGATTTCTCTAACGCGCTCGTGCAAGAGGAGCGATAAATGGAAAAATTCTTGAGTCTCGCGTTCGTAATACGCCGTGACGGGCCACGGCTCCCTCCCTCCCTCCCTCCCTCCCTCACCCCTTAGGTGGTAGTGGGGACGGGTGGAGGGTGGCGGATGCATCCGAGGGGGGCCCACGACGTGGAGGCAGAGAAGGGTTTTATAGTCAGGGAGCGAGGAGGCGCCGGCGGAATTCTAATTTTGCATTTAATTCTTTATTCGACTGCCGCGAACACGCCGTAAGCCACTTTGAGCTGCTAAGAGCCGACGCTCGGCCCCTCTCTTCCCCCGCCCCCCTCCTCTATTTTATACCGCGAGCAAAGACAGAGAGGAGACGAGCTCGGGCCACTGATTCCGCTGCCGCGCGTATGCGTCGGTGAAACAATACCGGTGAAAGAGATTGTGCTGCAGTGGGTGCGTGGGGGTGAGGGAGGAGGCGGGTGGGGAGAGCCCCGAACGCTCATGATGAGCTTTTTGCGAATCCCGTTTTCGAGCTGCGTCTTTCTCCCTTTCCTTTTCTTTTCTTTTCTTTTTTTTTCGAAAGTAAAAAAAAATTTATACACGCGCGCGCGCGCGCGAATACTTTCTTATAAGCCTCGGGAGCACTATTTGAGAATTTTACTTTTCTCTTGGAGGGATTTTTTTGCCTTTTTCAATGGGCGAATTCGGTTTAAAAGGGATTTTCAGTTTTATATGATTTAGGGCTGATTCGTCGTGGCTCCCGGTGAGCGATTGAGCCAACTCGAGACGAAATTCAAGTACACTCGGAAGGATTTATTTTTAGAGTGGTTAAGGACATTATGTCTGCCAAGCTTGTAATCGTGGATTTATTTCGTTGAGCTCTCTCTCTCTCTCTCTCTCGGACGGTCATCTCTACTATGCTTGGACTATATTCCTTTTCCCATTCATTTTCTTTGATACGATGTTTTCATAAAAGTCCTGGACGAGACATTAAGGGACGGACGAAAAGATGTATTCACTTAATGATTAAGCGTAGAAGTCAATGGGCCAGGAGTGATAAAATTCTAGGTTTTGAATTCGCTTAGCTGTCCTATTGGTACGTAGCTTTCGACGTTTCGACGTTTAAGGATGATCGGGGCCACGGACTTTGGCTATAGACGGGCATATAGATCTATCCGTATGTCCTGAGCGGGGCCGACCCTCATACGATGATACTCTTGGATTTTTACACCAGACGGGGTCATGTGAGATTCGACGGTGCGGAAGAGTGGGAGTAGGGGTGGTAGGGTAGGGGTAGGGTATGGTAGGGGTAGGGGGACGTAGAAATCAGACGACTCGTAGCCAAGTCAAGCTCGAGAGTTCATGGATGTGAGTAAGCGTTTATTGTTCGAGTCGAATATGTAAGGTCCCTCGGAACAGCCCAACCCCAACCCCCACCCCCACGGTCTCATTGTCTTTCTCGGAAGTTGAGTCGATCATAGGGGGGTGGCCGGGAACAAAGTCATCCAAGACAAACTCAAAGCTCGACGGGTGCGCGGGGGAGGAGCCGCGTTGTTTAGGATCGGGAATATTCACCGGGTAGTTTGCATGTGAAGAAGAATAAAAAGAAAAAGAAGAAGCAGAAGAATAAGAAGAAGAAGAATAAGTAGAAGAAGAAGAAGAAGAAGAAGTTGAAGAAGATGGAGAGAAGAGGGCTGAGAACGGAAGGGTCGATCGGATCTTTGAGCTGCGGATCGGCTATGGATAGTTGGATCCACGGAGGTAGAAGAGTGGAGGGGTGGGTGGGGAGGTATCGGAATTCAGAGAGCTACGAGGGAGCGAGTTTGTCTCGTTAGCATAATCTTGAGCGACTGCGAGAATTGAAGGGATTCTCCGGCTATCTATCTATCTATATGTATATATATATATATGTATATATATATATGTATATATATATAGAACCAGATCGCCGAGGAGGAAGATGGCGGCAACGTCGGTGTGTCATCGATATCATCCGCTCGGCGCTTTTATCACGTACCGAGTCCCTTTAAAGCCCCGATATCCTATCCATTGGCTTAAAAATTTTTCGTCTCTCCCTTTATTATTTTTCTTTCGATTACTCTTCGCCTGTCTCCCCCCTCCACTCCACTCCACTCCACTCCACCCGTGATGGAGCGACTCGGCTAGGGCCGCTCAAGGCCACTCCCGCACGAACGCGATAACCTTCATTTAAGTTTAGAATCCTTATTCACCTTTTCATTCCCCGTCGAATGACTCTTCCGTGAAATTATTTCCCTTAAACCGTCGCTGCCCATGAAAATGAGATATTTCATGCCCATTAAACGGACTATTGCATTCTTCTGCCACTCGACAAGGGGCCTCAATCAAAGGGCATCCGGATCTCCGAGCTTAAAAAGTATTTTTCCATTATCAGGGGGTGCGGGGGCGGGTGGGGCGGCGGGGATCAGAGGCTCGGGCATAAACTTTCTTTTTTTTTTTTTTTTTTTTATTGTACGTGTACGTACAGTCACTGTCTCGAATGCGTAATTACAATGCCGAGGATGGGCTTCTCCCGCGGGCCGTGTCTCATTCGCATGAAATGGGAATAGTTAAAGTTATACCCAATTTACATACCTTTCTAGGTCAAGGGGATATATATATATATATATATATACCTTTGACTCGCAAGTACCAAATCATGAGGTTGTACTGCTTTTATTTCCCATTCCTTCCACCCCCCGTTTTTTTTTTTTTTTTTTTCTTTTTTTTCTTTTCTTTTCTCATCTAAACCCATTTAAGAGTGGCATTTAAAAGCAAACGCTGACTTCGTGCGACGTAAAGTGGGAGAGAGGGAGAGTATACGTTATTAATTTAAAATAATGGACTTTATGGGGACGAGCTTATGGGATTTATGCGAGGACGAGTCTTATTGTGGCGAGTTTCTCTGCGCCTCTTGGAAATTCGAAGGCGACGTGCGTTTCGGGCTCGAGATAATCGCACGCGAGTCGCATTCCACTTATTTAAAGGCAACTCCCTCTTCACGTCAACTCCCACCTCGCCACCCCCGAACCACCACCGCCTTAGACAAACTCCTAGTGACGCTTCCTCGGCTTATTTTCCGCGTGCGGAGCATTTTCTTACCCCTTCAATTTCTCTCCGATAGAGGCATGTATACGCGCGACCTTCTCCTTTTGCCCCGTAAAAACAGGCCCCCCCCCGTTCCCCTTCGCAGCCTCTCTCTCTCTCTCTCTCGCCGAAAAAAAAAAGAAAAAAGAACGAAGAAGAAGAAGGAGAGCTTTCCACTTCACTTGGCTTTAGTGTTCGGCGACCTATCCGACCAGCAATCCCTGTATACGCCTCGACTTACGCAAATTCACCTCCTTCACCTGTCCCCTGTCCTTATCAACGTGTATCCCCTGCCGTTCTTATCCTTCCCGCCCACGGTTCCGCGACGAGAAACGGACGGCTGTCACGGGTGGATGGTGGGGGGAGAGGCTGGGGGTGGTGGTTGCCGAGGATTCGACGGGTAGGGTGCGTTTCGTACAGTCAGCTTACGAAAATTCTCATACAACACTTTTCAATTTGGCCTTCTTGATATATCCCCCCACGCGCGGCTCGTACATGTGGGTGTACTTTGCAGGCTAAATTGAAAAGTGTTCTACGTGAATTTTCTCCGATTGCCCCCCCCCTCTCTCTCTCTCTCTCTCGATCTATATACAACCCGCAGTCGGATTCTTCCAGTTCAACGGCGACGATGCGCCCCGTAATCTAAGTACGCCCTTTTTATATCTCCGAATCGCGCTCGAGACTACTACTGCTTCCAATTTCAGTTTTTTTCTTCTTCTTCTTCTTCTTCTTCTTTCTTTCCCCCCTCCCCTCCCCCCCTTTTACCTTATCCTTCCGTTACTCCTACGTCCGCCTACAACCTCCTCTTCAACCTCAGCCTTCCTTCCTTTACAGTTTCACTTGCTTTTTCCAGCTCCATCGGAGGGATATCAATTTTACCGCGCCTACCGCATATAAATCGACGCGTGGCCCATATTTCTTTCTCTCCCTGCCTCCCCCCCACACGCCTCCGCGAGTTCGCCCTCCTAACTCCTAATAAGAATGGCAAATTTACGCACAAAAAAATCGATCCCCAAAATGATCTACGATATGCCATCGAGAATATTATTGTGCGCCGATCGTATGCCGATTGTATGCCGATTTTCCTTATCTATACTCGATGCTATCGATTAATTATCCTTAAACCGCTTCGATTGTCCCGTTTATTCTACGCACAAGATATCGCGCGCAGCAAGCACTTTATGCCAATGATAAATGGAAAAAAAAAACAATTAAAAACTTGGCTTAAGAACGAAGCTCGGCAGTGACGCGCGCTTCTTAACGGTTCATTTCATTTTAACGCATCGATACAATGACCTTCGGAATAAAAGCTTTTTTTTTTTTTTTTTTCATAAAAGCTTCGTTGCAATTCCTTAGCAAAGAGTATCTTATTAGGGCTCGATTGGGGCAAATTTTTATTTGAACGAATTGTTTACAACGAATAACCAACGTGTTACGGGAATGAATGTAGATTAGGTAAATGGCCTCTACTTTTGTTATTCATCGTAATCGATTAGATTGTAAATCACATATTGTAGGAATGGGGGGGTGGGGAGCTGGGGGAGGAGACGAGAACGAGGAATAAGAACGTTACGGGAATTATGTTAAATTATGTTAAATTATAGCGTCAAGAGGGCTCGAGTACAATAAACACTTTCACAAATCACACACAGATCACACACAGATCACACTCCCGAACATTCTCTTATTGGATTTCTCGGTACGTTCCTCGCTCGCTAATTCTAAAGCCCCGACGGCAATAATAAAGTTCCTCGGCACGGTAAGAAACCAAATCCATTCGATGTTTTATTATTTTTTTTGCTTTCCGTCCTTTACTTTTCCGCTCTCTCTCTCTCTCTCTCTCTCGCTTGCCTCGTTGTCATTCGGCGGCGATATCGAATCCCCTAGTCCATATACTTTATTGCCCAAGAATGTTTTACAGATCATTCGGCGACGATCAATTTTCGCGCCCCGAATTAATCGCGTACGAGCCTCTTTCATTTGTCCATCTATTCCCCTTTTTGTTGTACTCACTTCTTTCAAATGTAACCCCCCCCCTCTCTCTTTTCTCTTGTCTCTCCTAACTTCGTCGTCAATGGCAATCGGTTGACATTTACGTTCTCGATGACTTGGACTTTATACGCATTGATTACGCTCCTTATAGCTATAGTACAACGACAAGTAGTACATCGGCTCGCATGGTTAAATTACCCGCAGATTCATCATTGCCAATGGATTTGAAACTTCCCGTTTAAGGCTCCGTTTGCACATTACTCAATATGTGCGTAAACTTCTTAGTTTACGTCGCGACGTATTCGTTTGATAATATTTGACGAGGGCAATCGGGTACTTTGTCATTGCATCAATTAAAAACTCTTCCGTAAGTTAAGTTAGGACTACGTGGACCGGTTATTTTATTTTTTTTTTTTTTTTTTAAAAGAAAATTATCAAGACGCGAACCCTCTGAACCAATTAGCGCTTAATAATTGTACCGAGACTCATTACCCGAGCCATTAACGTCCAGGTAATCCTATTCCGTGATTCCGCGAAAGAGAGAGTCTCCCTTATACGGAAAGTTATTACTTAGACGTCATTTATCGTAGCGATAAATAATACGTAAGCGTTACTTACCTCTGAATAAATAGCTCGATTAAAGGGATACGAAAAAAAAAAATCGTAACGAAAAAGCGTGCGTTTAGTGGTAGATAAAGGAATTTCTTAAGATCGTTAACGTACGAATTCATGGGTATAAATCCCGCGATTTCGTTGACGCGCTCGTTTTGTATTACCAATACATTGAATGCGGACAAGTGGCTTCGTAGATTATTCTTAAATAAATAAATAAATAAATAAATAAATAAAGAAAAAAAACATAATAATAATTGAACGAAATTGTTATACGTAGACTTGACAAGAGCTGCCAGGATATTATTTGTAAAATACGTAAATATAAAGCAGCCGGGGGCGTCTATTCCCAGCTTTACGTATTTCATTATTATATTTTATAATTATAATAATGGCCGAACTGAAGAATATTATCTTTCCCAGCCCCGTAATGAAGTATAATAATAACGACAACGACAACGACAACGACAACGACAACGACAACAACAAGAACAACGACAGTAGCTAGAATAACAATAGTAATAAGTAATAATATATAATTGCAGGCTTTTATGACATTAACTTTAAGGGGTTATAAAAATAATTAATATGCGAGCAGATCTCCGCTCAAGGATTTTCTTTTAATTAATTAAAATAAGTAAATTGAAGAGAATTAAGGTTACTTATTAATGAGTAAAGAAATTCGAATAGACTACTGGCTGGCTGGGTGGGTGGGTGGGTGGGTGGGTATTTTATCAGGATGGCTATACTGTTACACACAGCCCGTCCCTATGAATATTCAAGAAGACCTGTATGATGTTAATTTGCCAATAATTACTTGACTAAAAACGTTAAATAAATCCGTTATTGTATTATACGGAAGTTGTTACAAAGTTTTATAACGTAATGCGGTTCGATCAAGTTACCGTGAATTGAGCGACTTGGTTCTCTTGAATCATCATTAAAAATTCCAAAGTCTTAATAAGCATCGCGATTGTTATTTAATTACAAGAGGCGCGTATCGGGGGTAGGAAGGGTTTGAAAATTCATCGACTCATTGGGGGGACGTCGAGTCGGAGTTGATCGACTAAATCACGATTGCTCCAAGTCGTCAGTCGCCACTATTTTTGATTGTTTGTATTAATTCGAAAAGTATATTACGTAAACTATCGTGTAAGAGATTGTGATCGTAAACTTAACGCATAATGACGACGTTTAGCTTGAGTATCCGTGTAAATGTAGTTTTATTCTATCCATCCGTCACCGTCTGGCCAATGACGAGAAATAAGCCTTGCGGATATTTATAATAACAAATGAAATCTATGTGGGCAGGGGTGCGGAGGGGGAAGTGGGGACAGAATCACAAGAGTAAACAACGTCATGATTGTTGCGTTTATCTCGGGACAAACAAACAGTCACGTAACGTAACGATAAATACACGTATACGCGCGTGTCGCATTGCGCCCTAAAACGAAGAAATTTTTATTTATTCGTACCTTTTTTTTTTGTTTTTTTGCTTTTTCACGAAGAATTCAGTGCTTTTGCAATCTGCTCCGAAATATTCGTCGGCCGCATTAACTCCATCATTTCGGATAATAACAATAATGAATAACAACAACAACAACAACAACAACAACAATAATAATTCATTCCAATGTAATAGCATTAAAAGGGATTTTAATAAAACGTATCTGCCAATTCGCTGTACATTCGCGCGTGGGCGTGCGGGTCGGTGTCGTCGTTATACCCGTCTACACGCGTGAACGCAGCTACGAATGTACATGTATATATATATGTATGTGCACGTATATAGCTATCCCTATCTTTTATCCAGTCCACCGTTCGCTCCCGTACGTAGTATGACGATTCAAAGCTGCTGCTCTTCATGATTACCTTTAGAGCATAAAAAACCATAATTGGACATATTTTCCATATGTAAAGGCAAATACGATCGCAGGTAGGCTTGCGTACCTAGGGAGTCGTTATTGACCCAAGGGGCTCCCCCCAAAATTTTACCATTCATTCCGTATCAATGCATTGGCTAACGTAATGAAAGGTCGAAAAAAAATCCTCCTCGCTTTACTTAAAAGATGTCATACGATTTTTTATTCATCGGTTATAGATCCCGAGCTTCCTATGGATCGATCCAGCGGATCAATCCCTTATCGAATCCATGCCCGCGAACGAATAAAAAAAAAAAAAAAGAAAAAAAGAAAAGAAGAAATATTAATTTATTAAAGGATATTTTCATTTATAGAAATCGCTCCGCTTCATAAACAATTCAAATTTATCCAGTCAATGAATAATGATTAATTCATACTGTCGGTGTCAGCTTATTATCGGAAAAGTCCCTTTCTTTTTAGACCTCGACATTAGTTATGCATATACATATTTCCCCTCTCTCTCTCTCTGTCTCTGTCTATTGTAAGTTATGAATAGTATGTAGACAGTATGCCGACAGAGGAGTTAATAATCATATATATATAGTCCAAAGTTTTGGCTTCTGATGTTCGGATGTTCAAAGGATTGGCAATCGTCGGGATTAAGAAGATTAAGAAGATAAATCGAATGGCGCGACGAAGGGGGAGACTCTCGGTTAATTTGTTTTTAATAATTTATTGCAAAATATAAGTACGGACGCGCGGATATTTCAGCGATACGTATAAGCAGCATCTGCCGGGAGCTGGAGACACTTGGACTATAGAACTAAGTATAAGAGAGCGTCTTGAGAAGTTCCCAACAAGTGTCAGATGCAGCCAGCCAGCCAGCCAGCCAGCGAGCCAACCAGCAGTCGCGGAGGAGGAGGAAAGAGGTGAGGAGAAAGTTACAAAAGGACCTAAGAAATAGATAATGGCTCTACTATTCGTGCTGCAGGGAGCGTCTCAGTCAGACGGGCCGAGACTCCCCGTGTCACTAATAATTTTCATTTCAATATTACCGCGTGAGAGTCTGTGTGAGAGAGAGAGAGAGAGAGGGGGGGGGGCTTACTTAATCAATGGCATCGATAATCTTATGGAGGAATGCGAGAGTTGTTTGGCCATTTATTATTTGGCTTGGTTCGGATACGTAAGATCTCGCGTAGATTACTGGAGAGCTGCCCGATAAGTTCTCCGCTGCTGCTGCTGCTCCCCCCCCTCTCTACCTCTACCAGGCTTACGGCTAGATGTGCCAGGGAGCTAGATGTCGCGGGGACCCTCCTTACCCGATCCTCCTCTCGGAAAGCTGTCTGGCCCACGCTCAGAGCGTACGGCGAGCGTGCCAGGGACAACGGGGCCGGGGGGTAGGGGGTAGGGAGAGGGAGTCCCGCCGGAAGACACCAGTTCGGAAGACCGAAGCTGCGCGTAGGCTCGATAACGTCGCCGGTCACTGCTGCTAGCCCTTTAAGCCCAACGTTTTAATTCAATCCCCTCGTATTTTATAAAATAACGGATTCTCGGTCTGTCGAGCGAGTTGATAACCCGCACGCGTCACGTACACACGCACGGACTCGTACAGCCGACAGCAGCCACTCCCCACTCCCCATTTATTATGGATAATTTTTTAAATAACGAGTAATTTCAATAAACTAATTCCCCTCTCCGGCATATAATTATTCTTAATTAACATCGGCGCCAAGGCACGTGTAATTATGGGTATATTTTGCAAAATTTGGCAAATACAAATAACGCTCCCCCCCCCCCCCCGGTGCTTTGATGTTAACGCACGCCCGAAGCGCCATTTCCCCTTAACGCGTATTGCAGGCGTTATCTTTATTCTCCGGCTAATTGACCCCGTAATGGCTGCATCGATTTTTTTTTTTTTTTTTTTTTTTTTTTTTTTTTTTTTTATGGCTAATGGATTATTCAAGTATCGAAATTGAGCCAACAATCGCGAACGTCGACAATGTATCCAGCAAATTATAAATGACTACTCCTCTACTCGCACGCACGCACAGGCACACACAGGCACACAAAGGCACACACACTTTGTTGGAATTTACGTATGATTTGAATAATTTTGATTGCATAGCCATTTTTGGCGCTACAAGCTCACAGTAAAATTCAGCATTAATCATTCGGCGTCTATTAGTTAAATAATCAATAGAAAGTCATTAAAATCATTGACTTTTCATATGATAAATACGCAAGCATGGGTTTTTCTGGCAAAGGTCAGCGAGCGCGCGCAATCGGGACTTTCGGTCAAATATTATTTGTCTTTACCGTTGTAAAAGCCGGCCGGAAAATAATGTCATTTCTCAACAATTTTTTCTGCAAATCTTATACAGAGAATGCGCCAAGATGTATTTGCCTTTAATTGTACGCACCCGCGCACACGATCGTTGTATGATCGAAGTATACGTGCAGTTTATTTCGTAGGGAAGGATTTATTCGTCAATGCGGTGGAAAAAAACATACGGACCGACATAAAACGAGTCGCGCAGAGTCGTTGGATCGGCGAGTCACAGAGTCGTACTTCCAAGCACTTGAAAAATACCTTCAGAGTCAGAGTTTCAGAGCCGGTAATATAAAATTTCAGGATGGAGCGAAGGATCGCGCGTTTAGCCTTTGTCGAGATGGGAGCGGAATACGTGGTTATTGAAGTAAGTATTAAAAGATAAGTAGATGGGACTGGGACATTTTCCCATGCTCCCAGTTGTAGTAACGTTGTAGGAAAAAGCTCCCCCACCCCCACCCCATCCCCGAGAGGGTGCATCATTCGTATAGAAAGCTCGCAACAGGTCGTCTTGCGCCGCTCGCGACTGCGATGCTTTAACATCTTCCTCTCGAAAGCCACGCGCTCGTAAATAAACGGCGGGGAGGGGGCGTCGGCTGTAGGCTGTAGGCTGTAGGCAGAGTGGAAAGGTCTCTTAACATCGAGGACTGGGCTTTTAATGAAAGGCGACAATGGAGTGGAGTGAGAGAGAGAGAGAGAGGGGAGAGGGAGAGAGAGAGAGAGAGAGCAGGAAGGGACGGTCCCAGGCAGGCAGGCAGGCAAGCCCCCCTTGCCAGTACTCACACAGGCAGATGCGGAGCGATATGGTTGCGAGTACGGCTGCGAGCTTACACGTTGCCATCAGAGGTGCTGCTTCTGTCTTTTCCAGCGGGGGTCTCTATGTATGCGCGTCAACGCGAACGCGAGCGCGAGCGTCGGTCTCGAGCGGCTGAGGGGCGGCGGCGGCGGCGTCAAACTTTCCCTCGGCAATCTGAAACAGAAATCTTGGTTAAGTACTCTCCTGGCCCCTCTCTAGTCTCCTCGCCCACTCACTTACTCACTCACTCACTCACTCACTCATATCGGTGTACGTGGAAAGGGGCTGCACGTTGGGACGGCGCGCGCGAGAGAGAGAGAGAGAGAGAGAGAGAGAGAGAGAGCATTCCGCGCTTCTTACCCCGAGTTTACGAGACTCTAAGTAAATCACGAGCGACTGCGCCTCTCCTCTCCCTTTGAGGTGCGCCGCCACCTACAACCCCCCTCACCCTCACCCTCACCCCCCGGCCTTTCCCTTTTTACCTATGCCTTTGTGCGAGAGTGCGGTCGTCGGGGACTCGTCGAGAGCGAGAGCGCTCGGAATGCCGAGCTGAGCACATGGCGGTGGGGTCGGGGGTGGGCAGGTGGAGGGGTGGTGGCGGCAGGGATGGATGCTCGATCGACCCCATGGCTTTATTGACTCGTTCGTTGCCTCGCTTCTCGATCGCAAAATCTCGAGAAGGTAATTTTTATTTATATCGCCACCAACGCCACTCGATACCTTTCTCAATGACCTCGGCCCCCCCACTCCGCCCTTCTCCTCGCGCCACTTACTCTAAAGCGCCTGCAAAATATGCAGCACCCGTCGTCCCCCTTCTCCCTCTCCCCTCTCTCTCTCACTCACTCGACTAAAAGTCTCCGGCAGCTCTGCATTAGCCGCTATTACTCAAATACGTTCTATAATATCCTTAAGGGGCAGCAAGTTGTCGAAAAGTGCCCCTTTTACCCTGAAATATTAATAAGAAAGATCCACCCCTCGCTAAATATTTATCAAAGTCAGACCTCCACCCGCGGAGCGACTTTATTTCCTCTCCTATTTTATAAATATCTTATTAGATCAAGAAACTTTGCAATTAGTTACCCCTCCTACCGACTCTCCCCATCATGCATCGCTATCCTCCCCGTCATTATCATAATAATAACAATAATAATGATAATAATGATAATGATAATGACAATAAAAAATTCTTGTTGTCCTCGGGGTCATTGGATACGTTCGGGGCAACGGTGCGAGTACCTTTTAGGGAGTAATTTGTTTTATTTTTATTACGTATTTACGTCGTTTCGTCAATCGGAGCGTTTGACGACATTTAAAATCGACGACATTTTATTGTCATATCAGGCGATCTTACTTCCCTTATTTGTGATCTTTGCACGATCAATAGCGGATAAAGTCGTGATCGTAATCAATTACACGCTGCAAAGCAATTGTAAATGCAACGTCTCGACCTCTTCATTCGTCACCCTCTCTTTTGCAACTCGCCCCCCCCCCACTTGATTTCTTATACAACTCTGTTGCTTTAATAATAATAGTAATGATAATAATAGTAATAATGATAATATCTTTGGCTTTCCATTGCTTCTTATCCAGGTATTATTTTTTCTTTTTTTCTTTTCTCTTTCTTTTTGTAATTAAACAATTTCGTGTCGTTGTCTATCGTTGTCTATCGTTGTCTATCGTGTAAAGGGGCTCGAGCTGTACAGTAGTAGTAGTCATCGGTAGTTTGGAAATTTTAACGATTCGTCTCATTAAAAATTACAGATAAATACCAAGTTATTTTCCAGAACAATAGGATCCGCATTGAGACAAGAGCTTAATTAATTATAGTCACAGATATTTCGATGGGGTTTTCGCGGGACGCGGCAATATTTACGCTGACAACGTTCTCCTTTTCGTTTTTTTATAGCGGAGGGGTGGGGAGTGGGGGGCAAGTGGCTTAATTAAAGCAGAAGGGGCACAGGGCTTTAAGGTAAGGACAGTCGGTGTTAGAAAGTGCAGCATTGTAGCTCGTGTAATGAATGTATTATTGCTTAGTTCGAGGGGCCGGGAGGGAGTAAAAGAAAAAAAGGGAAGAGGGAAAGAAAAGAAAAGAAAAGAAAGAAAGAAAGAAAGAAAAAAGAAAATGGCGGTCGGCTATAAATCGAGGTGACCGAAAGATATGAAAAATAAATCATAAATAAATAACAAGTTTCCCATTAATGTTGTCGGGAAATTCACCGTGACTGCTTGTCATTTATCAAAAAAAAAAAAAAAAAAAAGTCACGATCGATCATACGCCGCGGTTTTCCCTACGCAGTCCCACTATAAATGTCACAGGGGCGCACAGGGGGCAAAGCAAGCCCCCGCCGCGGGACTGATTCTTAGCCACGAGACGACGTATATCGGCAGCTCTTTATAAAAGATTGAAAAATATATATAAATTATCGAGGGCCGCGGGCCCGGAAAGAAAAGCGATCGTGCGTCTCGTATAATTGGGTGATTTTTCAGTCGCGGCTCCGGCGACTGCGATCGCCGAAATGGATTTTCCCATACGGATCCCGCCGTCTCTCTCTCTCCTACTCTCTGCTACTCTCTCTCTCTGCTACTCCCCCACCCCACCCGTCTATGGTTATGCACGTATACGCGTAAGGATGTGTTATTGGGAGCCCGGACGAAATGGAATTTCCACATTCTGTCCTATCAGAATGTGCTCCTGCCTTCCAATGCTCATGCCCCTTCCCTTCCCTTGCCTTGCCTTGCCTTGCCTTGCCTTGCCACGTCATCTTAACCTCGCGGCCGTGGATGGTGGTGGTACGTGGTATCCGGTACCGAGGAAGCGCGCGCGCGCGCACGCAAACACGGATATTTCTTTCGACATTCGTGACTCGGTCGGCCGACGGTGATTTCGATACTTCTGCCGGCGCTGGCAACCAGACCCAGCCAAGAAAAGAGTAAGATAATACGTCCGGAGAGTACTCTAGAGAGATATAGCGAGCGCACGAGCGAGATTGATACAGAGAGAGGGCGGGTGAGAGGGGAGAGAGAAGCCATAAGTTATGACTGCCGATGTATGAATATATGCATGAGATACGAACTTTATGCTTTATGCATTGGACGCAGTGGGCGATAAGGAGCCGCGCCGTACCGCTACGCTAGTTGCACGCGCTCTACCCGGCCTTGGAGAGCGGCAAGAAATGAGAGGGGCAGCAGCAGCAGCAGCAGCAGCAGCAGCAGCGGTAGCAGGAGTTGGAGGTGGAGGTGGAGGTGGAGGTGGAGGTGGAGGAGAGACTTTTTACAGAGTCCGAGCGCGAACGGGTTTCATCATTCAATCGCGTTCGCGAACTCGGCGGAGCTCGGCCCCCCGGCCCCGTCCCCGTCCCCGTCCCCGGCCCCGGCCCCGCGCTCTCTATAGACCTTTTATAATCGTATACGATCGACGCGCGGTTCTTTTCAATTTACCTTACCGCCAAGGAATTCAGAGAGAGGGATTTCTCGTTTCCCCCCGGGCGGGGGAGGTGGGGGAGGGGGAGGCCCGGCGGGTCACGTACGTACAGCCCAACGTAAGCGGCGACCCTAAAAACTTCTTAAGGGGTAAAATTACTTTCCGCCGAAAAGTTATGCAACGCGACCCAACAACAACTATTCTCAGCTTGTTGATCCTATAGCCCTTTCCCCCCTCCATTCGACTCGATGAATTCACCCCTTAATAATCTCCCGCGACCCTAACCTTACCCTCCCACCTGCCCGACCGACTTCTTTCAAAAACGCGATCGCGACGAGGAATTTACGGATTTTTTTTACTTATCCCGTATCGATGGATCATTTCACTCAACGATGACTTCATTGCTGGCTGGATCGCCGTCTCCGTTAACTTGACTCCGGCTTCGCGGACGTTACCTTCCCATTACTTTACAGGATCCGCTTTATTTCCAAACGACGCACGCAATAGTGGTTAGGTAGCGCGGCTCGAGGCGCACTGCCACCATAACTCTCTCATTTCCTCGTTTCGAGGCTCGTTACTCTGGCTCCTTGTACATTGGGGTTATTGGGGTTATTGGGGTCATTGGGGTACAAAAATAAATAAATAAATAAATGAGATTAGGATTCAGACGAGAATCGCGGTCGATCCTTCGTATCTCTAACTAAGGACGATTGAAGTCGGCCGTCCGTCGTACCGCCGCGCCAAGTAGAAATAATTGATTTTAGTCCGGCGTTTAGTCACAAACCCACCCACACACGCGCACTTTCTACTTTACCGGCTAAAAATTTATCTCATTGCCGTTGATGTATTCCCCCGCTTTTGTTAACGAAAAACAAACGAACGAACAGGCAAACAAATAAAACAAACAAATAAAACAAACAAACATTTCGCAGTCTGTAGCGGACGTATTGTTATATTGCCGTAAGGGAGTTTTATAAATAATCTTCGGCATAATACGACGTTTATCGCTGGCGCAGCACGTACGCCGCTCGTACCCCCGCCCCACCCCACCCCGTTTATTCGTATATAATAAAAATTATTGCCAGAGTATTGCGGGTTTAAGGGTAAAATTATTATTATTCTTAGGTAGCTTAGGGCTCGGTACGATCATCGGTTGTTATTGCGTGAGAGGGCGGGGGGGGGAGTGGTCAATAATGTCCCGCGCATTGTAAGGGATCGTCGACGCGCGCGCGCGCAATAAGGTAATAATTTTCCGAAGGAGATTTGTCTTGGTTGCGGGGACTTTATTAACTCACCCGCCCCCCATCCCCCATCCCCCGCTTTATTGCCGGTATTCTGTGCGCTAGTCGGTGTCGAATAAATTGTAAAGTGCGCCGCGCGGCAAAGTGATGTAAGCGATAAAATGCAGGTCGCGTAATATTTATCAGCCCGGGCAAGTTTTGGCGCGGATGACGGGGCGCCCGGTCGACATCGGTCCACGTCGGTCCACGTCGGTCACGTCGGTCACGTCGGTCAGAGGAGGAAGGTCAGACCAGAGAGTAGGCGAAAGGTCAGAAGGGGGCCAACATACCGCCAACGTACAGGTTATCTGGATTTTTCATTCGGAATTATCCTACGGGTCCTCGAGGAGCAAAATTATTTAACGTTGCCATTCAAAGTCCTGCATAAATCTCCGGCTAGATATAAAGTTTTAATTTACTTACGCAGACTGGCTTTCTTTGCCCGTAAATATCCACGGGAACTTACAGCGAATTAGCATACGCCGCTCCTCTGTAATTGAATAATATACGTCTGCCTGCTTTATTATACATGTATTATACAACTAAGCGGATAATACGCCGTTTCCATGTAAATAATTATACGTAATCCCCTATATGTATACGGTGGCTATTTCTTTTCAGCTTTATTGGACAAAAATACCAGCGGAGCCGGTGCACACGAGCAACTGTAACGGAAGATCTTCCGTTACTCCCAACTGCAACGTAAGCAAATAAACTTATCGGGGAGTAAAATATTTTTTGAAAATGCATTTGTCATTATTTAGTCGTGGCTCTGATCGCGTCGGCTCTTACGATTTCACAACGACTTCTTTAACGCGTTCACGCGTTCACGGGAACGAACGCGAGCTCATTATTGGGGTTATTGGGGTTATTGGGGTTATTGGGGTTATTGGGGTCATCATGGGGATACAGCGAATGCTAATGTCGGGACGGACGGAGGCTGAAACGAGGCTGAAAGGCGCCACATCGAAATACAAATTCCAACATGAATTGTATACGCTCATACCCATCCACCCGCACGCCTCACCCTCCCCCGCCCATCTTATAAGTTTTTATATGCATTTGTTTTACGGGTCGGTGGGCCGAATTGGCCGAGAAAGTCGCGAGAACATAAGAATTCCTGTCAGCCTCTGCAGGCGTCGAGGTAATAAAAATTAAGGCAATGGGCATGAAACGATTATGGGCGCGCGCGAGAGAGCGTAAGAGGGACGGTGGGGAGGGCAGGGGCAGCGGGAGACGTTCAATGCACCGGGAACAATAGCAGCCGTTCTCCTTTAGATCGTACGGGGGCGTTTAGCGCGCGTCTCTCTCTCTCTCTCTCTCTCTCTCTCTCTCTCTATCTATCTATATTACTTTGGGGGAAGGGGAGGGGAGGGGCGCATAAAATCCGCGGCGGGTCGCAGAGCGCATTTTGATCAGGCTCGCGGCGCACTTCCTTTGAGTTAAGCTCGGCTCGGTCGCGTCACTTTCTCGGTAACGCGACGAGGGCGGGCAGGCAGGCGCGCGCGCGCGTGTGTGTGTGTGGGTGTGTGCGCATAGGGGTCTCGGTGACGGTGGCCATTGTTCGCAGTCGCCGTTCGATAAGTGACAGGTCCGCGCCCGATAACCGGACGCTTTGTATGCGCGCTCGCGAGCCCCGTAACACGCTTCCCTTATCAGCCGCGAGCATCATTTGTCTGCCTTGTTTAGGAGGGAGGGAGGGAGGGGCGGCGAAAATGGAGCCTGAAAAGACATAGGTTCGTCGGAGGTACCATCCAGCCCTCCCGATCCCCTACCCCCGATCGTGCCCCACCTTGTCGTACGAAATATTTCCCATCGTCGAGCGGGCCGCCCGGGCGTTAAGCGAGTAAGATGATCAGGAGTAGAGGGGCTGGGAGGGTGTACAGGCGGGTAGGAGATTTATTGGGCGAGTAATTTCTGGAGCCACGGCACTTTGCGGTCCCATAAAACGCTCGTAAGTTCCGAAAATTTCAAAGCTTTATGCGCGAACGGGATCCCGTCCCGGATGGTAGTGCTCCGTTCAACTTTGATGTTTTAACTTTGATTTTGATGATTCCGATCGCGTTAAAAAGGCGCCAAGGATGGGGACGGGGGGTGGAGGAGGGGAGGAGGGGAGGCAGTTTAATTAACGCGCGAGTGGAGAACTCGGCCGACGACAATTAATTAAACTTTCGTATTAAATGGAATCATCGAACTTCTTCTCGTCGCTTCCAGTTAGGGAAAAAAGGATATTTATTATTCGATCGGCCGTCGTCGGTCTCTCCCGTCCCCGTCCCCGTCCCAACCCACCGCAATCTCCCTCGGGAGCCCGAGGAGTAACATCGATCCGTAAATAATTACCATCGATATCGTATTCATACGTTTTAACTGCGAGCCGTGATATTCGGCCAAACGCCCCGCGATTCTTAAACTCGTTTTATGCACCGGTTTAATAGAGAGAGGGGGGAGGGAGAGAGAGGGGGGGGGAGAGAGAGTGGGACGAGGAGTAAGACGATTGCTGAAATTTTATATGGCTCTATAATGTATAAAGGACTTTAATGGACCAGACAAAAGCCTCGATTCTCGGTAATAGTAACGATAATAACGACAATAACGATAATAACGATAATAACGATAATAACGATAATAACGATAATAAAGCAACGCGAGTTTCGATCTTTTAATGCTCCTTTCCATCTGGCGTATTTGGCGTATTTATTATGCAGGGCGATATGGGGCGGCGGCTGGGGGGCGGGTGGAGAGGGGTTGGGTTGGGGTGGGGAGGGGTGGTAAGGAGGGTAGTCGGGACCCCGGCGTCGGAGACGCTTCTTTCGGAAAGCAATTAATTTTAATTTCATCGGAACTACGGAGAATAAAAAAACTATTGACAGAAGTTGGATTCCGCGTGTATCGAGATCGAGTTATAAATCTTTAAAAATGAAAACACAGCAGCTTTTTTCCGCGATCGCTCGACGGAGCGTCGACGTAAAAGTTTTGTTAAGTAGCTCGGCCCCGTCTCGTCCTCCCTGTCACTTTTTTCCTTTTTTCTTTTTTCTTCTTCCTCTTCTTCCTCTTCTTCCTCTTCCTCTTCTTCTGCTTCTTCTTCCTTTTTCTCCCCCCCCCTTTATTATTTTTTTTTTCGTTATTTCTATAAATAAAAGTCTGCGGCGTGGCGTCTCGTGGGCCGAGACGCCGCGATTGACTCTCGGGGAGAAATATTTTTGAACGGACCGATCCGAGACCCCGTTTGAATATCAAGGGAATTTGCACTTCCGAGTTCCCTTAGGATGATTGCCCTTAGAGAGTCTTGGCTGGGAAGGGAAGGGGCTGGAATGACTCTGTTTAGCAAAACAATGGCGGCCAGGGTTCGATTTACGTTTTTCGTTTTTTTTAAGAGATCTGTGTGGCCGTGGGACGACGGGGCAGGTCACTGGTGACGAGGGAGGGGGGGGGGGCAGGGGGAGTCAGGGGGCCCGGGACTGGCCGCGGGAATTGTAAAATGGCACCGGGAACGAGATTTACATCGCTAATGCGACCCCGTAGGGTCTCCCGTACGTACCGTGCGTGTGGGACTGGGCAGTTGTCGGTGCGGTAGGGGGCGCGGGGGGAGGGGCGATGGAGGCCAAGCAGGGTGGAAAGATGGAAATTATCCTGAGCGCGTAGCTTTCCGCCGAGATGATTTCCTGTCCGTTTGCCCTCGCACCGGATATTCCTATCGCGGCTTAATCTTCGTTAAGAATTCGGGCCGCGGATGGGATTCGCGGAGGGGGGAATGCGTAACGAGCTCCGGGGTCTATGATATTCGGCGACGTGTCCCCCCCCCGCGACTTTTCCGGGGCCGAGGCGCGACGCGTCACGATGATTAAATAGAAAAATACACGGGAGAGGAATAAAATACGCGACGGGAATGCGAATCCGATTAGACGAGGCCGAGTTGGTCGGGTCGCGATTTCGCGGGGGCGCGCGTGCGTCACATCGCCACGGCGTCGGGCTTCGGGTTCCGGGCTCATTGAGCCCCGGCGGCGGCGGCGGCGGCGGTGCACCGGGAGTCCAATCGGGAAAAGACGCGGAACTCGGAAGGCAGCGAGGAGCGACGACAAAACGAAAAAAAAAAACAGAAAGAAAGAAAGAAAGAAAGAAAGAGAACGAGGTAAAAGTACGGTTAGGATTGGGGGGGAGGGACTGAGGAGGGACGGTGGTGTGGTGTGGAGGGGAGAAGCCGAAGAGGGGAAAAGTTAATTCGGGGGACGTCAGTGTTTCTGGCATCTCGTGGCCCTTTCCACTCGGGCAGTTCCCGCGAGCTCTTCCCCGGAGTCCTCCTCTCCCCCGTCCCACCCGCGCGAACGTATCGCCGGCAACTCCTCACTCCCACGGACGGAAAAGCGTCTTTTTACCTCGTAGACGTTTCGAGATTTCGCCGGAGCCCGTGCCCATCCCGCGGGACGTTCCTATTACCCGGGAGCGGGCGACGTCCTTGGTCCCGGTCCGCCCTCGAGCCCCCGTCACTCGTGACGTCGAGTTCTGAATTCGGCCTGCGAACCCTGAAAACCGGGGGCCGACTTGCCGCGACGTGACTACCCAGTGACTACCCAGTGACTACCCAGTGACTACCCAGTGACTCGGAGGAAGCCCCTTATTAAACCGCCATCTCATATTCACTGAGAATGCCATCCTTCGTGCAGCCCTTATAATACGGCCAAATCGTCTTAATAAATTGAAAAAGTGTTGCTCCGTGCTTCGACGTAGAGAGAGCCCCCCTCCCTCCCCCGCCCACTTCTCTGTTATTCTCTCGAGCCTTTGCTCAGACTCTCGAACGGTTTTCTATTTTTCCTTGTTTTTTTTTTTATTATTTATTTCTATTTTCTTGTTTTTTTTATTCCTCTCGCGTTCTCTCTCTCTCTCTCTCTTTCTTTTTCTTTTTCTTTTTTTTCTTTTTACATACAAACGCTTGAGCTGACAATTTATAAGATCGAATGTTCCGAGACGGGCTTTAGATCTTTGATAAAACTCGAATTCCCCCGATGAATCACAAACCATTTTTTACCTTTAAATTGCATTCCGATTCTTTTATTCTTTCTTTCTTTCTTTCTTTCTTTTTCTTTCCTTTCATTCTCTCTCCTTACTTAACCTCCGTTTCTCTGCATACCATTATCATTATCCTTATCATTATCCTTATTATTATCGTCGTTGGTTCTTGTTCTTGCTGTTGCTGTTGCTGTTGTTGTTATTATTATTCATATTATTAAATGACGATAAGTTTTCGGAGGGTTGCCGCAAAGATTGGCTATTTTAGCTGTAAAAGCTGGCTAAACCACTACACGGTTACGTGATGTAGAATGTCGTGCGACACGGGATGCAAATGCCGGCTCTTGCTTTCGCGAATTAATATCTTATCAGCTCTAATGGAATATCGCGCCGCGCTTACAAGAACGTTTGCTATCGGGCCAGGCTTGCTCGCGGGGGATCCTGAAAACACGCGGCTTTTGACACTCAATACGGCTTATTATTTATACTTCGATAGATCTTATGCCTGGCTCTCCACTTACGTAAATCCTACGCCCTCAAAGCCTCTCTCTCTCTCTCTCTCTCTCTCTTGGCCACGTGCAGGCGTAAGAGTGCTGGGTATACTATTTTGTCACGATTAGGGTCCAAATATATATTATACCGTACGGAGCCTCTCGGTTATTGTGATACATATATATATATTATTATTATTTAAAAGCCGAGAGCCGAGGACTCGCGCGCAATTGATAAATAGTCGATTTATCTATTGTAGCCGTGGTTGTTGTTTTCTCGATTTAATCAGCGAATCGAATGAAACCGAGCGACCTTCCTTTCAAGTATTTATTAATAATAATAAGCTGCCGATACTTTCAAGGAGCTCAGGAGATGCAGCCAGCGGGACGGAGAGGGAGGGAGGGAGAGAGAGAGAGAGAGAGAATTACGGGCGTATACGAGTATATGGCGTGGGCAGCAGAATATCACGTAGAGGCAAATCCGATCGCAATCTCTGCATCGGCGCGCCCGCTCTCTCAATCCTTCTCTGTCTCTATTAGGCTACCTTGCCTCGTCCGATAAGAAATGGAGGCTCGATGGAGGCTGGAGCGATGAAATCAAAGTCTGTGTGGGCTATAAGTGGCCTGTCCGGATAAAAATGAAAATGAAAATGAAAAGTAAAATGAAAAGGAAAATCAAAAGGAAAATGAAAAGGAAAAGGAAAAGGAAAAGGAAAAGGAAGGGCCTGGAGATCAAAGACAGCATCCGACGGTAGCGGCTTTCGGTGGATGGGACGCTGGCAGGAAGTTTCGTGTGCCGGGGCAAGAGGGAGTGAGAGGGAGCGAGAGGGTGAGGAGGGGGCTGAGAGACTCGGGTAGGAGAAAGGCCGAGGGAACAGGACTGTCGGTCGTATAGTCCAAGATCTATTGGCATCGGATGGCGCGCGGCCCTGTTCACCAGGATTAAGGGATGCCAGAGGCTGATGCTGACTTACACCCCTCGCTATATCCCTGGGACCCATTACACCATCTCTGTCCTTCTCTATGCTTGACCCGTAAATACAAGCTCCGCCAGACTCGAGCGGTGCCTTTTCCATTTTCTATTTCTCACGCCATTTTCGCGGAACAAGCCTCTCTCTTTGGCTTCCCCTCTCTCTCTCTCTCTCTACCTCTTTCGTCTCTTTCGTCTCGCACACCTTGTTTTCTCCCGATATAAGAAATCGCCCCGATCGCTACCGACTTAACGAGATATTTTTCCAATAACCCTCTTGCAACCGGAATCTCGAGGCCCGTCTCTCCCGACGTATACTGCCCCTACATCGGAATATCTATCCTCCGGCTTTAATTGCTCTACCTCTCTCGTCTAATAAAAAAAAAAAAAAATACTTTCTAGTCGAGTCTCGGCTACGTTAGCCATCGGCCGGTTTATTCTAACCACTCTTTACGTCATTTCACGTTCGTTTCAAATCTCTCTCTCTCTCTCTCTTTACGTCTCTCTTTACGTCTCTTACATCTACGGTCTACGTATCGATTCTCAATAGCCGCTCACTACGAATTTCCTTCGCCGCTTCTATTTTCCTCCTATTGCTCCTTGGTAATGAAGATACGAGCTGCGCGTAACCTCCATGTCCGACTCTTACCTCTTACCCGTTCAACATTTTTTATACATCGACGCTGGGTCAGCCTACTTTTGAACAAAGGTATTTCTCGTAATGATAATTTTAACTCAAACTCCATAATAAGAATACTCCACGTATTCTAATTTTTCCTCCTCCCTCACCACCACCCTCCGCCGCCACCCACCGCCACCCTGGTTTATGTATTCTATGGATCTCTGATCGGAATTGACTGGATTCGCCTGCTCCTTGGCATCGGCACAGAAGAGCACGCCTCGCGCGCAAAAAAAAAACAAAAAATACACACGCACGCGCGTATATTTCATAAAAACGTGACCCTACGTACCCTACGCGAATTAAGTATCCCGGCATTTGGATAAATATTAACGAGGACGGGGGGGGGGGAGGGGGGTGGAAGCGACCACGTTTCTGGATTATTACAAAATCAACGGTCGTGTATCGTATTTGACCTAAATATTATTGGCTCGAAGGGCTATTGGATTTATTGGCTATTGACAAAAGAGAGGCCGACGCGTACGAATGAATCGCGAGAAAGAGAGGATTTCGGGCTTTACCTCACCGGCTAATGTATACTCAGTGTAAATATATATATATATATATATATATATATATGTGTGTGCGTAGCTCATGGCGTCAGTGGCGCTCGGTAATGCATCAGTTATTTGTTAGAAATATATTCCGCGTCCGTATAAGAGGCGTATTAATGTCAATTGATTTATGTATGCGTTGAATGGGGAGCGTCGGCCGGGACTAGGAGTGTCGGCGGATGGCATTTTATTTACAAATATTCTATTTGTATACTTGTACAGGATAACGTAGATCGGTGGCGGCACGATTGTAAGCTCGACGGCTTATTACTGGGGGGCATATTTTTAAAAATTCAAATATATTATATACGTATCGTCGATAAATTGTCTGGATATAACAAGTGGTGGATATAAACGTATCCCTGTAAAGAAATTAATACGCCTATACGCGTAGATATATGTATTCGGGGTGGGGGAGGGGGATGTAAAAAAAACGAATGACGTATCTGTCGCAAGAGAGACATACGCACACGTATTTAAATTACGTACACGTAATTATTTACCCAAAATATAAAAAATTAAGCGGTGCTTAATCGCGTTCTAATTATAAAACAAAGGGTGGGTGGGGGAGGAGGGGGGAAATGAAATTAAAGTTTTTGCAATGACGTAATTTATCATGAGATTTTTATGGGTCAAAAATAAAGGGAAGAAACACGAAAGAGTCTTTGTGGTCCGGAGGAGCCGAAACGACGGGTTCGCTTACGTATCCGAATACCGTTTTGATATTTGCGCGCTCTCACGGAATGCAAGGCTTGCCGAGAAGAAGGGATGCCGGCCCGTAGTACTCAATTACGAAATAATTAATAATATACAGTATTAATTTGGATAGAAATAGGCCGGGCCATTCATCTCGTATCCCCTAATTTCGTCGACACGGACAGGGGGAATTAATGCTCTTGAGCCCGCGTGTGCATTAAACCGAGCGGGGAGAGGGGCGAGTCGGGAGAAGAGGATGGGGAGGAGAGAAATGGAGCGAGGCAACAACGAAAACAAAAACAAAAACAAAAACAAAGAAAAGAAAAGAAAAGAAAGAAAGAAAGGGCCGCGGCCTCGGCTCGGCGTTCGATTGTTTGCTCCGCGTGAAAAAAGTCCGCAAAACAAAACACAATGGCCGACGAAAAAGGAATAAAGATACAGAGTGTCGAGGGGAGGGGGGAGTGGAGGTGGAGGAATAGGTGGTCCGAAAAAAAAAGAAAAAAAAAAGAAAAAAAAAAAACAAAAGCAAGGGTAAAAAAAGGGGGTAGAAATAGGGTCGGTCGTTCTCGTCGCATGAACGTCACGTGGCTTCGGTGGCCTCGGTGGCCTCGGTGCCTCTTTATCCCGGGGAGGCGATTTTCCGAGCGACACTCTGCCGGAATGAAAAGTGAAGGGCGAGATTGGCGTGGCGCGTCCACTCGCACGCAGCCACGACCACAAGAGCAGGTGGGAAACGATCGGTAATGGCTATTGTATGGCCGGCCATTCGTTTACGTAGCTTAGCCGCCCACGCCTCCCTACCCTACGTCTCCCTGCCCCTTCCCCTGCCACTAACTCACTCAGTCACTCTCACTCTCTCTCTCTATCACTCTAACTCTCTCGGTTGCGAGCGAGCGCTCCCCCGTCCCGTATTTATGGCTCGGGCCGTTTATAGCCGTTTCGAGAGGAACTGCCCGCGGCCCAAAGGGGTACAGTCGGGTTGGGGTGGGGTGGGGGTGTGTGTGCGTGTGGCCTCGTAAGTTGGGATGCTTCCCGGACAAGCCGTTTTCGGAGCTTGATTAATTAGCCAGCTTTCACCGCCTGCGCGATCCCGCTCTCCCGTCCTCGCATGGCAAGCTGTGGCCTTGGTCAAATCCCTCCCCGTCCCCGTCCCCGTCCCCCACGGACGACGACGACCAACGACGCCGATTTTCAGCAGGAGTTTTTGCCGACCGAGCCTTCGTCTACGGCTTTGTTCGCGCCGAGACGTCGTAGGCCAAGGAATGACTCGCGGGCTCCATTCCCACCGGAGGGATGCTGCGGTCGCAAAGCCTCTTTTTAAGAAGAAAGCCCCTCTCACCCAGTGAATTACGGCCCGTACCAGTTGTCCGGCTGTACCCGGCCGCCCCTTGCACTTATTTACCGGGCTATTGGGCAACGCGTAAGGACGGGCTTAGCTGCCGAGCGCGGGATCAATGCGCTAATCCACTCGATCCCTTACGACTATGGGCTTTTTTTTTTGATTTATTCAGAAACGTCGCGGACCGTATTCCCTCGCGAAATTCGTTTTAAATTACCCCCCCCCTCCGTCGACTGACGATACTCGACGCGCCGACGAATCCACACCTTTATCTCTTCTCTTTGCAAATATCGCCTTTAATCCCCGTGGCTTGCCACTACCCTGGACGCTTTAACCCCAATAACCCCAATAACCCCAATAACCGGCGCGATTCCTTCCCATTTCTCGCTTTAGCCCGGATCCCTGAATTTATCAACCCCACCCCCCGTTGCAATATAAACAAAATATTAGTATCCACAATGGGAATATGATTTTTTCTCCTCCCCTCCCCCCCAACCCTCTCTCTCTCTCTCTTTCGTTCTTCCTTCTCTTTTCCCCTTTACTTGGCAAAAACCGATTAAAGCCATTATAATTTTTTTGTTTTTTTTTTTAATACTAACCCGAGAAGTTTTCTTTCATGGTGTCGAGGTCTCTTGTACTACGTACTAAAATAACGTCTAGTTTTACCATCGGCGTCCAGATAATGACGACGTTCAATTTCTCATAAACTTTGGCCGAAACTTTACCAATTTTACTTTCTGATGTGGTAAACAAACGTGTCCGAGATAACGTAAATCCGGGACTAGGTTATACAACAACCCCAGTGAATTTTTCCCTACTGCGTTGCATTGCCTCCCAACCCCAACCCCCCCCCACCCCAATAAACCTTCCAATACGTTACGAGACAATGTTGAAATTTCTTGGGCGTATACGTCGCCGATACGGACATTACGAGAGACGAGAGACGAGAGAGAAGTTAATTCGGTCGTAGAGAATGCACGAGAGACAAAGTTCCCGGCAAGTCTTTAACTATCAATAGTTTTAACAATAGGCTCGTTCGAGATTATTTGGCTTCTGCCACGAATAACTCAACTACGGATTTTTCTCAGACCCGACGAAATTATTAAGCCCGGAGAGCTTACAATTACAGTATTTTTTACTAATAACGGCAATAACGGTAATCGAATCACGTATTGGGTGGAATTACGAAATGCATGCCAATACCGGGCCGAGGTATTGGACAGATAAATCCGTGATAATGTTATTATCGACGAAGTTAATAAGTGAAGAACTCGAGACGTGGAGCTCCAGTCCTCTTTTACTTTTGGTTATAATGGAGGCCTTTAATGGATGGATCGACCGACCGACCCTTTGATTGTACCGACGCAATCGCTTTCTTTCTTCTCTAATCCCTGTCCCCGTCACTCGTCATCGTCATCGCTCTATCGCTCTATCGCTCCATCTCTCTTTTATCCGGCCCGCTGACTTTCTAACGAAACTTTAAACTAACTTGTTTAAAGAATTTAAACATTTGTCGGTCACTAGCCGCTGCTACTGTTTCGCAAACACCTTTTTCCCGTCTCCCTCAGGAATACTACGCACACGTTTGTCATAAGTTCGCGCGCACGCACTCGCACGCACATTTCTACATCCATCTCTCCCATCATTTTTGTTTTTATTTCCTTTGCAAGCAGTCGTGTGGAATGTTTCTGATCCCGCGAGTCCGAGTCCGACAATTAATTAACAGGATTTTATTAATATTCTTGCAAATTTACGATTTCCCGATTCATAGGTCGTGATATTTCCGTCCTACGTCGCGTGGGGCTCGCGTTTTATAGAAATCCTGATAACTAATTAATCCCGATGCGGCCTACTCGAAGGGATTCAGAACCAAGTCTAAGGCACTACTAATGGGCAAAAGTAGAGCGGTAACGCGTTTACTTCTTACAATTACTTTGTCTATTAAACTGGGCAATAAGTGACACCGTGTCGATTTCATATAATACGCAGACGCAAATTCCCCTTCCGTGAAGGGGTTAGAAGAAATTCTCAATAAACATTAGAATTAGATTATTCGTTGAATAGAGTGTCGTTGGAGGAAATAGCTAAAATAGCTTTGGAAACCTAAAATCTACATTAATAACTTTTGAAAGTATATTCAAAAATACAAATTACCCGAGAGTAAGAAAAGTTTAATAATAATCACATACTCCGCTACGTCCAGCGTATGTGTTTGTTCGATATCGTCAGGCTAAACCATTGACTGGTTTGACTGGTAAAGCATTCGAGCCGAGGACATTTCATATTGAAATTAAATGTTATTACAACGAGTGTGGAATTCAATGGGTATCGTCGGTCAACTATCGTCGAAAATTTCTTATTATTATTCCTTGTCGGCGTTACAACTACATTGTCGCCTTGCCTTGTTCGACGACGACGACGAGGAGGAGGAGGAGGAGGAGGAGGAGGAGGAGGAAAGATTAATTAAACGAATTGGCGTAAGGAGGGGCTAGTATTTATTTTTAATATATCGCGTATATAGGCAATTTTAATGCACAATACGTGGACAGGGAATCTCTGCTTTGGTATTGATGCTGCTTCTAGGCATCCCGTGTGCATAGAATTATCCGACTAATGCCAAACAGGATCTCGATATTTTATCTAACTATAATATGCATAATATTCGGACGTGAAGAACAAAGGGCGTCGATCACGTGCTAATGAGAAGAAAACACTCGGCTAAATACGTTTCGTAAAAGGCTTAGGAGATCAAAAAAAAAAAAAAATAAATAATAATAATAATAATAAGACAAGGAGAAAGAGAAGAGAATTTTTTCTGTCAACGTATTTCAAGTAATGAAATGGACGTGTTACACTCGTTACCAAATGTATTAAGAGCCCCTAATTTACTTATAAAATGAATTAATTAATATATTTTAAGAGCGTGTAATTATTTTATAGCTTGAAGCAATTTATGGAAAAATTGAGTTAATCCATTTACAAAATTTGCTAAAATTTTCCGTGTCCGTTATACATATATAAAATATTACGAAATTAGAAAATAATTAAAAGATAGAAAAGGGCAATAAAAGCTTTATCGCTACTAAAATTTTATGGCTTATTCGTTATTTGATTATTTACTTATTTATATATTTATTCATTTTTTTTTTATTTAAAAATATAATTAATTAATTCATAAATTCTTTTATTATCTAATTTTATACGTCGTTCGTTACGTGCCATTTAAATGTGATTGAATTATTGCCTCATACAAAATAACGGAAGGCTAACGGTTCGGTTTTACACGAAGGGACGGCGTTCTTTTTTGTTTGTTTGTTTGTTTGTTTTTTTTTTTATTAAATAATTTTTTGGCCTGGTCGTCGTGAAAATTCGTCAACAGTAGCAGTCGAGCGACAAAATTTGTTAAAAGCCCGTATATACTATGGGAATAACTGTTACCGTAATCATGCCTGCGCAAACGTCCGTTGGGGTTATTGGGGTTGGGGGTGGGGAGAGAGGCCGGATAGCTCGGAGGGTATCTTAGATCGGAGGTATTTAGAATTAGCGTGGTGGGAAGGTCGTACGCGGTCCGGTAAGGGTACGCGGCGATCGTACGACACGATCCCCCGGGTCAGGAGTCAGGAGTCAGGAGTCAGGGGTCAGGGGGCCAGGAGCGAGCTAAAAAATCGTTATCCTCCAAGTGCTTGTTCCCGAGATAATATCATAAAATATGATAATATGAAGTATCCGAGCAATAAAAAGTACCGTAAAAATTCGCGGCCCCCGCACGACTCGCTCGCACCTTTATTTCCCGCGGCTTACAAAACGCCAGTCGAGCACCGAACCCGAGTACTACTTGTATTTATTTATTTTATTTTATTTTATTTTATTTTTTCTTCGTCTTCTTCTTCTACTTCTTCTTCTTCTACTACTTCTTTGGAGAGAAAGGGAGTAAGGGTTGGCGTCGCGCGGCGTAAGGGAAGCGTCCGCATCCTGCCGCATAAAATCTGAAAACTTTGTCGCTGCGACGCTTTCCGTAATATGCTCCGGAACCTTTTTTTTTTCTAATGTTAAACATGCCGCGCGGGGTGCAATAAAATCCATTCGGATTGACATCGGCGTGTCCCGCCGCCCTCGTCCGCCACCGTCGGTACCTATTTGGCAACGTATTTGGCGGGGTGGGGCGGTCAAGCGGGCTTCAACCGCTAACGCTAATGAGTATCGTCGGGGTGGGGTAGGGGTTGGGGGTGGGGTGTGTGGCTCGACGCGGGCCCTTACGCTCACTCCTCGAGAACGTAGACGCCGAGGAGGAGAAGGCCCGTCTTAAATTGTCTGCAAAGTTCGCGGGGTTGCCGCCTCCGCCCCTCCGACCCGTGATCCCGAATGCGGATGCGAATTCAGCGTAGCGTACGGCTGATTGCGGCACGCTCCTATCTATATACGTGAGGACCGCAGGCTAGAGCGCTTTGCATTTATCGGGGCGCTGTGGCTTCGAGTCGCAAGGGTTTGGAGGGGGGTGGGGAGGGAGGGAGGGATGGAGGATTCGGTAGTAATTCGGGGAGAGAGAGAGAGAGAGAGAGAGGGAGAGAAGGGGGTAGCTTGAGTTTTGGCCTGGCGAGGCGTGCGTTGACTTGCCGCGCTGCTCATTCGGATGCATCCGCGTCTCGGGCCAACCACCGGAACCGAACTATGCCATTCTAAGGACGCTCGCACCCCCGCGCCAACCAACACCTAAACACCACGAGCCATCCCTAAAGACCCGAGGTTTCCCTTTACACGTGCACGAAGTTACCCCCTTGCCGTTGCCGTTCCGCCACGTCGCAGTCTCCGGCATCCTCGCAACGACACCCTCGATACTCGATAACTCCCGCCCCCGCCTCCCCGATCCCTCGATACACTACCACTTGCCCGTCATTCGATTTTACTTTATAAACTGGAGCTTGGCAGGAGCTTGGCAGGAACAGCTGGACTCGCTCCGAGCCGCAACCACATCCGAATTAGCATTCGCATTAAGGCGAGCCTTACTTATCTTTCGGCGTCACCGTCGGCGTAGGCAACTCCATCCTAACGAGTACATCTCTTTCCAATGCCTCGTTATTCCCGCGAACCGTCCTCTCGGGGGCGACGTCGCGTACTCTCCCGTCAATACGCATCAAGCTAATCATCCCGGACCAATTGCATTGTACGTTACGATACGTTACGATACGTTACGATACGTCACGACCATAGATTACGAATATTTTCATACTTTTGGACTTTCGAGAGACTCGCCCCGATGCACTGCGTTTCCCCAAATATACACGCACACGTTCCTAAGCCCTCGATAAATACATCCGCACGTATATATATATATATACGTATATTTATACACGTATTTAGTAAATTCTTATTAACGGCCGTAAACCCTTCGCGTATAAAATTATTTGTACGTCCGTGTACGAACGTTTTATTTGCATGTGCGACCCACTGGGTCTTTTCATGGGTCTTTTCATGGGTCTTTTCAATCCCGTATGAATGGGCCTGTTGGGGATTGACGTTTTAGCTTATAATTTTACCTACCAGCGTAAAGAGCAAATTAAAATCCTTTCATTTAATTAACGGAAGACGGTATATTTGTCTCCGCCCGTTAACTTGTCCTATTTTATTTTGAATTATTCATCGTGCAAAGGACAGGCGACAACGTTACGTTACAATTACAATGCAAGGCCATACGAGCGCCGATTATACACGTAGATAATACATACCATTTGTCCTGTTAATGTATAACATTAAGGCCCTTAAGCAAATGCGAAGGAATTAGTTTTTAACTAATTATCGAGTACTTGTACGGCATATATTAGTTATTTATGAATTATAAAAATCCCAGTCCTACGATAATTATTGTAATGGTTGGGTGGATTGATGGACGTCGAGCGAGCCAACGAATATTAAGATACACGCGAGATGAAAGGAAACAGTAGATAGACTATATTCGTTCGGCCCGAGCGTATAGATATTGCCGAGCTCGGCAAATATTTTCAGATACGCGTTTGAGCGCTCGACGCGTCTGCAGGGGATCTATTAGGAGAGAGATTTTGGTAATGCAGCGCCGTCGGAATAGTTTACCAGCTTAATCATATTGATACGTTGTAACTGGCTTGCCTGCGTATAAATTCGCTCGCTTATTTAACTTATAGCTTATTTATATAACCATCGATCAGTCCGAGTCGAAGCCGCGGCCGACTAGAAGATCATCGAGTATTGGATCGGAGTCGCGGCCGTCCCATAGAAATCCATCTTGGCTAATCCGTCAAAGGCTCGCGTGAAATCACCCCCCCCCCCGAATGACGACCTTACGGTGCTTTTATCCTTATTAAAAATAAAAATTATCCTTATCCTCGCGCTTGCCTTACGATTTCGTGGAAATCATGATCATGATCGTTGAACGGGACGTAAGGGCATACGTGAAATTATAATATAGGCTCATAGGCTCAAGTACGTATAACGCGTATAACGCGTACAATACACGTAATGAGGGCTTATAGACGATAAATTAGTCAAACCAAGTCGAATATAATTATACGAAATATTTCACTTATTACAGTGAGTTATTACAGTCTTGAATTTTGAATTAAACTCAATTCGATATTCAATGTTTTGTCAGCGAGTACTTGCGGCGAATGAATACATTCACGCTCGCCTGTCTATAATAATAATTCAATGTTTTTATTAAGATTATTATTTCATTCCTATGTAATGCGGTCCTTTAATTTGTTTATTAAATTCGTATTCGAGGCCGCATCGTTATGCAATTACACATTGCCGTCCGACTCGTAAATCAAACAAAAGAGATTTGAATTATATTAAATTACATTTGATTAAATTACGGGTTATTAACAAAATTCTAGATAATGTTGAATTGTATCGTTGCCGACGTACATTATTAAACTGCTAATCAAAGTTTATTCTCGATTAATCTATTCGAATTGAATTGCCTACCCTAACGTGGGGTAAGATTTTTTTTATTTCGATTTTATTTTAAATACAATTAATCTACGTCAATGCGTGCATACTTTTATGTATTGCCAAGTAGTAATGTAAACAAAGGGTCAGGCATAAATGTTGCGACGGACAATGACTAAATTATTTACCAATTTGTAGTTTACAACTTTTCCTTCCTTCCTTCCTTCGTTCCTTCTCCCCCCCTGCTACTCTCTCTCTCTCTCCTTTTTTTTTTCACTCTATCGCTTTGAAACTTTATATACGCTCTAAGGATGACAATATGCAATGGTTAAGTTAACCGGGCCGGGAGCATTTTAATTTCAATATCTTTTTAATTAAATTTACGCGACGCAATGAAAAGTCGAGAGAGAGAGAGAGAGAGAGAGAAAAATTTGATCCTTTTTTTTCTCTTTTTTTTTTTTGAAGGGAATTTACAGTTTAACAAATATACATTCGTCAAGAAGTAGAGTTGAGGGAGGATTAATTTTTCAAAAGGGCTTAGCGCAGACGAGCTACTAATTGAATGAGAAATCGGCAAAAAGTTTTTTATTTAAAAATTACGAAAGTTACGGTCAAAGCAGATGAGAATAAATAATACATCGATACTCTTGGCATAACTTATCGCGTGTAGACGGGGATTGATTGGAAGCAAGTTATTATATTATTGTTATTACAATTGGATAAAAAGTCGATTCGGCCTTTGCCTAAAAATGACGATAATATTACGTGGCAGGGGGAGGACGTGCGACGTGGCATTAAATCGAGAGAGATCACGGTCGACGCGACGGATTCTCTAGTGCTACAGCCATACAGTGAGGCTAGAGAGAGAGAGAGAGAGAGAGAGAGAGGTGGAGATCTTTAAATCGGCGAATCTCTCTCGCATTCCATTTGTTATCACTTTTTATGTCCTTGGCTTGAGACAAGCGTCGAATTTTATTTACACGGGAACTTCTTTTAATTTCCGATCGCGCCGCGGCCACTCTTAACGCCACGACTCTTCTATACTCTCATATCAATTATAAAGGAAGTCCTTAATGCCCAATAACCCCGTGTTTTATTATGCTCTTATAATTAATTTAACGAGCTCTCATTAATACACTTCCCTCGGAATGCTCGAATCGGAAAGGGATTTACGTGGCGCGGAGGGACGGGGGGACGGGGGTCGGGGCTTATTGGGGGTGGGGTGGGGGGGGAGTGGGGGGGGGAGATGTTCTAAATTAGTCGAGGGAGTTGTGACGTCGTGCTGATCAATTGCCAAGACACTGGGGCGAAACGTAATGCTCGGCTACTAACGCGGGGGATTACTCATGCCTCCGTACACACACACACACACACACACCGCGATCACTTTGTTTCAACTTTATTGTATCTTACAAAACTAATCGCGACTAACTCCATTCGCGTACTTGGACTTTCCAGACATTCGTACGCGTTGAGCATCCTCCCCTGCCCCGAGACCGCTCCGCCCACTTACTTGCTCGCTGCTTACTTGTTTGAAATAACAGCGCTAAATTATTATCGAATCTCGGGGCGTGCCTCCCCCCCACCCCCGCCCCCACGTAAAATACACTTTCAAAAGTAATTTTCGCCCCCGAAGTGACTGCAGGGCGAATGGCCCTACGAACACTTACCCAATAACAAGGTAAAGCTTTTAATGCAGAATTTCGTATAACAATGGCGGATGTCGATTTTTAATTCCCTTCAAAGACCGTTACTTTAATTCCATTCGCTCTAGACGCGCATTAAACTTATTAGTCATTTACGTACGTACGTACGCATACACGTAAGCGTACACGCATGTAGAATGCATGTATATATATATCGGGCCGGTAACGAAAGCTTTTAATCATAGGGCCGGAACGTCTGAAATTTTATTTCAACCGAACGAATGAATATTCGGCCGGAATATTCAGTCCCTTCGGATCTTTTACATTTTTTTTTTGTTTTTTTTCTCTCTCTCTCTCGGAATAACTCGTAATTCAGTAAAAACGTGATTTTAAGCAGTCCTTCGAAATTTATTAGTAGAACGGTAAAATCCATTGGCAGACACGGATCCGCATTACACGATCGCTATTACATTCCTTTAGCATTAGTTTCGGATCGAACGTCAAATGTCCTCTCGGGCCCCGCTTTCTCAGACTTCGCCGTGATTAATAATTCTCGTTATCGCTTATAACTTTGGCCAGTGACGGTTGAATCATTCTCTTTTCTTCTCTTTTCTTCTTCTTTTCTTCTTCTTTTTTTAAACGGCAATCAAATTGGCCGTAAAGATAGTCAACCGTCAATTCGCCCCCTTTCTCCTTTCTAATTCGAATCCAACGGTTATTTTTTTGTTTTGTTTTTTTTTATTTCGCTACGGAATTGATCATTAAAGGATCGATGGGCGCTTAAGAAGCTGAATCTTCCGAGAGTTTTGCCGAGCGATACGTATGAGCTGGCGGCGTCGAGTAACCGCGGCATGGAACAGAGGTATTGTCGATCTTTTCATCGAATCCCGCTCATTAAAATGGTGAAATTACGATTAAAAAGTAAAGGGACAAATCGTGGCACGAGGAACGCGGCTTAAATAACGAATGATCTATCCCCGCGCGTAAATCAAAGCCGGGCAGGGTTATTCTCCGGACAAAGTTTATGGTCCGGATTAGTTTAGCCGGTAGGAAAATTACATTTACGCCTGCCGCGGGGAAATATAAAAAAAATCTTGTAAATACAGCGTAAAATCAAAGGTGTATTTACAATTTCGTAACTGTTGGTGGGTGGTGGGGGGCGGAGAGAGAAAGAAATCTGGGCTCTCGTTAATTCGGAATGCCTATTTAATCGGTCCTCGTACAGCCCCATTGTGCCGCAACCTCTCCCTTTGTCTCGGCTTCATCCGGCTCCCCGATATCTCATTCGTACCAATGCAATTTCCTCGATGCGCCTCCTCAGCCCTCCGCTTTAGGGACAAGACAGAGGGCCGGAGTCTCGTTATAAGTGCAGAAGAATCGCGGAACAATCGCGGAACAATCGCGGTACGTCGGCTTAACGGCTGCGGCGGGGACGACGTAGGGGGCGTCGGGGGCGGTGGTGGCGGCGGGGGTAAGAGGGATAGGCGTGAATTTTCGCGCAGACTAGCTTTTGTACGCATAGCCGATGCAAGCTCCCTTTTATTTGCGCGTCCCCTACGTCCCCGCCCCCGGCATGCGCGGCTCACCACGTCGGCTCTCGTTCCGTTCGTAGCGGAAGAGCTTCCTCTATTCCTATTCCGCGCATCCGATTCCGTCGGCGACGGTGGTGGCGACGGTGACGTTGGTGGCCGATGTCGGGGACGGCTTTGGCGGCGGGAGGGACGGAGGCGTTGCCGCGAATTCATAGCGGCTGAATTTCCATCTGCTTACAAGCGAAATCCGCTTTATGTTACGTGTGCGCGAGGACGGATAGAGACGAGCAAGACCGTCGACCGTCGAGCGATTCTGGGACGTGCGGGGGCAGGGGGGGCAGGGGTCTATGCGCGGATTTTCACGGCGCATCCTTGGACCCGAGCTCTTTTCTATTCTCTTGCTCTTTCGGATCGATCTTCTCGGCCCTCTCATCTATCGCTCCGGTGGTAATTTCCTGCGAGAGTCGCGGTAGAAGGTAGAAGCAGGAGGAGGAGGAGGAGGGGTGGGCCGGGGGTGCCGGAAAGGGCGCGCGCGCTCTCTCAAGATCGAGTCGCGATCGAGGATTAAGAGAGTGTCGCGACTCGAGAGTCCGGGCACTCCAGGAAGGTCCCTTTCAACATTTAATTCCAATTCCCTCCATCCATCCATCGATCCACCCATCCATCCGCCCCTCCTTCCCCTCATTCCCCTCAGCCGTACATCGCGATCCCGAATAATTTTAATTCCGACGGATTCCCTACCACCGTGCAATTATCCTCGGATTAGTTGCATCTTGTTCGACGCTTGGCTCCGATCTATGATCCACAGCGAGGAATTTCTTATTAATTAATACCGCGTTGGGCCCTTTATAAATTCAAGGTCATTGTTCTCATCGACACTCGCTTATCCCTTATAGGGAATGGGCCGATTTCTCTTAAATTTTTAAAGGGCCGACTTTCTCTCATCGTCCCTCGGAGGAGCTTTCTCCATGAATCCGGGGCCACCGTAAGCTCATAAATTCCATAGGTAGTGGGGGATGGGGGATGGGGGGAAAGCTCGATGTTATTATAATTAAAAGTTAAAGGTCAATATTGAATTAACGAAGAGCGAACGCGAACGGATGAGCGATTAAATAATAGGGAGGGCGAATGGGGGGGGAATAGGGGGTAGTGGCGAGATCGAAGGTTATTGGGGTTATCGTAGCGAGGTTTATTTTTTATAGGAAATCGGTAAGGCAGAGCAGCACGGCAATGATTTACGAAATCAGTATGTGGAGCGTTAATTTATTTAATGAATAATTATTAAACCGCAGGCAATTATTGGGGAGGGGGGCGCGCGCGCGCGCGCGTTATCGCCGATCGATTGACCAATGGAATTTTTGTCTTCCGTTTCTGAATTTATTGCTCCTGTCCCCGTGACAGGACGGCTCTTCAACTAATTTGTACGGATGGCTTCGCTCCCTTTGATCGCTCAACCTTCCGCCCAAGTCGGAGCTCTGAACGCGCGTGTGTACGCGCCCGCCGTTTTAAAACTACCGGCAAAAGTATTTTCATTAAACTCTCATTATCGGGATCGCGTTCGTGGAGCCGAGCCTCCTCCCCTCCCCAGCCCCAGCCCCACCTCGCACCGCCCCGACGGCACCACACGTCCCTCGCCACACGTCCCTCGCCACACGTCCCTCGCCACACGTCCCAGAGCCGCGTCGTTTTGAATCATCCGAGCAAATACGAGGGCGCTGATCTGTAAGGGCGGAAAAAAAAAAAAATGTCACGTGTCCACGTATTATTCATGGCTGCCGTTATCTGGAAAAAATCGAGAGGGTGCCAATGCACGCAGTCCTTGCGTCGGTAAAGCAAAGCAAAACAAAACAAAATGAAAGCGGTGTAAAATTCTTTGTTATTTAAATAATTCTCACGTTACTTTTAATCGCAACTATCGATTGATTTTTACGTATAGATATTAACGACTACGATATTAATTACTCAATAGCCCTGCATGCGTTATTAGCTATTTTATATAAGAGTACGTCCAAGTACGATAAGGGAGTATTTCCGATGACTCGAGGAATTTCCTCCAACTATTCCTATTTCTATAGGAGAATTTATTTTTCTTCGGCTCGCTCCAGTAATACGTACAATCTACTGGTTAATTATATATAAAAAAGTTATAGAAAAAAGAAAGAGAGAAGCGTGAATCTTTGTCATTCCTCATAATTTGTAAAAGATATTTATTTATTTTGTATTCGTTAATCCACGTCACGTCGATAATTGTCTCCCAGAGACTGCGACACGTAAACTATCGAATGTAATAATTATGGCTTCCACGACTTCGTACGGATTTTTGTCCTTTTATATCGTTATGAGAGAGATTATTGCCAACGTAATTTATGGATTTTATCAAATGGCGCGTCACGTGCGGATGAAAATGTTATTACGGATTCGAGTTCAGTTGCTAAAAAGCTTATTAATAATTACTTGGGCGAAGCCGAGACAAAAGAATTCGTTCGCCTGATACTTTCGTCCGAGCGATCAAACTATTTAATAAATCTGCTAATAAACTTCAGCGGGCCCAATAACTCTTGTCGTTCGTGAAGTTGCGCCGGGAATTATTATTTCGGGAATTCGGATGATAGCCGATAACGATAAAGGAATATTGTTACGTACGTGATTGGTCGAGGCTAGGATTGGTTCGGCAAATGGTTCCGCAACGGGCTAATCGCTTCCCGGGTTACAGTTACTTTATAATTTACAATCGGCGCAACGACGACGTTTCCCTCGTTTCCACGATAAATAGGCGCTCTTGCCAGTGGAAAAACAAAGAGAGAGAACTTATTCGTACATCGAGGCGCTTGGTGTGCGAAAACGGATGATTTTAACGGATGATAATTGGGGAAAGAACAAACACGGGGGGGGGAGGAAAGCTATAAAATAAAATAAAGGGAATCGAGGGAGAGAGAATATGAAGAAGAAGAAGAAGAAGAGAAAAAAACCAGAGGGCTTAATTTTTTAATAAATTGTCCAAAATTAGCGGAGGTCATTCGTTCGGATAATCCAAATGTTAAACTTATTGCTTTGTTTTCTTTTTTTTCCTTTTTTAGTACGTAAGCGTAAGCTTTTACTCATTAGACTCTGTATTATGTGCGCCAGGGGCTGGAAATTGAATACGGTTTAAAATAAAGAGGTGTTTTGGAGCCGATTGTGTGCGTAGGCGAGAGTAAATAAAGGAAAGGTAAAAAAGGAAAAAGGGGGGAAGAGAGAGAGAAAGAGATAGAGATAGAGTGAGAGGGGGGCTGGGGGGGAGAGAGGTGTAAAAGTGGAATAGAGGAACGAAGGAAGCTCATTTTTCTCCATTCTCGAGAGCCGGGGAGGGCAAACGTGCCGCTGCTGCTGCTGCTGCTGTTGCTGCTGCTGGAACTGCTTCTGCAGTGGTGCTGCTACTGGTTTTTCTTTCTTTCTTTTTTCTTTTTTTTTCCTTTTTTTTCCTTTTTTTTTAGAAAACGATAAGCTCGCTCTTGGCGGCCAGAGAATAACGACGGGAATAACGGGAGGAGACGTAGAGCCTCCGGCAGATATTATACGCATCAAGATTTCTCTCGCGCTTTTTCAACAAACTCCGCCTCTGTTTCCGTCTTTTATGCGGCCCCCAGTGTTTTTCCCTATTTTTCCGGAGCAGCTTCGGCCGAGGCCGACTCGCTATTGCCTGGAAAGTTGAATTGTCATACGCGTAGCGACGGACGAGGCACGCGGACCCAAGCGTTCCTATTAAAACTGGAGGGGGGTAACAACAACAACAACGACAACGACAACGACAACGACAACGACAACGACAACAACGACAGCGACTGCGGAGGAGGAGGAGGAGGGAGGAGGAGGGGGGGGGGGAGGAGGCAGAGGCGGATGCTCCGTGTCTCTTTTGGCACTGCACGCAAGGGTTTGAGACAATGCGATGCCGATTGTTGAATGAACGGCCAAGTTCTTCCATTCTCGGGAGCCTCGCTCTACTAACCGCTCCCATTTACGGGGCAGGGGTGAGTGGGAGGTGGGAGTGAGGTAGCGAGGGAGACGGGCAGAGTCGCGCAGCCGCTCCTTTTTATCTGGCTTCCGCGAGCGCGCACGTCGAGGATTCGTATAATCGTGAATGCGCTCCACGGGCCGAGATAGCGCGCGCGAATTCGTCACGACGCCGCTCTCTCCAGGAAGCTCATTAGGCATGGCCCGAGGTTCTCCGGCTCCCTCCTCCGCCCCCACCCACCCCAACTCCTCTTACCGTCTTTTATCTCTATTTACTCCTTTGCTATCCGTCTCCTCGTCCTCTGACTCCCTCGCGCCACGTACTTTCGGCTTGCACACCCGCCCCCGCCTCCTTTACCCGCCCCTTACCCAAACACCGCCACCACCCCGACATACCTGCGACGCACCCGTGTCGTCTCACATTCGCCTGGCCTTGGCTTGCGTATCCGTAAATCGGGAATCTCGGCTGATGGGAAACGCGCGCGCGCGCACGTCAAGTATGTATATTGCCGAATTCCAAAGACGGAAGCAGCCGGCGAGTCGAAGAAAGAGCTCCGACTACGTAAATAAGGACGAGACGGGCTTGAGGGGATTCGGCGGCCGAGGGGGGCGGGGCGCTGAGGGATCGAGCAAAACAATGCGATGAGAAAATTAAGGAGCCGGAGTCTCTTGCGCGGTATGTGTGAGCCCCAGACGAAAAGGGAGACTTAACTTTTCAATGCGCATTTCAATAGTAATTATACATATACATATACATATATATATATATTACCATTCCCATACGACCCGAGCATTGTTTCTATTCATATTTTATGAAGCACAAAGTAATTACAATTCTTTAAGTCCACCCCTCTCCCCCCGCCCCCGGGGGGTGTATAAATTATACACCCGGTATACGCGGATCATTTAAACTTGTTACGATAAATTTATATATAACGAGGCTGTGTTGTATGAAGTATTTGCGTGAACTGTAAAAGATTTTACATTTTCTTTTGCCTTCAGATCTTGTGCGTTATATCATTTACATATTGATTTTTTTCGTTAAGCGGTTGTAACGAATGATATGACGAGTACAATACGTTTTTTAGGCGATACAATTTCTTCTTCCTCTTCTTCTTCTTTCCTCTTCTTCATCTTCTTCTTCATCATCTTCTTCTTCTTGTTGAAGCTTACGTGAGCTTTAATATCATTGAATTGTTGCTTACACGGAGAATTTCGTTTAGGTGGCTTTGCTATCGAAGGACACCCCCAGGAGGTACGAGGAGGATCCGGTCGTATGGCCTTCTGCTACGGCCCAGTGAAAAAATTGAATCGTTCGAGCAAGCTGTGACCTTTCTTCCCTCCCGACGGCGTATAAAATCTTATCGGCGAGGTAGACGGAGACAAAGGGAGGGTCGGCAAGACGATACGCGAGGGTTAAAGAAGGATAATGGAATGAAAAGAGTGGACGAAAGAAGGATAAAGAAGGAGCGGGGATTGTACGGGGGTTGGAGGGGAGGGGGTGGATGTCGCTAAGCGTTGCTGAGTTGGTGTTTTTCGGACATTTGTGGTTCCTTATTCACTCGTCATTCTGTCCAAGAGAGAGAGAGAGAGAGAGAGAGAGAGAATTAGACATAAAAATAAAGCTTCGGTCGGAATACCGAGATAGAGAGGGCAAGAGGCAAGAGGCAAGAGGGGGACGAGGGGGGAGGATTAGAGAGGAAGGAGAGCCTGCCCATATATCCCTCTCATTCTTACACGAAGAAGAGATAAATTTCCGAGCTGCGTGCTCCTTGTCCGCTGCAGAGCAAAATAACTCTCGAGCCGAATGTCTGAGCGTGCATGATTTTTACGTTTGTACAGGTTATAATAGCATGGATAAACAGATGACGAGTCAAAGTCCGTTCGGGTGTCAAAGAGAACCGCGGCATCCGCGATAGTTTCGCGCGAGACCAAATCCTCCTCGTCTCCCTTTCACAACGAGTCGAACATTGACGAGTGCAACGTTACAATATCATTCGGATGATCGACGTGTAATATACCGGAATCCGTCGATCATTTTACTTTACATTGAGCTCGAAGGAAGCCCTCGACGTCGAGAAGATCTATTTCAAACGGACGTCTTAGATCTGAGTGAGATTTGTTTATTTGTTCGTTCGTTTGTTTATTATAAATCTTTGTTATTGCGCTTGTCCTTGAGAAAGTGGGAGGCTGCCATGCAAGCGTACGTTACGAGGCTTATTATTATCCCGGCATATATAGGAAAAGAGGGGGAGCTCCCCCGCCGCTGGGGTCCCGAAGATGAAAATGGCCATAAGTTCAATATTAGTTTATAAGATGATGATGATTTTATAAATTCCCCCATAAAGAGAGGAATGTTAATTACGGGGACGTGAACCCAATTTCTAAACAGTTTAGCGGGGCTTTACGAACGGGCTCGGGTTTCATGAAAATAACGCCTACGAATCTAATTGGAGCGAGAGTTTAGTGCGAGCACGTTTCTTTTTTTTTTTTTTTTATTCCACATACTTTTTCGGCAGAGCTGTAAAATAAATAATAGCGAGTCGAGGGTAAATGAATGTCGGGGCTCGCCATCTATAATAAAGAGGTTAAATTTCTTCGAACTCCGTTGGGGGGGGGAGCATTAAGTATGTAAAGCGCGGGTAAGCGGCGTGCATAAAATTAATCGCATCTGCAAAGTTAAGAGAACAATAAAGCGGGACGATGAGGTAGAACGAGGTAGAACGAGGTAGTTGGGTGGTGGTTGGGGCGTGCTGGGCTGGGGGGGGCTGGGGGGCGTGCGCTAGAACAGAAGAAGTGCGTGGCTTGTCGTCCACTCTTGCGGCTAGTAAAAGCCCGGTGGGAAGAGTGGGGGTGGGGGGGGCATAAAATTATGCCGACACCAGTTAACTCATGACCACGCGCGAATCTTAACGGGCGTCCCCGGACCGCCACCCTCGCCCCACCCTCTAGCCCTCACCCGCCAAGCGCAGAGGCGCGCGTATAAAATTACGCGGCTTTACGATGACCGGGCATCGCCTGACCCCCTACGACCTGACCCCCTACGTCCCAGCCCCTCGTCTCATCGGACGAGCGCTTTCCTGGCGCGTTTACCCCATTGTTGAGCTCACGGCGGACGATATCCGACGGGCCGTCGCCTCGAGTCCTTTATATCAAATACGCCGAGTCTCCGGGTTACCCCTCCCATGCGACCACCCCCGCCGCCACCACCCGCCACCGCCACCACTCCCGCCACCGCCACCACGTTATTTTTTACTGCGGTCCTTGGCGGACCACTGCAGGCGACCGGGCCCCGCTCGCCGGAGATAATTCCCCCGGGGGGTGTATAATCGTTTTTCTTTCGTTCGCGGGCTCGTCGGCTGTCGACGGTCCTGGGGTTATTGGGAGGGGGGTGACGAGGGGGGTGGGGGAATGCCGATATATCGACTCGCCGGGAACTTTCTCGACGCGGCCCGGCGCCTCCCGTCCTCGCCCTACCCCCCCTTCCGCCTGATATTTCAAAAAGCTCGGAAATTTATTATTATTTCAAGTATTCGCCGGCGATACTTTAAATACTTCGAGCTCTTAGTTTGCCCGCCCCGCGCGGCAACGTATCTCGTTAGTTGCCCAACAGCCGAAACTATTTGCACGTGCACGATTCCAATCGGGTACTTTCATTTTTCTTAAAAACCCTACCTTCCTCCTCTCTCCCCACTCCCCATCCCCCCAATAACCCCAAATCTGTACCCTCGAAACTTTATCGAAAAATACATCTTAAACCACTGCTCCGGTTCTTCTTACTTTTTTCTTCATCTTCTTCTTTTCTTTTTTTCTTTTCTTCCATCCCCGGCCCGGCATTACGAAACGGACGGTTCGTCTAAATAAGGACAGAGGCTTAATTTTAAATTAACATTTACCATCTGCCTCCCTTCGACTGCTCAAAGGCAATCTCGCCTCGTCCGAACACTAATTGAATGCTACATCCTTTGTGTCCTACCTATCAAATTCATTTGTTGCGACTAGTAGTCAGTTTCAAATATTCGAATACCAGAGTCTGACGTTGGTCCGCCACTGGCCTCTTCCTTATGGATTATGAAAGTGCGTTTCGGGTAAAAAAAAAACATTGAATTAAGAAATCTTAATTTAAGAAATTAAGATCTTGGGCTTCGTTTACACGCTAAATTAGGATTAGTTGCCGTGGACGGGCATGTAAACACACACGGGTTTACACACCTACCCCGATGTCTCGTACTCGAAGAATAAGAGAGAAAACAAAAAGAAACTCTATAAAATCACGTCTTCGTCGGGGAGTGTGTTGTGTGGGAAAGCAACGTTACTTACGTACTTACAGATTGAGAATAAAAAATATATATATATATATATAAGAATACCCTCGAATGGGAAGAATAATACTCATTGGTGAGGATAAAATTGAATGATATTCAAGTATAATATTGCAGGTTTATTACGGACGATTAAAAATTATTTATACATATATATATGTATATATAAATTGCGATATTACATTTTTGTGTACAAGCTCGTATAGAGATTTTCTTGTAATATATTATTATTCGGTAAATGTTATTAAGGTATATATTAATTTTATAATAATCGCGGGAGCTTGTAAAAGCTCGCTTATCAACATGTTTGAAAAATGTAAAGATTATATTTGGGGGGTTATTGGGGTTAAGGGATGGAGTTAATTTAAAAATTTCTATTCCGTTTCAGCATGAACGTAGAGCATCGGAGATCGGGTAACGCTAGACTCTCCCAGAGAAATACAATTTATCAAAGCTAGCCCTGTCCTTGTAAATTGCCACTAAAAGCCAATGTAATTAAAAGGGGGGTGGGGGCGGGGAGGAGACAAAAGAAAAAAAAAGAAAATGGACGAAACGGAATATATATGACTTTTATCGTAATTGTCTCGGGCCAGTCAAAATCCGAATAGATGCGTATCAATCAATACGAATGGAGGGAGCGGGGGTGTTTACATTCGGTCAGCACTTTTACCACTTTTACCCTTTTACCCGCGTTGCCGCGGCACTAGACCGGCTCAAACCCGCTAATCTATTATCCTCGTAGAGAGCGAGGAATGGTGGCGTCTCCATGTGAACCCTTCGGCTATAAAGCGCCCGGACGAGCTTTGAGAATGACGCGCCGACGATAGTCCTCGATGTTGCCGCATACGGCTCTTTTCCCCCACCCCCCCCCCCTCAAAAGCAGCCGAACCAGCGAATTCTCCGGAATCCCGGTCTTCCTCCGACCAATTGGCCACGACGACGGGCATGGGAGCACTGTAGTTACCCAGCTAAGAAAGTATAAAGAAAAAAAAATGACTCGTCCGCTGTTGGAAAAAGTAATAATTAATTGTCGTTTTTCCCTTCTTTTTTTCCCCAAAAAAAAAATGTCAGGGTAACAACGCGCTTCTTAATTGTCCAGATGGAAAGTAGGATTGGAAAAATCGGAGTGCTTGGGCCGTTAGAAAAAGTGCCAGCGGGAGCTTTAAGCTTTAACATTCACGTTTAATAAATAGATACGACTCGGCAATGGTGCTGGTAGGCGAAGGGAGGGGATAATGGGCAGAGGACTATTTCAATGACGTATATCGGCCGCCGTGTATCGGTGAATAAACATTCCGGGCATACGCTGAGCGGCAGGTAGAGTAACTCCTGCTGACGTGGGGCCCTCCCCTACCCATCCCCTAGCCATCCCCTAGCGCCCCGACTCGCACGCCACCCGAGCCCGAGAACTTTACGGATTTTATGGTTGAATTTTGAATTCATTGGACACGTTAAAATAAACCGGCCTCCGACGCTTCCTACGAGCTGTAAGTGACCTAACCGTCAGACTATTATCATTCCCTGTACTTATACCAAATTTGCCAACAAACTGCATCGGGTATTATATATATATATATATATAAAAAATAACCCTCCTGCCCCGTGACGTCGATCCCGAGAAGACTTTCGCCTTCGTAGACGCGCAGCCAATCGCCATTTGTAATTTACGCGTAAATTCACGTAAATAAAGCCCTGAGCGAGGGGCCGAGGATATTCTCGGGATTATTAGGAGAATTTATTTCCGTTTAGACCGCATTATTATGTAATGCAGAGGTAGACTGCCGTACACGTGCGTGTCCATGCGGACCTTGAGCCTCGGCAACCACGTACCGTCCGAGAGACGGATACCTGTCAGTCAAACGAGGAGACGAGTACGAGTGCTATCTCCGTGAGATGCTATCCAAGGTTCCATTATAGTCAAATTCTAATATAATTAGCAGTGATTGTGTTTGACCGGGGCCGCTGACCCACTCCCCTCCCCTGCCGCCCTCATTAGCTCATTCGCTCACCGAAGAATTTATACATAATGATGGTGTTCTCGTGTAAATTACTGTAGACGAATGTTAAATCCGTTGCGCGTGCTAAAACGTAGTCAACAAAGATATTTACGTTATTTTTTTGTTTTTATTTTTGTTTTTATTATTTTTAGTTTTACAACGATAACAACTTATTACGCGTTCTGAGAATGCAAGACGTAGGTCTACGAAGTCAATAATGCGCGTGGATACGTTAGATGGAGGGATTCTTGAAATTTCGAACCTCACAAACGCACCACCGTTCACAAAAAATCTATGCTAATAATAATTAAATGGAATTGAAGACAAGGACCGGGGATCACGTTGAGATGTGTGATTATAAAGATAAATACGAGAATAAATCGTTGGCTTTTTTGGATAATATTTCAGATGGGAATATGCAGGCCTTGGATCCTCGTCCTCCGAGTTCGGTTATCAAAGTAAAGAAAGCGCCGGGGTGTGTGGGGAGGGGGGAGCTGTGGATAAGGATGTAGCGCTGGGCATGAAAAGAGGAGAAAAGCGCCTGTAATGGGGATACGTATATATATATATGTATGTATATGTATATGTATATATAGGGGCAGGCTGTGTGCGCGTGGGATTGAGGCGATTCATTAATTGTAGGCAAACACGGGGAGTAAACGTCTTGGCGGGATGCTTGGCCGGCCGGGTCAAAGAGAGCAAGCGAGACGTAATGAAATTGTGCAGAGCCAGTAGCGGTGGGAAAAAGGTGAAGCGCGCGGAATAACTGATAACTCAGCGAGCCGTACGGAGATTATGAGCCCTGGCTCCCGGCAACTTCGACAACCCTATACATTCCTTGGCTTCAGCTGTAATCTCTTGGTAATTAAAATAGTTTATGTTTTGCCGTTTACCTCCCTCCCTCTCTCTCTCTGTCTCTCTCTCGCCCTCTCTCTCGTCCCACCCCACCCCATCCCCATCCCCCTCCCTTACGAACGAACGTAGGGCGAGTGGTATTCTAATCGGCGCGGTGTCGGGGTGCACTCCCACCCCCTACCCCGCGCGCTCCCAGAGCTCCGTGACCAGCGCGGAATTATAAACTGACTTTTGACGAGCTGAGCAAAATTACCCTTGTATCTTGTAAACAGCCATGCGCACAACTCCAATGAAATTTTAATTTCCTCGTAAAAATTTACTCGCTGCGCCAATAACTTTCACGGTCTCCGACTCCAGCCCGTCCCTTACAACAACAACAACAACAACAACAACAACAACGCCCTTTCATTTAAACATTTATGCCTTCCGAACAATTTGCCCGAATCGCTTTTTCTTCTCCTACCGTTCTTTCCCTCCCTCCCTCCCTCCACCCCTGTACTTTCTAGCCTTGTTCGTTCGTTCGTTCGTTCGTTCTTTGGGTTTTTTTTTGTTTTTTTCTCCTCCCACCCACCCCCACCCCCTACCCCTCTCATTGAATAATTCATTGAATGCGGCTCGGTGCAGGACTCGATATGGGCTAACCGGTATTTTTAACTGCGCTCGTCTCATAATGCCTACTCGTAATTCGTAATTCAATTCGAATGGTATCGTAGTTTCACTTACCGATGGATTTTAATAAAAGCTCTCAGCGGCTCGTGGGCGGGCAAAGCATCGATTGAATCTGCAAATTCAAGTTTGAACGGACTTATTAATTAAATTATTTATTCAGTTTCTAAATTCCATACCCTAAGTCGGATATGCAAATCATCATACTAGTTTGAATTTATCGTCGTTGTTTCGTTGTTACCATTACGACGTGCGCTAACGAAACAATTACAATATTACTCGCCATTACCATTATCATTGTTGTTGTTGTTGCTGTTGTTGTTGTTGTTAATGTTGTTGTTAATGTCGTTGTCGTTATTTACGGGTAAACGTATCCGTAATTCCTTCGATTCGTATTTTATTCGATGAGTATTAATAATAATAATAATAATAATAATAATGTATTGGGAGTAAGCGAGCGGATACTTTATATCCCTTTACGAGCATTCGTTGAAGCAGTCAAAGCGTAAGAAGGGCCAAGTCGAGCAATAAATTGTCCTCGTAACGATACTCGGTGCATTGTAAGTATCATCGGCAGTCCCCTAATCATAGGGGCCATAAATTAAGTAAAACGCTTTTTATAGATCGACCGGACTTAATGTCGACGGTATTAATTCCTGTACGTATGTCTTCTTAATCCATTACACCGTTACATCCAATACGTACTTTGGCATTTTAAATTATCCGCCGCCTTTTAATGCACAAAGTTTAATAATATTGAGCTAAAGTACGGCCGTTCGTTCTATGCGAAAATGGAAGAAAATGGAAGAAAAATGGAAGAAAATGGAAGAAAAGGAACTTGGTGAGGTAGTCGAACGAAGTTTAAAATTATAAGAGTTCGCAATATTTAGTCTACGAGCTTTACGAATCGCCATGAATTTACAGTTTAATTTTTATTAGCTCGTTAACGAGATGAACTTGCTTCAACGAAACTCTTTTGGATGAAGAATTTGCAAAAAAAAAATAGTATAAAATAAATAAATAAATACGTGTACACGTGCGTGTTTATCAGAAATTGCAATGGTATCGTATTGGTATCGCGCTAGTAAAAGTAAAAAATCTGGCTCGCAAAAATATGCGAACGCGTTATGAAAAATTGTTTGTTGTTACAGACACTGGGCCGACGTAATTAGAAAAGTCAAACAATGGTTAACTGACATCGATTTCACACTCTCTTCCCGGTAATTAGCAATATTTCTACAGCATGGGTGACGGTGAAGGGCCGGAGGGGGGGGGTGGGGATGGGGATGGGGCCGAGGAGATGGGGACGGAACATGGAATGAAATGAATGAAGGTGAATAAAGTCGGATGAATAAGTCGCAACGTTACAAAAGAGTTTCCAAGATTATCGCCCAGCGATACTAATGAGTCCCTCGTCCACGCCTTCCCCCCACCCACGCCTCCCCCCCTCACCCGGTAAACCACGCCGCAACAATGGAAAATTTTCCTAGTCTAGACTGCGCGAGGCAACTCGAACCGCGTAACTAAGAGAAAGGGTCTGTGTAGGAGTGGTTGGGGGTTGGGGGTTAGGGGGGGTGAGGTAATGATGGATCAGGATATCCCCCTAACGAACATCCCTTCGCCAGGTCGAATCGGATTGGCGAAGGCGATACCGTGGCATCTGTCGAGATTTTCAACGAGAATGGGACCGCAGGCCGATAGGGTTGGGGTTATTGGGGTTGGGGTTGGGGTTGGGGGGGGTGTCTTAGAAGACCCCAAGAAGAGCATTTCCAATTCGGTAAAGTGATTGCGGCCAAAGTACCTGGACGGGGATGCCGAGGCTCGAGCGTCCCGACGCTTCAGCCCAACAATAACCCCAAATCGTGCACTTGTCGAAAAAAGAATAATTCGCCTTAAAAACGCCCTGGGAATTTCGAATTTTTTTTACAGCGACGAAAACAACAACAACAAAAAACAACAACAAAAAAAAAAACAGAAAATACAACGATAAGGTAGGACTGAAATTGTATTGGATTCCCTCGGCAAATTGCCGCTTTATTGTTTATCGGGCGTTTGTCGGGCATTTACATACTTTCATAATTTCATCATTAATCCGTCGTGTCGCAGATTTATCTCCCGCGCGAAAGAACGACGACGGATTGGCCGAACACTTTCCAATGCCGATGATTACGATAATTCCTGATTAAAGCGCATTTAACGATTCGCTATCTCGCGACGGTCTTCTACAAATACTCGACCGCCCCCACTCCCCACCTCCCACCTCACCCACCTCACCACCCCACTCACCGCCCGGCAGATTAAGCGGGGCGATAAAAAAACTTTTTGCCGATTTATGGAACTGGCCGCGGTGACGAGAGCTTTGCCCGAAGCCGCGGATGGAAAGGCCATTTTTCTCAGAGATTTTTTAATAAACCTTGCCCCGACAATGATTGTACATAAATCTTACGGCTTTTAAAAAGGCATTTGACCCCAAGTTTTCCGAACAATCGGAACGCAATGATAATATATTTCCCCCTCGATACGGTGGGTGCGTGGGGTGGGGGGGACGGGGAGACGGGGTTATTGGGTGGGGTACAATTCTTGGCTTCGAGGGACGCAGGATGGAAAGCAAGCCGCTGCCTCGGTACCTACGGACGAGCCAAACTTAATAAACAAAACAATGCCATTCATAATTTAGCCGGAAGTTGGTCCAAGGCAAATGGGGGTGCACGGCAAACTTCCGAGTGTCCTCCTTTCGATTGGAAAAGGCTCTCTACGGGAGGAGATCCGGGGCTCGCTGCCGAACTTTGGCCTTTGTCGCTTTATTACCTTACTAAGTGGGATGGTCGACGCGAGCGGCGGCCGCGGTGGGGGCAGGGGGTGGGGTGAGAGGTGTGAGAGGGTGGGGAGAGGCGAGGGGAGCCGAGAGGTGTGAGAGGCGAGAGGTGCGAAATTTATGGGGCGGTTCAAAAATTCTTGACTCCGCAATATTATGCATAGCCCCTTGCCACCCCCCTCCCCCCCAAAGGCTATCTATGGCGAATAATGTTCAGACGCCTAGCGCTCACCCTCGAGCTCACCCCCGGTGAAAATGCCTCGAGTTTAGCCGACTGTGCTTCTACGGCAAATTCAGCGAGCTTCCACCCACCCCTTCGCCCACCCCTTCGCACTCATTACTTCCGCCATACCGCAGTTTTACACCTACTCCCGACTCGCTTCCGTTATGCCCCGATATCGCTTTCGCTAACGCGAGTCTAGGACTCGCTTGGGTTCGCCTTCGTGACGTCAAGTGCTTCTCAATCTCAAGGTCACTCTACCACCGGCATCACGACTACGATTGTTATTGCTGCTGCTGCTTCTGCTATTTCCGCTCGCCGGCCGAACCAAAAGCCACTTTCGACCTTATCGTATCTTAACAAAAAGCTCCACCTGCCTTTCTTCTCAACTTGGACTTTTATCGATCATTTAAGCTTCGCCAGATTTTCTCTACTAATTCTTCGCTGCCTTATACCTCGTATAAAAGCTCATACGCATCGGATTCCTGCCGATCTTCGGCTCTTTATGCAAAGCAAAGCATCGCTTTACAAAGCCCTCGCGCAATCGAATGATTTTATTAAATTATTTTACTCAAATGATTTCTCCTCGAGGCTTCCCCCCGTCCCCCACCCCCCACCTTCGGCTAAAAGGATTCTGTACAAAGTTCATTTTAATATATGATTTAAGACCGAATAAATTAAATTTCAATTCAGATCTCTAGCTCGCATTAATAAGTATTCCCGAGTCTACTATAGATCATTCTGTATCAGCACTTTAAAGCGCTAACTACGACACTGTAAAATTATTTCTTTCATCCTACGCGTTATGTTAAATCATAAATTTATATTCAATCCTTGCCGAGTTCAGCGTGGACGTAATTATTACACGTAATAAACGCGTAACTGCACGTCGTATACGTATACGTTTGATAAATACCAGCGTTGAGAAGGGCAACTTATTTCTACGTAAGATTATCGTACATTTACAATTTTACATTCGTTTTGTTGTGAATTTTAATAAACTTAATCCGCGTATCCGAGAGTCGTCGACGATTCCCGAGAATCATAAAGCACTTATCGATTAGTTTAATTCTCTTTGCGTCGTGGATCACTTTCGGATTCTGTTTTAATGCCAGTTAATGGGCCAATGGCGAATGGGCTATTCGTCGTTAATCTATTATGCACGCATCTCTTTCGTTTTATAATGGCCGTACTGTAGCTGTCGATCCATGTCCGGCAGCTCGGCTCAATCATTATATTGTATTAAAAATTGTATATGCATCTGCGTACGCACACGCATCTGCGCGTGTACCAAATGTCAAATAAGGCTACGATGAATTAGTGTTTCGTACTAATAAATTGTCATGAATAAATATTTCATACGTCCTTTCGAAAGGGATTTTCAGCACAAAGTTGCCAGATTCTTTGATAATTTGAAAGTTCTACGTATTAAAAATCTTTATAAAGAAAAAAAAAAATAAATTATTAATATTATTTGTATGGGAATATAAATAAAACTGGAAATCAATGTACTTATTTGACTTGTATTTTCAATTCTCCAATGCAAATACGATAGCTTTATATATATATATATAAATAGGATTAATCGATAGAGATACGCGGATATGAATTATCTCCTCTACGTCCTCTGGAGTACCAATATTTTTTTTATTATCTTAGGTACGTTAGATAATGAGCTTAAATTTTGCAATGCGTTTAGAAAATTTTCTTTTTTTTTTTTTTTTTTTTTACAACAACGCCAATGGACCTGCGTTTCATTGTTTTCGAACGGGCAAAATAATACAATGGATTATTTCTAGTATAACTGCATATATCGTATAATTTTCTTACATACATACGTGATACAACGATACTTATATGTCTGTATATATACACGCGGGTTGGTATGAATAAATATTCATGAAAAGCGCATAAGTACATTAAGCGTTGAATGAGAGTGTGACACTTGCCGCTTTAGCGTTTTCTTCGTGTTTTTTTTTTCTTTTTTTCTTTTTCATTCAATTTCCATATTAATTTGAATAATGGCCCAGATATAATGCCAATTGAGATTGAGCGATGTAACGTTAACTAAAGTTATTTTAATACCCAAGAATCTTCCGTAGTCATTTGAATTGCAATTTAAGGCTGGCTAGTTGGTGGCACTGTTTGTTTGCAACTCAAAAAACTTTATCCGGTATGTTTTTCAATTTCCACGCGTTTATTTTCATCGAAACGCGAGCTAATGATTTAAAATGCCAATGAAATAACTGTAAGGCAATTATTATAAGGAATAGCCGTGCCGGCATTCGTTAGACTGCGTTCAATAAATTTATCGTGATAATAGACTTTAATTTCATTTGAGAATATTATTCAATACGCAGATTTATGGCTGGCGCGCGCGCGCGTGGCGGCCTGTGTGTGTGTGTGTACGTACGTTTCAAAAGATCGTTTAAAGTATTATTATTGCTATTACTATTATTATTGCTATTACTATTATTGTTATTATAGGGATGAATTTCATTAAATTCTCGCATTATAAATGAGGAGGAAAGAATTTTTCGTCAAACAATAAAAATATGAGGGGGGAAAAAGCTGCCGATAAAGTGAATATCTATAAAACTTTATCTACGAGGGATAGACTCTCCAAGGCATTCTAAAGTTTTGTTGTAAATTTTAACTATCTTCTTAAAAGTATTAACTATCGTAAAAACGGTTTATGATACAATTTTAGCGTCTTTATAAAGCCACGGGCAAGAGTAAAGGCGGCCGAGTCATTAACAAAACATTTTACGGCTATTTATTTTATAAGTGGCGGCGATATTTTAATTAAAACATTTGTAACGTCGAAGTATTATTATTAATGAATGTACCGAATGGTTATCGATTAGATTATCATCGATTAATAACAGGTAGCGAGCGGTTGGCTACCTTACCATACCGTACGATACGAGGATTCGTAAAGGCTGATCGTCGGCACAGAGCGTAGGATAAAAAAGATCTCGATCGCCAGTACGTGATCGAATTTTATCTATGACAATTATTTTGCCGGGAGTAAGCTTAGCCCTAGAGATGCGGCTCGCTATCGACGTATCGGTAAATCCTCGGCAATCGGCAAGTCATCGGCAAGTCACCTCGTACCCCGGAAGCCTGCGTGCCGGCGCGCGTCCCCACGTGACCGCCTTTTCGCTATTACGCTCCTATCCCTCCCCTCCCCCCCCCCCCCCCGTCACCCGAACGTAGCCAATACTTTAGTCAGAGCCACGAACTTTGTCATTTCGATGCTTGTATCGACGATTTCTTATAAAATTTATTCACACTTCGCGAATGCTGCCGTTCTGGACGGATCGACACGACGGGATATAACGTAAATTGCACGCCGATATTGAGACGGACACGGGAAAAGGCGGATGAAAGGGAGTACGGGGCTTCTCGGTCTCGCACAGCACTCTGCTAATTTGCATATAAAAGTATAAGAAAGAGGATGAAATTGCGGCGAGCCGAGAGCCGAGAGCCGAGAGCCGAGAGCCGAGAGAGGTAGAAAGCACTTTGGTTAGTAGCTTGGGGAGAGCGGTTGAGGAGGAGGAGGAGGAGGAGGAGGAGGGGATGGTGGGGGGGGGTAGAAGGAGGCGGGAGCATAGAAGAGGAACGAGTTACGTTTCCATGTAAAATGGCTGTTTTGTATTAAAAATTTGCTCTTGATTACACGTGGGATGATCCCGTCGGTAGATTCGTCGCATTCTTCAGTCTACTTAAGTGGAATAGCGTCCTCGGTATTCGTATGGATTTTCGCCCATTGACGATTAGAAATTCCATCTGGCAGACAACGACCATGAAATTCCTCCCTTTCATTTAAAAGAAAGAGGGAAAAAAAAATAAAAAAAAAAAAAAAATAAAAAAAATACGGCGCGCGGTTAATTGAACGTGAGCATGTTTCATTAGACGTGGAGGGGATTGGGGTAGGGGTTGGGGGGTGGACGGGAAGAAGCTTGATTGCAACGATATGGTATTACGGCCTCCTCCGTGTTATTATTGACTCGCGCGAAACCGAGGAAAAAAGTAAAAACTTCTTAAATTTATATCATTTCTCGTGAGCACGGAGACAATTATTACGGGTAATTGAGAGCTTTCCCATGGACGCTTTCAACGTCGCTGTACAATTTCATTAATGCTGATAATGATAATACTGGGCTCAGCCGATGTTTCATAACATTGGACCAAATGAAAATTGATAATTTTCTAAATGACGCATGAATATTTGCGAACAGATGCGTGGGGGGGGGGTGGGGAGGGGTGAGGGTGGCAGGTGAGAAGGGCTCCGTTTCACGTACGTGCAATCTAAATTTCCATCTGTGTTTGTTTCTTTGCTTAGCGGTAAGTTTGCATAGTCTCTCGAAGCCGCGGACGCACAATGCCAACACACATTTCCGGCTAGACGTACGCTCCCGTATATGTGCGTCAACGCGTGTGTGTGTTGAGAGAGAGAGAGAGAGAGAGAGGCGCGGCGGAGCGATAAAATGAATAGGTGTGCGCGACACTCGAGTACCGGCGTTAATACGCGGTAATGGTGTGGGAGGTCGGGCCACAAACTACTAGAGTGTCTCGTGTATCTTGCGCTCTATGACCGTAATCGTAGGTGCAGTCACGCCACGAGGTCGCTGGGACTTAATTAATAATAACTGTAATATAACAGCTCCCGCGCCTCTCTCTCTCCCACTCGCTCCGAGCCTCCGTCCACGGGGCTTTATCACTCCACTCCTCCCCCCCCCGCCCTCCCCGCCCTTTGCTCGCACTCGCGCGCTCCTGACTGGCAGGGGGGGAGGGGAGGCGAAAGCTCAAGCGAGAGCGCTATTGTGGAGCGGCACAGGCCTCAAAGGCTAAAACCCAGTGACTGGGTAACACGCTACTTCCTCCGGCCGGCTTCCTCAATCCTCCAGAGAAACGTCATTTCGACGTCGCCGGAGATTCTAATGTGCAATACCTTCCGAGCCTCTCAGACAGACAGCTGCGCTACACGATAATGACGCCCGTAAACAACAATTCGCTCTCATTATTTACAACCCACCCCGGTAACCGAATTCTATTATTTATAATGGATATTTTTTATTTATTTTTTTTTTTTTTTTTTTTTTTTTACAGATCATTAGACGCTCGCGTATCACTGTCCGCATCAATGTCACTTTTCCCGTCTGCTTTACTTATTTATTTACGCGATTCGCAATCCAGACGTTCTGGCAATGTTGTTTTATTAATGTAATTCAATATACGTAACGTATACGTTTGCGAAAATAACCGTAAATGACGTTTGGCAGCAGTATTCTATGAAAATTTTTCTTGCTCTGCTGACGTCACGTTACAGGTGTTTCCCTGGTATCAATCTTTTGACGCTCCACTTGTGATCTTTTCCGTCACGCATCGCTACATAAAAACCTATGAATTATTATAACTCTTCTATTGAGAAAAAATATAAATACAAATATTTCGCCCTGTATTTTTGCATCGAGCCGTGTATCGATATTATAATAATAATAACAATAATAATTAAGCCACTAATACGTTTGGCCGTAGCTCATACCCAGTTAATTGTAAATGCAAAAAAAAATAATTGTATTATTTTTATTATTACGCACTGAGGGAGCGGTTACGTTTCAAGGTGATTTTATCGTGAATAAAATTAATCTTACTTAAACTTAAGTTGTACTTGTGCTAAAAAAACAGCTTGGCAGATGCTGCGATCACTGTATACACGAAAAGAAGGCAACGACTTATGATGATTATCTTTATTGCATTTATAGGAACAATTTTTATTCTCAGGACTATATATATATATATATATATCTTCTTTACAATTACATGGTAATTGAAAGCTGATTGCATGGAATTTTTTTTACGTAAAAAGCAAAGTTCCTATATTTGAAAACAATTATTATTATCGTCGCCGGTAAGCTTAACCGGAACGTTTTATTTGAAATCGAACGTCGCTATTTGAAATCGCACATAAAAATAATACTACATAATTATATGAACGTTCCTTTTTTTTTTTATTTAATCGATAATTTAATCGATAACGAATAAGGAAAGGTAAGCGTTAATCCTATTAAACGATGAAATTGTCATAAGACGAACGTTGACGTTCTTATTTATTATTACTTTAGATGAATAATATGAGGGGGGGGACAAAAAAAAACTAACAAAAGAAGAAGAAGAAGAAAAAAAAAAACATTCTGAACAAGAAGAAGGAGGCAGAAACTAAAATTCCACCGTCTGACTACGTATACAATAATACTACAATGCATATATATACTTTTGTTTATTTTACTTGCTATCGCGAGACTCTCTTTTATATAAAGAAGAAGCTTTATTTTACACTTGATGTTGATAAAAAGCGCATTTTAACATTCATTTCTCTGATCCCTCTTTGCCCTTCCCCCCTTTTTCCCGTTCCATAAAGACTTTATAATAAATGCGAACATTTCGAAACTTTCCGAGGATTGTAGATTGACGAGCTCGCTCGAAGAAAAATTCATTCCGAGCACTTAACAAGTACACCGAGAGCACGAATTTATTTCTATTATCTCATAATAAATGTAACAATTAAGCCTGTTCAGCAAAGAAGAAGATGAAGATGAAGAAGAAGAAGAAGAAGAAGAAGAAGAAGAAGAAGAAGAAGAAGAAGAAGAAGATGAAGAAGAAGAAGAAGAAGAAGAAGAAGAAGAAGAAGAAGATGAAGAAGAAGAAGAAGAAGAAGAAGAAGAAGAAGAAGATGAAGAAGAGGAAGAAAAGGAGAAAAGATTGCTTATTCGTTGCCCGGTAGAGTATGTTTAATTAGAAAATTATTACACGAGTAGCTGTCGATACGATTATTTCGTTCTTGCGAAAGCTTTCTTTGCATTAACGAGCGCCATTTTTAAAATATGCTTTTGTGAAATAATACACGTAATTTCAAAACTCATGGATTATCGATTTTAAAGGGCATGCTAATGTTCCCTTGAACGGATCGTTATGTCTTTGATCGTACTTATCGATTCATTTACAAACGAAGAAATGCACAGAAACTTTTCGTCTCGTTTTTTTGCTAAAAAAAATACACACACACACACACATATATATATATAAGCCATTCTTTGACTTACTTAGATTACGTATTTAAAGGCTACTCGGAGTAATAAGTGGAGTCACATTATATAAGAATTTTATCGGAATTATTAGCTCGGAGCGAACGGTATTTTAAAAAAAGCAAAAAAGAATAAATGGGTAAATCACAAAGACATTCTCGGGAATCACGTAGGGTCGGGGCTAATAAGAAAAGAAAAGAAAAGAAAGTTGGAGTCTGCTCGACGCCCTGAGAGAGGGTATAGAGAAAAAAGGTTCTAGCACGGAGCAAAATATCGAAGCGCATTGAACGTAAATTTTCGGTTCAATCTGCTGCGATTGTTTCGCGCGCGCGCGCGCGAGTTACCGACTATGTACGTGTTTTTCCGAAGGTGCCAGTAGAGACGGTCTCTCCCTCCCTCTCTCTCTCTCTCTCTCTCGCACGGGATTTCGTCCATACGTGGAGCGGGAAAGCGGGAGAGTAGAGTCGAGGAAGTTGTCCATGCGTTTACGAGGGAATCGAGACTCGATGGATTTCTCAGATCGTCCCGTATCGATATATATATATAGCGCGAACGGATGGTGGCAGGAGGAGGAGGAGGAGGAGGAGGATAGTCGAATTCGACGTAGGCGGTCGCGTACTGTGACGAGTGCTCGTTCTTTCGAGTCAAGGTCGTCAACCTCTCGTCATCCACGTCATCCTCGGTCAACGTCCAAGAAATAATCTTCTGCCCTGTCCGAGAACACCCTCCGACCCCCTTAATTCAATGTCCCTCCGTGACGTCCACATAGAAATTAACGATAAATCACGGCGACTAACGCGCCCCCGCAATGAAATTAGACGTATCTATGAAATTGGAATAATATTTAAATTCGTAACTTGACAGTCAAAGTCGATAGTCAAATACGTCGAAAGAAGGATTTGTTGAAAAACACGCCTTGGACTATGTGAGCCGCATTAACGTAAGGAAGTATCGAATGTCGTCGGCAGTTAACGTCCAGTCGCTGATAAACGGTTTAAAACGAAGTCGTTCGCGGTTTTCGTGGACGAAGCCGTTCGTCCGATTGCCGATTGGTCGAGCTAGCTCGTGGTGGCTGGGGGGCTGGGGGGTCTGGGGGGTCGAGCGGGACTACGACGCTCGGCCCAATTCTCGGAAGAAGAGAAAACCCAAAGACGTTCGGATGTTTTTTTTAAACGTTTATAAGGATGGGGCTGGGCGGTGAGTTTTCCGGCAGAAGAGTTCGTTAGTGCGCGATGGGTCGTCGATGGGTCGTCGATGGGTCGCGGCGTCCCTCCTCCCATCTCGGTGGATGTTTACGTACATCGGCAGGGTAAAGTACGAGCACCGAGTGTCGAGGTGGATAAGCTGGAGCGGGTCGTGCGCGCGCGCGTAAGGTCACGGGGACGCGTTACCTCTGGGAGTCAGTCACAAGGTCAAAGGGATATTCCGAGCCTCGTCAAGGTAAATGTTTATATGAAAATTTTTCTTTTCTCTCTCTTCTTCTTCTACTTCTTCTTAATTATATCCAAATAAACGCGTGCGTTTGTTTGTAAATTACGAAACCGAATTCCCCTCGGAATTTACTCGACTCGTTTTGCGCGGATGAGTCCGGTTGAGCATATTTATTTTACGAATCGCTCTCGGATCCAGCATTCGTTACTTACACAAGCCGACGTATTATTTAGTCGATAATTGTCACAAATGCAGCGTGATTTTAAACCATGCCGACGAGCGTACGGAACTGGCTATATTAATTAATTAATTAATTACATGTTTGAAGCGTATTTAGAATGGCGGTGAGGGGGGTGGGGGTAGGAGTGTAGGGGAGTAAGAAGGGCTACGCGGCCGTGAACTCATGAAATTCTAAATTATGAAGAAACTTCGAATGGATTTAAAACTAACGTAAAAATATATATTTAGTATTTTAAGAATCGAGGATAAAGAACAAAGTGTTTTTTCGCTAAATTTAAAAGCACTCGAGTTCCGCGCGCGAGAAAATTCCAAATACCCCTGCCCCCTGCTATCCCCTGCCCGCTGCCCCCCCCCACAATGCCAAGCTATATTCCAAAAGTTTATTCACTGTTGCGTATCTCTGGGCCGTTTCCACGATATTTGTCGAAAATCTAGAAAGACGAGGGGATTTTCTGCATAGCCCGGCAAGGTATTCCTCGCAGAAAATTTACACGGTTGTCTTGAGTCACCCTTCCTTCTGTTTATTTCCGATAAAAAGGCGTCGGAGATGCCGTTCCTGCTCCACCCGTGAAAATCCATTCGAAAGGCCGGTAATTTTACGCAGCTTTCATTGTCGTCCCCTGCGACAATGAGGGTGTAATTAATAAATAACGCCCGACGACGCTTACTTATGATACAACATCGAGGAGAATGAGCAACGACAGCGCGACCGAGGCCAATGAAGCCAGACGCCTATATCGTTACGTATATTAAAAAAAAAAAAAAAAAAAAAAAAAATCGATGCCAAGAGGGCATATTATCATTTGCTTTGTGAAAAGCAATCACTGCTCGATCGTATAATTTAATCGATTTTTATGTAAAAACATTTCCTTTGCGAATACAACGGCGATAGGGAAGCATATAATAATTCCGGGAAATGTCTGGGGTTATTGGTGGCGGTGGTGGAGGGTGGTGGAGGGGGGCGGTGCGATGTCAACGAGAGCTTTTACGGTTTCGCGAACTAGCGAGCAATTTATGAACGATTATATTCAATCGTTAGGGAATAAAAGTCGGCGCGGCCAACGCCGGCTATATTATATTTTCTCTCGTAAAAAAAAAAAAAAAAAAAAGAGCAATAATGAGCATTGGAGTAATTTTTTTTTCGCGGCGCGAAGCCTTACGAGCCGAAAAGTCCTTCGACTGTGGCGGCGCTGGCATCCATTCCCCGAACACAATGCTCCGCGAGCTTTTCCGTTAGCTTCCCCCACCCCTACTGCCCACTCCTACTCCTCCACCATCCCCATCCCCGTGGCTATCCTCGCCCGTCCCGTCCCGGTCCGTCCCGGTCCGTCCCTCCGTCCCTCCTTCCGTCTATCCGTCCCGGTCCGTCCGTCCCGGTCCGTCCGTCCGTACGTCCGTACGTCCGACTGTCGGCGGAGGGGGGGGAGGGGTCTATTCGAGTCAGCAGCGGTCATTCGCCATTCATGCCAAAGACGACCGAGACGAGACGACGGTCAGAGTGGGAGAAGGAAAAGCGGCGCATCGCGATCTCGACAAAAGCTCGAAGAAAAGCATTGCAGCCCGGAGCAACCGCTTTTCTGCATTATGCGAGATAACGGATAGAAACACTAGAGAGCAGATAATAATACGGGTACGGTCGAGGGGAGGGGTGGGGGGCAGAGGGAGGAGCGCGTCTGTTTATTTACACGTACGCGCGTGCATATTTTGCGGGCGGACGTCGGGCGGACGGGTAAGGGGAGCGGATAACGAAACAAAAAGCTAGGCGCGCGCGGGGGGGGGTGGGGGCGAGGGAAGGGAAAATAAAGATGGCCAAAAGAGTATGGGATAGAGAGGCGAATCGGATAGGGACATTTAGGATAGGGAGCTAGAGGGCATCCGGTCGATTCTCATAGGTCAGATTATGCAACCTGCAAGCTTTTCACTGTACATTTTACATCTTCTCGGCTGTTGCTTATTACATCCTTTATCAAATGCCCCTTCGACAGTAATTCTTCAACCTAAAATATACTACTACATATCACTACTATTCTTGTAAAAACGCTCAGATTATTATTATTATTTACAATCGCAAATTATACATTTACTTCGGATCGTTACAAATAACAACAACAGCGACAGCAACAGCAACATCAACAACAATAATAATAATATCAATAATGATAATGATAATATATGTTTGGGCGCGGGGTGCGCGCGCGCGTTCGGTATTCACGTTACGAGTCCAAACTAGAGTTATAAATCATTGAAGTTTATAGGTAAGGCAGGGCTCGCATCGAACGTAGAAAATAATAATTTAACGTTACGTATATAAGAGAATACGGCATTTCCGTGTCCGAGTAGATGTGAAAATCAACGAAAAATGGCAATTCATAACGGTTGGTCGGGTATTAAGTAATTTGATTTCTCGGCTAGCGATTGATTCCTTCAAATAACCCCGACAATTAAACTTGATTTGGTATTTTTTTATGATATTGAATTTAAGATTCGACATGATTTCGTAATGGCATTCGTTGCGAATTTTACGTGTCCGAGGTATCGTTTAATTGGCTTCGAACAAATCCCTCGCCGAGCTATATCTGCATAAGCCTACCTAACGTTAACTAGTAATCAATGCGATTCTTTGATGTAATGAAGTCTCATTGGGTCGAGAATATTTACGCGAAGAGATGAGAAAGGGAGGATAGATTGTTATAAATTAACGTGAAGGTAAACCGAATTGTCCGGAATTGTCCGGAATTGTCCGGAATTGTCGGATATAAAGTAACGTACGGCCGAGTGAGGGAGGAGTAATAAGAATAGTGCGAATTCGTTAGCCTGCGATTTAGCTATAAGGTATTAGCGGGGCTATTTCGTTAAAAAAAAAAATCCAAAGGCGCGTCTCGCGATTGATGGAAAAATTACGGCAGAGTATAGCAGCAAAGGCTATATACGGACGACAAGCCCTCGGTCGCGACCTTAACCAGGAAAGAAGGGGCGAAGGAGACGGGGGGGGAGGTTATCCCAAGAATGACACGAACGGAGTGCGGCAATTTTCTGCAATGCTCTCGGAATACTGGACGTCCCAGGAATGCGGTCCAGCATTTTCCAGCTTCCGCTCTTCCTCTCTCTCTCCCCCCCTCTCTCTCTACGCGCCCCCTCCGCATCGCCAAGGCTAGGCGTGTCGCAGCCTAGGACAATTGCCTAGCACTTGGGTCACTCAAGACTTCGCTCCGGGGTACGACAACGTCACTCGGACGGAGTCTGCCTTGGAGAAGCTCTCGGTTTATATACTTAATTCGGGCAGCGGAGCTCCGTCCGCGAGAGGATTAACGTCGTCGGGAGACGAGAACGAACGGACGAGATCTTTATTGCTTTGAATACGTCCGACTGACGACAATGCATCTACGCCGGAATATCGACGATTATCGTTACTCGTCATCGTCGTTATTATAGACTGCCGCCGTAATTTTAATCGCCAGCCATTTCCTACTAATCGTTTTGTACGAGTCTCCGTTACTACTCCGGCCCGACGTCCTTTAACGTTCAACTTCAACCGATTATTTTTATTATTGAAAATTTCATTCGCTTTCTCCGGTGTCTCTTAACCCTCCTCCTATCCCCCAGCCTCCCCTCCACACCATACGTACCACTACGTACGTGTACGCGTAGACATACGTATACGTGTGTGTCCGGATATAATATATGTATAAAAAAAAAAAAAAAAAAAAAAGAAAGAAATTCTAATCAATAAAAAGTGGGGGGATGCAAAGTGGCGCATTTGTATTTTTATCGGGGAAAGGGTGGATAGAAATCAAGTGTGCGGACACGCTTATTTAACATTCCGGGAGCGTTTTTTACACCATCAAAGCCATAATAAGTTTTTCAATGCGCATTCTCACGAGAGGCGGCGATTTCCGTTATGATCCGGGATGCTGCGGAAAATAAATTAAAATGCGCATCTTGCCGGAAGCTTTGTCAATCTCGGCCGCAGGATGGAGGAGGATGAATCTTCAAACGACCAAAGTAACCAAACATCTTTGAGGAAGCCTTATTTTTTTCTCTTTTTTTCTCTTTTTTCCTATTTTCTCTTTTTTCTTTTTCTCTATTTTTTCCCTCCTCATCCTCGAGCGAGCCGATAAAGCCGAACATTGTTTAAGCGTATTCGGGCACAAAATGTGGCGAAAAGAAAGCTAGTGGAAAAGTGCTGAGAAATGAGATAGGAAGTGCTAAAAAGTGTCGGGGGGGGGAGGAATGAGCGAACGAGCAAAGAGATTCCAAAGTGGAATAAGAAGAGACATCGCGGTTGGGGGGTTGGGGGGTGAGGGCGGCGGTTGGATGATCTGGACCGACTGAGGGCTCAGGGGGCTCCGGGGGCTCCGGGGGCTCCGGGGCAGAGACGAATCCGGATAGAGCGTCTGCACAGGATATCGCGAGCATACTCGAGTCGAGGGTACCGACAATGCGCGAGTGTCTTACCGGCGAGAGTTCCGGCGATATCGGAATATTCAGCCCCGGGAGTTTCACCTAAGAGACAGCTTACGCATATACGTGTGTGCGGGTATCTACTGCGCGCATATGCAGCTGGTGATAGGGGAGGGAGGGGAAGGCAGCCGGGGAAGGCAGTCGGGGAAAATAAGAAAAATATCGTCCGAAGCGCGAGGACGAGTTTTTAAATGCGCCGAAAGATGCGACGAGATCGCGCGGAATGGAAAGGACGGAAAAGTCGGGAAACGCGACGTTGAACGGAAACGCGAATAAAGCAAGATGAGCGCAATAGAGGATGGAAAAGGTGCGAAAAGTTGTGCAAAAAGTTGTTTGTAATAAACGCCGGGGATAGATGGGGGGTTGAGGTGGAGGGAGAGGGAGAGGGGGAGCGAATGAAATTTTATAAAAACCAACGAAACCTGGGGGCTTACATTTTTACTCTACTGCAGAGCCGAGAGAACAAACAAGTAAATACAAGTAATCCAGAGGTAATTCCGGGAAAAACGGAGAGGGCGAATTAAAAAAATTTAATTTGATCTATCTGCGTTGGAAATTAGGAAAGTCGCGTAAATTATATGAATTCATGTATATTTATGCGACATTCAAACAGGTGCGAACCCTGAGGATTAATTTTTAAGTAAGATTTACGCGGGTGCTTTGCTGCTTAAGAATGTAAAAGGCACGGGTAACTACTAACCAACGTTTTTTCTTCGATCCAGACGATGTTTTAATCGTCCGATTCGCGTCAACCACATAAACATCTAACTTGCCCAATAATAATTGTAAAACAGATCACCCGAATCGGATGAAATTGTTTTAAAGCCGTAATACTCTCCTAATTCCAGAATAATTTACCTATATATATTTTATAAGCGCTCGCGCATATGTATATATATATATGTGTGTGTGTGGGCAGATGCTTAAAACTTTTAGGCTTAAAACGTTGCTTACATTAATTAACACGTAAACAATTATGTTTATTAAAAAAGGCCAATAAATGAAAATCTATTTTTACGAGGCCGCCGTAATGAGTAAAAGGTAATGAAATATACGAGGGGGATATAGGGGGAAAATATATTTCATCTTTAAAGATTTCAAAAGAGAAATTAATTTAGAAATTAATATACGCGTAAGCGCATCTGCCCTTATAAGTCCGCGCAATTATATATAACGCGGATGACGTACTTTGTTTATAAGATATCGAGAAGACGTTACTTACACAAGTTGTATTACGCAGCCGTAAAATCCAAGTAGAATTTACCCTCTAATTATAGATTAGCCCTATTATATACCCTTTAGATAATTCCAACATTGTATACATTGGCTACGGCACTACGCGAATGCGTCGACGAAGATAATTAAAGTAGGAGAATTAAAGGCTTGAAGTATTTTTTCTTCTGCGCGCCTTACACTTTCTCCGAATTAAATGCTCACGAATGATATATTATCAGGCGCGTTATACCGTGTATGTTTAAAAAAATATAATTTCGTAATTACGTAGGCGGGATTTGCGGGTTAATTATATTTTATATTAATGTTTGGGCGAAAAACTTTACGCGCATATATATATATATATGTATATGTATGAGATATGTCGCTTAAATTCAAGAGTATTATAATTTAATTTCAGGCATAATTAATACACGTATACGTATGCGAGTGTCTATGTGCACGTATACACGTATATATATATGTATATACATTGAATTTTACGCGCGCGCGGCTGTTGAGTATTATCTCTTACCGTTCGCAAGATGTGCGCGCGTCAGTGTGTGCGTAACCACCGTCTCTCTTACTCCGGGCGCGTATATATATATGTATATATGTATGAAGCAGCGGTACCTGAAGGGAATTAAGAGATCGTCGTGGCGCACCAGTTTGTCCGATAGCATTTACTATTACTATTGTTATCGTTATTATCGTTATTATCGTTATTATTTTTTTTTTTTATTTTTACTTTTATTTATTGATTAATGCGGCACTCGTGAAGCGGCCGTAAATCGCAAGGCACAGCGAACGATGCAATGTACGATTTTTCTATCAAATATTTATGTTGCCGATAACATTTCTAAGCGGCGATGGCCCTGCAAGTAACCTGCGAGTCAAACTTTGCGGCTTTTTTTGAGAGACCCTTCTCTCGTCTCTCGTCTCGTCTCTCTCTCTCTCTCTCTCTCTCTCTCTCTCGTCTCTCTCTCTCTCGTGGCGCCCCGTCCCTTTATTTCCCTTTTTTTCCCCCCTTTTTATCGGCAAGCCTTTTTTCAAGGCCATAAAAAGAGCCGGGAGCCGGGTAAATGGTGCCGGGGAGCGACGAGTCGACTCGTAAAAGAAGGCTAGTGTCACGAGATTATAAAGGCCTGTATTCCCTGATGTAAGGCACATAAACCTAAAGATCGCTAATATATATTTTTCAGCCACACAAAGGATAAAGTCCATTATTAATAAAGTTAAAGACTCATTACAAAAAAGCTAAGGCCTCAATCCAGCTCTGGAATCTAAAGTTCGTGTGGGACGAAGGGAACGGCACTCGTCCCTCTTACCCCTCTTGCCCCTCTTATTCAATACATGATTTATTCTTGCCCCCGGACTATATTAATATTCTCAACGTATCGCGTTCATTTCATTTAATAATGAAATTACAGCTTTTGTATTGCGAATCTCTTAAATTTTCATTGGAACATGTTAGTATCGCACTCGCGCTTATCACGCTCCCTCGGCTGCAAGATTCACCTACTAATTGGCTTTTGCTCCGTATCTATCGATTATGTTTACATTAAAATCATGATTTATCCGTTTCTTGAGATCTTGACCCCCCCGCGGGGGGGGGGGGTCAAGCCGTGTAATTGTCCGCGCGACCTCGGATAGACCTCGGATAGACCTCGGATAATAATAAAAGCAGCGGCTAGACTTTCCGTTCCAATTAATTTCTATTATTTTGCATTTATGATCGCACGTGCATTAATCATAATCCTTAGCGATCGTTTTTCATTATTACGAATAAATTAGTGTTTACAGAGGTCCGGGGCGTAAGCGCGCCCGTTGCCTATGCTGTAATTAAAGTGTAATCGAATAGTGCTAAATCATAATATGTCAGAAATTAAAGGTGCGTTTGGAGCTTCTAATCCATAAAATCGTATGGATCCGAGTCCGAGGGTGGGAGTATTGTATCAATTCGTTGTACGAATAACTGAGGCATTCGATAAAATAAGGACCTTTATGCGGAACAGTAGGGCCGCGATTCTTTCCCGCATAGAATATTTCGCTTTGAATATTTCATTCGATTTGGATTCCCTCGTTCCGTGAGAATAAGGAAGGAAGGAAGGAAGGAAGGAAGGGAGGAGCCTTGAGGGATTTTTCCCTTACTACTACGGAGCGACTCTTACGGCTCAAAGGCGCAGATTAGAAACGCACTTTATAAATCGCTGCCGGTCGAGGCTTGTGCGCGCGAACCGCGTTATGTACCTCCGCTCCCCCTTCACCCTCGCGCCGCGCCCCTCCTTATTCAATCCGTCATTACATTCGTACGGGCTTTATAAATGCGTTATCAAATTCCCGAGCTCGGCAAGGTATTTCGCCCACGGCTAAGCCATTTTCCTCGGCAAATCCTCTCCGCGTAATCTTTACGCGAGCCCCGTACATATAAAATATACACCGTTCCCAATTCCATGTACGGTACGGAAGCGTGTGTATTAACAGTCTTATGATCCAAGGATGATGGCGTATCATCAGTATTTTCTTAAATTTATTACATTGAAAATTAAAAGTATTGGCCGACGGATATTGAAATCCCTTTTTTTTTTTTTTTTTTTTTTACGTATTTAAGCAGAACGTCTTGAAATGCCATCATGGGTACGTTAATAAATAAATAAAAACAACACCGGACTTACGCCCTATAAACCTATTTTATTAATGCAGTAATTTTTTTTTTTTTTACAACGAAGCAGTAACGTTAAAATTTTTTTACGCTTTTGAGAAATATGTTGAAAATTTAAATAAAAATATTTATCGGCCCGAGTATTTTCATGAATTTCAATTTTAAGGATCGACGCGACAGCTCGACGACGAAGCTATTTTAATAATTTTTCAATTGAAAATTAATAACAATTGCGTAGATAATTTTAAGCCGGGGCAGGGCGGGGGACAAATGCCACAGGAGGATAGAAAATAAAGAATTTCAAAATTATTTGGTTATCGATTATTTCGAGTGAGTATGTTTTATAAACAATTCGCTCGATATGGAGGGGAAAAAAAGTAAAATGCCCCGAAATGATTAATCATAAAAGAATTTTCAATTTAAAATCTTAATAAGCAGATTGAATTAAAGCTGAAAATAAAATACTTTACTATTGGTTTCTAATCGTATTTTACAGTGACCCGTAAATGCCGCAATTCTATTAGTTTAGTCGAAGCTTTAATCGTTACCAACTTCTTTATAAATTCCGACTTTATAAATAAAGTATTATTAATCGGTTATCCTGCAAATCATTTTTATATAATAATGTATGGCTTATCGGGGGGGGAGGGGAGAAACCAGCCTTGGTAATAGAAAAACAATAAGAATTAAATATTTTTAATGCCCCAAGACTTGTTTTGGATATTGAATTTATTATGGTTATTCTGTGACAAGAGCGATAAAGATGTCGTTCGTTCGGCTTCAACAACATCGACATTTCAAATGTATTTGCGATAGATTAGATAAAAACGGTGACTAAACAATAAATAACTCGGACGTGAACGTAATGTATTAAAAAATTAAAGAGAAGGCGTTCTTTCTTAAATGTGAGTTATCAAGGCTGTCGAAAATTCAATATTATCGTACAAGGGCGTGAGGGCGTTTCGAGCAAAAATTAGAATTTAGTCGGACGTAATAATAATAAAGAGAGAGAGAGAGGGGGGGGGGGAGGAAGGGCGCTCGGCTTTAATGTTCAAGGAAATGAAGTAGGTTTGTAAAAGTCGTCGGATCGAGTGGTGCACACGCGAATGGTCCCGGCGTGTGGGATGGGGATGAGAAGTTTGTTCGCAACTGCTAAGACTAAGAATCTTAGTATTGCAAATGAAATGCCTTCGCAGAAAAGGGCTTGTTGGCATTCGAGCTCGGAGCATCTAAAAACACTCAAGAGTGCGAGTATTCCCAAAGACGAGCCACTGACACAAGTACGTGGGGGAGCCGCCGCCGCCGCCGCCGCCGCCGCACACGGAGGCGCGCCTCGTGATGGAGCTCCGGTGCTCGACGCTCTCGGCATAAAGTCATATCCAAACTCTCAGCGGGCTTGAGGAACTCCCTTCCCCCTACCTACCACCCTCTCGTCCCTCTTGCTTACTGGATTATATGCCGATAAGTATGCTAGGTAGAGGTATATATAGATCATCTATAAACTGAGCGGCTTGCGGGTCCGCCGAATCCCTCTTATATGGGCTGCCTTATAATACCGGGGGCGGGGGCGGGGGAAGCGGGGGTGAGGCTTCTGCAACCGTGCGCCCATACCTAGAAAGCCAGAAAGTGGCGAGAGAGAGAGAGAGAGAGAGAGAGAGACGAAGGGGGGGGGACGGCACATACATTGCGGGACTTATAGATATGTGGTATGAGGTCGCGGTGAACGGGTAACAATGCCGGCATGATTGGTTCGCCTTCCCTTCCTCACGTGCGCGCCTCTTTCTATACATTCACAAGGCCAAACTCGTGCATTGGACCGCGCGTGCATTATCGCGAGCTTCCACCGGAAGCACGTGCCTCCCCAACTCCGTCCTAATAGTTGGCGTACACGGGGCATATATCCGCCGCCGGATCCCCGCCCCCGTCCGTGTACCCAGCCACCAGCATCGACTAGGCTAACTAACCCTCAAGAAAATGAGAAGTGAAATCGAAGACTATTCCGGCGATGAAAGGCCCTGCCCTGGATGGTGGTGCTGGTGCTGGTGGGAGGGAGCGGTGGGAGGGCTCAACCGAACCTCGATCTCCTCTCCCCCCCCCCTTCTCGTCCGCTCTTTTATTTTCAACTTGCGCGGTCAGGGATTATTGAAAGGAGCCTTGGTTACAAGCGACACTCTGATTGCTCCTAATTCACAAGGATTATAAGGCGCGATAATGCGCTTGGGATGATATTATTCCGGAAGAAGATGCTTTTACAATAACCCCTCTGCTGCTGTCAAATGAGATATGAGATTTTACGCATTAATTTCGCTCGACGGGCCGTTTCAATGGAATTATTAGTAACTAAAAGCACATAATAAGCGTCCTCATTTCGATTCCTTCGGCTAAATCCTTTTTTTTTTTTTTTTTTTTTTGCTCGACTCTCCTCTATCTATTCGTAATATTCGCCTATTCACCACTACTGGCGTAATACATTTTTCAAATTGCAGAGGATCAAAGGAATCGACGAATTTATCAACTCATTTATAACGGAATTTTTTTCTTCTTCGTCAATTTTTATTTCTACATACACGACTTTACAATTAAAATACACTCTACTCGTTCCCCCCCCCACCCTATTCAATGGGATAGCCGAGATAAATCTTTCACAGACTCCTTCTTCTACACCTTTTTTATTTTATTTTTTTTTTTTTTATATTAATCCTTCATACATTTTATAGTGATTGTAAACGATGAAACGTACCTTTAATACATCTACGAATCAATTGAAACATCTGCTTTGATCATAGGGAACGTTATTTTAATTCCTTTAAATTAATATCTGTAATGATCACATGTTCGAGTATACTAATCAATACACGAGAACGTTTGTTTACTCTGCACTGTATGTGATTATTTTTCTTAAAACGATGGTATATTTATCTCGTATTCAGGATCTGTAAATCAAGCAAACAAATATATTTCTTCAATATATTAAATACACAAAAATATTATCAAATAAGTTTTTAAGTCGTGATATTCTTTATGATCGATTAGATCATCTTATGTATGCAAGTATGTGAGAGTATTAATTTGGATAGGAATGGAGTGGTGTTAAGGCAAGTACGTAAAAGTAAGATGAAATGCAAACGTCAATTAACTGAAGGAAAATCATTAAAAAAAATAAAGAACAGTTTTATGAAGCGGAATTACAAATAACCCTTTATTTAAGTCGAGTGAAAATTACACTTCAGAAAAACGTAATATTTGCTAATTTACATCCACTATATATATAAATGCACAATTAAAAAAAAGTAATAATAATAATAATGCTGATAATAATAATGCTGATGATAATAATAATAATAATAGAACGGCACGTAGAAGATCAACATGGTTATTAACTAGCTAACAAATGCCATAATAATTAGATGAATAGTAAAAGTTTTTATATTGGCAGTGGAGTATTTAAGCTTCCTTAATAAAGCCTGGTTATCAAATAGAGGAGCTTAGTAGTAAGATGCAAGGCTAATCTTGGAGAATTTTTATAGCAAAGAAAATAATTAGTCATTATAAATGTAAAAAAAAAAAAAAAGAAAAGAAAAGAAAAAAAAAGAAGCCTTTATACCGCTCCTGCACAACTATTATAATTTTTAATAACCTTTGAGAAACAATTCTTGATTGTACGAATAAAATTATTTTATTAAAGCTTCCGACGTGTCCACGTTATACGAGTATTGTTAAAAATAATTATTACTTGTTTGAGCTTGCAAGGTAATTGTCCCTAATTCCGACATTCATTGATTGTTAAATAAATACTTCTTAATTACGCAAAAAACGATATAAGAAGTATAAGAAACATTTACGATGAATTACCTTTTTATTAATTCAAATAATTATTTTAAATTATTTATAATTCAAGAGATTATTAGGCTAATCTTACAAGCATGACGCGTTACAGTGTGGCACTATGGTACTGTGGTAGTCTATGTACTCGCAGTCTTATCAGCCACTCCGAACGTATAAAATTATCATAAAATCTAATCGCGAGCCCGAGCATAGAATCCATCTGATATGTATAAAAATACTCTATGTATGTAAAATTATGCGACTGCGAATTGTGCATTCTCATTTTCAGAGGACATTGGATGCGTAAATGTGTTTTCGATTTAAAATAAAGCATTTCGCATTGAGCTTCTAATTTATTTAAAATTATTTTAATGCATTCCAAAGGCTGCGTAGTTTTTTGTTTAAATTAATTTCATTTATTAAAAAATTATGAATTTTTCATAATACTTTTAAGATTTTTTACAATTATTATTGGCCGTATAAGTTATATATAAGATTTTAAAGTAATTATGCCTAACTTGAGCTCGTACTCGCTCATTTGTATTAGTTAACATTTAAATTATTTAAATTATTTATTCTTGTAAACTTGAGCCCGTCCTCGTTGAGTAAATTATATCAACTATACAAATGCAACGATAAATATTGATATTTTAAATCAATTATTATTTCCAGATAAACATACGTCATTATTTGCCTTAAATTAAATTTGGATATTACGATCGATTCATCTTCATTCCTTTGCGCTCAATTTAATTGAAGTAATTATTGGATAATAGATCTTTAATGCAAATGCAAACAATATGAATAATTATTACTTGTAAATAATGGAACGAAGGAGGAACGGGTGGAATTATTAATTACGACTTTTGCCGTATTTATTTAAGGCTAAATTAAAATTAATTTAAATACGTACTTTTACGCTAACGCGAATCATTTAATGAAATAATGGACGTCTCGTGTTTAAGCGTAAAACTTTGTATTTCGGATAAAACTGGCATGGGCATGGAGCTTTAAATGACGAGAGACGAACGTGGAACGAAAAATTTTTACAAATAGGATTGATAATGACAAATGATTACGAATAAATATACATTGCATTGGATGATTGGAAGCGTTCGAGTGAGCTCGCCACGTTTCTTAAATTTCCAATTTGATTGGAATAATTACAGAGCCGATAAATAATGTTTTGATAGATAAAAAGGCTAATGGGGCCGGCCGGCCGGCCGGAAGGTGGAGGTGGGGCTGGGGTGGGGGTGGTGGTGGTGGTGGTGGTTAGCGGCGTCGAAAATAGAAGAAAGGGAAATGGGGAAATGGGAAATGGGAAATGGGAAATGAGAAAAGGGAAAAGGGAAAAATATAAAACGGCAAAGTAAAGGGAAAATGTCGAAAAGAATATATTATAAGAATGTAGTGTATCGTTTAAGAAAGTATAAAGTCGTTTTTAATGGCATTTAGCGATGCGGCAGCTATCCTGAGTGGGTCGAGTGTATCTTTTAGTAAAGGGCTCTCGAACTGCCGTAATTTGCCGAGCCTTTGTTATATTATTCTGCCCCACTCGACGACGGGGAGCGGCTTCCCGTCGCCGTTAAAAGAAATCTTTCTGCCGAACGGAATATAATATCGATATAAGCTTACACAAAGCTTATATCGAAGCTTTCTCTGTAGCCGCGCTTCCTTCCTCCCCTCCTGCGTCTCCACCGCCTCCTGCGCCTCCTGCGCCTCCACCCCCGCACCACCGCACCTCCACCCCCCGCCGCCAGCCTACTTTGGAGTCCGCGATGTCGGACTGGAATTGACGAAAAATTCCTTTTCGTCAGCGGGCGAGCATTCTTCGGGGCCATTGTGAGCGATCGCGATCGTGTATCACCGGAGAAATAAAATCTGCCGTGTCAAAAGCTACGCAAGATAAAAGTTTACCAATGAGCGGGAACGAGATCGAAATGAAAAGGAATGGACGCCGGGGCGGAGAGTCGATGGCCGAGCCAAAGTCCTACGAGGAGGAGGTGGAGGAGGAGGAGGAGGAGGAGGAGAGGGGGGTGGGGGCAAGGCTCTACGAGGGAGAGAGGAACGGAATAGAGTTTGCCTTATTGAAAACTTATCGGTGCGGCGAAACCGATAGTCGTGCGCGGTTCCTTTACACCTACTAACTTAATATACCCCTTTCTCTTTTCGTCTCTTCACGCCCCCCCCCACTCGACGATCCTTTTCTTCCTTGCAATGTTATTTCTCTTAAACGCTATTTCAACCGATTCTCGCCGATCCATAAATTCTTCTTTAACTATGCAGAGGCAAGATCTTTATTCTCCAATAACATGATTTTCTTACCAATTGGCCGCATCAACGCTTATACGGGAATATTCTACGTTTCTATACAATACAGTGGTTTTAAAGGCATAGATAGGAAAGGCTTTTGATCCATCATAAGCTAATAAATTATCTTTAACGACAGTCTCGATGTGTCAGCAGCCTCTTACCAATCCAATATATCGAATATCTTACTTTTTAAAATAATACTCAGGCTACAAGTAAATGTTGTGCGACTAATAATAACAACAACAACAATAACAATAATAATAATTGTTATTGTTGTCGTCAACAACTTATCGTACGGAATTTAAAAAAAAAAAAAAATAGAGTACGCAGAGTGTTTTTTATTTATTTTTTTTTTTTTAATATTTAGAGAGATATGAACAATTTTTTTTTGTTTTTTTTCGTAAAAGTTTGATTGAGTGTCTGTTTGAATTTAAGTCTATGCATATATATATAGTATAGTGTAGTAATAATATATTTTAGTGACAAACGAGTTAATGAAGTGAGAGTATTGGTGCTTTGTTAGCGAGGATTTGTAATAGAGAAATGAAAAATTTTGGTTACAGGGCCGCTGAAGAGGTTGTCTCGTGTCAGAATCACATAGAATTATAAGAACGTATAAAAAGGTAGGGAGGCTAAGAGTGACTCGGAATGGAGAAGGAGGAGCGGGAGGGGGCGCATGTTTAAATGTACCGGGGCATGGTGGTGGCATCGTGGGACGGGGATGGAAAAAGGCGCACTTGAAGCTCGTGAAATCTCGTTGCCGGGGGCTAATCCCCGACTGCCATCGTGTTTTATACGGATGAAATCCCTCGTTCCCTTGAATATTATTCTCGTAATCTGGTGGTGGTGTGCTGCTGCTGCTGCTGCTGCTGCCGCCGCTGCTCCCACTCAAGTGCGATGCGAAGAAAAATATTGCACGGGGCATTACCTGCGCGCCCCGCGCACCTCGCGAACCGCAACATACATAGAGAGATAGAGATGGAGAGATGGAGATGGAGATAGAGATAGAGAGATAGAGCGGATGAAAAACGAGGTGAGCCGAGGCAATGTAACGTGAAATACAACTTTCTCATCTTAATAAACACGGGCAGTGGAAATTGCGTGCCGACCGAATTGACAGGCTAAAGTTATTTTCACCAGGAGTCAGTCGCGGGCTCCGAGCCTATAATAGTCAGTACGCGAGCTTAACTCAGGCGCTGAAAAGTTCGTTTAGTTGCTTTTGTCGAGAGCCTTTGAGTTCAAAGTTTCCCCTCAATTTTTATTCATTTGCAGGAAAACCTTTCCGCCTTGACATTTTTATACGGTTTCCAAATGCTTTTAACCCAGAGAGCGTGAGAGAGCGTGAGAGAGCGTGAGAGAGAGTGAGCGCGTGAGAGCGTAAGTAAGTATTGTTAAAAGTATTAGTAAAAGGGAATGATGGTAAAGAACAAAATAACGTATCCGGCAGATGTCAAAAATTATACAACGTATAATGAATCGTCATAGTTCATTAATTTTTTTTTTTTTCACGTCTCCATCGGATACCGCAACAGGGGAATTTCTCATACTATATAAAGTTCCGAGTTCGTTCGTTAAGACGCTTTGTAAAATTCCTGTTTGTATATTATTGCACGTAACGAATGCGATGTACAATAAATACATTCGCAACACGGTACTTGGTAGCTGCTTATATTTTTGTATTATAGATATTTAGAGTTCAGTGGAGACCAGTAATTAAGCGCTTAGATTGTAGAGAAGGTGAAATTAGGTATTTAAGAAGGTACCGGGGTAATTATAATATATCTCAGCGAGATATAGGTGGATCGATTGGAGACCGAGTAGGAGGAAGCGAGAAGAGCTGGAGATAGCTAGAGAGGGGCGGGGGGGGGAGAGATATTTAAAATGAGTAAAGAGGGAAGGTGGGATTTGGTCGTGTATAGGGGGGATTCGTCTATTGTAAATCGAGTGTACGCGAGCGAATGGTCGGAAGGCGGGCGAGCGGCGGGAGGTGTAAGGGAAATGAGAATCAAAGAAAATTCCGAGGCCGGAGCCGCTAATAAAATGATTCGGTTTAATGGGCAGACGCGGAGGAGGCTCGACTAGGCAAGCGCTCGAGAGCTTGGTACACGGTAGTGCGGGATCGAGAAAATCCGAGAGTCAGCGATCGATCGTCGAGGAGGAATTACTTAGCATGAGCACTGATGAACCCGAGCGGCTGCATGGGGGCGCGCGCGCGCGCGCTATCTCTTTCTTTTCTCTCCATTTCTCCCTCCCAGCGATTAATCGCCCTTAATTCGATTCCAGACCTGGCTGCGCGCGCGCCTACGCCCTCCGACCCTCCGACACCTTTTATACCGTTTTATATCCTCCTCCCTTGCCTGCCCCGAGAACCCCAATAACCCCAATAACAACTTAACCTTCCTTTAATTGTATATTTATCTGTACAAATGGATAACTATTTTATCGCCCCACGAGAGGGGGGGAGGAAAAAAAAAAGAAAAAAAAGTCGACCACCCTCCCTTTTCTTTCTCTTTACTTTTTCTGATCCTTTCATCCCTCGTTATATTTATATGTAATTAAATGCCCTCTACTTGTATTTATGTATTTCAATTAAAACTTGCTTACTTTAATCGCGGCAGAAGTGAAGCTTCCCATTCTCTCCGCTAGTCGGAAATGCTTTTTTAATTCTTAATCTGAGAATTGCATTTAAAAGGCTCGGCCGATCATTGCTTTACACGAGTTACACGCATGCTTTACACGAGACCCGGAGGGCAGTATATTTTTTTTATCTTAATTTTTATCAGAAGCCCCGGACGCTCCGTAATTTTATGAATACACTTTTATGAAGCGAGCTCGCTTGTATTTTACTGATTATGATAAGTAAACGAGAGCGTTCTAATCCTCGGAATGTGTAAGGATTAATGAAGGAAATGACAAAGGAACGGCCATATCCGTTCAATAAATTATACAAATGGCAATGAAATCCGCGAACACTTGACTTAAATTAAACTTGATTAATTTAAATTGAATTAGATTAATTTGACCTGAATTGAATTTGGCGTTTAAGTTGGGAACTGCTCTTTTACTTTACGAGGACGAGACGAGTTCAGTAAGTTGTATTCCAACAAAATACAACTTCGCTTTGCGATATAAGTTTTCGAAATATTCAGACATTCCCGTGATCTAAAATTATATTGAATTAATAATAATATTTGTCACTTAGTACTTAGGGAGCGTTCTTAGCCTTAGCACACAATTTTTCCTTGGCGATATTTCGTTTGTTGGCGTTGGGGGGGTTTTTTTTTTTGCCCCCAATGTCTCCGGTCCCTGAATACATGAATACAGACAAATTACACACGGAAACTTTTATATGTATTAAGTTGTATGAAAGTCGAGTAAAAACCGGAAAATGACAAAGAAAACGTATAGCGTTGTAATTCGAGTAATACCTTTAACGGATTAACAGAATACACAGTTCTTGGAATAAAAGCAACAAAAACAAAAAAAAAAAAAAACATACACACACACCGTATTTGTTTAGTATTTTATATATAATATACCGAGCGCATAAAGAATAATATCATTGGGGAAATTATTGTAAAAAGACTTTTCGAAGTAAATTTTAAAAAAATGATCTTTATTTTTCTAAAAAAAAAAAAAAACTTATAAAAGCACCCCCTTAAAGTTTTAAGAGGGAAAACGCTTTCTTTTTCCGTCGTCGTCGTTATTATTATTATTGTTGTTGTTATTGTTATTATTGTTATTATTATTATCAATAATATTATTATTAATATATATATATATATATATACTAAAAATCAGGTCGGTAGCGCGTCGTGCTTGTATAAACCGAAAAACAAGAGAAAAAACTCGTCTTGAGATGGGGAATAAATTCTATATTCTATTTTAACGCGTATTTAGAGACCGTGGTCAGTGACATGACAGAGGGTGGGGGGGGGGCGCTCGAGGCTTAAATAGTTGACTAAAATCAATCTATAATTTAGTTTACGTAACCCCCGTAATGGATCCACCGGTGCTGAAAAAATATTTATCTCCCTTCGATGTCTATCTTTTTAACGAGATAATCTCCCCCGCTCCCCCGCCCGAGCCCCAGCCGTCTGGATCCTCTCTCGCTCTATCTGCGTCTGACGCAGATTCCCCCGTACTAAGCCGTTCTTTTGGCAGAAGAGTGGAATCATTACGAACTGGAGGACGTCCTCATTCGGTACACGGCTCTTGCCGCTGATCGTGTCGTTTTGTCTTTTTCCGAGCGTCTTAATCTCCCAATTAAAGTTTCATGCACGGAGGTGAACGCGAATCGGTACGTAGCCGGGATGAGAACTTTTATCCTTTCGTTCGTTCGTTCGTTCGTCCTCCGCGCTCACTTGGTCCACTAGCCGCTCCCTTAACGGCCTTCGAGATTATTCTTTTGTGGCACGCTTATCTGTCCTCGAAAGCCACTCACTCATTGACATTTGTATTAAGTCTCCCCTCCCCCATTGTCCGCACGATACATACCGATATTTGGATATCGGATTTATTTCTTTAATTATACGGGATAAACCGGGACTTTATTTCGGATATCTATATTGCCCAGCCAAGAGCCTTAATACTTTATAATGAGTTGTGCTCATCACACCGACGACTTGTACACCAACGCACCAATGTTAAATTGAATGGGATGTTTTTTTTTTTTTCTTCTCTTTATAGCAAGCATCCTTATTGAGTAGAGCTTAGTTAATTAATTGATAAATAAACTTTTGAGAGATTTTCGGCTTTGTTCTGGATTTTTAGCGAATAAAAGCGAGCCGAGTCGCATGAATTTGGTATGAAGCCTCGAAATAAGTTATGCAACAGGAAGGGGGGAAAAAAAAATGGAGAGATAAGAATCCGATGATCAAACGCGCCACGTCGTTTTAGATATTCCTTTTAATTAAATCCCATTTAATCAGCCGGATTACAATAAATTAATATTGCCAAGATCAATTAGAATCTTTAAATAACGGGAATATTATTCATATTCAAAGGATCAAAAACTCCCCCGTATAATGAGATTTATAATTTAAGAGTTTTATAAATGCGACTGTGAATCCCCGTGGCCCTTTCATTCCTATCGCGTCCCTCCCTCCAGCTCCCCCATTATCTGGGAAGCAGATGTGAATTCGATGCCGATGATCGATAATGGCACATTTCGTTACGAACCTCGTACATATATATATATATATATATATAGCCCGTGTATGCTCAACATCTTGATTAATGCTTTAATGATATACGGATTTCGTAGAGCAGCCTTTTATCTAGGAATTCGCCTAAGCAGATTAAGTCAATTCCTATGTGGAATTACAGATATAATAAGCCACATTTAATTTGATTCGTAAGATTTATTAAGAGCGTCCCCGTTCCCTTTGTATTTATTTAATATCACCATTCCGAGTGAATTTAGCGCTGAAACGGGGAAATTTAAGAAAAATCACTTGCGATGCTCTTCAAAGGGATTACAAGTAAAAACAAAAACAAAAACAAAAAAAAAAACAAAACAAAATAGAGGATCGATTGTCGTTTTCGACGTCGCTAACGAACAAACGATTAACAAAATAACTTCGTTATAAACAATAATCGCATTGTACATTGTAATTAGTGAGGATATAAAAAGAGCTTTTGGATGTAGACGTTCTCGTTCCTTGGTAATAATAATAACATGCAAGACGGCCCGAAGCTCTTCTCTAATGAAATCTTCGATTTGTCTAACAACCTCGGCCTTGTGCAAAACCAACATTAAATCAGCCAATCAGTCTAACGAATTGGCAAATCGAATTAAACGAAGCCTAGATAAATAAGGTCCTACCCAGCAGTACTCCATCACCGTGAAGTGAAGACTGAATTTGAATTTTACGCTTCATTATGTGCGCACGCATGTTTTACGATAATAAGGCCTTTTCTCCTCTGTCTTTCTTTCTTTGTTTGTTTTTGTTGGCTTTTTCTTTTCTTTTTTTATTTTCTTTTTATTACTGCCCTGTCATTCACGATTAGTACCCCCCCCCCGCCCTGTATTAACTGGACGCTCGGTCGAGAAAGATAATGACGATGGGGCTTTTAACATAAATTTTCAGCCATAAGAGATCTCGGATCGATACCCGTTATCCCTACGAAAATACGGCATTTCTTCCATTCACGGTTAAGCCCTGTTTACTAATACTGCTGCGGCAGAATTAAACATGCGCCCTATATTTTCTAATATTGCCGTTCGCGCGAAAAATTTATGACGATTTCCTGCATTTGTATTAACGGAGCCATTGATCGAGTACCTGCAACAAAGTATTTCAATATAAATAAGATTTTTATAGCTTTCGGTGGCTTCGGGCCCTCCTCGATTGTTCTACAATTACTTTTTCAAGGGCTCGCTTCTATTTCGAGAAATCTTTTGTATTATAATCTACCGATAATTACGAAATTGTAATTTCTCTTCCGATTATAATCCATCATAGACGCGACTAATTCATATTACATTAATACGTGCCAATAATCTCGCGGCATTGACGGCCCCATTAATGCTTCTGCACACACAAATACATATATATATATATAAATTGTTTTATTTTTATAATTTGATATAATTTGTTTGATAAATTATAGGTCTAACGTTGGATATGACCTATTCCAGACTAATATAATGCATTTAATAAGATTTTATAAAGCCTATAGTGTTTTCGACTGCTGGATTTATTTAGTTCTACGGAATCGAGTCTGCATTTAAATCGTGGCCAGCAGCATGTCAGTTTGATTTGTAAAAGCTCTATAAATTAAATTTAATACAATTAAGATAGTTCTAGCGCAGAAATATCTTTATAAATTTTAGAAAGCGTGCAACTATTCTTTCTTTCATGCATTTCGGCCTGTCCCGTAAAAATAAAATTTTACGAGTCCATCAGTTTACTTCCATATTTTACAACCAAGTTAAAGGTCTATAAATTCCAATTTTTCTACCGAAAAGAAATTATTAAAAAAAAAAAAAAAAGAAAAAAGAAAAAAGAAAAAAAAACACCCCCGTATCCTAAAAAGTCATCCATATCGTGTATTTTTCTATTCCAACGAACGCGGCTCCAGCGGAACAATTAATTTTAATATTTAAAAGAACGTGCATAAGTCGTCGGCATTTCGAAAAGAGCAATAAATATTTTAATTTACAAGAATTACATTTGAAATCTTTTATTTATTCCTCCCTTGATTTCGCTCTAAAGCAGGTTAACGAGTTTTTTGTTTTTTTTTTTTTTTGGAAAAATAAAATTTATACTTAGAAAAGCGTATTTGGGGGGGGGGGCGGAGGATTACGAGATCGATATTGTTAATATTTTTTCGTACCGAGTACTCGGTACTTTAAAAATACCTGCGCTCGTTCATGATGTACATTTGTGTGGGGGAGGGGGGGCGGGGGCAGATGAAAGGTGTCCCATCGAATCAGTAAAAACTGTAGGAATTAGGTTTTTTCGAAAAACCGAATTGTCAAGCAGGCCATCCGATTCTGCCTGTTTAAGGGATGCGGACATAAGGAATGCGTGCGCACCCGTTTACGTGCCCGACTAAACCTTCTCTCGCGTATGGGAACGTATGCTTACTCGCATAGGGGGGGGGGGGGGCAGGGCACGCGCGTGTAGGGTGTATGCTTTAAGCTCCGGAATGATGGAACACGAACCGAATGAAATACACGCGAACAGGAGCACGAAGATAATGAAGGCTTGAATGAGTGCACTTAATCATTGAAATTGATAGCTTTAAGAGGGAGGGAGGGAGGGAGGGAGGGAGGTAGGGAGTGTTGCTATTTATTAGGTGTTGCCTCGCTCGCTCCGAAGGATCCGAAGGAGCTTCTACGGGCCGCGAGAGCTGAGCATATAAATAAACGTTAGGGACACCGTTGCTCGTATTATAATGTAGATTGTATTTGGCGTATAGCGAGTGAGTAGAAGACGTTGGTCTACTAGTCCGACAGTCGCAAGGCCGAGTCCGTTATCCGATAGCGAATATTCTTCGTAACGCGTAATTACGATATTGCGCGCAATGGATAAACGAAGCGGACGGACAAGCAGCTTTTCGTTTGATTTTTAATTTACGTAAAATGCGCGCGAACGGCTGAATAAATAGGGAGCATCTTAATTAAAAATTTAATTGCATTCGGAATTAATGGACGTATCTTCGCGCATGTGTATTGTTTCGTACGGAGGTTAATTAATATTCTTCTAGCTCGCTTCTAGTTGAATATGCAAATATGACATCCTCGAGGAACGTTCACCCGGCGAATATGATATTTAAAATCAAATATATAAAAGATGGTGATGAATGAAAAATGATATTTCACCGCAATAATTTTGAAAATAATTTATAACATACATCAGATATTGCGAATATTATAATAATTTTTTTTTTTTTTTTTTTTTTTTTAAATCCTCACGCTTCCTGTAGATCATCGTACATTTAAATCTGTCGATCGAATTATCATCTTGCAGTTGGAATAATTTTTCTTTCCCAGCAACAAATTATAATATTCAATTTTCTCTTTATATTCGCGAATTCTTATTTGACAAAAGAAACTCTTAATTCAGTACACGCGTTCAATTATAATAATGTCAAACTTTTATATAATATATCAAACTGTTTAATTCCACGACTCTAGTTTTATACTTAGTTGGTTATAAATAAATAAATAAAAAAAGGGGGGGGGAACGACAAAAAAATAAAAGTATACCGATGTATGTTTTTTTTTTTGTTTTTTTGTTTTGTTTTTTTGTTTTTCTGTGAAAGAACGTTTAATAAAGTGTGATTTTGAAATAATGGAAAATAAAGGAAGAGGGACGCGTGGGAATGAAATATTTTAGCTTCGGGTGTTAAATAAAAATTTTTCCACTTAAATTTCTCTAGACATTCAGATATCCCGAGGTTAAAGGGAATTGAGCGATTCCTATTTTACAAGAATGCCGGAGGTATTTAAAATAAAAGAATTTTAAAGGACACCGACGCATGCGTCGCCCAGTTGTTTTTTTTTTTTTTTTTTTTTTTTTTTTTTTTTCGATAAACCGGCTCGGCCGACTGGCTGCGTAAACGCGAGGAAGGTAAAAACAAAAAAAAAAAAACAAAAAACAAAAAAAAATGAAAAAGCAGAGCCATCAAAGCGAGATCCTAGAACAATCGAATCACGTGAAGGTGACGTAAATCACGAGGTGCATAAACCGCTTATGGTCTAACGTAATACCACCACCACCACCACCACCACCACCACCACCACCACTATATTATACCAAGGACGTAAAACTCATTTTACTTCAAGAGGAAATGACGAGACCGTGACCAGGAAGCGCACTGTTTGACATTCACCGGGTAATTAGAAATTCGCCCTCTCTCTTTGCCTCACGCGCACATCCTCTCGATATGCTTTATGTCAAAATGTGTGTATTATGAATAACCTACTTGAAGCGCCTGAACAGGATGAGCGAGACCGAGAGGGGGATGTGGAAATTTAGAGAAAGATAATGGGGCATAAAGGCAGAGAAAGGCAGCCAGCCAGGGGAGAGCGAGAGAGTGCGATGGGCGGGCCGTGGGATGGTGCGAGGGGCAGTGGGGTGCGGGAGGGTGAGCGAATGCCTAAAATCAGTCGGTTGTGTGAATGTACACAACCATAAATCTGGGGAGGTCTGGCAGTGAACGGGCATGAATGGTGCTTCGGCGATGACCGGAGGCTGGACCAACACTGGGATCCGGGAGACCGAGAACGATGGGCTAGAGGAGCTGTTGGGAGCGGGTTAGGGTAGGGCGAGTTAGAACTCGTAGAGAGAAGATTAGAGAGGGAACGAAGAGGGTCGAGGCTTTCACATACGCTACCCTCGACACCTCGGCCCTCTCGCTAGATTTCCCCCTTCGTGTGGCAAAGCGCGCATTTCCAACGACTTTCTCATCACCTCGTGCCCTCCCCGCCCACCTCCCGACCTCGTTCCCTACACGGCCCTCCCCCCCCCATTCCCGGGTGGCTGTACACAGCGTGTTGCCGGTGCCGCTAAACTTTTGCCGCCCTACGCATTGACCGTCTGAATAAAGCGCGACGAATGCGGCGGCGGGCGGCGGCGGGGATGGTGGGGGTGGGTGGGGTAGGGGGGTTTATATTCAAGTGTCGTATTATTCGGGGCTTGAATGTTAAATGATCGCTTGGCTAGTTCAAGGTTCGGGCAATGTATTTCATTCGAGGCACTTGTCCCCTCGCCTCGTTAGCTTCCCTACCGGGGGCACAACAACTCGACCAAGAAATAGAAGCTCGGGAATAAGAAGAGGCGGGGGAGGGGAGGGGGAGAGGAAAAAATTCACGATCGGTCGATTACTCTTTCCAGTATTTGCCACACTCAGTGGCCGGCGATGACTTCCTTTCCTCTCAAGTATCTATTTTCCCCGAGGAAAAACTTTCGAATCTCAAGAGCCGCAAGCCCCTCCCCTGCCCTCACCCCTGCCTCCCCCCCCGCGACATCAATACTCGCGGCTCATTCGTACTACCGACTCTCGGCGTTTAAAATAATATCCGCTTAGTAGCCAATCGAGTACGTATCCGACAAATAGAGATCGATGCCAATAAAAAAAAAATTAACCCCAATAACCCCAATAACCTTCTCTCTCGCTCGTTTTGTGATAGACGAATACAGAGATTGATACCGTTGCCTACCATTCTCCTCGAATAATTCATTCGTAATCGGTCACGCTCACTGGGTGGTCTCTCACAACTTCTCTTTCCGCCAAGAAAGTTAAACTAACATTATTACAGAACGTGTACAGCTATATATATATGTATATATATGTACGACAACGATACGTTCAATCGATTTAACTCGTCTTACGTTTGTAATTGTAATTCTAAGTTGCCATGTAGCGCGAATATAACCGTAATTAATAGTAAAATCTTCAATAATACAAATGTAAAACTTAGAACGTATTAGAGCATGTAATATTTGTTGACTCGGAGCTTTATTAACGTATCGATGCACTGGGGTTATTGGGGTTATTGGGGTTATTGGGGTTATTGGATGTTCTCAACAGTGAATGTCGAAGCATTAAAAATTTCAACGCTAATGAATCTTGTTTGACAAACTTTTTATACACGATAGCTAGTCCCTTTTCATGGAATAATAATTCCCATGCATTATTTTATATTACCTTTAAATGATAATTTAACGTCATTTAGTTTGTTTAAAGGTATAAGCTTATGACGAGCGAATGCGCACGTAATGAATGGTATTTTCCAGGCATTATTTAACGCCTGTCATTATAATTTTTTTTTTCTCCCCCCTTACGATTATCAATATGTTCACTGTTAAATTGACATTGTTGACTCTGAACTATTTTGAATATATTTTTCCATAGGGCTGGCCGCCTATGGAAATAAAGTAATATCCAATAATATTTTATAAACCGGGTAACTGCGCCGCTAATTTCCTTGATAAAATATTTTCCAATAAATTCCCTCGGCACCGTAGTATCGAGCTATTGCTATTGCCGTGTGCCGAGCTTACAGCAGCAGCAGCAGCATTTATTTTCTAATTTTTCGAATAATTAGTTACGGTATTATCCGAATGCCTAGAATAACTGTTTACTTATATAAGTTCAGTCTCGAGGATTACCCGTGTAATGCTCGAATGCCGCAGGACCTTTATTAATATTAATATAATATTAAATAACGGCGACAAGTCAATTGAGGTGGATGACCGGATTCCATGCAATTTACCCATTGAATTTAGCAAAGGATTGTAAAATAATAATAATAAAGAAATAAAGAAATAAAAAAAAAAAAAAGAATATACATTAAGATATTTTCTGAATAGATTCTCTTATTAAATGGGAAGGCGGCAAAGTCAGAGTAATGTCCTTTGAGGCGCGGAGTCGATCATTTTTCAGAATGAATAATCACAGTCACAGAGAATCATATTAAACTTATGAAAACATTAATACCCATGCGAGGTACTATTCTCAATAAGAAAATCCAGTCAGGTTCGGGTATTATACACAGCTCCGACTGAATTCCACTACGATTAAATGCACCGGGATCGAAATCACGTCTACTACTTGCGAGGACGTATATATACATATGCACATTCGGTTGGAAACTGTTAACTTAAAGTATGAAAATAGTATGTAGGAAAAATGGGAAATTCCCGATCAACGCGATTTCAGATGAAGCAATAATTCATCGCGAATTTTAACTCTAACGTTTAACAGTCCTGAAATAGTCTCTGGCTTCGAATTTATAATATATATATATATATATATATACATAGAAATCTGTACGCGTATTCAATTCGGTATGACAGTCGAAAGGTATGCATATTTAGAGGATGTTGCACGAGCAATATTATTACGTTAACATGGGCTGGGGGAGGGGGGTGGGTAAGGAGAAGCGAGCGAGACCGAAAGACAGCGAGAAAGTCCGAGAGGCGAGAGAGAGAGAGAGAGAGAGAGTGTTGTGAGAGTGACCGGAGATACGGGGGGATAGTGGGTGACGGACTGCCGGAAGTCCGACCTGTTACCTCGAGTTTCTCTACATTCTCGTACATCTCTATCTATATCCGTCGACCACGAGTCGACATTTGGCATTATTGTAGGTACTGCTGGTGCTGGTGCTGGTGCTGGTGCTGGTGGTGGTGGTGGTGGTGGTGGTGGTGGTGGTGCTAGTGGTGGTGGTGGTGCTGTTCCGAGCAGTAGGTACACGCTCGACCGGCGGCACACTCGGACTTTCTCCTTATTTCCTCGAGGCGTACTGCTAATACGGAGTTAAATTTGCAATTCTGGCAGATTTTTGGGGCTGGTTTTTCTGCAGATGCGAGCTTTTGTCGTTGAAAAGTTGGAAACTCTTCGTTATGAAGGGAGAAAATTTTCTCATAAATAATCCGGATGTGCCGAATGGTATAGTGAAAATTATCTTGCCGGACCCCCAGTCCCTCCCTCACCCCACTCCCCTCTCCCCACCGTGCTAGGGTCGGCTCAAGTGTCGCAATTCCACTTATATGATAACTTCCTGGCATAATAATGAATATTTATTTCTAATTCAAACTTTATTTTAAGTAAAATTTTACTCCGCATTGGCTTTGCATAATAATAATATATCAATTTTCAGAATTGCACTTGAGCACTTTATCTTTTTCATCCGAAATTTATTTGGCAAACTTTGTATATAACTGAGGCGCGATTTGCCTAGATTACGAAAACCCTGGCTAAATCGTATTTTCCTTAACGTTAATTTAAATATTTCCCTAGTCCTTCCCTTCCCCCTTCCCTCCCTCCCCCCTTTCTCCGACAATCCTATTTTTTTTTTTTTTTTTCTATTTTTTTTTGTTTTTTTATTATTATGCTGGGCTCGGTGAACGAGCTTCTCCGTAAGTCGCTTTATTTCCCGTCACGTTCCCGTTCTCCTTACGTTTAAACGTATATTATTTATTAGCAAAGTCTATTTAATAACTCGTCTTTCGGGACTCTGCGTACGCTAGTCGCAGTTATATTTTACAAGTCAGGCCCGAAAAGGTACGCGCCCCGCTAATATAATTACGGAACGAGCTGAACGAGAGAGAGAGAGAGAGAGAGAGAGACGGAACGTCCGAATGTTGTTTGTGTAGATGAGAGGAGGGTATTGGGCTTAGATATACATTTCATAAATAATGCCGCGATGCGCGAGGCGAGGCGAGGCGAGGCGAGACGAGGCGTCAGTAATTGAAAATTAATTTCCTAAACAGGAGGGATATTATCTGTCGGCGGGAGGGAGGGAGGGGAGGGGGTATTGATTAATCACAGGGTTGGTTAACGGCCGCGAGCGATGACTGCTGGAATAAAAAGAAATCTGGTCGAGGTCGGCCAGGGGGACGAAGTTAAGATTGAAAGGTAAGCCTCTATATCCGGCGCGAAGGGCGAGGGAGGAGGGAGGGATTGACGTGGTGCTCAACTCGGCAGAAATGAGAGATGGCCGGAATAATTGGTCTGTATCTCTTGAGCTCGGATGGTAGGAGAGCCTACCAGGGCAGAGTAATAGACGAAAGTCCGTCCGCTGGAGGTGGGGTTGGTGTGGGGGGGTGCGGAGAGGGTGCGGAGCGGAGAGGCAATTTTAGGAACGGCCTCGAGCCCGGTGGCATTTACGAGTGGCCCTGAACCAGTCTCGGCTCTTTCGTTTCCCTCCGGAGCTTAGGCGTAGAGCGCGTTTTCGTGAAGCCGTGGGGCCGCTGCCGTTTTGTCCCGCTCGCAGTGACACCTGCCGAACTTTAGCCACGCGCACTCGACGAAGAGGAGGTTGCCGCGGGTTGCCCATGGCGCTTCAGCGGCTACGTTCGATTACATACACGCACCCACCCGGGGACGTTTTGTCCTGGTGATTGCTTGGAGGGGACCGGGCGGTTAGGCTAGAGACTGTCAGGGTAGGAGTTGCCCATCCCCCATCCCCCCTCCCCCACCAGCCCGCCGATATAATAATAAGCCACGCAAATGAATCGCACTCGAAGCCGTTTCCCGTAAGTTAAGCAATAAAGCATTTTGGGGGGTTGGCTGCTGCCAGTCGCCGTGCAATTAATTAACTCTCGAATTGGTTTCAAAGGTCGCGCCGAGCTGCTGCTTCCGATCGCAGCAGCTCTGCAACATACTCTGCCGATTACGAACGCACGACCTTCAATGCCACGGGCTGCCGCTCGCTCGCTCGCTCACCTCCCGATAACCTTCCCGACCAGCACTTGGTCATATTCATCCAGTCTATGTAATTGAGCACCCGAGCGTCGACGTTCCCCGGATCGCCTCAATCCCGAACCGAACCGAACCGAACCGAACGACCACCGCCGCCGCCAAACCTTCATATAATATCCGTGTCATAGTCCTCCTCTTATTTCCGGGAGCTCGAATTCGCCTAGACGCGTGGTCCTCGAACGCCCCGCTGCTTACCAATTAACGAATGAGATTGGCACGGGCCAGTCCGTCAAGTCCTGGTTTATTAAGAAGATTCAATATCAATGTACCGTTTCCTCCTTCAGCCCCCAGTAACGTAAGCCCGGAATGTACATTCGTTGCCCTCGCTGTACTTTGCTGACGGTGCAAGGGTACGTGTTGCGTCCCTTTAAGCGTGAAGGGGTCGCCACTTGCAGGCCACGACTCCGTCCAGCCGAGTCGAGAGCGGATGGCGACGATGATTATGGGCAAGTCACGACTCCCACGGCCAATCAGTGTAAAAGGTAAACAGTCGTGGCTCCATCAGATCGCAGCGTAAGCAAGAAGATCCGGGGTGGTGGGAGGGGAGAAGCTTGAATTACGAGTCCTTGCGATTCGTCTCGAAAATCCAGAATTTATATTCAGCTTCTTCCACGTCTCCTTAACGTTTATATATCTATATATCTATATATATATGTAAGTATATACATATATATAGTCGAGAACTTCAGAATTTCTCAACTATCGAGAATCCGCTAAATCCGAGCTAATATTCCCTCTTTCCTAAAGAACTACGAGTGTAATTGAAATTAATCTTCCGGAGAGTAGGAAAGATTTTGACGAACGCAGATCGTCGTAATAAAATATTTAAACTTTCATGGCAGGGATAAAGTCGTGGTGGTGGTGGTGGTGGTGGTGGTGCGCTTAAAGCGAAGTGAGATCCAACGGAGGGGATTTCAACAAGGGCTTTCGGATTCTCTCTTCATCTCTTCTACTCTTCATCCACGGACTCCGCGCCCCTTCGCTTCGTCATCCTCGTCGATACTTGGCCGCCAACGGCCCAAGATTCGTTCAACCTCTCCCTCTCACTTTCTCCTCCCGCCCATCGGCTTTATCTAATTATGCATTCCTTACCGTACGACACGAGCATCTAACTATAATCTTTGTTTACATCTCTCTCTCTCTCTCTTTGTTGTTGTTTTTTTTTTTTCGCGAGCGTTTAACCTTTTTACATTATTGTAAATAACGAATGGCTAATTAAAGGACTTTTGCCGCTCCTAATGACAGAACGAGATGATAAAAGTTTTGAAGCCCGAGAGTAGTCGGGCAAAGTTGTAAGTACATAGGATTTTCGCGTGCACGTCAACTTTTCTTGCTGAGCCCGGTGAATCGGAATGTGATGATTTATTCGATGAACTTGGGGAATTCACCCATACCCCACCCCACCCCCCGCCGTTGCAAAAGTAAAAAGACAAATTTTATCGGATTTCGCTGGGCATTAAAAAAAAAAGTGGAACGATATTTTTTCCAACTTTTAATCATCGTTCGTCACGTTGCTTTGCTTAAACGGACATTTTAATGCATTAATTAGGGGGACGGGCTCGACATTACGATCCCGAGACTCGATGGAATTTTCCCATTCCCATTCCCATTCCCGTCGAATCGATTCCTGATTTTTTCCTTTTGTTTTTTTTTGTTTTTTTTTAATGCGCAACCAGCTTAAAAAGCAGAAATAACAACTGCTTGTGTAAAGGCTGCTCATCGGGACTGACGAAATAACGAATCGTCGTGACGTCGTGTAATTACATCTCAGGTATAACGATTATTACGGCTTTTTGCCGGGGAAATCGTTTACGGGAAAGTAACGCCGTTGGCAAGACCTTCATCGAATGGCCGTTTTTTTAATTCCCTCCCGGGAACATTGAGAAGGAAAAAGAAGGAAAAAGAAGGAAAAGAAAAGGAAAAAAGAAAGAAGAAGAAGAAGAGCCGAGGAGTATCGTGTCTGGTGCATAAAACGCATCGTATTCTTGAATTCGAGTTAATCTAAAAAGACATTATTATGCCTGCCAATGCAAATTATCTATTAAATTTACTTTGGCCATTTAAGCGACTGCTCCCGCGTCACGTGTAACGAATGCTCTCGTCATGCGGATAGATGGTCCGAGGCTCGATATTTCTTAGCAACGAGCAGTAAAGTGACGGCCACTGTGTAGAATACGTAAAAGTACAGCGCACGAGGAGGTAGCTCCTAGTACCACCGATGCGCTTTAAAAGGTGACTGGTGAAAAATTCGGCAGATTTTTCATTGGGGGATCCGCTTCATTCCCTCGTCATCCGTCCCGAGGACGTGAAACAATTTGTGTCTCGAGCTGACGCTGGGGACGGCCTTCCTCCGGCTCCATTCCGCCGTCCCTTGGCCATTCTCAATAGCGTCCGGCTGGACCGTGGAATAGTGAGGAGCTGAGTCGCTTCCTCTCCCTTGTCTCCGTGCCGACCTCCGGCCTCGACGTAGGTCCTCGAGGAGTCTCGGGCTTCTCCTCTGTCAAATCAAATGATTCATTCTCCGACGTTTCGCCAGACGCTCCCCACATATCTTCTTAAATTGCTTCTTGTAAACCCGACTCCTTCCAAACTATTCCGCTCTACCCACCCCCCCAATCCCTTATTTGTATTTTAGTATATGGCGGTCGCACCGAGCTAACACCTTCGACACTCGCGACACCGCCGAACAACGAGACGATTTCGCACGAGCTCGCCAACAGCTTACAGCATTATCAGATTAGCCACTTTACCATTATCATTATCTGGATTTTTCATTCCTTTATGAAATTGAAGGAGCGCTCGGCCATTGCTCTGGCCCGGCAAATGCTCTATTCTTTTTATAAAAAAATCTCGCCGGATGTATCGGCTTTCAGTTAAGCGCTGATCCATACAGTCGTGTTTTTCTTTCATTCGGCCTTCGGGACGAACTAATAAGCTAAAAATCCGGATCTCATCTTCAAAAGCTATAATTAATCGTTGCAAAGGAACACAATCGTTCGACATTTTTGTCCAATTGACGGGGGAAAAAGAAGGGCGGGGGGGGGGCGAAAAAAACATCAACCGGCAACAACAGCCATAAAAAGTGGGTTTCTCAAAGAGAAGGAGAGAGAAGGAGAGAAAGTAAATGATTCTGTCAGTGTATATTGTGCCTAATTCACTTTGTACTCGGACTTGCGAGAAGAAAAGTTAGAGAGAGAGAGAAAAAAGAAAGAAGGAAGGAAGAAAAAAAGTACCGTCTACAAGAGTTCCATTTCTAATTTCTAATATTTAGCTCCCACTCTCGGTCCTTTAATTTCAAACTTCTCTATTCTCTTGCCTCAAGGCGAGGCTGACGACGTCGAGAGCAATACAATTTTCAAGTCACTCGACGACTACAACTAAACTGATTTCATTCCTCGCCTCCGGCCTCCGGCATCTCCCCCCCTCCCCCGCCCCCCACTTGCCGAGCCGCTCACTTTCTTCACGGCGCACTTGGGACCTCGCATGTCCACGCACGTGTTTTCCGACTCGATGACACGGCTAAGGCAAGGCGGCAGCCCACGGGGACGACGTGGTTCGGTGGCTGAGGGAGGGCTGAGGGTCGAGGGAAGCAGCACGTCAAATCGAAAAAAGAAGAAAGTCAGTCAGTCAGTGTGCGGGGCTGCCGGTGCAGGGAGCCGCGGGCAGGATTTGATTCGTGTTTACCTACTTGAAACTCGCATGATCCTGCGCGCCCCCCTGCGCTCCCCTGCGCCGACCCGCCCGGCCGCGCCCACGTATATAGCTTTTAATTTCGTTGAGGAACTGGCAATTCCGTGGCTGAGCTCTATGTAAATACAAACCAGTCGGAGCAGGAGGCGCCCGATAAAAATAAAAGTCGAACGCGCGGCATATTACGCGTAGCGCAAAAACGCCCCTAGCGAATCGTTTTAAGACTAAAAAATTATTTTTTTTTTTTATAACCGTGGCGGTGGAGGTGGTGGAGGTGGTGGAGGTGGTGGAGGTGGTGGAGGTGGTGGAGGTGGTGGAGGTGGTGGAGGTGGTGGTGGTGGTGGAGGAGGTGGAGGTGGTGGAGGAGGTGGAGGTGGAGGAGGTCCGCGGGAGGGCTCCGGTAGTTAATAATATCTCTTGAGTTTACGGGGAAATACTTTACGAGGGGTAATTTGCGCTCTATGGTTTTCTTTTTTTAGGCTCGGCTAAGTAGTTGAAATTTTCGGTTACACCGACATGGTCGATTCCGCGACTCGATTCCCAAGAGTTTCGGCCCACTCGAGCTACTGCCGCTCGGCATAATTTATAAAGCGATTACAAAGTTCAGAATGCTAAAACTCCTTGAAATTCGAGGATCTATGAGGCGCAAAATGAGGAAGAGGGGCCGAAAGCGCCCAAGAGCGTTTAAAGGGTAAATGGTTTTAAGGTAATGCGGAGGAGGAGCGGCGACGGCGGCAGCGCCAGGCGGACACAATGCCCTGGGAGATAACGCTCCGTCTTCTCACCCGCCCAACTAACGCTCCCACCCCACCCTACCCTCCCCGCACCTGTGAAAGTTTTAAATTGTGGCGCAGAAAGGTAAGCGAGAGCGATTAGTGGATTATAAACATGTCGATGGGAAACTTTCGATGAGTTCGGGATTTAGCGGCCAATATATATATACATATATATATATACCCAACTCCGCGACCGCCTTACCCACCTACCCGACCTACCCCACCTAGCCCACCTAGCCCACCTACCCCCGTAACGGCTCGCCCGTCACCTCCTGCCGCCGTCGCTTGATTTTCGCCTCTTTCACCTCGACGACTCCTGACATCCATCCAGACTTCTTCTCCCAAGAAATCATTCCGATCCCGAAAAATTTATATTCTCCCGGCCTCCGGCTTACCCTCGTCCCCGACAATTTTCCACCGCTTCTGCCAGCCGGTTCTGCTTTCTTTCAAACCTCTTGTTTACTAACCACAAACTTCCTTCCTTCCTTCCTTCCTTCCTTCCTTCCTTCCTTCCTTCCTCCCTCCCTCCCTGTGTCATATGTGACTAAAACACTAATACGCCGTGGGGTTCGCATACTTTTAAAGTAAGAAATGACTTTCCAAAGTTCTCTCATGACTAACGTGTCAAATTTACCTTTTAAAATGTTTTAAAGAAATGAAAAAAAAAAAAAAATAATAAAAAAAAAAAACGCGCACATACCAAGCTTCGTATTGGCATTCAAGGAAATTCAGTTTATAACATCGCGCATGACAAAATTAACTCTCAAAAAAGAAAATTACCGCTCGAATTCATCATTTCATTTCCATTATAGAACTGCCGAGAATTTCAAAGAAGTTCCTTTTTCTCTAGAAATTTTTCTGCTCTCTGAAATTTAACGTCATACAACGCATTGTTTTATAACTTTAATTAATATTTACGGCCAGCTAGAACTGCTTTAGAATACGTAATTTTTAATTACTTATCCAGCCGTGGTCGTGAAAGTAAAAGAAAAAAAAATACTACTACTTTACCGACAATTTTATTTGTCATCGATACGTTAATTGCGCTCTAAATGTATTTTATACGTTGAGGCTGCCGTACGAATGCTGGTACTTGAGTATACGCACAAAAATGAGAATATCGTTGGTGTGTGGGGGGGGGGGGTAAGAAAAAGAAAAATGGTAACAGTGTATTATAATAAGCTATTTTATCTGCGAGAGAAGGAAATAGCTGGCATGTATTTATCGTGACTTGTATAGTTTCCCATTTCCCATGAATGCATGTAATTACCCGTCTAAAATAATTATCGTGTCGCTCTGGCATTAAAAAGCAGGAGGAAAGATAAAAAGAGGGGGGGGAAGTATAAAAATAAAAAGAAGCAGTGAGAAAGATAGAGAGAGAGGGGGGCAGGGAGGTGGTGGGGAGGGGAGGCGGGGACTAAAGATCTTTATAGAAGTAAAGCCAAGAAAAATCCCCTGTATTTTCCTTCCACCGAGCGCAAGAATCCCTTTCTTTCTTTCTCTCGCGAATACACATACTTGCGTGCGCGTTCGTCTCTCTCTCTCTCTCTCTCTCTCTCTCTCCGTTGGTATCCAGACCCCTTCCATTCGTCTCTCTCATTCGTCCTTTCTCGCTCAAAAGTAACTTCACTGTAATCATTTCTCCAGTTCCGTCTGCACAGCGCGGTCGATGTAATCTCCGTAACGAAGAGCTCTCATTTTGTTCAGGCAATGAGCGAGGGTGAGATAGAGATAGAGAGAGAGAGAGAGAGAGAGAGAAATCGCAGCAAAGGAGCAAGTCGGCGGAGTGTGTGCCAATGGTGGAGAGAGAGAGAGAGAGAGAGAGAGCTAGTTCGGGATGACTAGTCTTTGGAAATGGAGACGGAAACGAACACCGAAACTGATATATATATATATATAGAGAGAGAGAGAGAGAGATAGAGAGTGAGTGAGTGAGCGAGGTAGAAGCAGTAGTAGCCTTATTGCTTTTTTCCTTCAATCGGGCGTCACTGGCTGCTAATATAGTGTTAGTGCGAGTCGGAGTAAAGGGAAAACTCGCGAGGTCTCGTGCTAATGCGGTACGGAGGGTAGTGGCTCGCTGCTCCGTTAATTCCTCCTTTACAGTTCGGCCGCTGGAAATGGCCTCGTAAGGTGTGCTCGGGCTTGTTTACCTCAGCGCCCCCGCCCCCGACCCCTCACGTGCATTCCAACGTACGCTTATTGCCGTTCGGGGCGAGGCGAATTCGCTACGTGTGCATCCCTATACCCCCTCTGTTCCTCTTCCGACGATTCTCCCACTTAACCGTCCAGCATCCAAAGGTCCAAAATTAAAGAAGAAGAGCTCGATACTCTTACGCGTTAATTGAGCCGATCCCCCCCACCCCCCTTCCGACGGAAGAGACCCGACCCACCCGTCCGAGCTAGATAAATAATCCGTTTGGGGGCGAATCCTCACTCGTATTTACGTAGTAGCCACAATACGCGTACGGAGGGACGGGAAAGCGCGTAGAAAAATTGCCCGTAAAGAGTTTATCGATTTCATTTAGGCAACACGAAGACTCTACGTAGAGCTCCCATTACATGGCTTTGGTACTTTACGTTCAACGGGATTACGGCCAAAGGCGAAGCAACGCCTTTAAAATGTTAATTACTTTATCGGGTATATGCGGATCACGGGGGGAGGGGGAGGGGGAATAGCCGAATAATCTTTATCGGGCACGAGTAATTAGTCAAAGGAGTAGGGTTAATAATAAAATTGTCGGGATCTTGGGGTATCCCGTGTAAAATGTTTTAGCTCGCATTGTCAGGGGCTGCAACTGGATATGCAACGTGTCTCGTTAACACGGCTCTGTTATTCAGGGCAGGGCAATTGTCGTTGCATTAAGCGTACACTTAGCGCTGACAATTTTCTTCTTGAGAGGGCAGAGGGAGCGGGAGTGGGAGTGGGAGCGGGAGTCGGGGCCATTCTCTTTATCGGCCCGCTGGTGTCGTTGAGTTCAGAATTTGCCTGGAACAGAGCCTGGCAACGATCCTTATGGCGGACCCGGTTCCGACAAACATTGGAGTGCGACAGGCGGGAAGGGAGGGAAGGGAAGGGAAGGGAAGGGAAGGGAAGGGAAGGAAGGGATGAAAATCGAGGCGTCGATGTTGCCGTAATAATAGTCAGGATGGAAAAATCGACGGAGGAGAGGAGAGTTTATTCGGCTCGTTCGTTTCGGCGAGTTTGTCCCGAGGGAGTCGTCGCCGGCGAGGTGGTGACGCGGCAGTGGGAAAGGAGTAGGCTACGAGTAGGCACTCGGTGCGCGGTATTGTCGCGGCTCATCGACAGTTAAAAGAGAAAAGGCTCGGGGTCCGAATGCTGCCCAATTGGGAGAACGCTCGAGGGCCACTCGAATACAGTTTGCGCGCACTCGGTGCACTCTACGAGCGGCCACTTGGCCCCCGCGGCCCCCGCAGCCCCCGGAGCCCGGTGCGAGAGCTCTTGTAAAACGGCCCCAAGCCGGGTGGGGGGGTGGGGGGGGGTGGCGGCACCACGATGCTGCTCTTTTCCGCGGTCGCGCACCCGCCAGAACGTTAAACCGACTAGCAATTTACTAGCCCCCTGCCCCCTGCCCCCCCCCAACATCCCTCGCCCATCACCCCGCCCGCCCCATTCATTTTCACTCCACTCCAAGTCATTCGTTAAATTCATTGTTCCTCCTCCTCCGCCCGAGCCCCCTGCCCAACGAATCCTCGAACCTCTCCATTTTTCTTCGGGCCCTAATCTTATAGGTCCTCCCCCCCTTCTACCCTCCTGCTCCCTCTCTACCTTAACGTTGGCCGATAAGATTGTGGTTCTCTCTCTCTCTCTCTCTCTCTGTCGTGTAAAGTGAGTGCAAAGGGGTCGGGGAGGTCGAGAGGGAGGTGGGATTGCGGCGAGGGGCAGGAAAAGAGCTTACACGAACGCTTTCGGATTATCGTCTTTAGCCGCTTTGCACTATTTCACGCTAATTCCGTTTTCCCGTTGCGCGATATTACGAGTCGAGAACGAAGCTAAGAATAAGCTGATCGATACACCTTCGATTCAAGGATAAATCCGTCGACATTATTTACAGGCAAAACAAGATAACGAAGAGCGTCCTTAGCTAGATTGTATATATATATAAAAAAAAAACAAAAAAAAAAAAAAAAAACGCCTCGGATGACGATGAGGAGGTACGTACATTTATGTACTTAATTTATGGTTAATGAGCGTAGCGATAGTAGGGACGAGCGAAGCCTCGGATCTTTAAGAGCCACGAATACATTGATGACATTTAGCCAATGGCAATGGCCAGTCAAGTCGGCCAATATTCTCGTAATCCGCGTAAATTAAAACTCACCGGATAAATTTGCAAGTAGAGGGAAATTTTACGTGTCCGCCCGTTGTAAAGTATGTATGTATACACGTTGCTCGTATATATTATACGATAATAAAGTAGCTCGCAAGTATCGGAAGTTTGGGGGGGGAGTTGAATTTTAAAATAACGATAATTTGCTAATTCACTTAACAACGAGGGAATAATTCGAGCGGTGACGACTGCCGGGGCGGCAATACTTTCGGCGCGGGGTTGGAGGGGGGGGATCGCAAATAACTGGAAACAAACTTTACGAAACTTTACGAAACTAAATGAGAACGTCCTTTCTTTGAGTATTACGGCGGAACAAAGTGGACGACGGGGCTTTAGAGAGAGAGTGTAGTAAGAGAGAGAGAGAGAGAGAGAGAGTGGGAGAGGGGGGGTGGCGGAAGTCGAGTGGACGGTGGTACGGCTATGAGCGCGGTTCCGGGCGCAACTTTCAAGAAAAGAGCAAACATGATTGATTAATGGAAAATAATATCAAACTCTAAAGTAGAAGAGGAGCGGGAGCCCGGGGGTGTGAGGGAGGGGGAGGGGGGAGAGAGAAAAAGACGGCAGCCAATGTACTAGTCGGTAGGAGCAACTTAAATCCTGCGAATCGAATCGATATGCCGGACGCGTTGTATAGGCCGAGGGGACGTTGTATAGCGAGGGGGCCTAACCTAACCTATCGACCGGGCCGCTACGCTACTCCTGCAACAGTTATCACCGCGAGGCCGGTGCGGAGCGTCGCATTCATTAATTAGGGACGTCGGGCCGTAGGCCGAATAGCGGCGAATCTGCCGATCCTCGACATTGACAGCGCCTCCTCCCCGCACCTCCCACCCGACCGGTCACCCGCCATCCGCCTACAACGCTGCGTGTCTCTTCAGCCAGCATGTCTCCCGGCAACCCTCCTCCCCTACGCCCCCCCAACCCCGCCAACACGCACACACACTCTTCCGGCTAAAAAGCTCGATCCCCCGCGAATCCCTGTATTCACATAGCCCGCGGCTCTTTTATCGAGCCCCGTCCCTGACGAATTACTACTCGCTGCTCGTTTTTTTCGACCCGGACTCCTCCTAAATCCTGTCCCTGTTCTCATTTTCCCTTTTTTTTTTACGGGAGCGAACCGACCTGCCGAGCCTCCCCGCCGCTTTTCCTTTGAGATTTAGCTTTAAAATTTCACCGCGCGTCGCCATCACGCACTCGTCATCGCTTCCCACGCGCATCATTCCAATATAATTAATGAGCCGAGCATTACGCTTCCTTCCTCCCTTCCACCCTTCCTCCCTTCCTTCCTTCCTTTCTTCCCGGTCTTTATTAATTACATTAAATTACCGGATTATTTATTCTGCCCCGGGCCATCGTATTATTCATTCTCGCTTACTACCCGATACGCTCCTCCCCCTCCTCCTCCACCTCTTCCCGATAATATCTCTGAATTAATAGTTCCATCTTTTAATTTATCCCTCCCTCGTCCCGGACGAGGATCCCTCCCTCCCCCTCCCCCTCCCGCCCATCCCTCCGCAGCCATAAGTTATTTTGCATAAGCTATAAATTGAAATTTTTCTTAATTATTTCTTAGAGGGGGCTTTCCCCTTCTACAAATATTAAGGCGCCCGGACGGTATATGAAAACCGTGGGCGGGGACCATAACCCAATATACTGCGGTAATACCGCCCTCGGATTTTTTAATAAATTTCTTTACAAACTCTAATGCTCGATAAAAAAAAAAAAAAATACATACGTGCGAGCGGCGTATATACGTGCGGGGGGAGGGGGGCGGCGGCCTCTATGAATGCGTATTTCCGTGTAATAAATGCCTTTCGAGTTTGCGAATTAATATATTTAACGAGGATAGTCCGCGTCGTGTCGTCGTCGTCGTCGTCGGCAAAGAAATTAAATAAAAATTTTAAACGAAAAAAGATAAGTGGGGCCGAGTGGCCCCGGGCATCGGATTTACGGGCGAAACGTAAGCAATTATCAGATCGAACTTAACTACTACGCGGTCGCGTATATTATACCGGGTGATCTTTCAATTTTCAAGGAATACCTCCCCCAACGGCGGATAGATAGATAGATAGACCTTGCCCTTTTTTACCGCGGGGATTATCCCTCGGCTCTATAGAGGCTCAGAGCATCCTAAACTTTTCATTTAAAGTAAAACGAAGTAAAGAAAGGAGGCGCGTGGGCGGGGTTATTTGGGATGGGGGTGGGGGTGGGGGAGTTGGAGGGCGCGGCCGGCGAAAAATAAAAATAAGAATAAAAATAAAAAAGGAATAAAGAAGGGAAGAGGGGAGGGGAGGAATGAAAGGGTATGGAGGGAAAAAGTGCGCGTCGAACAATGGAAAAAGAAAATGTACAAGTCGGTGAGGGGGAAGCAGAAAGGAAAGAGAAAGGAAAAGAAAGGAAAAGAAAAGAGAGAGGGAAAGGCATGCAGAGGCGGGACTCGACAACAGCAACAAGGACAACAATGATAACAGCGTCGACAATGACAAGAACAACACAACAAGGGTGATGGTGAGGGTGAGGGCGAGGGTGAGGGGCGGGGGTCGATAGAAATTTTGCGTCGGGATTTACCGAGTGCGAAAAAGCCACTCGGAAAAGCCCGCGCCACCCGCACTCTCGCACACTGGTTTTTGCCCGGCCGACGGCGACGCGGCATCGGCGGCGATAAATTTAGCCTCGCGGACGCCGGCAGTTGCGCATTCTCTGCGAAACCTATCGTAATAAATACGTGGGCGGGGCGGGGGGGGGGTCTGGAGCGCCCGCCCGCCTACGTGCGTGTGTCTGTCTGTCCGTATGTCTGTCTGTCTGTCCGTATGTCTGTATGTCCGTATGTCTGTCTGTGCGCGGGGTAGGGTCGGAAAGGAGGGGGTTTTACCGGCGCTTCGGTCCCTCCTTGTTATACTCTAATGCACTGCATATGGGACAATTTATAACGCAGTTGTTCGCCGCGCAGGCCGGATAAACGAGGTGGCTAAAGCTTTTCCGGATAAACTTTTCTAAAAAGCGCGAGTGCCGGGCTCTCGGCGCCCGAGCTTTTTCCACGCGTTTATCGCCCGATAAACGTTTCCGCGACACCAACGAGACAGACACGGCCAGACACCCAGCCTTTCGCCAGCTTCTTCCCGTCCCCGCGTGCTCTCCCTCCCCCTCCCCCACCCAAATAACCTCTCTCTCTCTGCCTTTAATGACGATATATATCACTCTCCCACCCCCCCCCCCATCCCATCCCAACGAGTACCCCACCCACCCACTCATTATTATCCGAAACGATTTACAAGACTCGTTGGGAGAGTTAATGCTGCTTTTACACGGCTTTTCCGTCGTTTTTCTTTTCTTTTCTTTTCTTTTTTTTTTTTTTTTTTTATACATATTTCCTCGAGGCTCTTTCGGCGACAAGACTCGTCGAGCCTTGTGGCGAATAATCGGTCATTTAAGAAAACAGGCTAAGAATCTCGGCCGCCTCGGCTGGCATTTTAATGGATCGCGCGTTTCATATCAAATGCGTCATTCTGAAGAATCATCTGCTGAAGAAAAACCGTACCGAGAGCCGAAAAGTTCATTCCAGCCATTGGTTACTCTAAATGGAAATATACTCGCGCGCGCGCCCGGAGCCTCTTTATTTCGCTCGCATTTCTCATAATAAAGGATCGGCGCGTCATTTGTCAAGTTTGATAAGATATCCGAGGCTGGCCGTATCTCGGAAATTAACTCATTCGAGATATCGAAAATCTTTTCTCCCAAAAAGCTTTTAATCAAACTCCTCCCTCGCCCCAATAACCTCCTGCCAAATCGCGCCAATAATAATTTTTTAAATAGCATTAAAGATATTTATCCGCGGTGCATCGTAAATTTCATTATTTTGCACGTTTAATTAAAATTTAATAACTTCGGCATAATAATATAGAGAAATGCGCGCGCGCGCCCGCGCCCTCACACGTGGGCGGTGGTGGGGCGCGTATAAAATTTGAGGTAAAATAATACCACCCCCCCCCGCCGCGTTATTATTTCGATAATTAAAATCATAACGGCGCATTTATTATAAATCAATTTATTTTAAATTCTTGGCAATTACGTTTTTTTTTTTTTTTTTTCCTTTCCGCCGTAGCCATTATCTCCTCATTGGGCATTCAGAAATATTTAGATAACGTGCAGCAGCTAGATTTCGAGTAAAGTTACGAGGCTCGATTTTCACCGAATGAAAAATTCTTTTTCATTACTCATCCGGGGGGGGGAGGGTTATGCATTAGCATAGATTGCATTACATTAGATCCGCATTCAATTTGCGCCCTTTCTCGTAAACATTTTCTATTTCCATTCATTCTCCTCCCCCCTCCCGTGAATATAAATATTGTCCTAACGAACTATTTACAATAGTTACAGATAGGGCAAATATTATCTATCTGAATTCCAAATAATTACAAGTTATCTCTGCCGGCACCGACAATAATTCAAAAATGCCATTTAAAAATTTTCTTATTTAAATTAAAGAGGACAGTCTGCCTGTGAGGTATGGTATCTGAATACTAATCTCCTTCTCCCCCCACCCCCACTTTAATAAATAATATTACGTTGAATTTTTCGTGAAGTTCAACGTCATTTTGCGTGGGGTAATTTTCCGTTGATGTATTCGGTGCAAGAATCCATGCGTTATTATTACAGGCGCGAGCTCGGTGTAGCGAAAGATTATTGAGCCCTCGAAGAGTAAAATAAATTCGCGTAAAGATAGTTAAAGGTTAAGGAGCTCGTAAATTCTTTCCGTCCGGACATATACCCATACAAAATATTTCACGGCGCAATGCTCATTAAAATATTAACAAGGCCCCATTCGGCACCGTCATTTAATGCGTTTCGTTCGCTAAAACTAAATCGACGGAAATAGTAAGGAAAGCAAGAAGAAAAGCGGGAAATTGCCATTGTTGTTGTTTGCGTATGAATATAAGAAGAAGAAGAAGAGGAAGAGGAAGAGTTGCCGCTAAAGCTCAACGTCACTCGATGAAAATTGCAAGTATTTCTTTCGGGTCCGTTATTAATTATCGGCGAAATAAAAAGGGAATAACGGCGCAGAAGAAACGACTTCTCGTTGCACCCCCCCCGCCCCCCCGCTTAGAGCGCATTTCAATACGCTGAAAAAAAAGCAACGAAACAAGCAAAGGGATTTATAAAGACGAAGGAGTAAATTGCGGGGAGTTTTCATTGTAAATGTATCGTCGTTGTGGCCTGAGAATACCGATTCCAATGGGACTTAATGGCTGTCCCCGCCGCTGCAGTGCCGCTTCTGCATTATAAAATGCAAAGCCGAATGAACGCCGTCGATACGCCTTCTTGACACTCGTTATCGCGACTTGGGGGGGGGGGGGTCTCAGTGGCTTTGTCATGCTCGCCCGACGCGACTTATCCCATTCTTACGCTACTCGCTAGAAACGAAATGACAACGAGCATTACGAGAGAGAGAGAGATCCGATCGTTATTTTCTACGGACGCATTGTCTTCTCGAGGGTTCCGCTTGCTCTTCCACGTCGCCAGCCACGCGATCCCTTACGGCTTCATGATTTATCTCCGTCGATCCGTCGATCCGTCGATCGACGAAGCTACGACGAACAATAAGCAGAAGAAGAAGAAGAAGGAGGAAAAAAACATCCTATAACAACGGCAGACGGGCTTTAAATTACTATTTTCTTCCTCTCGTCATAGGTCTTCGCAAGGAAAGTTAGATTCCCCTCTGCCTCCACCTCTCTAAGGCTTAAGGATTACGCAAAGTGACAAACCGTATACCGTACTAATTTTTGTAAGCGTAACGCTGTCATTGCAATTCGTCTGGATTCTAACGGTTCGCATATTTTCGCCATATTTCTTTCTTCTTGGCAGATCATCTCCCATAACAACAACAACAACGACAACAACGACAACGACAACAATAATGGCCATGTTAGCCCAAGACGTTATCTACGCATAACGAAAGGATTAGTTGTTGTTTTGTCCCGGCGGCACACGAGGCTTCATTGCGCGTCCGCGCCAGTGCCGCGCGAAAAAATATTCCGAGAGTAAAATTTTTTGCACGGCAACGTAGGAAATACAATCCTCATCCTCGTGGGATTTTATACGAATAGTAATAAATAATAAAAATTACGCATTAACTTGTAACCGTATTTATTATACGCGGCTGGTATAGCACAAATTCGTATTTAATAGCAAATGCATATCTAATATAAATCAAAATTTTTGCAAATTTTACGAGGCAATGTACTTTTTATATATTCTTCAATGGCGAGAATCCCTATCGTGGGTGATAAATTTTATCATTCGGCTCGGGAATAAAAATTTTGGAACTTTATCCTTTAAATATTAAAAATATTGTAAAAAAAAAAAGAAAAAAGAAAGCAAAAAAAAGAAGAAGGCGTGGCCTTAATTACGGCAAATAAATCGATGCTTTTAAATAATTCGGCTCCTCGACCGACGATGAATCTCGGATCTCGTAATTAATGGAAATGTTATAATAATAATAAGACAGTGAGGATCTAACCTCCGAATAAGTACGACAGTAATGTTTTTCTTACCTTTTCGACTGACAATATGGTTATAACTTTTAACTGCGAGCCATAAAGATCGTTATAACAACTTGGAATAATGTTTCAAATTTTTATTTTATATGAAAAATACAATAAATCCCGAAGTAAAATACAGTTTTTGCACAAAATATGTAGAAAGATAAAAACGTACTTTTTCATTCTTATCTTAATCTACACGGACACCAATAACTAATCCACACAGGACAGTTAGTGCGTACATGCAGAATACTTTAAATTAAGCCGAATAGCGAATTTCGATTCGGGGAAACTATTCCGTAGTAATTTTATTGCACATCATCATCATTATTATTATTGTTATTGTTATTATTATTATTACTACGAGATAATAATAATAATTCAATACTTGACTCCTCGAGCGAGCGAGCGAGCAGTATTGTATTTTTAAAAAGAGGGATTCTGAATTTTTGGATAAAAAACGGAAAGAACAATTTAACCGTTTCGTGTAATATATTTAACTTTTTATTAAGGAAGAATTTCTTTATTAATTGCTGCACATGATTTGATTCTTCGTGGCAAGTGAGGTATTTTTAAGCCTATGATTCTAACTTTTCGTATTTTTAATTATTCCATCTCTTTGCTAATGTACAAAGAGAAAAAAAGTCGGCATATTTGCGCTAATATGAAATATGATTATACATTCAAAGTGAATTTGCCTTTTTGTAATAAGCTTAAACGAAAAAAGAAAAAAAAAGAAAAAGAAGAAGAAGAAGAAGATGGAAGAAGAAGAAAAGCACAATAAATTTGTTTAAGTCATTTGGAGAAACGGTAATAGAAGTGGCATTTTAATTTGTTATTTCGTTTACAAGGTTCATTATACGGAAGGCTTATCTGTATGGTAATTAGTGAGTGGGTAGAGCGGAAGGGAAAGGAAAATAAGATGGAATAGTTTGATCTCGTAGGGAATATTTCATTGACCGAGACAAAAGTATTTTTTAACAAACCAACTCCTTTTGATGTAATCGGACGGTTTACTTTGACAATGGAAATAGATTTTTCAGCCATTCGTACAATAACAAAACCTATAGTACGTTAATAATAGATTCATAAGCGAATCGATAAAAATAACAACAACTATTTTGTCAATTCGGGCACTTAGTACTCCTTAGTAATCTATTTGTGAAGATCAGCCGGTAAAATTCACGCGAATTCACGCGAATTCACGCGAATTATGGAAATACGAGCCCCCCGCACAACCACGTGTGATTGCGTGCGTCCGCGGCGATGTTAAATTATCCGTATCTTAACGAGACCCTCCGCAATGCTATTGATTCGACGGGCAAGTGTCCTCGTGAAGCTACATCGTCTACGTCGTCGATCTTCGAGTTCGGCTCGCTTACCTTCAGCTTCGTAAAATCCAAAATACCTTTACTCCAACACGTAATGTTCATTTCTAGTATCGTTGATTAATTATAAATAAACAAACTCTTCGTATTTCAATTGCGTCTGATTTTATTAATACTTAGTCATTTTAATAACAATATATCCAGCAGTTGTTAGTAATCTCTAAGTTTAAAGTATCGTTAATATTTTATCGTTATCCGATAGGAAATCAGATTCTATAATTATAATGTACAACTTCATATTCAGTTTTAATTATAATTTTGCAATTTCTATGAAATTATTTTACTTTATGGAAAAAAAAACAAAAAAAAAAGAAAGAAAAAAAAAATCGTTACCGAATCGGATGTATTATTTTAGTGCATTAATAAAAGGCCATAATAAACGGAATAATAAAAATTTCTGATAATAATTCTGGTGATTTGTATAATTAAAAACGTAACGTCAATTTTTTTTATTTGTTTTTTTTTTTTTTACAAGTATTGTGAAATATTTCCAAATACGCGCGATTAAAGTTACTTTATTTTATTGATAATAAATACGATAATAAATATGTAAAGGGTTATTGCGGTCGTTGGGGTTATTGGGGTTGGGGTTATTGCATAACCCGAGTTATCGGCCTTATGATGGTAATTAAGTAATTGGGGTTATTGGGGTTATTGGGATTTTTTTTGGGGGGGGGGGGTTATTAGCAGTTATTAGCAGTTGCCGAAAAGTCTTTGGAAACCCTTGCATTTTTTAATCTCGCTATGCATGTATTGGAATTAAACAAAAAATCTCGAATTGTAGATATCCGTACGAAAGATCTGCACTACGTGATCTTTTTATAGAAAAGTCGCGCTCAATGGATAGAATAACAACACTACGTGAAATGCAAAAAATTAATTGCCGCTCCCGGATGTGCCATTATCGTGGGTAAATAAAAGTCCGTTTCGTAAAGCCGAGAAATCTATCGTGGTTTGATAGATGGTACAGTTATATCGACTAATAATAATTATAATAAATATCAGCGGAGGAGGGAGGGAGGGAGGGAGGAGGGAGGGGGAGAGGGTGGGTCATAGTATATCGCAGCCGAAAGCACTTGTCGTTATATTCTCAATTACGAATTCATAACGCTAGTTATGAACAAAGATAAAAATCGCCAAAGTATGTATTATCCCGATAACTTTCGTCCCCCATTAAAGTATCCTTAATCATCATTAGCATCAATGGGGTTATTGGGTAGTAATGACTAATTCCTATTGTTCGGATAAATTAGCTCCGATGGCACACATACTCGTCCGAATCCAAGAGTCGAATACACCGAGCTGCGTATCACTGCGGGGACACAGTGATCTAACAACAGGGAAATAAGAAGATCGGCAACCGTCCGCTTCTTCTGCCAGTTACTTACACACACTTACACGCACAATTACACACAGCTCCCTAAGGTTTAATTTAATTTAAGGCAATAAGCAAATCGAATCGCATTACCTTGATCCGGCGAGTGCTGATTTTTACAAGCGCGACGTCTCAGTTTAGCCCGTTTTTTCTTTTTTTTTCCCCTTCCTTTTATTCGCTTGAGAGTGGTGTGACTTTGAACTGCTGAAAGCGAACGACCCGCCCCCGCGGAGACTATTTCTGCTTGGTGGGGGATTTAATTACGCCATAAGGCCGGCAGCAAATAATCTTATAAACCGTGCAGTAAAGCGTTATTAGCTTTCCAGGTGTAATAAGAAAATAGATTCGAGAGCCCGTGTGAGGGGGGGGGGTAAGTAAAATCGATTGGCAGTTCATTTTTGTTGCACCGTGACCCACCCACCGACCCACCGACCCACCCCCCAATAACCCCAAATATTCATATTCGAAATTACGTGACGTGTACGATGTAGTTTGTGCGACATTCGGTGGTCTCTGCATTTTTTGTAATAAAGCCCATGTGAACGAGGCGACGGAGTCGGAAAAACTTAATACGTATAAGCGCATAAGTTTTTCTCGTTACGAAAATGAAGGTTCAAAGTATCCATTCCGACGATGATATTACCATTTACAATATTCATTTCCCTTTACAATTCCACAGCTACGTTACGTACACGGACATATGCGCACATGTCCTTTCCATAAGAAGACGGAAAAGGAAAAAGGAATGGGGGGCAGGGGCGGGGGGCGGGAGAAGGAAGGAAGTACGCTTCAACAAAGTATAATGCAGTCTCGATGTTACTCTTGTTTTAAATTATAATACCTTTCGGTACAATTGTTGCATTGCTTAAGCCCCTGGTAATAAGAACGCGTAAGACATTCGAGCCCGTTCGTTAAAGCTGCGTGGAATGAATAAATACGGTTCGGTTGTTACAACGAAGTCGGAACAGCGCAATAAATATTACCGATCTCGCGTTCATTCCTCGAGATCGGAAACCCCGGCGATACAATGTAACAATAACGGCAAACGTCACGCTTACGAAATAACTTGAGTTTTATATAATTACGTAAAAAATCATTCAAACCCTAAGGAGTAGGAGTAGTAGGAGTAGTAGTGGTAGTAGTGGTAGTGGTAGTGGTAGTGGTAGTGGTAGTGGTGGTGGTAGTGGTGGTGGTAGTGGTGGTGGTAGTAGTGGTGGTGGTAGTATGCGCGGGGGGAGGAGCGCGAAAGTAATATAAATTCATTGGTATTGAGTCGCGGGGCGGAAGGGAGGGAGGGAGTGAGGGGGGGAGGGATAGGAGGACTACGTATTTACGGTTGAGTAAATGAGATTGAATGGGGGGGTGGGTGGGGGGGGAATGAAGCGGTGATGCAGTTATTGCCCGACATTAGAGTGTTTCTCTATGAAAAATCTAGCTTGAAACAAGTAACGCATCTGAGCTCGATGTATTCGATTATAATGGAAGCATCGGAGGGGAGGCTCTTACAAAAATTAAATATACTCGCCCGGGAGTCGGATGCCCCGAAAGCTTTTATAGCGCATTATCCCCGGTAATACGTTTCTCAAAAAGCCAAATAACGAGTTTGGCCGCTCACCGGGAAAAGAGCCGTTGCGCCGCCAGCAGCTCCGGGGCCGATTACTCGATACACACACACACACACACACACACACACACAAACAGAGAGAGAGACAATCGAAATCCAATCGCCCCGTAGATATAGCCCCCCTATAAAGCGCTTCCAGTGACCCTCTCCTACCAACCACCCACCAATAACCCCTCACCCCCCCCCATCCACGATCACGAGCATCCTCCCAGGCGATGTTGCAGATACGTGTGAACCCTGTACGCCACGCTGACCCTTTATACATCATGCGCGCAACTACTCGTAAAGCATCAACAGGTCGCCTACTTCGGAGCCGCTTAAGCATTCATTGGCAATCATCCAGTAGAGGAGGCGGGGTGGGTGGGTGGGGTGGGGGGCGACTGCGGCGCGCCTGGAGATCAGCCCGAATAAGGATGCGAAAGTAAGTTATCGAGAAAGACAGCGAAGCGTCGATGGAGTGAGTGAGTGAGTGAGAGAGAGAGAGAGAGGGAGACGGAGAGGGGGGGCAGTAAGTTTGTTTTCCGGTTCTCGTCTTCGGCTCCCCCGGCATCTTCCGCCACTTGCCCCGGTTGACGTATAGCCGAGCCTTATTATTTTGCAAAAGCCCGCTCAACGATGAATAAGAGTCGCGCCCTTAGCACGTGACTCTCGTCCGGTAATCCTCCACTTCGTTCATATCCCGGAATATGCAAATCCCTTAGCGGTATCGCACTCATATACCGCAAATGAATATGGAAATTGCCGCCTCTTTTTTAGCGCCAGGATTTTTCTGCTCACCTACCTCCCCCTCCCCTACCTCCCCTACCTCCCCTACCTCTCGCATAAACATACACACAGGGACAGTCGGCCGCTCTGCATATCCACAGTTCATATCCACCCCCTTTCCTTTATTTCCCTCTTCCCTCAACGTTCGTAGCCGGGGAGCGGCCTCGTCGTACGTACGAGAGCGAGAGATGGCGAGTGTACAGGTGTGACTCGCAGGGGCGCATGCGCGCTTTCCCATCGGCGCTTCTTACTTACTCCGACCGAGCGGCGCTGCACTAAATTCTAGCGCTCCTCTCTCTCCCTCTCCCTCTCTCCCCCAGGATGAATAAATTTTACACTGCGGGGTCCGAGCATGAGATAATACGCGCGGGGCTTTAAAAAAAAAAAAAGAAAAAAATAGAAGAAGAAGAAGAGAGAAAAAATATTCCCAGTTTCCGTGACTGTCTGCGGTGCGGGGCGCGTGTGTGTCGTATATACGCGCGCGCTGGAGTGTGCGAAATCGATCGCGTGAATTATTTCAGGGCTTTTTTCTCCGTTGGCTGTCGATGGATCCGCGCGACTCGTCTGCATCGATCATAACGTATGCTTGCCCCCTTGTCGTTCCGCAGCAATCGGAACGCACGAAAGATACGAAAGATACCCAGCGACTGACTTAATTTGTCAATTGCCTCTCTCAGCCTTACGTCGGCCGATTAGTTTAAGGGCCACGGATTATTTCCAAAACTGCCCTTCGAAGGATGTCCATCATCGCCGTTTCACAATAAACTCTCGAGCTTAATGTATGAAATAAATGTTTCTTTTTAATTACAAGTCAGCACTTGGAGCGGCCTTAATTTGGCTTTGGCTCACCGTGCCGTAAAAGAATTACGTACCGAGAGCTACGGAGGCCGCCCACCCGACCACCCCCACCCGACCACCCACTACGACCCACACCACCACTTTATGGGAAGTCACGTTATCTAGGGTGGGCTTTCCAGCCGCTTAGGCTCTCCGGGAAAGAAAAAAAATCTCAAATTTATCCGTTAATTGTATGGCCGTTAAGCGAGTTAATTGGCGAGTTAGCTTAGAGCTTCGTAAGAATCTGGCCGCTTTATGGCTAAGGAAATTTTCAATCAATTTTTCATAATGCATCGGAAGAACCGGATTTTTCAAAGCCAGCGCCAGTTTTTCTTTGCTCGCTTGACTCAGTCAATATTCATACGGGCTAATCATTCCTTGAGGTTCTTCAGCTCTCCCCTATCTCCCCTATCTATCAATTATGAACTTGTAACAAAACGTAAGGGGGTGCGGGGAATGCTGAATTTTCGTCAAAATTTTGCCGCGACCACGTAACCGGCTACATCTCCGGAAGGACGGACTTTTTATTTAGCTCTCGTTTAAAGTTGATGCCGCGTGGAGGAGCGAGGCTGTCGAATGACTGACAGGAAGTACTATTAATATATATATATATATCGAAAACGTGACGAAACTAAAGTTATCGCTCCCGATACCGAACACTTTCGAACTCGACAGACGTTGTCTTTAGTCTTTTCTCCGACGTCGGATAAAGAAGAGCTCCGAGATTCCCTGAGACGGAAATGAAACCTGGCGAGGGGGAGGGTGGTAGATCGACCATTACCAGTTTGGAAAATTTTCAGCCCCCCCTCCCCCCAGTCCCCAGTCCCGACGGTATCGGTAACGCATAGCTAGAGCTGCTTAATATTCCGTCTCCACGATAGCCAAGGATAAGAGGCGACATGGGAGCGCGGGATGGGGGGGGAGGGGGAGGGGGAGGGATGGATGGAGAGGATTAGGGGCAGGGTGGGAGCGAATTGATGGTCCGCTAAACGTTCCATTTACACGAAACAATTACCGACCTGCAGGGCAGTGGCGGCAGCCTTCCGGACTGATAGGCTTGGCTCGCTCTTCCGGAAAACCCCGAGGCGATGTCATAATTGCAGGGCCGAGCCTCGACTGGGATGATAGACTCGGTAAGTTTCCGACCCGGAAAACCCAATGGCGGTGTTGCTCTTGCGAAATTGGCTGCTGATACAAAGGGGGGGGGGAGATCAAACGAGCCCGACTCACGGATCCGGGACATTTACCGCTCGCGCGACGAATCCATCTCCCCAACCCCCTCCACCCCCGACGACGGCATTCACCGTCAATAATCTTGGGTCCAATGGGCCGTGTCTTATCTCGTCTTGCTCAAAAAAAAAAAAAAAAAAAAAAAAAAAAATCTCTGGCCGACTTGTCAATGGTCTTAGAGGCTATTAAAACAACGACAACGAATTATTGTTGTACAGTAAGGTAGACGGGTAGGTTGGGTTGTATCGAAGTTACCTATTATTGTATATATCAATCGCTCTTAAATATCAATCGCAACGTACAAACGTATGCTTTTATTGAATATGGACTTACTTGGTACGCGTGGACCGGATACTGTGGCCGTACTTATCGATACGTATATATATATATATACATATACATACATATTTTATTCGATAATTTTTCTAATTACTCCGCCATTCGTTATGCCGGGCGCGCTGTTGTTAATATTCAAAATCAATTTCTCGTTATCGAAAAAAAAGTTTTTTTTTTTTTATCGCTTTTCCTTCCCCTTCGGATTATCGTACTATTCCACTAATAAATAAATTCCTACTATAAAGCCATAAAATGTACTTTTTACCATTGGCGTACTATTTATCCAGCCTTTATCGACTTATAAATAATATATTCAATTGTATCTACGTAAATGTAGGATTAATCATTTTGTTTTTGACACCGCGTTTTTTGTTTTTTTTTTTTTTTGTTTTTCCATCGAAAGCTGCAGAGAACGATTGGTTTTTAATATATATATATATATATATAACGTTGATATTCTGTTTGTAATGAGCTTTTAAAGAGAAAAATGGCCATTTCCCGACTTATGTCGTGCGATAGTTGATCGGAGTAATAATGCATTCGATATTAAAATTTGATATTCCTGTTGATATCATTCATATCGACAATGTATCATTATATCAGAATTTAGAAGCGATATACGAGTACGTACGATATATATATATGTATATATACATTGAATAAATCTGCGGCGCTGGCAAAGGGAGGCTTTGAATATCTAATAATATTACGCTTACGCGATTTGATAATTTATATACTTTGTTATGGAATTGTTGGGATTTTATTGGCCAGACTCGATAACTCGGTAGCACTAGTTAGAAGAAAAAAAAAATTATTAAATCCCGTCAGTGCATAGCTTGAGTCGTACAACAACAGTAAGGCAACTACTGTGTCGTAATTCCTCCCCCGTAATTCCTCCCGTAATTCCTCATGCCCATTCCCCCCTCCCCCACCTTTCTAATTTAAATATTTTAATTGTTACATAAAAAAAAAAAAAAAAAAAAAAAAGTAATTGGCAAAATGTTCTCGTCGTTAAAAAAAAGAAGAATGCCTGGAAATACTTTTCTAGAAATTAAACTCATCGGCTAGATAAATAATCCCAATCAGTCGTAAAAAGATCGCGCGAGCATTAGAATGGTCGTGGACCAATCAATAATCCCTTTCTTGTAAGCTGCCCATACGAGATTCGAGGAATCGCGGTAATTCGCTAATCGTTCGGCTCCAAGGGACGATGAAATGGAAAATCTTACGCCCACGCGAGTATTGAGAAGGACGTTCCCGCGTAATCTTCTCCAAAAGTCCAATAGGTGGGTATGGGTAATTTTTACACGTGGAGTCTTAATGAAGATACGAGGGGATAGACGAGGCTGTTGGCAGGGTTATTGGGGGAACAATGCCCTGGGTTATCGGGGGTATGGAGAATGTGTGCGCCCTCGGATAGGGACGGCGAGTTACGTATAATATTCAAACGTAATTGAATATTATTCATAACCCCAAAGTTGATAAGCTTGTGTAATCGATTAGTAAGAAAGGACGAGTAACGGGGAAAATCTTAATTGAACATCTACGTTTGAGGGGTTATTGGGGCAGTAGTGGCAGCAACGGCAGCGGTACTAGCGGTGGAAATGGTCTTTGGGATGAAAAGCGCATCCGAGTCTTCTCTGGTAGCAAATACTTTCCCATCGAGACGTAAATGTCTCCACGTTATTTATTTATAGAATAACCAGTTGGACGAAGCGTAGCGCTGATCCTCTCGAGATAACGATCCTCAATGAAACGCAGAGTGGAGAGGGGACGGAAGTACGAGAAAATTACACGGTTAACGCGAAACGGAGCTGAGGCGGGGGAGGGAGGGACGGAGGGAGGGTAAATCATTTTTCTCTTTTCTTCTCCCTTCGATTCTCAATTAGTCGCCGACGTTAATGACTTGCCTGCGCTAATTTTCACGTATTTCCGGTCTGTGCGGACTATTCTCTACTTGATTTGGTTATTGGGGTTATCGGTACACGAAAAGTACACGAAAAGTACAGGAAAAGTAAAGTATCCTCGCTTTCCCGGCCTCTATGCCTCGTCGCCGATTCCGCCGGCAATTCGGAATCCTCGCGTTCGTACAGGCAGGGGGAGATTATATACCTGTTGCGAGTTTATCGACGCTGTGCAACTGTTGCGAGCCAACGGCATTTCGCAAATTCGCCAGAAAATCTTTGCCAGAAAGCTTCTCGATACGTATGAACAAGCGCTCGCGCGCTCGCGCTTCCGACCAATTCATCTGCCCCATTGGCAATCTTTTTCTTGTTTTTTTTTTTTTTTTTGTATCCAGACTTACTACGTTTTAATGACATTTTTTTTTTTTTCTTACTTTACTTTACTTTACTTTAATTTTCCTATCCTTCCGCAATTTCTCGCGAAATATTACTCCGTAGGCGATGAAACATTCATGGGGCCGGGGAACTTTCCGGGGGACTCCTTCCATCTACTGCAATTGCTCAATTCGACTTTCTGGCCAACAATAGGCCGATAAACTTTTCCAAACAAATTTCAGTTTTCTCCTGCAATTATTCCGTATCGCGGTATTATTGCGCTCCCCTGTACGTGTGAGCACAAGCTTGCAAAGTACGCAAAAGCCATAAATTGCAATACTTTACGATTCCGCCCCGCTACTTCCGAGTAATTTCTGCACATTTTTAAATCTTACTTACCTTCCTTTGGCCACTGCCATTACCATTATTGTTATTGTTATTGTTATTATTATCGTTCTAATGCGAAACCCGTAGTAGATGTAAATATATATATATATATATCATAACGAAATTATCAACGAAAGTGCTTTCGTACTAATGCGTTTGTTATTAATTTTCTAAAATTTTCTAAAAAAAAGGTAAAACTAACTCCGATCGTATTTATATTCTCGTAAATTTACGATCGCGTATTTAAATTTCACGCTGAAAATTTAGAATTTAGAAGAATATCGAATGCTCTCGCGACGATTCAGGGCATCATGCTAATCAATATTTTATACCGACGCTATACATATATATATATACGTATACGCGGACTTATGAGAAGATAAGGGAAAATAAGACTCTGGCAGATAATGATGAAATTTATATTGAGGCGACTAACTTATTCCACTGATTTTTAGAATTTTTAATTAGACATTTCACAATGATGTTTCTTTTTCTTCTTTTTTTCTTCTTCTTTTTTTTTTACTATCCGAAAGGAAGACTATTATTTCCATAGGCACTCACTTGGGAAACAAAATGAGGTAAAAAAAGAAGAAGAAGAAGAAGAAGAAGAAGAAAAAAATGCATTTTGCCCATTTTCAAAGTTGATGCAGAGCGGCAATATATATATATATATATATCATGCATAATGGTCTTTGCTTTTTATTTTTATGTTTTATGTTTTTAATAATCGAATCACTCGTTTTCTATTATGAAGATCCATAGTAAGAATTACTTCGCCTCTCCCTCCCCCAATAACCCCGGTCACATAGACTCGTAATCCGTTGTTAAAAATCATTATAAAGCATTTATCCTGTAACCCCAAAATGAAATCAGGGATAATCAAATTAATATTTCATTAGCTAAATTTAATTACGTTTGTAAAAAGTGCAAAGACAAAAAGCTCCTCCAACTCTTTATCATTGAGCGGAGTGAAGCTTCTGTTTAGCTTAATGGTTGTAAAATGTTAATCCTTGTAACGGATAATCCCTCAATGTATACAAAACATAAAAGTATCTAACTTTTAATCGGGTTCCGTTTTTGTTTTTTTTCGGTTTTTGTTTTTGTTTATTTTTTTCATCTACTTTATTTATTAAAACTATTTCGAAGCGACGCGCGCCTCCTTTGATGCTCCGGCTATTATTTATCGTCTCGATTATTACGTTTAATCGCAAGTTTTTAATTTCAAATTACAGAAACGCGGAGTTTGAAATGTCATTGTCTTGCGTATTCGTGAGCTACCGGAGACTGGTGAAACCGTAATTGATAAGCACGTAGACAACGACAATATACGTCAATGAATGAATGAATTTATAAAGATATCCCGAGACATTGAGAAGTATAAGCAAAAGTAGGAAGTTTACGAATTTTTTATATATATAAAGTTTTCTTTAATGAACGTCTAAACGTTGCAGATTGTTACGATCCCACCTAGAAATGAAAATTTGACGAATTTATTACGTATTTGCAGTACATTGTTGAAAATGCCACGTTAATTTATACCCTTTCAAGAATAATTTCCTATACTCCTTCGCAAGGTCTTGTACGCATTATGTAAAGCTCCTATACGTGTGTGTATATATATATATATATATATGAAGTTGAGTAAAGGATGAAAGTAGCATCCCGCGTACCGTACTCGATTGTATATGTTTTCCTTATTTTTCCGTCCACGGCCGTCGATTTTTCCTTTCCGTATATTTTTGTAAATTGCTTTCTTTAAAAGGCCGGGATTCCCTCGTAAGCGCGTAGTAGAGGGAAGCTAACCGAAACTGCGAATCTAATGAAAATTAGGTAAGAGCGGAATCTTTTAATAAAATAAAAAAAAATAAAAATAAAAAAAAAAACAAAACATTATTGCCAAAATTAATAATATTACGTAAATTAATGTTACGTCTTGAAGGGAAAAGCAATAAGTGCACTGTGAAATACAGCTGAGCCAAGGAATTTATTTATAAATAATTAATTTATCACCAAAGCCAAATGTGTAAATAATTCCAATCAATGTAGAGGGAAAATCGGTCCCTCGTTTAAAAACTAATTACGGCTAATTTAATATTCGAGTATAATAAACTCGCAGGGCTTTGCAGAAATAATGAAATGCGTCATTATCGTTGTCTACTTTTTTTTTTAGATTATTTATTGGACAGCGGGAGGGCGCGGGGAAGGTAAATTAATAACGAACGATCTAATAATATTAATAATCACAATAACAACAATAATAAAGCTATAGGCGGAGGGAGTTATAAACATCTTTTGAATCTGTTCGTTTTCATGGTTTCAGAAAAAATGCCAACGTCCCCGTACGGTGATTCCCATACATTATCATTGCACGTATATTGCAAATAATAGAATTTATAGTGGCTTATTAATGACAAAGAACGTCATTCGCGTTATCCGGAGCTTGGCGATAAGACGCCGAAAGCTTATAAAGGAGTGCCGAGTTGTAGCTCCAGTCAATCAAAAGTACTCCTTCACGTATAGGTTAGATAATTCCTTGGCGGGGTGGGGAGGGGTGGGGGGAGCAAGGGCAAGTCGAGAAATTGTTTCGCCGTTAGGGCGTTTTCATTACCACCCTTTACGCATTCGATAGCAATTAATAATAAGCGAGGCTCGATCATTGGATCGCTCGGACCACGCGATGCGGATCGTACCTGCACCCACACAGCCTCTACATTTCGGAATGCCAAAGTAATTCCATAAAGGTAAGAAACGTCCGCGGCCATTCCCTGCGAAACATAATATCTCTTTATGGGGATAGGAATGGAGCTTGCGTTGCACGTAACGATGCACGCGATCGACGTTCGATCGATCGTAAACAGAACGGAGAATTACTATTACCCGTGTATCAAATACAGTATCCTCTCCTCCCCTCGGCTTACTTATTCCCCTTAAGTTATTCGGGTTATTAATAATTATACATATTTATTTTATTTATAATATTTTTCACTCTAAAAATACGGGAGGCCGCGAGAGCAAGAGCGCAATATAAATGCCGATATTTTCATGGCCGGATATAAAGTAATAAGTTAAACGTAAAACGTAGAGTAACGATAACGGTTAAGCACGAATTATATTTTGATTATATATCGGCAAGGTATATGTATGTATACGGGCGTCGATGAGCGAGCGTGTGCGCATTAAAAGTTTTGTCCTGCGGTTATAAAGTTACAATGCTTTAGCATATTTAATAGGGAATCTTGGGTAGCGATTTCGAGATCAGGAAGGACGTGCCACACTTCCCTTTCTCTCAACTTCAATGCCTTAATAAAATGTTGATAACTCTCTTTACCGATATGACAATTCAATGGTCCATTAAAAGATAAGCGGCGCGACTTCCTCTTACATATATATTATTATATATATATATTATATTAACTATCAATAACCACAATAACCCCAAAACTCGGATCGTTGAATTATTAAATCCCGAGTAAATGGAGGCCATTGGGCTTTCGGTTCTTATTGGCTGGACGAAAGTCAGGCATAATAATGTTGATATGTTTATTACGGATATGGGCGATCGACCCAAGTAATTCTGCCAACCCGTGGAAGGGTGAAAAGTTTTTGCAAGCCATAGATTTCTCGGGCCCCGGGTGGGAACCACCGGTAGCACCGGTACCACCGCTACCAACGTCATGAAGCCGCTGTGCCGGACAACCCATCGACGACCCTTGAATTAACGAGTTCCTTTACTAACGAGTCTAGCCGGCAGAAAAATATCGTCGTTAGCTCTGAGCGGCTCTGAGCGGCGCTGGTCACATGGCGCGTCTCTGCTCCTTCATCCAAACGTACCTACCAAGTCAATAAAGCCCGACCATGTATTAAGCACGAGCCTAACTCGCGTTAACCTAATCAGAGAGAGAGAGGAGGGAGAGAGGGAGAGACGGACGGAAATGGCCGAGCGCAAATGAAAAGTGTCTGGAAAGCCAAACGAACCACTTCCACCTACCACCCCTCAACCCCCGACCAACTGCCTCAAAATTCCGACGACTCGGCGGCCGGCGTGTCTCGACAGCCCGACCTTGACGCCTCACCCCAACCCCAACCCCACCCCACCCCACCACTCCACTCCACTCTCCCGTCTTGTATCTTTAGATAAAAGGGCTTCCTTCGTATCTTTAGAACCGCCCATCGCCGGCAAAATGATCTCTGATTGTAAATAACGAGAGCGAGAGAGAGAGAGAGAGAGAGAGAGAGAGAATAAAATAAAAAGTAATGTCAAAGCGGGGACCAGCGGTTTTAATGGTGCCAGGTCACTCACCGAACTCTCGGAGCTAGCTAGCTGCTCTCCTCGGCGAGGACGGCTTCACTCGGGAACTTGGGTATATCGCGCGCGCGCGCGCGAGCATCGGCCACCGGGCCAAGAGCTAGCTTTTGGACGCCGTAGGAAAAAGGGTCGCGCGCTCCACTCGGTGCGCGACTGCGGAGACCAGTTAACTGAGCCGCTCGCGCGCGGTTTCACTCGTCCGGGGTGTCGCGGTGCGACTGTAGCGCGAGCGCACAATCGCCCCCGTCTTTGTCCCGTGGCGCCCGCCCCCGATCCCCCCTCCCCCGTGCGGATCCGACCCCCTCCTCCTGCTCCTCCTCGTCCTCTGCCTCCGCCACCACCGCCGCCACCACCGCCACCACCGCCACCGCCGCCGCCGCTGCCGCCGCCGGCGGCGACGCGCGCCTTCGCTCAGGACGTTTCGGCGCCCGCACCCACCCTCTCTGCCCCCTCCGTGCCGGCCCACGATCCTTATTCCCTCCCGTCTAGCCCCATCCCCCACCCTCGACTTCGCTCGACCGTCCCCGCTGCCCCCGCCGCCGCCAACGCCGCGGCGCTACTTACGCACGACTACGACGACGACTACGACTACTTTTACGTTTATACCCCTTGATCGATTCCCGAGATGAAGAAAACGCGGATTTCGGAAGATCAATGACTACTCCGATCCTTGCTCGATCACGCGAAACGTATCCATGGCCGAGCGGGCGAGTAGTTATGAAGCCATCACCTGATCACCAGCACCGGCCACCGCCACCGCCACCGCCACCGCCACCGCCGCCGACTACCTTCGCCATTTCACGCAACCATCTCGATCATTTGATCATCCTCTTCAAGCCAAATTAACGTCCAGCTCTTTATTTTAACAATCCATCACCGGCTCAGCCATCGCCCCGCAATAATCAACAATTATCATGCTAAATTTTCACCTCCAACTCTCCCCCCCCTCTCTCTCTCTCTCTTTACCCTCCATCAAATTTCATCTCATTTTAAATTTCTACTTTTTAACGGCAAGTAATTCTTGCTAAACAATAAACGGTAATCAAAGATTCTAATCACGAACTATTTCCATAAGAAGCTTAAATCTTCGTCTCCGTCATTTCCTTTCCGACATATTATCCTTTCTACTTATTCGTTACCTATTCTCACCCCTCGATTTTTGTGTTTCGTATTCAATCTTGACACGATGAAGTAAGAATTATTTAACATTTTTTTTTTTTTTTTTTTTTTTTTTTTGGGGGTATAATAGAGTGTTTAAAGTCGACTTGGTTCTGATCCTTTTGTCTTAGGCTCAACCGAAAATATCGATCAACCGTGCTCTAGTCCCACGAAAGTAAAAAAAAAAAAAATAAGGGAAATCGTGCGACAATCGACAAAGGCTCGAGCGCTTTTCACGTTCTTGTCTATCCGAGTCATTTTTCTATTTTGTCCGTCCATTCCTTGCATTCAAGGTAGCGCGCGCGCGGGGGGGGGGAGTACCAAGACGAGGAAAATATTTCCAAAGCCAATAGTTTAAGCTAGTAAATTGTTTGAATTTCAAATGACAAGGAATTCTATTAAATATTAGCTCGGTTCCCGTCAGAATTAGAAAGGGGTAAAAAAAAAAAAAAAAAATGTCAGCTTTTGGCACAGTATACTATTGCCGAATATTTGTAATATCCGTATCGGGAAATATTTATATTGCGAGGGAACGAGCCTCGACTAATTAGCTACGCCCGGCACGTCCGTTAATCTAATAAAAACATTGAGTACATCTATTATAAAGTCCTTGGCTCGGACTTAACTCTGTCAATAAAACAACAGCAACAACAACAACAACAGCAGCAGCAGCAGCAGCAAGAAAAAGAACAACAATAACATGACTTATCCATGGAATCATAAGACAAAAGAGTTAAGTGCACCGGGATTGACATTAAATTAACTCGCTATTATAATAAAGACTTTGTTGAAGGGGGTGAGGGGGGAGGGGGCGGGGAGGAGGAGAGAGAGAGAGAGAGAGAGAGAGAGTAAAAAAAGAAACAGGAATCCGTACAATTGTCGCCTCGCCGCTTATTGAGCTTGTGAATCGAATGAGAATTCATTGATGCCCGAGTACATAAAGCTAGTAAATAAGAAAAATTAGAATTGCAGGTATTCGAAATGATGGCGTTCTGTGACGGTTTCGCGATAAATCCATTTGGAAAACTCCCGTCGGCAAAGGTCCCCGCGAACTGTCACCAGATTTCAAATTGGAAGAGTACGCGATACGGGCTCTTTACGAATAAAGGACGACCTTTCTTATGCACTCGCGAGATATTTATTAATTCGTAGCCGAGCCACGGCTTCCCCCGCCCCTTTCCTCGGTATTCTACGTGTACTCGGTGACTCTTAACTAAAGTTAATTATTTAGTATTTGATAGAGATTCGTTATTACCCTCAAAGAATACGAACGCGAAGACGTTCATTTCCTTTATTTCGATTCTCATTACTCTAATTGATAAAATATTTAGCACTTTCGCAGCACTTGATTTTTTTTATAACAAGACATTGTGATCCGAAAACATAGAGCGACATCAATTATTCATTATTAATTAATAATTAAGAACCCTAGAGGCTCATCTTAACTAAAGATAAAATCATGCTGTTGTTGTTGTTGTTGCTGTTGTTGTTGCTGTTATTAATCGGTCATCTCGAAGATTAGTTATTGTTATTGCGTAGAAAACTGTTTTTTGCGGTGTTTTAATTTTGTTTAAAAAATAAAATTTACTTGGATTAAATGGAGCCTAAAATGTTTAATGAATAATCTTATAAAGTTTAATTAGATGCGATATGCTGAACATTACGCTTCCAATATATGGACTAGCGATTCGAAATTTTAGCATGTAAACCTTTTTGTTATTATGATCGTAAAAGTAAACGCGCAATTGATTGAATTGATAAGAAATTACTTGAATTATTTAATTTAAAAACTCTCCTTAGAAATTTGTGCTTTGACGGGAAGTACTGCAGGTGTCCGTTTAATTTCGGATCTACAATCGAATAAAAAGGCACATGATACACTTCAAGACTGATTACACGTTCAAATGCATTCCATTTAGGCCTATAAGAATCTAAAGCAACGGCCGAATAATAAAAAAAAAAAAAAAAAGTAAAATATTTCTAAAAAATTGAAGTAAAGAAAAATCCAGCCTTTCGCGGGATAACTCTCAGTAATAGCGAATATTTTATTTTAATAAAAAAAAAAAATATGGAAAGCCAAAGACTTACATAAACATACACGCGTGTAATTAATCCCTTTTGGTTAAAAAACATACGCGTTCTTTGATGAAATTTCAATCGACACGTCTACGCTTCTACAATGCTTACGAGGAATTTAAATCAATATTTAAACACATCCCATTGTCGTTTATAAGTGATAATTTATTCGAATGGGGGAAAAGTACGGAATACTCCTTTACTCGTAATTAATATATATATATATATTTGCGAATTAGAATTTGCGAATTTTTAGAATTATGAAATTCAACGAGATACGTTACATCCATAGAAGCGGGCTTGTCATTGATAATAATTTATTATTGTTTGCGTCCGTATTACATGTGTAGTGCAAGTATTTACTAATGAATGTTATACCATTGTCCGAGTTCGAAATGCAATAAAAACGATATTTTAAGATAAATAATTTAAGCAAAACCTTGGGCTTCTTGAAGAAAGTAAAAGTACTTTGTTTACAAATATTTTAACATATTGTTGAATCTTATTCCATGACAATTTACGACTACAAGTGGATAATAACGAAAATAATTCGGATTACTCTTTTATACAGATCGCTCGACGATTGGTCCCGGCTTTCCCTGTCCCCGGTAATTCCAAGGTAAATGTTTTACATTCGATTCTCTGGCGGGACATTCCATTTAAAATTCGTTTGTACAAAAAATTTTTGTAAAATCGCTCGATAATAAGGGCGAATAAATCATTACGTCAGAATCGTTGTACGAATTACAAGTTATTTCTGTTCCGCTCCGATGAGTATTTTCAATCTCCAGGTCATGAAATTCAATATTTTGTAAAATTTATTTTATATTTACTCGACGTATTTATCGGCTAGTCGTATTTAACATTACAACGAGCTCTCGAGCCGACATGTATTCCATAAAAAGTTTTATGCGATTCTAATCACCGTGGACTCGCACACAAATGTGTAAAATATATAAAATGTTATATATACATCCCTGCCCGGGATCATTGCTCCTTAAGATCCAATGTCGTTTCTAATACTTAATGGAATAATCCGTATTGGATCGAACGTTGCTTAAGGTAAAAGGTTCAAAGTAAAAAAAAAAAAAAAAAAAAAAACAAAAAAAAATTATCATTTTTTTTTTTTTTTTGTATAGAAATATATTTATACAGAAATTTAACTTTATATGGGGGGGGGGAATAAAACCAAAAAACTATCCTCCGTACTATCGCGAGTTTGAAGTTTATTGGAAAACGAAGCCGTGTGACGTTTAATTTCCGTATGCATCAATAATAGTTATCCCTTCAAGAGCCAAACAAAAGTATTTATTACATTTTTATATAAAAATTACTTTGTAAACTCGGACACCGAGACATTTACGGGATTTACGAAATTTTAAAAAAATCCTCAAGCCATTGGATTATTATTATTAAGGATTATTATTAACGAGCCTCATCTACAGTCGACAATTAATCGAAAGCTTCTTCTTCTTCTTCTTCTTCTTCTTCTTCTTCTTTTAAATATCCATCAAGTGAATTGCATTTGTTCGTATAATATAATTTTAACGTTCGATTAACTCGATTTGCGTTGACTAAAGCTAAAGCTTCATCTGAACGCTAACTTTATTTTCACACCTTTACCGGACAAATGTAACTATACTCAAGTATTTCGATAATAACGTTTACAGATTCGTGTTAATAAATCGGTGCGGGAAGTACGTAGCCTTTTTAACATTCACACGTCGAAGCGAGGGTGCGTTATAATTAATAATTCAAAAATTAACTAAATTAACTAAATTCGCGTCGAATATTTAGTCGAATATCATACGTCTTTCACGTCTAACTTAATATTATCTCGGATTTTTTTTTCTTCATCTCTCCACTCCGTATCTCTTACACATTTATAAAAATACACCCCCTGTACGTGCCAAAACCCTGATGTCGCACTTTTATATTAATTTGCGCGATATTATAATAATTTAATGCGATGATTTAGTAAAATGTAATGATGTTTTCAATTAATTTTCGCAATTACAAGGCAGCGATTCGCAATATTCCCCAAAATAATAGTTTGCGAATGAGAGACATATTTTGAAGAATATTCAATTTGAAGAAAGGGGGTTTTTTTTTTTAGATAATATTGATAAGTAGATGATAAGAGGAGGAGGAGGAGTAGGGATTCAAGTGATTCTGAAGTGGACTTATTATAATAAATAGAGGAAGGACTCGAATAAGGAATTACGTGTAGAGGAGGCATCCGCGGCTGAGCCATTCGGCTCAGCATCCGTAACGAAAATGAGAATCCGTGGGTGGGGGGGGGGTTCTCGGTTCCCCCATTTCCAGCCAAGAAAACCTGCCAGACTTTTTTATACAGTTTTTTTTTCTCTCCAACCATATCCGTGCCGTTTAAGCCTGAATTACTTGCAATTATAAGAGTTTGATATTACTGCGAATTAGCGCGCCGCTCTACTTATTGCAGCGAGTTTTTTATACAAATTTTCTGCTCAATTTACTCGTGCCGTACTCTTGAGTAGTGACTCGAGGAGTAGCCTCAACTCAAGACTCGCGATATCTAATTTACTTTTGCACGCGAGTTTTCTTTTGTTTTTTTTTTTTTTTGCATTCTAATGAGCTCGAGACGCTGCCCATTTGTCGCTTCGCCTCGCGGCGAAATCTATCTACTTTCGCGAGAGGGGTTGGGGGGATAGGGGAGGAGGAGGAAACAAAAATAAATACAATTTCCGAATGCACGACATTGGGAACGAAATGCCGCGTGTTGCGTCCGTGTAAGTATTCGAGGCTACGAGGAGAGAAGCTGAAATCCCGGGGGCGTTAGGATCCAGTGAAAAAAAAATTAACGCCGGAATTAAAGAGCTGGGGGAGGGGTTTTTTTTTTTAAAGTCCGGTTAAAAAGTTTCGTCGACGGGCTCGGGCGGGCATAACGAAAAGTCGAGTTAAACAATCCTTTCGATCTTAAATAATATGACATTCATGAGTCTCGGTGAGATTTATCCCCTCGCAGCATCGAGGAGAGCCCCCTTTTCGCTTGCCGTTTTAAGATCTATCTTTCTACCCGTCGGGCTCGAGCTCGGCGGGGGGGCGGGGGAGGGAGGGGCCTGCGCATTTAACGGCTACGGCTCTCGGTGAGTAAGAAATAAAAGTCGAGGAATCATTCTCGACTACGGCGGGAAGCACCGAAAGCGCGAGGATAAGCACGACGACGAGAAGGTGGCGGTTGACGGGGGTGGGGGTGGGGAGACCGACGGCTCGAGCTCTCAGCGTCGGAAGGGGTAGAAAATATTGCTCGCGCTCCGACTCTTCCAAACGAACGCTAAACAAACGCACGTGCAATTATAATAGTACTCTCCCTCCCTCTCCGCCAGCCCCGCTCGCAGCCCCCCCCCGCCGCCGCGCTGCTTTCTACTCGCTCTTTCGTTCCTTTCGCTCTTCCCTTCAATTGTGTATCTGTCTTCTCTTTCTTCTTCATCTTCTTCTTCACCGTCTTCTTCTTCTTCTTCTTCTTCTTCTCGTATATGAATCCTACAAAAAGCGTTTGATGGTGGCTCAACGGAGCGGTACGGTGTTGCTACGGCGAACCTCCCCCGCACTCCCCCCCCCGCCCCATTCCATTTACAAAGGGAACGAGGGGTGCGCGTTTCAACTATTATCGAACAATGGCACATATGCGCTCGAGATTCGAGATTCGAGTCCCGGATATCGAAAAGAATCCTTTTTTATATATATATATATTTTTTTTTTTTTTATGCATTAGTGCAATGCTTCCATCTGCAGATTCTTCTGCCTATTGCATAACAAAGAAGCGCCAGTTTTCTACATTCGACTTTCATTATGATCCGTAACCCGTTTCGACGCGTATTCGACGTTACGCCGGTTTTCGCCAACAGTCATATTTTAATAGCCTGATTGGCGTCAGTCGGCACCCACCCACGTCACTTACTCAAACATTAATACTTTTTAAGTCCTGATTGATTTTGATAACGAAAAAACTCTACGTTTATTTCATTTGTAGTTTATTTGTATAAAGAAGCAAAAGAAAAGAGAAAAAAAAAGAAAGAAAGAAAAATCCCACTATAATTAACGTGTATTAAGAGATTTACATATTTTAAGTTATATTTTAATAGCGAGTGCATGCTTTGCATTATTAGCCTTAATCATTAGATTCTATTACTCGAGAGATAGAGAAAAATTAAAATAATTTCCTATCGCCGTGTTTATCATAAGCTAGGAGGGAAAATATTTTTCAACCCACTCGTAGGGAAATTTATCGTTTATGACTGAAAACATTCCTACCCTGTAATCATACGACGTGAAATCTACGAATCCTTTTTCCTCTCATTCGCTAGTTATTTAAAAAATGTTGTACAATTGTAATTTGCGTTTACAGTATTATTTGCCATTTTCGTCGGTCGTGCGTAGATTTACTGTTTAACTGCATTGTTTAGCACATACCTTTGGATAAACCGATAATATTATTGTTTTACGAGAACAATAATACGGGCTATTTTTATACATTTATAATGATTTTTACATAAAATGATTGTTAATAAATGATAAGGTGATATAAATAATTATGGTATTATAAGATTTATAAGGGTTTTTGTAAGAAACTTTAAGGATGCAATGGGACGGGGTGTTAAACTTTATTTTTCAAATATACATTATGAAAAGTAGAATTGCAATAAATAGTTCGTTAGTACGAGTATGCTGGTGTGTGCGCGTGTGTGTGTGTGTGTGGATCGGATTGAAAGGGAAATAATTAGTTTAGTAAGAGTAATGGAAAGGAAATCGATAATAGTGCGCAATGTAAGATTATTGACCTAGTGGTATATCCTTTATTTTTTTTCATTCCGTCGTTCCACACTTATGAAAGGAGACGAGAGTGAGAGAGAGTGAGAGAGAGTGAGAGAGAGAGAGAGAGAGAGAGAGAGAGCGCTTAGAAGACATGTATTTCGCCTGAAAGCGTCTATCGGCTAAGCCCCGAATTGTTTGCCAATATCCAGTGAAAATTGAGACGAGAGTAAGAAAAGGAGGGAGCGGAGCAAAGAACCGCTAGTTTATACAAGCAAGAGGGTGAGCAGAGAGAGAGAGAGAGAGACACCAAGGGGATATATTTTAGAAACGAAGAGTATATAAGTGAGGGCGACGCTAAGTGAATGAAGATGAAGGAACCAATGACTTCATTCCGCCTCTTCGGATAAATCAAATACTCGGTTTCCTCTCGGTACACTAGAGAAGAAAGCGAGAGGGCTCGATGAAAAGAAACAAAGAAGAAAATAATAAAATAAAACGAACGGAATAGATGAAGTAGAGAGTGAGCAAGAGTGAGTGACGGAGAGGTAGAGAGAGAGCAAGAGAGAGGGAGTGAGAGGGGGGGAGAGGCGGGACCATCTCCGAGTCTTCAAATACGTCCCTTTGCTAGGAAATTACTTAAGACCTATAGGAAGGTGGGGGGGGTGGCTAGCCGCCCTTCGAATTCTTCCTCCTTAAAAACGAGGAATTCGCAGGTAAGAAAGTAGGAAGAGAATCGAAGAAGAAGGGAAATGGGTTTATGGGATATCGTGAAAAATCAAGTACTACGGGGCGACTGTAACGATAAAACGTGGAAGTGCATAACCTCTCTTCTTTGTCCCTATTGTCTCTCCTCCCTCCCTCCACACACACACCTCCCCTCAAGCCCTCAACCCCCCCACACCACACCTACTCGTTCCAGCGACTCTCCGAGAGACTCGAGGCCGGAGCGAGTAATGCGCAAAAATGCTATCAAGCGTAATTGGATTCGCACCGACGTCATTGGTGTCTGTCTCCACGTACGCGCGCGTAATTATGGTTATGCCGCTAAAGCCACCGCGGCCGCTCTGAGGCTTAAAAGGCTCTCCCCGGCTCGATAACGAATTTTTCCATGCCCGGGAAATATAATAATGCCGAAAGGGGGGGGGGGAAATCATTTATAGAACCAATGGCAAGAGCTAAGTAGTTTCCTCTTTAGGCCCTTCCCTTTTCTTTTTTCTTTTTTCTTTTTTCTTTCTTTCTTTCTTTCTTTTTTCTTTCTTCTTTCCCCACAACTACCATTTTTAATTATCTACTCTCATTTCCACCCATTCTTTGATTATTTGATGATTTTATTTTCTTCTTCTGTTTTTTTTCTTTTTTTTTCAATAAAACTTTTAAATTTAACCGGAAATGCCTTGAACGGACTACCGTTTTGACATTGGAAGCATAATTGCAAAGGAATACGACGGCGCGGACAACTTGGGAATTTTCAAGTACATTATATACGATGCCTCGTCCTAACGGCCTCATACAGCCACATTGATAATTAAGGTACTAACTAACACATTGTGGGCGCGTCCCGTATAAAAAGATACTGGATACTGGATACTGGCCGGGTACGTTTTGTACTACTTATCGTTATCATGGGGATGAAGGTAAATCAAGGGTGGCATCGACAACGTTACAATAACGTAAATCCTAAACGATCCATCAACATTTTCATCAAATAAATTCAATGAAACGTTTGCCGGAATGTTTTACGTATTTATAATAGTATAACCAACGAAAAAAAAAAAAAAAAAAGAAAAAAAGAAAAAAATTTTCAATTATAAGCTCCGTTCCGCTTGTTTACTGTCAATCGAACATTTACTTTCACTTCACCCTCGCAATATAAATAAATATACACGTTTGTTCTCTATGTATAAATGTTTGCTAAGCTATTTTGTCGGATAACTTTTGCTTTGCGTTCCTGAATTTTTCGAAATTTTCAAATAATCATTTTAACCAATAAAGGTATTATTTATATGCGTAAGGAATATTTATTTACCGGCAGCTCAGTCGATACGGTGCACTACAGTAATACCAATTTGCGTGCGTGCGTGTGTGCGTGTACACGTGTGAATATATGCGGAAGACTTTATAACGAAATTGTTGTGTAATTTATAATTCAAAGACGACTTTTCTATCGATTGGCGATTACTTCAGATTTGTTTTTTATACAATTACTTGGCTGGTGGCGGGGGGTTATTGGGGTTATTGGGGTTGGTTGGTTGTACTCGAGACTTGTCGAAGGGTCAGCATTTAATCGAGAAAGTACAGCTAATCCGTTTCATTCGATACGTACTGAGTACTGCAAAACATCTCCTCCTCTATCTGCTATTCCGATTATGATTATTATTCTCCAATTTATTGGAAATGCTTATATTTATTTATATTATTTATGGCTTCATTCGGTTTCGGCTTGAATGCATATCCGTATAATCATCACTAATCATCACTAATCATGACCAGCGTCATTATTTTTATTATTGGCTTTCTTCTTTTTTTTTTTTTTTTTTATTTTTTTTTTTTTTTAAAAACTTATTTACATTCCTCTGACCACGTCAACAAGAAGTTTACACGCGTACGAAACTTTTCGTTAATTCATCCCTTGCTTATTATTATTCTTAATGTAAGAATAAGATTTTTTCAAATTTACCAAGAGACTCGAACGAAATCCGATTGAATTTTTAAAAAAGTTCGGTCTTCTTCAAAATTAGTTTATACTGTTTATAATTATAAACATAATTAATATATACGGTCACGTGTCTATCTTTCCCCCCGTGCAAAACCTTAACTTTTATACAATTTTGCACATTGTTCATCAGAATTTACAAGAAAGCCTGCATCTATACATGTATATATATATATATATATATTGTACGGCAGGCTTTAAATAACGTTAACGTACTTTGTACCATTATATATATAAATTTTACTTTCGCCATTGGCTCTAACTCGTATTGCTTTGCTTTTTTATGAATATACACTCTCTCTCTCTCTCTCTCTCCTATTCTCTTGATTGCTTCGAAAGCTATTGTTGGTTTAAGAATCTCATATGAGTTTGTGAAAATTGTTTCGATCAAGGATTTTGAGCACAATAACCAGACTATCAGAGGTAAATTGATCCGCATTTCTATCAAAACAGATTACGGCGTCCATTCTTTCTTTTCCCCCCACGTCGAGTTCTTTCGAGTCTTAACTTTACTTGAAATAAATGATAAATTAACTCGATACATCGTCTAAGAAATTAATTAATTGGCGTTACGTTAAAAACCATATAAGTGAAGAGCTATTATATTCCAATAATCACTCACTGGCTCGTTACCCAAACTCTTTCTTACGAGCTCTTTCCGATGCGATTCTTGACACTGCGGGCATTCGTTTTAAATATTGCCTGAGAATATTGACTACAGTCACGTGACATCATATACACACGCACGCACATATATATATATTTAACGATATGAAGTATCTTTGCAAGTCGTTAAAATGTAATTTACCGAAACAAGCTTCGGATTCTTGTTGTTGTTGTTTTTTTCCTCTCCAGCTTAGAAATTAAAATATTAAAATGATGGAATATGGTTTTTAAAAATATTCATGACCATCTATGGGCTATGGGCGATTAAGAAAAAAAAGGTCGAGTTCGTTTGAATCGACAGCTGCCGTAGTCTTGGCTCGTGCTTAAATAATAATGCGACGTCGGTCCGTAATTTTGGGGTCACATGGGGTTACAGAGCCTCGTAAGCCGTCGTCGCAGCCTCGTCGCAACTTAGCATTCCCCATACATTGGAAGATGAAGGATCGCATTCGCCTCGAATACAAGTCCGGGGATCGACAGCTCCTCTTAAATATCGCGATCCGTGCGCTTGGATTTTTTTTTTTTTTTGCCCCAGCGAGTGGCGGTGGAGGGGAGAGGGAGGGAGAGCGGCATTATCGAATTGTTTAAGAAAGGGATTTGGGTCCAGTTCGGGTAATCACTTGTGCTGCGCGCGCTTACACACCCGAGGCAGACAGGAGGGTGTATGTAGTCGTAGTTGATGCTCGCAAGTTCAAAGCCACAAAAGTGCGGTGTCTGCATCAAAGTAACGAGTTGTCGTGTTCCCGCTGTTTCCCCGCGCTATTCGCCAATGGCCTCGAGCTCCTGACATTGGCCAAGTTTAATATCTGACTACTACGGGCTACGGAGTTTGGCCGACTGTCTGTGTGTGCGTGAGTGTGGCTTAGGTGGAGGAGGAGGAGCACCACCACCACCACCACCACCACCACCACCACCAACCAGGGGAATGGATGGTAGCGCTTACACCCTATCGCGTCTGGCCCTGCTATAGAGCACGCAACGACCCTGGCGGGGGGCGGGGAGGAGAGGGGTGGCTTATACATGCAGAAAGTCGCTGTAACGCGATTTCAAATTTGCCCAGCAGTGGTACGAAACCGAGGTCGGTAATATTCGTCATAGAGTAGCCCGACGTCTTCCAACTTCCCTTGGCAAATAAACACTTTGTCCGGATCTATCAGTTTTTGGTTCTTACGAGCACGGACCGAACGCTCGATTCTCTAGTTAATGGCTCCCGAGACGCCGAGGACACGATTCCCTAAACATAATATAGGCTTCCTCGCTGGCTTTCTTCATTCCCTCCCCCCCTCCCCTCCCCAATAACCTTCCCCGCCCTTCCATATTCGCTGCTCGTGTTTTACTACTCGACTACTCGGCATGCGTTTTACTATTTTTCTCTACCCGCCCCACTCGTCCCCTCCATCGACTTAATAACGAAAATTACCTCCGCCTCCTCGTCGCCGCCGTCCCCTCCCCCCCTTGTATTCATTCGTAATTTGACAAAAGCTACGAACGCTAACTTTCTTAATCTCTGCTGATTTAAATTCCCTCGCTGGCTTTATTCATCAAAATTTTCTCTTATAACCACGTTGCTGCTCCCATCCATTGCCCCCCCCCCACCCATTTCTCCCCTCATGCACTCGCTACGAGTATCTCCAGTTTATATTAAAATGTGCATTTTCATTTCAGACAATATCGTTCCATTTGAATCAGGACGATCAAGCGCGATATTATTTAGCAGCTTAGAAAAGTATTCCCCATCCTCTGTCATTTTTTATTCACGATACGTAATTTACAGCCGAAGCAGAAGCCATAAAGTATAATTCACTCTATAAATATATAAACGCGTGATTTTTTTTTTTTTTTTTTTTTTTTATACTGATTTTCAAACTAAAATGACACGGATAACATGGGCGGGAGGGGGGGGCTTGTACGAATCTACCGTACTATACTTTTTACAAAAATTTATACATTTTATTTGCCGAATTCATTAGAACGTTAGAATTAACTTTTTTTAATATTTTTAACGAATGAATAAAAATATTATCGGTTCTGGGTCATTTTAGGTTTCTTTTTATTGTCAAGTACGTTGGTCGCTTAATGATTATATGAAAAATCCTCATATTTATCGCGAGCTCAAACTCTAATAGCGTTTATACGGTTATTTTATTTTATTTTTAGTTATGTAAATTAAAAGGGCTACGAATTCCGCTGTTAATTGACGTTGGAAATTTTCAATTGTATTGATTAGAAAAGATATTTTCTTTCGTAACCCTTGATAATAATAATAATAATAATAATAATAATAATAAAGAGATTATTATAAAGGTACATGTTAAACTAAACGCACCCTTATTATAATTGTAAATATTAAAAATTAACATCTACGGATATATTCTCTAGATATATACACACACACACACACACACATATATATATATATAATTAGATACTTGTAATTCTAAGAGAAGTTGGTAAAATAATGCTCGTACGTGTTTGTATAGACTGTTGTTTAGTCCAACGGCCCGACTACCTACAATGAAAACGTATAATACTTGTAACTATGATTGCCGAAGAAAGAAAAAAAAAGGTACGTTAAGTTTAAATCTTTTTTCTTATCTCAAAAGTATATAATAATACGAAATTTTGTCAAACAAACATTCCTTCGGCTAATACCATGACATGTGACGTATACCTACACACGTATACTTCATACGAAAGAATACATTAATTCGGCTTTTTCAAAAAGGTCTACTTCAGATGTAAATTAAGCCGTCAATTTAATATTGTAACTTTAAAGGTACATTAAAAATAAAGTTACAGGGGAAAAAAAAAAAAAATCGGTTGCTTCTTGAAATTTTATGGTAAAATTAAAGGAAAAATAACGCGTCTCGTTCCCGTTTACAGCTTTTTATATACGCAATTTTATAATTATACCTTGAGACGAAGAAATATTTACGAGTCTCCGGCCCTCCCTTCGCTAATGCAGTTAATCGTGTGAAATAGAGCGAAGGAAAGGGTTAAAGTATACGTAAAATAAAAAAATTGATGGGAAATATTGGAAATATTGGTCGATCGTTATTCGTTGCAGTGTTCGTTAATAAAGCCGTGCCATCCGACCAAAAGTCAACATTATCTCTGCTAATATCGGGCATTACGATTACTCACTCGAGAGGAAGCTCTTGGCTAGCTACGTCTCGTCTCTACTCTGTGGCTCTACTCTGTGGAAATACCAAGACAGCGGCTCGGACTGCATTCCATCCATCCCCCCCCCTCCCGGCATATTAAATCGGCCAATACGTTTCCCATTCAATAATACGTATCGCATAACGCGCCCATCAAGTGTCCAGATGCAGACACGCTCCTTTCCTGCCAATGCAATAGACGTACGCACGCACGCACGCACGCACACATGGTGACGCGGTGACGCAGACGCAGACGCAGACGCAGACGCAGACGGACCCGGACCGTACTATCGCCGGCGCACTCCTCTCGAATTAACGAAAACGTGTATATACATATATAACTGGAAAATAATAATTCGTGCCGAGAGAATGAACTATGACTCCCGTCCCATTAGCTCTCCGCTGTATCGTGGGGTGGAATGGGGGTGAGGGGGGGGGTACGGTTAAGAAGAAGGGGCAGTCGAAGGAGGAGGGTAAGAAAGAAGGAACGGCAAGGAAAAAAAAGAGGAAGAGGTTATTGGGGTTATTGGGGTTCTGCTGCTCCTACTCACCTCCACACACACACACACACACACACCCTGCCCCAGTCCCCGTATCGCCGCCTTATTCAGGTTCTCTAGCGCCGAGCAGTCCGCGACGGAGAGAAACGCGCGCGGTCCACCCTGGCGTCTAATCGCGTAGGTGGAAACCAGTCGCGGCGAGCGTGCCATTTCCTTTTTAAAATCCACATTCCAGTGCACGTGTATTACGCGGGAAGGGGCTAAGGGAGCAAGGGGCATATTCGTTCAGTCTGGCGTAAATATGTCAGTGCCTCGGCGGGTGCCAGGACCTGATAATGCGCCCCGATAGTGCACGGCAGTGCACGTATGCGAACCGCCGTAGATAAGACTCCACCTCGCTATAGTCCTCGTTCCCCGACGCTCCACCACCCCCACCCCTCCCCGGCCCGCCTATTGATTGAAAACCTTGGCTTTCCGTATTACGACCGTTTAGAATCCCATGACATTTGTATGACAATTTACCTTTTTTCATTATATAATCCATGGATGCCGAGCTGAAATTTTTATCCAGCCCCTCCATTCCATTCCACCCCCCTCCCCCCTCTCCCCGTATTCCATCAATCGCTGCCCCGCGATTGGCTCTAAATATGATTATCGGAGGATCATTGGACGGAGCGGCTGCGGGAAACTAGGAAATTAGCACGAGGAACGGTGGTTCTGGTGGTTCGGGTACTAGGTTAAAAACTACTAGTACATCGATATGACTTTATCGATATATCGATTGTCGGAACGGAGTACCTCAGAAGCAGTTGGATCGAACGAAATAATCTTATCGGCGGCATGCGAATGCCGTTTTTTGTCTTTCTTTCCCGAGTTGTGTTTTATTCGCGCGTCGTTCGAATCGTTCAGTGCATCGATTTCAAATCCGACTTTGTTTATTTAGATCGTAAAAAGAAGGAGGGGCAGGGGACGAGGGGAAGTATTATAAGCTTCATTAGTCCAGAAATTGAATGCTTTACAGCTCGGGGTTATCGGGAATAAAGTGTAGAATAATGCTGAGTAGCATTGAAGGGAAGAGTCCTTCCCAGCTATTGTTAAAAGTGAGTATAATAATGGAGAATACGGCACAAGCGGCTTCTCGTCACCGTGTTTATTATGGTATTATATTAAAAGACGTTCGGGTGATTCATGGGTTACGTGGGGAATGTCGGGGCTCGGCTGTCGCTTCCGCTCTGCTCGATCAAAATCAAGCCGCCGAGCCGTCTGCCCCTCACTCGAGAGTGGGGCAAAATAATATATCTATATATATATATATATATATATATATTCGAGAACGGCGTAACTAAGAGAGCGTGAGAGAGAGAGAGAGAGAGAGAGAGAGAATGGGAGAGGGAGAAAGAGAGCGAGTCAGTGGCGAAGGCATAGAAGAAGAAGAAGAAGAAGATGAAGGGAGGTGAGGGGTGAGGGGTGAGAGGAAGAGGGAGAGCTGTCAGTTACAGGAGCAGTTGACTTGGTCGATTCCTCTTCTCGCCACTCACTCTACGAATTTGCACGGAGACTCGCTAACCTCGACCGTCATTATATATCCGCCGAGTGAATCGCCTCCCCGCTCTTACGCAGTGTTATCATTTAAAGAAGAGAAGAAGAAAGAAAAAAAATGAGTAAAGCGAGCAATCGCGTCGGGAGTTTGTATGCGCTACTCGCGTACCTATCTCCGAGCTCGCCTATTATCCCCCCCCCCCCTCGCCTCCTAGCCTCCTAGCCTCCTAGCCTCACCACCACCATCCCCCATCCCCCGTAAAACCGGTAAAATTCTGTCGGGTTTTCGCAGTTTTCCCTCCCCCCCTCGGGCAGGCCACCCCGAGCCCCGCTCCGCCATTTCACCTTACCCCGCGCCTACAATTTCTCAAATCTCCCACTCACCGCGCTGCATAAACAACAATAACAACGGTAATTTCATTTCTGATAGAATGAAGCCGATACACGAGCGAGCTGTACGAGCAATGCGTTATTTCCATCGGGGGTTATCCCTCATCCCCTCGATCCACCGTGGCCGGGCCGTTTAAAGAGCAGCGCCGTTCATTAATCTTAATTACGCCGCGTCCTTCTATTTTCTCCTCTTCGTCGGGTCCTCTTATCCCTCCCCCCCCCCCCCCCGGCCGTAGGTAATTCGACCCGAGCTCACGATCTTTTAAAGGATATCTCGAAGCGCACACCGAGCGTCCGCCCCCCACCCCCAACCCTCGTTTTCTCGGCCGGGGCAGTACAGCGAGAGCGGACTCGTTCTAACGAGCCGTTTGAATTAGACTTAGGAATCTGCAATGCAAAGGGCCGACAATCGAATCCCATCGACTTATCGATATCTAATGTATTCGTTCGATGTCGGGAGATCGGTCAAGCAACTAAGTCCTCTCCCTTTTACGGAGGAGATTGAAAAAAAAAAAAAAACCGAGGGAAGGCAACAACTACTACTCCCCCGCTCCCCTCTCCTATTTTAAAATGAGAAATATTTCGAGCTTTTTTAAAGTGCCGAGACAAGCGAGTCGTACCTGCAGAAACCTTTGTTTTTCAAACCGAGAGCGAGATACGTGAAATGCATTATGAGAAAATGTACGAACAGTCGTCGCGCTTCAATAACAAAGTATCCGAAAAGTATCTTAATTCCGTAGTATATTTTTCTTTAATAGACTACAGCTTGGCTACGAAATGTAAGGGGGGGGGGTGGTGGCGAGGGGTTATTGGGGTTCTGGGCTCGTTGGAAGCATTCGCATACATTTTTATCAAAAGTTTCAAGTACTTGCTGAAATTAATCTCCAAGTCGTCCCCGGGACATTTCTATAATAAACAAGTTATCAAAAACAGACTAACTAGTAGTCGCATAGGAGGGAATGATCGGGGGGAGGAGTCGCCCCGGGAATAATTTCTTGATAAATGAATCGAGCGGGTGGTGGTGGTGGTGGTGGTGGTGGTGGTGGTGGTGGTGGTGGTGGGGGGCAGGGCAGCACCACCACCACTCACCCACCCACCACCGACCCACCACTCACCCACCACTCACCCACCCACCCACCGACCCAACAATATTCAGATTCGGTGAATTTTCGTAAGCGCGTGGTTAATGTAAGAAGCCGGCTTTGCCTAACCTAGCAGTTGGAAATGTTTGATGCAGATCGTCGGAGAGCCGCACTCATTATGCCGGTCTGATATTAATTTAGCCGCCGCCGCCGCCGCCTAGGGGAGGCTCCTCGGCCTCCGCGCTGATGAAATTCGTGGCGGCGGTGTTCGGGGAGCCGGGGCCTTAGCGCCCGTAGAGTCAGGCGTAGCAAGTAGGAGGAGGGCGCGCGCGCCGCGGGAAATGGCCTTGGAGAATGCGGGACTACGAATGGGAGCGCGAAGACCCCCCCCCACCCCAACCCCCACCCGAAACTAAACTCCGACTAAATTCAAAACTGGGGTGCGAACTTTATTGGCTGGAATCGCGGCTACGGCGGCTACGGCGGCTACGGTGGCGGTGGCGGCGGAGGTGGCAGGGGTGCGGGGACGCGTCGCGCACCGGCAAGATTACTTCCTCCTGCCGGGGATGCCATTGAAACTTACGGAAGAGAGCAGCGGTTAACTGAGTTCTCGGAGAGCCGAGACCCGAGCCCGGGACAGACAGACTTTCTTCTTCCTCTTCGGATGCTTTTTTTTTTTTTTTTTTTTTTTTTTTTTTTTCTTCTCTTTTCCCAAAGATTTGCCGGTACTTATAAACTCCGCCGCGGTCCCTTCCTCATTCCCGCTCCTCCACCTCCACCTCCTCAGCAGGAATTCTTACGAAACACGTTACCCAATGTTTCGGGAATTCGACATTAAACTCGGAGATTTTTCAACATTTACAAGCGATATTTACAATTTCCGCGTTCTTACAAAAAGCCACTGACTACTCGCCTCCTCCGCCCTCCTCCCCCCTCCGCGCGGACGGACACTTTCTTCCCCCCCGAACGTACAATGGGCCGGATGAACCTTTGTCCACTCGAGAGAGCGTCTCTCTCTCTCTCAAAAAAAAAAAAAAAAAAAAGTCGTTTGCCAAAGAGTCTTCTTGCGGGGGTTTAATTAGTTTAATGCCGGGGCGGTTTCTTGTTAAATTCAAGAACCGGTTTAAATACCCAGGCGCACACGTATCCTACGCGCCCGGCAAATTTTATCGCAGGCGAATATAAGCAGAGGCGCGCGCGCGCGCACAGAAATTATTTGCCAAATTATACTACGTAGCTAATAGGGCATGGGGTTACCGGTTACTTACGTATTAATGCGCAACAATTTCCCCCGCACCGCTCTTTAATCTTAAATTGCCGGTTGGGTCGTGGCGGAGGTGGAGGGGAGGGGGAAATTTTAAAGGACATTCATTCCTTTTATGTACCGGGCAGTCGTCGTGAACTGCAAACAAACTTTTCGCAGGTATTTTATATAAAAAAAAAAAAAAAAGAAAAAGAAGGGGGAAGTTTTATATTTTAAAATACAGTGAATATGTTTCTTCTCACTTCTTGACGAACTGTTAAAATATTGATTACACAATACATGTACAAATACGTGTACGCGAAATTTTATGATCAGAATCCAAAGGAATAAAAAAGTTGTTGCAGAAAGTCAATTTCATTTTTATTACAGTTCTACACACTTATATTTTTATCTTTATACATATTTCATGAATACTATTTATATCAAAGTTTTTCTGCATTTTCAAGCTCAAATAGAATTTCTATTCTATTGAATTTGAAAATTCTCTATTTATTTGTAACATTTCTTCTTCTTTTTTTCTTTTTTTTCTTCTTTTTTCTTTTTTCTTTTTTCTTTCTTTCTTTCTTTCTTTCTTTCCTTCCTTTTTATTTATTTATGCAACAAAGATTACGGTCGTCCAAGACAATTAATATTCATTTCGATGCGCTAGGTCGGCCTCCAATATATTTATAGATTATTAATTATCATCGATTTCAGCGAATTAGTGAACGAAAATTTTTCAAAAATATAAATTACCTCGGTTCCCCCCCTCCCTTCTTCCTCCTCCTCCACCAATTATTAATCTACCTACAATTATTAGGAAATACGTAGGAAATACGTTCGCTGATCATTATTATTATTATTATTATTATTGCTTTAACGGTGATTTTTTGTATTGTTTTTTGTTTTGTTTTTTTAATACAAATTCATATTATTAAGATTATTTATAAAGGCCGAGGGTATAGAGAAAATGGGAATGCCGATAATGCAATAAACCGATATCACTTTATAATTATCGGCACTTATACAAAGCCAGCCAGCCAGCCAGCCTGTCAAAAAAAAAAAAAAAAAAAAAAAAAAAAATAGACGAATTATTTATTAAAATTTTTTAACCTCGCAAGAAGAATATTGAAAAATCTAAAAAAGTAATTTTCTAATAAATAATTCAATTTTATTTCATTACTTTGCAGCGAGTAATAACTGCACCTTGAAATTCCTCTGCCCGTACATATCCATTCCCCATCAATCCATAATCCAGTTTTCCAATTGTTTCCAGTTTGAAAAATTGACACTTTCCTCCCCCGACACTTCCTTCCCATAGAGATTGGCGAGATAATTAATTTTTTTTTTTTTTCTTAAAATATGCTAATGAACGACAGAGCCCCGCGTGTCGGCAGCTTAGGCTCTGTATTCCCGATTCTCGATCCCTCTCCCCGGCCGCATCCCTCCAACCCCCCCCCCCAATGGCAATTCAAATTGTCTATTACACGACATGACTCGGCAAGGCAATTATCCACTTCTCCCATACTCCTTTAATTAACGTATGACAAAAAAATATTAACGTAATTTGTTTTTTTTTTTTTTTGTTTTTTTGTTTTTTTGTTTTTGTTATAAAAGCAACTGCCAATGACTGTTGATGTTTTTTTGTCCCGCGTATAAAAAAATATAACGTCGGATGTGCTACTCATTTATCGATTGCGAGTCGAAATGACGTAGATCGCCTAAGAATATTGAAATAAAAACTTTGACGAAAGTATTGGTGGACCAGTAAATAATAATATCAATAATAATATATAATATATAATATATAATAATAAGTAATAAGTAATAAGTAATATGGACAATGAAGGCGTCGTGTGTCCGGGATCGGAATCAGTACTACTGGACGGAGTAGAAATTTATGGTATAAATAATAAAATATAGGAGGACGGATGATACGCTTTTAAGTCCCCGTTTATAAGTTCGCCCTCGGGCGTATCGGGACATTTGTTAATGAAGTCAAACGAACCCTTGCCCGTTTGATTTTCTCCTTGGCTCGGTCCTTCCTCGTCCGCCATAAGCCCATGAAGAGAAAAAGTGCCGCGGGACGAGGGGGGCGGGGGCGGGGGGCAGGAAGAGAACGCAGAGAGCCCGGGTATAGATAAATAGAAGCAGCTCGGCTACAAAGAGTAAAAGAGACCGTGCGTTGGTGGTGGCGGAGGGGGGTGGATGGGTGGGGGTGGAGAGAGAAGAAGGGAGAGAGAGAGAGAGAGAGAGAGAGAGTCCGTGCATCAATATAAAGTAGGTAGTTCCCGGGCTATTTGCATACCCTTTCCATCGGTTTTACTCGCCGATCCGTGTAGTTCTTTGACAACGCGGAGCTACAAACATACTCGGTAAGCGCGTACCGAGTTATTGCACCCAATCTCTCCGAGCTTCTTTATTTCAAATCTCTGCCCGCACCCCCTCCTCTCCTCCTCCTCCTCCTCCTTCTCCTCCTCCCTAGCCGTAACCGCTCGTTCGCAAGTGTCTCGGTCGGCCCCTTTTTCTCATCCTTGCTTCACTTCCTCGCACCTCCCCCCTCCCCCGCGATAAGCCCCGTTCGTTTATTAAATACCGCGAGCGAAGCGAAATCCTCTTCGGTTTGTCATTTATTTTTACCATATTTACCACCCTATCGCGTTGAAATATACACCTTCCTTCCCCGATACTTTATGTCCCACGTGTAATTTCCATCGCGTCATCATCGGCCGAGCCTATATAAAGTCCTAAGAACATTTAATTCGACACATCTTAAATCAACGGTTGAGAAATTAAATGCTCCCCCCACCACCCATCCTCACCCACCCCTATGAAATAAATTTCTCAGGCCTTACCTCCCGATTCGTACAGGATGCCCACGCTCATTTTTATTTATCGCTACCGCCCCCCCCCCCCCCCCCCCAATCCCTCCTCTAGCTAATTCAATTGCAACAGCCACGCGTAGAAGCTTATGAACGTTTACGTGTACTCAATAAAGTGTCAAAGTCTCAAAGTATGCGGATGCAAGGTGCTCGGCAAGCGCAGCTCGGCCCGAAGCCCCACTTCCGTGATAATTTTTCTTATCTCTTTACTTTTCATTGGACTCTTTTAAAAAATCTACCCGGAAGAGCTGAGGAAATGTAAAAAGAGTATATTGACGGTAAGTAATTCCATCATCGTCGTCGTATCGTTGATAAAGTCTCAAGCTGCTTTGCAACCGGTGGTACATTGATTAAAATCTAATTGGAGATTCCCATCTCCAATGGGACAATAAATTACCAATATATTCGATCCGACAGCCTTCGCGATTTCACTTGGACTTTACTCCAAAAAAGAAAAAAGAAAAATAAAAGAAAGAAAGAAATATCTAAAATCCCCTCGCTTTCTTCTCATTTCCCTCGTCTCGTCTCGACTCTTCTTAAACTATCATAATAATGATTATCATCGTCCGTCCGTCTCGAGCCATCCCATTCGCTCTCCAATCCAATCCAGCGAAAATATTCTGAATCCGTAGGTGGCGGCCGACGACGACGACGACGACGACGACCGGGATCCGGGATCTCGTATTGACCGCGCGTGCTCCGGTATAAATACATCTAATTTTATAGGAGAAGGGCGACGAGCAGAACTTTGTTTGGACTTTTCGGCCATTCGAAAGCACCGAATGCCTGCGCATGGGCGAGTTCGCCTTTAATTGGCCAAATCTGTTAACGATCTGATAATTCGGATCACAATGCAGGACAAATAAAAAAAAAAAAGAAAAAAAGAAAACACGCCCGCTTTATATTTTTCGTCCCATTAAAACTCGGCCGTAAATATTTATACGTACGTTATTAGAGTACGTGGTCAAAACAAAAACAAAAAAACAAAAACAAAAACAAACCATACTTTTTTTTCTGGATCTTTTTTTGCTTTTTTTTTTTTTTTTAATTTCCTTCGCTTGCCAACTTACTTTTTAATTATTACGGTTAACCTGTGCGTTACGCGATACCGGAGACTAGTAGTTGGCTTGACGTGTGGTGGTACGGTGTATGCGGCCAATTAATCGAGGAGAAAATATTTATGGACAATATACAACTAAATATACGACTGACAAGGTATGTCGCGAACTTGCTCATTTCTTTAGACAATTAGAATTTAAAACTGGATTGCCCGGCAATTTAAAGGTACTGTCAATGGAATTTAATTACTCCGCCAGAGCACGCACGCACGCACGTCCCCCGCTTACGAATCATCATCTCAACGTCGATAAATAAATGCATTGAAATAAATTAACGGCAATTAAGGCTCGTTTGACGGGGGGGTTATTCGGCCATTTTATAGCCTAATTTCGATCTTATTTCAACGGAGCCTTACACGTTATTATCGTTGGCAATTTTTACGACGTTACCGGTCTGTCAGAAACTGACCGTACTCTTATTGTGCAATTTTGGATAAATGGCCCCGTATAGTGACGACGCGACCATGAATATTCTAGGGATAGAACTCTACTCGAGCGTTTTCTGGCCTCCATCATCGGTTCATCGAAAAAAATAACAAGCATCCGTAGGTAATGCGTCCGATAAGCCCGATAAGCCCAATAAGCCCAATAACCCCATCAGTTTTTATTGATATTTAATACATCGCACGGCAGTCGCGTTTACGTTTATTATTATTTATTAACCTCGCGTACGAAATTCTCATTGTTGCTTGGAAAGATGTCATCGACTCGTCGAACCAACGACTCGTCCAGCCTCTCAACTCGTTAAAACGTTGATATACGTAATAATGAGTAATTATCCGTATCGCCGGGAGAAAATAGCAACGTAGCAAAAATAGTCGTATGATTTCCTCGAGTATCCTCGATTACATGTTAACCGGCCATTCGCTCTGTTGCCATTGAACTTGACTCGGCTGTATTTATTTTGAAAGACGATGGCTTTTACGAGCGCCAGTACATTTTTATGTTGTTTTTCTTTTCTTTTCTTTCTTTTTCTTTCTTTTTTCTTTCAGCAAAGTAATTAGATATCCTTGGTACTCGTTGTACGTTGTCTCTTTTGGCGTCTACGAATACGTCACGGGACGTTAATACGTTATTCTGAATGTAATTTAGGCGACGCCCAAACGATCGACGTGCAGCATAAAAAAAAAAAACAACGATGTTTCTCATTCGCTGATTGTAAGTGATTTGCGAGTTGGAGGGAGGCAATTTACGCAATTGTTGTAATTAGGAATCGGATAATGGAACAGGTCATTTGGAAGACTTTGTAATTTGGAAACTTGGAGTAAACGGCATTTGAATAAACATTAACTCGCCCGATAACCCCAATAAACCACCTCATGCAAATATGTATACGTAGGCAGGCACGCGCACACGCACACGCACGCGCACGTAACTTTTTTCGTAAGATATTTAAGGACAAATTAATTGGGGTTCTTGGATTTCCTTATGGAACTTGTTTCGATTTCCCATAGCAGAGCTTGAACTCCGGTAAACTACGTTAATGTCTATAGATCTATAGATATAGATCTTAGTATTCTCCCGAGCATTGTTATCCTTGTGCCGCGTGCGTATTTTCGGTCGCCGCCGTTCAGAGCTTTCGCGTTCGTGGTTCCGAACGTACGTGCCGAGCTGTCCCGAGTCTCGGTACTTTTAATTCCCTCCCGCATAAGGTCCGGATAAGGGCTAATACCTAATTCCTGATCCTGGCCATTGGTCATCCTTAGCGTAGAATTTAGAAAATCTTCGTACGACGAAGCGACGAACGAGTTTTTTTTTTTTTTTTTTTTTTTTTGTCTCCCTTGCACTCGATTTTATTATAGATTTGCTACAGTATATACATACACACACCCTGCCGGTGTCCTTGCACGTGTGCGTGCGTACGCTCTTTTTATTCTCAGATTATTTTCCTCGACTCTCGACTTTATAATGCTGCCTCTCGAAGGAAACCGAATGCTATAAATTACACGGCCGCGTGCTCGATAAGGAAATTGGAATAGGGGTTATGGAATGGAATTATGAATCAAAAAAATGAATATAAATATACAATAAATAATACATGTGCGTCTGAGAGCCGTTTGGCTGAGAAATCATTCAAATTATTCTAACGCCACGTCGCTCTTTGTCTACACTTTGTCTAATGTTTTTATAAAAGCTGACAAGCGACTTACTTGCCTTTCTTTTAACAACAATACGGCTTAATCGATAATTTCACAAGTTTAATATAATATAATAAGTCCGATACGAATGTTATAGGCTACGCGTATAGTTTTACAAATAATGAGAGAATGAATCTTGAATATTCTTAATGATCTCTGACTTAAAAAGAATAGATTAAAAAGAACAGCCGTTACGACGAAACGTTAACATTTCTTATTTAATGCGGATTGATTAAAGATAATTTTGCGGATGTTAAGTAGTGCGAGCTCGAATTCTGGGCTCGAATCTTAATTAATGATCTAACATCCTCCCCCGAAGAATATCAGTGTGTACTCGAGAGTTTAATCCCTGACTGAAATCGTTTAAGTGTCTGTCTGACTCAAGATTCCTTGATTCTAGTTTCGCGTCTCGAAGCTCCTTTGTTTCTCCAAACAATTTACTTAACTAAACTACAAACAAATAAAACAAACATTACCTTACACTTGCCATGAATTGTTGTTACTTTTTGACTGTGGGCTAAAAGTTAATTAAACTTTGCCAAACCATAATTACTTTTTAAGATTTGCACTTAAATAAAGTGGCCCCTTTGTTTTTATAGTTTTCACAGCCATTGATTAATTTTGAGTTGAGTACGGCTTTAATAAAATAACGAACAACGAGCAACAAAACGAAATGCATTCCTCGTAGAGAAGTGGACCAATTTTAACGAAGTAATCGAAGTAATCGAAGTAATCGAAGTAAATCATTCCTTATATTGCTCTTAAATATCGTCATCACGTACGAGCATGGTATTTATCGAAAAAACATTGGGAACAGTAAAAGGAAAGAGGCATTTACTTCTCAAAATATTTTCTACAATAACAGGGTAGCTGTACGTTACGAAACGTATGCGATAGAGCGAGAGAGAGAGAGAGAGAGAAAGTTAACGTGAAACAGTATATTTACAACGTCCTTATAAAAATATTATTTCTGGTAAATAAATTACTGTAAACGGCGGTAGTATGGTTGGGAGTGGGGTGGGGGAGGGGGGCAAAGGAGGTGGGTGACTAACATGACAAGAATAATATGCTCCGTGTACGTATGTACGTATGCACGTACATGTACGGGGCCTAGAATTGAAAAGGAGATCTAAGTTGTAGTTATGGAATTGCCAAGCGGTTATTTAAATCGCTTGCCAGTAGTTGGAGACGGCAGATTATTACTTCGTTGTTTCGAGGAAAAGAGTATTGCTGTTGTTGTTCTTGCGATTCGGGGGGCGGGGAGGGGGGCCGCCGTTCAATGAAAGATGTATTTGTCGGGGTTAGGTAAGGGCAGGTAGCGCGGAGCCGCGCTATAGGGATGCAATTTACGGCCGGGGCAGGCCCTTAAATTTAAATGCCTTCGTTTTGTAGGAAAATCGAAGGAAAGCCGGTCATAGCTGGAATGGGGGGATGGGGGTGGGTCTAGCGTAGGTGGAGGGAGTGTAGGTGGGTGGAGGGATTATATCGCGGTGGTCGAGATTGCGAGCGCGAGCGAGTGGGAGCCGAGACCGATCGCCGCAGAGCGAGATGGGGGGGGGGCGGACGACGGCCGGGGGTGTAAGGGGGGGGGGAGGGTAGGATCGTGAGGGGGTTGGAAATCGCGGAACGCGGTTACGACGGCTCGAGCTGCGGCTACGGCATGCTCCATTGAATCGGCGATTTATCGAATGTCGCCGCACGGGAAACTCGATAACTCACGGACTCGGCCGAGAGCCGGTGCGAGTCGGCAGTGCGAGCCCCGAGGTGGGGTGGGGGAGGGTACGGGCCAAAACCCAGTGCCCGGATCGAGAGAAAGCGCGGGAGAGGCCGGCGCCCGGTCGCTCGGAAGAGAAAGGTACCCTGTTGTAGAAGGATAAATTAGAGTTCCCGAGAACCAAGATCAAATTACCGGGAAAGTCGCGCGCGCGCGGGGGTGGGGCCGCCCCTCGCCCGCCCCCCTCGCTCTCATTGTTTAGGTAACCGAGGCCGCTTGTACGTGTGCGTTGCTCGGCGCCGAAGGAGGTCCGCGCTCGCTTACAATCAATACGGCCCTAACGTTGAACTTTCAATTAGCTTCACTTAACTCGACAAACAAGCGGCGGCGATGATCGTCTCCGCGGCCCCCCCCCGTCTTGCCGCGCAAGAGTTACGCATTGAGGGACGAATCACGCCGGATAAGGGAACTTTGTCTCGTTGTGTAGGCGCGCTGCGGGGAGAATTGAATTCGTCAGTCCTCCGGGCCGACCGGACGCCGAGCGGCTCTACTGGCCGAGGCGGACCCTCGGCCTCGCGAGCCGGTGTCGCGTTTCACTTAAGTGGCCGGACCAACGCTTTACTCGCGTCCCTTTCGCTCACACGCTGCCGCAGATCAACCGGAGAGTTACCGAGTTATCCGCATCCCCGACAATAACCCCAATAACCTCCTCCTCTTATATTATTTATCTATTCTATTATTCGTCGCTTTACTTCGCTTTCCTTTCATTTTTTTGTTTTTTTTTGTTTTTTTTTTTATATAGCAAACGACAATGGCTTTACGTAACGCTTATTCCTCCCGTAGGATCTCTACGGTATCGTTTTACCCGACCGAAGATTGTTTTTATTTTCACTTCCCAGTGAATGAATAACCCCACAACGCGTGCCGCTCTTCATAACGTTGGCCCCGGATAGAATTGCTTTTGACCGACGCGGCTAATAAAGTAAATAAAAAAATGATGTAGCACGAGGCTGTCTGGGACTCGACTCCACAGCTCCTACAGCTCCTACAGCTCGCCCCCGGACAATTGATGCCATCCATTAATATCTAAGCGAGTCCTGCTGCGAGAGCGCCCAGGGTTTTGTACTATAAACGGGGCCACGGCTATTTGCAATATATATCGTCTTACCTCGGACCCAGTCAGTCAAGTCAGTCAAGTCAGTCAAGTCAGTCAAGTATCAACGGTATCGAGCTGCGACTTTACCTACCCTTTTCTCCTAGTAATTATACCAATTAAAACGCCCATCGAATGACACGTAGGCCGTAATCTTGCGGCATCTTCCGTTTTATTATCACTCGCCGGACAATTTCGTAGTCGTCCGTAATACGACTAGGTAAATTTAAATCCACTGCTACCAACTACTGCTACCACTGCTGCTACCACTGCTACCACTACTGCTTCCGTGCAGTCGTGCTGTATGTACAGCAATATAAATAATCCCTCCCAGCCAATGATGTAATATATATATATATATAGTCGCGAGAATACATCCCTTAGTTGTTATTGAAATAAAAGAAGTTTTTACAAGGGAGAGAGATTTGGTGGGCTGCCCGTGTCAATTATCGTCGGCGTAAAAGAAAGGGAGGCTGGGCCTAAGTGGCTGGGCGATTCATTCATTTTCGTTGTTTCGTTTCGTTTCATGTCGGGGACCCGAGGGTTCGACCGTATCCATTGACAATATGGAAAAGTAGCCCCGGAGACGCTCAATTAGAAAGAAGTAACGTTGATTTGTCCATTTAATTGGTTTGTACGTAAGGATCATCCAGTCGATGTTTTGTCAACGACTCGACAGGAAAAAGCTCTTAAGCGGCTAAACTTGAGGGGAAAACGACGACTCGGCTCGCGGTATAGGATTCCGGCAAGGCATTAAAGAAGCCCACCGCGAAGCCACCGACGGGGGGGGGGGGTATTCAAATTTTCGAGCATCGAATATGGCCTACCGCTATGACATCCGAGCGGGTAAGGGTAGGTGGAGGATCGCCGTGGAGAACGGCGAGAACCGCTACATTAGAGTCGTGATTATTTACCCGGGGGGGGGGGGGGTTATTATTATTTCTTTCTTCAAGACCATCGATCCGAACGGAGCCGAGGGTGTTTTATGGGACGGGTAGACAGCTCGGTCGGGTGATGGTGGGTGGTGGTGGGGTGGGGTAGAGGGGGCCAGAGAGAAGATGTACGGACATAGTTTACATAGTTAAGAAAGTAAGCGGGACCGGGTTATTGGGGTTATTGGGGCCAAAGTAAGTCTTCGGCGTTAAAGGCGCTTTAACTACTAGTAGTAGTAGTAGTAGTAGTAGTACACTCCAATCAAGTCGGAAGTGCGCGTACGAGCGCAACGTCGATAATGAGCGAGGGCAGGAAGTATACGGAGTCGAAGACGGGTGAGGGCCACTAACGCGTGACTCACATACGAAATCTCCGCCCATAGATCTACGCTCCTCTACCGCTGGATGAGCTATAAAAATCATGCCTTAATCTTCTTTTACGGTCTGCTACGTACACGCCCGTCGCCAATAACCCCCTTCAGTACCCCCAATAACCCCAATACCCTTCGATTGTTAGCGCCTATGGGATAAGGGGGTTGGGGGTGGGGGGCGTGAGGCATCGGTATAAACATTACGTCATAGGGCGACCGAAACGACTCTTTATTTATACGCTTTTGGCATTCGGTCGTTCGTGATTATCGGCCGGTAATAATGGCGGAGCAGCTTCAACGGACTTCGTTAAACCGCGCAATAACCTTTTGCCCGCAAAATATTACGTCGGAATATGTAATTGCCTGAAAAGTTTAAATTATAGATTACCCGGCTTAATCGAAAGTACCACGTATAGGTATACGCGGATCTGCGGATCTGCGGATCTACGGAGGCACACACGCCACGCTGGATCTTATAAGCTCCCCCCGAAGCACTAAATATAAAATTTAATTACATTTTAAATTGGTCTTGGGGAAAAATTTATAAAAAAAAATTTTTTAAACCTTTGGAGCATGATGGCCGAGGAATATAATAAGCCTAGGTAAATTGATGTGATAATCGATCTTCGCAAAACTTCGCAAAACTGTGACCATCTTCGGCCGACTATCTCGGCTAAGTTCTCCTGCGCTTCATGAAGTTTCTAACACTTTTTGACATTCTTTTAAAATGTATACGTGCGTGCGTGCTATCTCTCTCTCTCTCTCTCTCTCTCTCTCTCTTTGGATCCCCGCTCCCCGCCCCACCAAAGCCCTCGTCAAAGCGCGCCACTAATCCGTGTAAGTGATATCGTACTTGTATCGTCTGTCTACTCAATGACAATTTATGCTGCTTTCAAGCTGTTCGCTATTCCAAATCAATAATTCCGCGATGAATTTATGGTGGTTATTGGGGCTCACCGTAAGAGAAATACCTGCCGCTTTTTTTTTTGTTGCAAATCTGCTTATACAGCGACACGTCGGATCGAACGAGACCGATCGACGGCGGCATTATTATTCGAGATTTTTATTCGGAGCCGAGGTATTTTCTTATTCTTCACGATAATTCCTACGGATTAGGGAGGAGCGCGCTGGGGGGGGGGGGGTGTGTAAGCGCACGCAGCGTCGTCTCCTGTCAAATTGTTCAATTAAAGTTACGGAGTACGTAGACTAGCAGCAATAAATAAAGTCTTGTATCTCGCGTATCTCGAAATTCTTCTTAAGAGACGTGGAGGATTTTCCATCCGTTAGCCGCACACACCGGATTTTTCTAATCTTTTTTTCCGGCTGTATCGGGAGAGTGAAAGCCGAGGAGTTCCGAGCAACACCTCGTACGTGTATATATATATATATGATATAGTAGGCCGATATCTTTTAGTTTAGCGGTTCGGCTGAATTAGTCATGCGGAAAGCTCGTTCTCGATGCTATACTATTGCCGCGACCGGTATAGCCCGCTGCTGCTGCCGCTGCTGCTGCTGCTGCACCCGCGACAGAGCGAGGGAGTAGGAGTGGGATGGGGGAGGAGGAGGCGTTAACGGAGCAGCTTCCGCCCTTGGCTAGAAGATAGGATTGTCCGCGTGAAAATGCTCCGGCTCTTCCACTGCCGTTCTTTACGCCACTCTGTCTCGGGGAAAAAATATTATTCTGCAAAGAATGCGCCAAGTTTGTTGTAGTAACCGAGGGGGAAAAGCATAATGTAACCGTAGCATAATCGCGTTGAAAGTTTTAGCCCCCGGAGTCAAATACTGGGTAGGGGGGGAGCTTTTTTTTTTTTTTTTGTAAAACACCTACCTCCTTTAATTTCATTTTATTGCATTTTAAGAGAACCAACCTATTTTACGTTGGCGAGTGAAATTTTCTTAACATAACTCGCGAGCTCCGACATCTCTCTCCCCCCCTCTCTCTCTCTCTCTATCTCTCTCTATCTCCGTTGAAAGCCAACGAGCATAAATATATACTTAGAAAATACTTCACAAATTACAATGGGACAAATACGGAATTGCCGAGCCCCGAAGATATTTTACATGGAGATCCGTACCTATCTATCTATCTATCTATCTATCTATCTATTGTTGTTATTGTTGTTGTTATACTTGGGTCGATCTTCCAAGAGGATGGAGCAAATTTCTATCGCTTTACGAATGATAAAATACGAAAACTTCTCTGGATAGAGAAGAGATTTCTTATTATACAGTCATTGATAAGTAATCGATCGAGCGTCGTTTCGGCCAATGATCCGTCTCGGCATGAATAATGCCGAATAAGGAACGAATGCCAGTTTAAAAAAAAAAAAAAAAAACCCAACCGTGCGCAAGGAGGATGAGATCAAAGCAGGGAGGCAAGGTCGAAGCGAAGGTCGCGCGCGCTCGCGTGCTCGCGAAAAATATGAAAGAGACACCAAGACGGATGCCGGTCGTACGTCGTAGGTGAAAGTGCTAAGTACTGTAAGAACGTCAAAGACGATGAAATAGGGTGAAATGGGTGTCGCGCTCGAACCCTTCTCTCTCTCTCTCTCTCTCTCTCCCCCGTCACTCTCTTGGGAGAGAAAGGCTCCTCTTGTACCTCAAAAAGCAGGGAAAGGAAAGGGATGGAGTCGGCTGGCCACAGGTCGTGGTCCAGCAACGTCGTCAGAGGCTCGGATCCGAAGTCGTAAGGGGGTTGCGAGGGGTGGCGAGAGGATGGTTACGTGAAAGTAAAGGGTTGTCGGCCGGAGCGGGGCTGGAGGAGGGCTGGAGGAGGGCTGGAGGAGGGTCAGGAGGGAGCCCAATGGCCCGTCGCCTTGGTAATTAGCGTTTCGCTTTGCAGTAGCGTCGACTGTGGTCTCTGTCCAATCGAAGATGCGACTCCCAGCATTGACGTCCGCGTTGAAAGCGGCGGTGCCGGCGCTCTAATTGACGCATGATCGATTTTGCGAGAAACACTGCGGCTAATACGTCAATAAGCGCTACTTTCATGGGCGAGGCGAGGACGCGCGCCATACTCGAGAGCGATTCGAGAGTGCGATAAAAGAGGCGCGGTGAGGAGCGGAGAGGTGGTACGGTGGGGAAAATAAAGGAAAAGAGAATATTTCTGAGCGTGTGCGTTAGTGAGAATCGATACCCCCCACACACCCCTTCGCCCCGGCAAGAGTTACCGTCGAGGCGCCCCTTCCACTTGATCGAGTGAGCATTATGTAAACTCGAGTTATGTCCTTTCAATTGACGCATCCTTTTTCCCTCGCTTTTTCTCTACTTTTCTCTACTCTTCTCCTTCTATCTCGCTTTTTCTTTCCTTTCTTTTTTTTTTTTCCTTTTCCTTTTTTTTTACGATCCTTTTATTTTACCTCCTTGCCGGGAATACCGACGATTCCCTCCAACTGCATTTGTCTCACAGCCTCCCTCCGTCTTTCCCCCCACCCCTCCCTGTTATTCCCTATCAGGATCAAACGTCCGTTCTAGCATTTTTTTTCTTTTTTCTTCTTCTTCTTCTATTTGTTCCAAGCGTTTGAGCACTGCTTTATTGCTTAAAGTCTCGACTTGCATAAAAGCCAAAAAAAAAACTCCCGCGTACTTTCATTTGGTATTCGCTTAAACGCATTCTACTTGCTTGTATTTAATTAATAAACCCCGAGCTCTGGCTCTTAGAGCCGGACATATTTAATATACCACTCAACCAAAACCTACCGGATCGTTACGCTCATTCACCAGGACAAGTTTATAAATCGTTGCGCTGGCCTCACTAAGATCGAGACGCTTAACAATCTTATTCGAGCCCATTGATAATTACATTCACGCGATATCTATTTTCATATTCAAAACTATTGTATCGTATTAGTGGACTACGGAGCAGGAAGAAGAAAATACAAACTCGTTTTTTCTCGTTTTATTTTAGTTTTATTATTGTTATTATAATTCTCACGCGCGGAAAAGCAAGAGAATATCGCAAGTATCTTTGATTTTACTTGCGGCCAGCTGGACGTCGTTCTCAACTCTCGCTCGTTGCGCCGATGCTCTGCACGTTTCACGCAATTCCGACAACTGGATTAACAATTCTGAACATCGTACTTGACTGCGAGGTAATTCTCTCTCTCTCTTTTGGATTCTTTTGAATCGGTTACCCGGAGGTGCAAAACGCGCTTTTATTTGATATTGATCATCTTTGACAAAACAGAACAGAACAAAAATAACAAAAATTCCCAACGAATGAATAGCCTCTTGTTTACCTCTACATCCAAGTAAACTGTATATTTATGCACGCGCAATAGATTTACATCACGTGGAGCTCTTACGAAAAAAAAAAAAAATAACAACCACGCGATCCCCGAATGTATATTTGTAAATCGAGCATCAATAAAGAAATCTTTAACGCTATAGAAACGCGTTCTTGTACAGCGAATCGACGAACGATCATCGGTTGATAAGAAGAAAAAAAAGTATGAACTTGAACTGTAGGTAAACTCGAACCAAAATTTAAGTGCATTTATGCACAAAGAAAAGAAAAAAAGCAAAAGAAAACAAATGCAAGGAGAGAATTTTACTTTTATACAGGAAAGTGGAAGCTATAGTATAAAAGCATCGCTCCTTAATCAAACGTAAGCTTGTGATTAATATTCTAAACTCTTTCATTCCTCACGAGAGCTGTGGTGCATCGTAAGATGAGAAGAAAAAAAAAATAAAAAATAAAAAGATAGGAAATTAAAATGTCGGTTAATGAACAATTTAAGGCTTTGAAGAGCAAGAGATCGGCCATTAAAAGAAAATTAACGAAACTCGATAACTTTATGCAAGACCCTTTACAAAATTCTTCAAAAGAAAAAGAAAAAAGAAAAAAAAAGACTCATCATTTGAAGAAGCGTATTATGAAATCATTAGCTTCGTACGCGAATTAATAGAAAATTGTACTTAAAAATTGTCCCTACGGAATCTACGTCATCCGACGGCTAATTCGGTAACTCGTTATCCTTATACGATCATTTTGGTCCCTAAGGTTTGTCGTATAAAGAAAAAAAACAGAATACATAGATCCGCTAGATATGATTCACTTTGACAATCAATGTCGTATTAGATTATTGCAATTATCCTGCCCTTTGATCGTATTATATAATAATAAACTCCCCAGGCGAGTCTTGTGGAATTACCATCATAAGAAAGTTGTCAAAGTCAGAAAAGGAATATGGAAAATCCTCGTAATGTTCGAGCGAGGATAGGATACAGGATCCAGCCAACACCAGTTAACTACGAGTTCAGCGAAAACGTAAGTGCAGCTTACCTTGTAAGCTTACATTGCAATCTTATATCTAATAACATTATTTAATTGCTCAGCCCGAGCTAACTATCGAGATAAAACTCGGGCTGCAAAACGAGCATTGCAATACTCCCCCCTCTCGTTACGTATTTTGGAAAATTCAGGATAAATATTAGGGAAAATCGTCAGAGCACGGGGGCGGTGGGGGCGGGGGGAGGCATCGTCAGGCAGTGAAAATGACGGAAATACCGTTGGACTTTGAGAATATAAAAACGTTTCGAGAGAGAGAGAGAGAGAGAGCTTCGGAAGTGAAAGCCTTTATACTAGAAGAGCTTTTCATTTACTCGGTCGTTTAGGGTACAGATCAGTAGTAGTATCGTGTTGTCGTCAGCCGAGCGAGCGAGCGAGCGAGCGAGCCTGGATCCAGGAAAGGCACGGTCCCCGTGGGGCGCCGCGTACATTTCCGTTGCAGACACTCGACCGAGTTAAAAATTACGTTTCTCGGCTGCATATAGATCGGGCCGGGGGTGGTGGTGGTGGTGGGTGGGTGGATTAGGAGTCGAGATCGGGCGAACGGCGGTTGCGGGGGCGGGAGTAGGTCCGGAATCCGTGCGTGGGAAGGAAAGAGTCTGGCGAGGAGCCGCGCTGAGGCGAGCCCTGTAAATTGGATCCATCAGCGCGTTGGGATGGTGCTATATCATGCTTGGGCCAGGGAGTAGAGGCAGAGGAGGGAAGAGAAAGAGGTGAGCAGCCCGAGAATGGAATAAAGAGAAAGGGAGCGACGCTTCATCGGCCAAAGAGAAGGAGCTCCACCATCTTTCAACGTCAGTACACGGATCGTCGAGGGTTCCCTCCTCCTCCTCCTCCTCCTCCTCCCTCCCGCCTTTACCCTCTTTAAACGTACACGTCTATACAGGAAACAAAAACTTGGCCTCCCTCGATTCCTGTACAGGTCTAATACAACACGGGGATGCTCGGGAGCCCGAGGGGGTGGCGCTTACACGTCTCCATGTATATGACGAGCGAGCGAGCGAGCGAGCGAGAGCGTTTGTGTGGGGGTGGGGGTGGGAGAGCACGGGTATCGATGCCGGTCGATAGCCAATTCGAGTTCTTATGCTACTCCGCTCGGTCGACTATCGCCGACTGATTAGGCACGGCTTCGATTTCCTTGTGATTAATCGTTTGTCGCATGCCACGCGTTCCCCAGTTTCGGAAAACTCTGCAACGGTGGCGGTTGGCGGTGGCGGTGGAGGTGGCGGCGACTTTTCTTTTCCCGTGCAATCGACGTCTTCGAGGCTATACATTTAATATCGAAAGAGTGTAGTGAGCTTGTGCGCGATAACGTGGCTGAGCGAGAGCTTTAATTCACGCCCTTCCTCCCTCCCTTTTCCCCCTTTCTTATCCGACCCCCGACCCCACACCCCAGCCCTTTCAATTCCAGCAGCCCTACTCCCTACTCCCCCGTTACCAATTTCCCTCGTCCCTTCTGTTTTAATGTCACACGCTGGATTTCGTTTAAACTGAGGCGGCAAAAAAGTAAAGAAAGTAAAGAAAGAAAGAAAAAGAAAAAAAAAGGATCCACGCCGAGTGGTTCGCTCAATGTCATGACGAGGCGAAATCCTCCTCGAGGAATTGAGCTTGTACTTATTTCCCGCGCTGTCGCCCACCCACCCCTCACGACGCACACGCACACGCACACACAGCTCCTCCTCTTACTTACGGCCCCGTCCCTCAGCCGTTCTTACCTAAAAGTATGCGATTTATAGAATCGTTTTCGTCCCCGTATGATATACGTAGCGGAAATTCTTAACGAAAAATGTTAAGACGTCCCCCGCCCCAATAACCCCAATAACCCCAATAATTTTTAAAGCTCTGCCATTGAAATGAGAAGTAAACCCTTTAAGACTCCCGAGTCACGCAACGAGTATTTGCATTTTTATAATCTCATTCGTATTGAGCGTATCGGTAATAATGTTTTGATGATAATGGAACCGTCGCGATACGGGGCGATACGGGGCGATACATCGTTGTCCTCTTCAATGTCCGCGCTGCCCTCTGCCCCATTTTTATAGGCCGCCGTTCTCGCGCTTGCCGTCGCTGCCTCAAGGTTATCTATCGGGGCTAAGACGGTTAAAAAAAATATACCTCGAGCTCTGCGTGGAGTCCAACCTAAGTGGAAAATCACTCTCTCTCTCTCACACACACACAGGTGGTAGATGGGCGGGTGTGCAGTGTATAGCAATAGGGTAAAACTCGCATGGGGCAAGCGTTTCCCTATCGCTTACGGGAGCGAAAGCTCCTGCGAGTCGATAACAACTTGTTCTCATGCTAATCGTTCTGGCCACTTACTTGATGCGTCGTTAGAGAATACGAGCTGCGGTACGGGACAGGGGGCTGGGGTGGGGGAGTAACGGTGGGACGCCTGCGATACCCGATCGGCTAAAACTTTACCACCGACTGCACGAATTCCTCGTACTTGCGGCTAACCAAGCGCGAGAGGCCAATTATTTTTTTTAACACAAACAAATTGATGTTTGTACTGAGATGCGCATGCGAGTCTAATGACGGCTCGTTACACCGACTCGTAATCACTCGCGTAAGCCTTGGAAGAGATTCGTTACGTAACGCGCCGTTGTTATATACAAATACACGGAGTATGAAAATACTTGATCGATCTATCAAAGTCATTAATTTAAATTCAATATTTACCTTATGTCCGGCTTTGATTAATGTAACATCAAAGACTCCGAATCGGATAACCATTAGGAGACCGTTATACCACCCGATCCAGAGTAGATCAATACTGATTCTTCCTTCAATCTCAGACTTAAGCTTAGCCATGATTTCGCTTCTTTATCCTCTTTCGGAATTTGATCCTTACCTTCCCCACCCCCTTAATTCTCATCGAATTAAAACGAGTTGTAAATATTGCCTTGGTGTTAGTTTAATAATTAAAAAATCTGAGCGAAAGTAAAATTGCATTAAGCGTACGCGCGTGTCTTGTATGTCCACGTCTTCTTCCTATATTGTAAATGTAATGGCTTAAAAGAATATTGCACTGTCGTTTCAAATTGTAATGCTACGTATTCAAGTTCCGACGTAAAATTGTAAAATTGTTTAGCGAATGACGTCAAATAATTTCTTCCGCGTACCTTGGCTCGCGATTCGGGGTCCTTGGCAAGTGTGAGTAAGATTTATCCGTGAAAACAAGCTTTCCCAGTGCTTCTCAACGCCTCCGCTGCACTTTACTACATTTTCGCTAAAAATATTTTATTTGTAAATAACATTTTTTTTTTTAATTCGAGGATCGTAACGCGTTATTGGGGGGAATAAGACGTGAGCTCTGTATAAATCGTAAATCTAATAACCGAGTTACGTTCGTTCAACGTATTGTGATCTAAAATATGCACGCGTTACGTGGTAATATTAATATAACAATATAAGCATTTAAACAGACTATTCAATGTCACGGAGATTTTCGAAAATATTATTATTTCTTTTTTTTTTAAAGAAAAAAAAGAATTCTATAAATCCGCTGGTTCGATGCTCTTCGATTTTCTTTTGGATCAATTTCTCAAAATCGAGTTTATCTTTAATAATTGCTACTTTCAATAAGGATTATCGGGAATCCCTCTTGCTTAAAGTATCAAAAATATAATATCCCCCGCCCCGATTTTTCCAGATCGTGTAATAATTTTACGTGATTATACCAATACGATTAACGGCAACCAATCCAAGGTCTTCCAATTACAAGATTGTGTATATATATATATATATATATTGCTTGTAAAGTAATAATTTTTTTTTTAGGTAATTCAATAGGTTCGTTAATGGGTCGAATTTAATGTAATTGATCCCGAGATGTAAAGATCCCGAGGTCGTAATTACGGAACGGTAATTTCATTGTACTTGTTGAATTAAAAAGATAAGAAGATAAGAAAAGAAGAAGTAACTGCGCAACTAATACAACGGAGATTATGATAATACATCGGAGGGAAGAAAACATTAATTGGTATTTTCCACAGAGCGATTACAAATCTTTTCTTATCGTATTTTCATTCCCCTTCCCCGCCGTTCCCATCATAATAAACGTTTAATAGCCCGCGGCGAGAGTAAATAAATCCTTTATACGAGAGAATCGGGATCTTATACTCTCTTAAAATCCCTGTCCGCGATCAATTCCGAGGAGTTCAATATACAGAATTAGCAAGCAACACTTGGTCCCGTAGCCTTGATATACCGTTGCTTGCCCCCCCCTCTCCCTCTCCCACCAAGGGGCGGTTACTCTCTCCCACCCATCCCCACCCATCCGCCCCACCCATCCTCATCCGCCCCTCTCAGTCGAATTTCGTTTGTTCTTTTTTAAACGATTGAAACGGCATCGAGTGCCGAGCCAAGGCAATATACAGTCGTAGAATATCACGGAAGAGTAACGAAAAGAGAGAGGATACGTATCAACATTTTCTAGTTAAAGAATCGCTTAATCTCGCCGTAAAGCCACCGGAAGTCTAAAGCCGTAAATGATATACAAGACAAGAGGCGTTGGGAATTATGGGAAAGAACGTCGGTTCGCTTGGTCTGTTTTTTATTTTGGGGGGGGGGGGGCTAACTAAATAGGTGGCTAACGCTTCATCGATTGGATCGAGCTCACCGTTAATACTATTTCTATGCTCTTCTCGATCAATTTACTACGATTCGTTTATCAACGAAGCACAAAACAAAGCGGCAGCCGATTTTCTTACTATCAATCGGCATTTACATTTACTACAATTGTCAGTCGGTTATTCAACCCGGCTCACCCGTTCCTTTGTACTTATGCTCTCTCTCTCTCCCCCCCCTCTCTCTCTGTCTCTGTTTATTATTTATTTTCTGTTAAGGCGATGATATTTCACGGGAAAATATCTCACGCGAATGCTGCCAAATCGCAGCCGCTCTGACATGAAAACTTTTTATAAGTACAAAGAGTGGGGGGGGGGGATTTGCAAAGAGTCGTAGAGCCGCAGTACATGAAAAGGCCTTGATATTCACTCAAATTTTCCTAGCCTTAGCGTAGCGTTGATACGCAGGATCTCGAGCGTGGATTCGAAGGTGCGGGGGCGGTTATTCTTAAAGTGAAATGCCGCCGCGCATTAATTGAATCGCAGTTTTTAAAAAGATTTATCGTGTACCTATCAATAAAAGTATATATATATATATATACGTAACAACTGGGAAGTGAAATATGTAATTTTAATGTAAAAATCTTCCAGGTAATTTAGAAAATTTTACATTTGTGATAAATGATTTGTGCTGCTGCTGCTGCTGCTGCTGCATTTTCCTGTGAAAAATCAGGAGGGTAGAAAAATTAAAAGGAAATAATTTTTATCTCCAGCCAGTGGGATAAGTAAGCCCTTGTCCTCGTCCCGCTCCTACTCGGACTCCTCTCCGTTTAAATTCTAGACAATAAATATTTGCCTAAATATTAAACTAACTCGCTTTAAATATTATGCACGATATTGCGTTGCTTTTTTTTTTTTGTCTCGTAATCGGATATTCGAGTGCTGCGCTGATGGGGACAGGAGACACGACGAAGCGCGTACGTTTAAGCGATCCTTGATGCAGGCGATTGCCAACTAAAGGGGTTATCGGGGGCTAATAATACGGGGGTAAGAGAGAGAGAGAGAGAGAGAGCGAGAGAGTCCGTGTGTATGGTAATAACGTAGGCAGCATTGAAGAGCAGCTCGAACTCGTGCTCGAAACTCGAATGGCTCGTTCGGTTCGAGCAAGAAAGGAGGGAGAAAAGAAGAAGAAGAAGAAGAAGAAAGGAAAGAAAGAAAGAAAGAAAGAAAAATCGAAAATCCCTCGTAGTATTAGGAGAGATTCAGAGTAAACGCGGCATTGGCCGTATATATAACATTTTATTTTATAATCATGGCCTCGCGTGGCTAAAATAAAGCTTAGGAGAGTGAGCGCGGGACAATCGAGCGTGTTGCCTTCGGCGGCTATAATCCATAATAAATACAAGGGGGGTGGGGGGGGGAAGGTTAATTCGATTCGTCGGTTTGTAATTAGAGCGAGGGAGAGGGGTGACTGCTCCATCCCGATCTTCCTCGATTGTAAAAGGTCCTTATCGCTCCTCAAGTTTATGTATCCGTCGGGCCGAGGGACCGGATCGAAGAGTCTCGGCTGGGCTGGGGTGGGGGTGGGTGCGGGGGTGTGTGTGTGTGTGTGTGGATTTGAGCTCGGAGCCGCGATCTCTCGGAGCGATCAGGGACAGCGTAGCCCGAGACCCGGAGCTAATCCCCCGCACTAGCCTTGTGACGCTCCAGAGTCTAAACCACGGGGAGGCGCGGTGGCTGCTTCCCCCTCTCCCTCGCCGTACCTCGGCTACGCCGTGCCTTTACGACCTAAACGTCAGACTCCATAGACTCGCGTTTGCCCCCGGTCCCCTCGAACTCTAGCCAAGGGACGACGTGTCCTTAACGGTACGAGTCACTTCCGGTTAAGGTTCCGGTTAAGAGCCACGGTACCGCTCGGTCTCCCATCGGCTACCGATTAATGGTTAATGGCCCCTCCGCTCGGGAGCCGTTCCCCTCGATCAAATTTGTCCGAGTCCTTTGCTTACGTCAGCCTCGGCTACGCGTCATAAGGAGATAATGCCCCATGCACTATGACCACTACCTCATCTGCTTAAAGCTCCTAAGGTTAATTCAAATTCACTCGACTTTTATCTCTCTCTCTCTCTCTCTCTCTCTCTCTCCGTCTCTATCTCTCTGTCCCCGGGAAGCGGTACGGGACGGGTAGCAGGTGACCGGCCTAGCCGTTCGTAAGGGATCGCGCGCGTCAAGTTTATCGAATAAATCGCGCTGCTACATTCCCCATAACCTCAGTACTCCATACGCACCGCAACCGACAATTTCCCATTAAAACATCCCGATTAAAAGCCATTTAATAAGATTTTACGTGGCTTTGGCTCGTCCCAATAACCCCCCGACTCACTCCACTTTTATTATTATTTATTATTTTGTTATTGTTATTGTTATTGTTAAACTAATGGAATTTCGATAATAATATGGTGGCTCGAAGCGGCGACTTGGCGCTTATTAACAATTGACGCTCGACTACTTGTCAGTCCAGGGACACTCGCAACGGGAATTATTACCGCGTCGTGCAAGTAAGTCGTGTATTATTAGCCAAAGGACGGCAGGGAAGGTGAGGAAAAATATCGGCGTTACGGGGGCGTGGGGGGAGTGCAAAAGAAGCCCCCCCCCCCCGCCGCTCTCGTTAGCGCAGCTATTCTTTGCTCTTATTCCTCGTATTTTATCTCGTTCGAAGCTCCAGAAATATTTCATAATCTAAAGGTAATAGGAATGTAACACGGTCCATTATCAACCTGGAGGGCTGGGGGTTGGGGTTGGAGGCTTGGCTTAGCCTTAACTCGTCGTGCAGAGTAAATTTCGAATGACCCGTGTGCGGAGCTCGATGCTCGTATTTCCTCCTCGGCTTATTCCTTTTACTTGTATACGCGCAAAGCTTCCCGTCGCTCTTCTTCTGCCTTAACATTTTTTAACCTCCCTTAGTTTACAGTTTGTCTCTCTCTCACCCTCTCTCTCTCCCACTCTCTCTCTGTCCCACCTGCGCGGCGTACGTGTATGGCTGTGTATTTTCATCTTTATGCCGGCTCACCGATTTACTCTCCCGATATACAGGTCTCTCTCTCTCTCTATCTCTTCTCTCTCTCTCTCTCTCCGACTTAGCTGGAAAGCGGATTACGTGGGATCTTGGGGGCCGGGAGAAGAAAGTGAAAAGCCACACCGCTCCCGAGGAAAAACCAACTTGACTCCTTTTTCCCTGAGCCTCCTCGGCTTTCCTTTACCAATACCACGGCGCATAATGCAGTCGCGTTGCGCGGGACCGTAATTCTGTCGATTTGATGTTTTCTTTTCTTTTCTTTTCTTTTCTTTTCTTTTTTTTTTCTGCTTCTGAATCACCAGAGGGAGCTCTTCCCTCGGAATTGAAAACTACCCGGCTATCCTGATCGAGCCGAATCGACGGATAATATCGAATTAACCCTTTTCACGCGCCAATAAGACTTGTCGCGTTATTTTTCAACCATCGCCAGGGATTCTCATTTGCTAAGGGACACGCTTTTTATATAATTGTTTGTATTGACGAAACGATCGACCGTGTCCGATAACTTCTTATATCATTTCCCTTCATTGATTTACAACAATTCGCGCTCCATCGGAGGAGGAGGAGGAGGAGGAGGACTTATCTTTACAATGACCGAATGGCCATAGGAACGTGAAATTTCAGGGAGCGATCAATCTCAATGGCGTCAACAATATGAGGCATAAATAAATAAATATTTATTTATGCTTCGGGAAAAAAAAGAAGGCTATTAAAACGATCTACAGCGGCCCGTCTGACTGACTAACGGCCACGGCCCAACGTAATTTGCGTACGCGCATTCATTCCACGATTCCACGGGCGAGTCTTTGATAATGGAGTAGGGATGATAAGGAGCGGCTTAGTAGAGCAACGTTAATACGTAGGGCAAATGAAAAGAAAAGAAAATGAAAAGCTCGGACCGATGGACTGAAATTAATAAATATAATACCATTTTCTGGAACTCCTCTAAAATAACAGCCCTGATTCACAGTTTATGGACTCGTGGGGGGGGGCCACGGACATTATTAATAAAATGCTTTATTAATTTACGAGCGACGAGCAATACGAGCGACGAGCAATACGAGCAAAAGGGGGTGGTGGGGGGAGTTCACTGATTTAGGCGGAGAGCAAGAAGCTTAATACTACGGGGGCTTGAAATACTACGACGAATCGATGGAATGAAAATTTGGCATTCGGCAAGATCATCGGGTAATGGCCGACGGTGAATTTGCGGGCGGCGGGGGTGAGGGAGAGCGCGCAAGCAAAAAGCAATGGATTCGGCGGCGCTCGGGTTATTGGGGCCGCCGATAGGATTATTGCCGGTTTTAAGCGATAATAATTGAAACGGACAAGCCGATATGCCGATTCTATGCCGTCTAATGTGCAAGCGGCTCCGGGCCCGCGGTTGCCTAGCATTTAATCGTCGACCCAGTGCTCGCCGTCGCCGCCACGGCCACACTGACACGCACACGCACGTATTCGAGAGAGAGAGAGAGAGAGAGAGAGAGGCGCGTGCAACGGATGAGCGTCGCACTGCCCGGGTAGGGGGGGGGCGAGGAGCAAGGACGATCCGGAACAGACAGACGATCCTCGGAGAGGTAGGGGTAACTTTGGGGGGGGTGGATGGGTGGAGGGACGGCGAGGCTGTAATCCCCAAGATTACTACGAGTAGCGGCTTAGCGTCAAACGCCACACTGACACGCTGAAATCTGGTAATGCAGCTATCTCGTTACGCCGTAAAGTGAAAGTTTAATCCGGCCCCGGGATTTGACGCGATTCGCCAAGCTTCTTCCTCCACCTCGAGCTCTCCCTCTCCTCCTGATGTTGCTGCCGCTGCTACGGTACCTCCACATCCTCTTCGACGCCGTCGCCGTCGCCGTCGCCGTCACCTGCCCAGTCCACATCTCGCTACAGAATCCTTGGCTCTCTCTCTCCCTCTCTCTCTCTTTTACTCCCTCCCTCCCTCTCCCTCTCCCTCCCTCCCTCTCTATTTTTCTCTTAACGCGGTATGGGTGTTTGTTCGCCGAGTGCATGCAGGACTTTGTGCGTCAGTTCAAGTGCCGTATGCTGCTGCTCTCTTGTTTGGGACGCCTCGGATGAAAGGTCTTCCCTAGCTCCCGACTCTACTTTTTACCCTCCCTCGCTTTGTCGCTCTTTGTTCCCGCCACCCCCCCCGCTCCACCTCGCAATTTTCAAGCTGTAATTTTACTTACCTCCGCGCTCGAGTCCGCGCTCTTTGCCGCCGCCGTCGCCGCTACCCCTGCCCCCTGCCCTCATACACCTCATTTATTTATTTTCATTTTTTATTTTCATTTTTTCTTTATTTGTTTTTTTTTTACCGCTCCGACGGCTAGAGGTTGAGGCCGAATGGCGGACTCGCATTGTCCCTCCGCCTGGGACAATGAATCCCGAGCCGGAACAAAAAGTACGCGTTTTCGTTGTTATTAATTATCCCTCGAATTTTCAATGCGCGCGCGCGCGCGCGATTCCCAAGCGGGCCCGACCGAGCAGGCCCTTCTTACACTTTATTCTCCCAATTCCAGACAAAATATCCGAGAATTAACGTTTAACCGCTAAAAGACGAAGCTCGCTCGATCATCCCGGTACAGACGTAGTGCAGCTAAATATTTTCATCGCCACTATCCGGATTAAAGTTTGGTATTACGTTTATTGCGAAAGTCTAATTGAGATTACGATGATGTTGTAAAGCCGATATCTTAATGAATAAATAAATAAATAAATAAACTATAAACTATAAGCGTTAAAAGTTCTAAGGTTAAAAGTTAAGATTGTAATTTCTATAATATTACTTCGGATTCGAAAGAGGACAAGTAGTTGAATTGTGACATAAGAGGCGACCTTATCGATTCGCAGTATTTATTCTCGTGGAGATTAATTATTACTCCTCCCCTCCCCCACCCCCCACTACTAACGCGCTCCTTTTACGTTTTTGTAGTAAATATAATTAATTTTAAAGAGTGCGAATCTGTTGAACCGCGTGAATTTTTAACGAACGAAATAAAATTCAAGCTGAGATGGGATCGGTTATCAAGTCGCCTTTCTTTATCAACACGTCGGATGGATGATTTTTTTTTCCAAAATTGAATATCCCAATCCCATTAAATGGTCAAATGAGAATTAAAAACGTAGCCGTTGCCTCGTTAGGTCAATATTATGAATTCAATTTCATTGGCGAACGAGTAGATGGAGCAGAGCATCTAAGAATACCTTATAAAGCCGCCACGACAATATTTATCGATTATTTATCGATTATTTATCGATTATTAATGAGTCAATGTAGCGCTCGTGCCCACCTAAACAAAACGTATGAGTTATAATGAATTATAATGAGTTATTTAATGATTAACAATGCAAAGCCTCCCTCTAGCTGCGATTTTTGTTTCAGGATTAATAGATAAAAAAATAGAAAAAAGAAGAAAAAAAAACGAAGATAAATTTTATTTTACGAGATATTAATTGCGAATAATGTTCGTGTGGTAGTTAGTATGCGTAAAGTAGGTGTACGTTTCGCGCGAATAATATTCAAAGAAAACGGGCTGATATTAAGAATTCAGGTTCTTGGAATTAATAGGTTTAATGGATACGAAGGAGTTTACGAGACGTTTACGTACTCTCTTTAGGTGCGACTCGGCGTGACGAGAGGGAGGATGAGTTGGGTGGTGGAGGCGGGTAGGGTGGGGGATGGAGATGCATGGACCTGCTCAAGGCAGTAAAGACTAAGCTTGATTCGTGGGGGTGGCTTACAGGCCAAACATGACCCCCCGAGTCGGAAAGGAAAAGCGTCCCGCCCCGGGGGATGCTCATGATTCAAGTCACCGCCGAGCTTGTGCGTGAGAGGGTGAGGGAGAGAGGGAGAGAGGGAGAGAGAAGGGATACCGACGACGAAGGGATGTCTTAGCTTGTCAGATAGTCGAATGTACAATTGAAATACAAGCGGTCTCTCTGACACACGTTTTACTGAGCATTAGCATCCGGTAGTCAGGTAGTGAAAAAGTGGTAGTATCGGCTTGTAAGCAACTTGTAAGCCCTCTGGCCCCGGCCCTCCCTCAGCTAGCCAGCCAGCCAGCCGGCTTTCCGGGAGCTCGGTCGCTCGCTCGGTCGGCCAACTCTCTCTCTCTCTCTCTCGTCAGATAATCTTTTACGTCCTTTACGACGTTGACCCGGTTAATTTTTCAAACCGGCGCTCTATTGATACCCGTATCCCTCCGCAGCGACGCTCCAACGCCATTTCGTCGACTCGTTTAAGGGAATACGGTCGTTGTTGCTCCTCGGAACACCACCACCACCCCCTCCCCCTACCCGCTACTAGTCGTCGACGGCCGTCAGAACGTTACGAGCCCCCGTTATGAGGAGCGAGGCATCCTTTCGAGTTGGAGTCGCGGCGATCGGAGGGGGAAGGTGAGAATTTTTAAAACCACGGCATCCGTGACAATGAGCTCGTATAATTTTCATTCCGAATACGTAAAATACGTATTGGGGTTATTGGGGTTATTGGGTAAAATATCCAGTGCTCGGTCATTAACGAAATTCTGCTTCTGTTGGCGTTATCGTAACTTAGTGGCTCGGTGTATTATGCTCTTTTGGCGCAAGCGTAAAGAAAAAGTAGGAGCGGGAGGGGATTAAGAAGGAGGAGGACGGAAAGTTCAAAGTTGATCCGAATGAAATCCGAATGAAATCCGAATGCTCCTGTAGAGTCTGAATGGAGCCGTCCTCCATCCTCTTCCTACGTAATCGTCGCGCCCTAAGTCCCGTACCGATTAGTCTCGGCCTTGTATTTGGGGTTATTTTGGGGTTATTTTGGGGTTATTGGGGTCCGGGCTCGTCGGGAGTAAATAGTTCGCGGCCGCGATCGGCGCCCGCGCCTCGTGCCAATTCAATTATGCCCATAAGCAGTGCATATAGCCAACCCCGTCCCTACCCCTCGATATCCTTGTATCGACGAACAATCTGTGCACGTATAGTATACCCATAGCACGCGGAGCTTAACAATTGCACGCCCTTTTCCATTCTATTGGGTGCTTCAATTGCTTTACGGCGGTTACGTGCGTGCGTGCGTGCGTGCGTGCGTGCTGTGCGTGCGTGCCTGTGCGTGCGCCTGTGTTCCCGAGTGCGTGCACAATGTCCCGAAGTAGCGGCGTCTAGAGGGACCTAGAGCAGAACTTTCGCGAGAGGGAGGGAGGGAGAGGGAGGGAGGGAGAGAGGGAGGGAGCGGTGAACCGTACTGATTGGCCTCCAGCTGGGGCAGTAGTAAACATTTTCAGACTCGCTCTCTTTAACCTCCTGAAACCCCTTCAAGACCCTTCTCTTCGCTCGGGACTACTCCTCCTTTCCCCGTCCTTTCCTCGCTACCGCGACCGACTCCGAAACAGAAAACGATTCCGCTCCCTCCCCTCCCCCCACTTATGTCCCCGTAGCCTGGCTCTCCTCCTTCTTGTCGCGCTCACCCTCCCTCCGACGCTCCACACCGCCAGCCAGTCTACGCTTTCCTTCTCTGGTCCGCCCGTCCTCGCTCTCCTCCCCCCCTCCGTCCGTCCGTCCGCTGCCCATTTCTCTCTTTCTCATTCTCCGTGCCGCCGCCGTACCCCTCCCCCCCGTCCGTGGAAGTTTAAGCTCGATTTAATGGGGTGGAAATGCGCGGCTCGATCAAGTTGTATTCAATTATCCCTCCTACATTCTACCCTCCCACGTACTACGCACCGCGCCCCCTCCTCTCGACCCCGCCCCACCACCACGCCACGCCACTTCACGCTCCGTCCTTTGTCGTTCTCCCTCTTGCGTTTACCTTCGGCTCTTTTACCCACCCACCCCCCCCCTCCCTCGCTGTTCATTTTTCCCTTCGTGCTTTCTCTTTTATATACACCCCGCCCCCCCCGATCTACTCGATAGATCTTTTACTCGCCCCGGATTTATTCGTATTATGATGTATCAATTTATCCAAGAGGGAGACGACAAAAACATTATTATTTTCTATTCTTCCTTTCACGTGTTTCGTCTTTACCTGTCCTCCCCCCCCCCACCCCTTAATTTCTAACCAACGACATACGTTTACTCTATTTGTAGGACAATTATAAAGCTCACCGATTAAGTAATTATTGGCGTTAAATTTTTATAAACCAAACATTTGTATTAATTGTATTAATTGAATTCGCAAGGACCATCGTTATTTAGAATTAAAATTTGCAACGATACTTTTTTTATGAATTCCACCAATAACACTCCTCGCTCAATACTAATATCACGAGAGGCCTTTTCATTGTTAAGCAAGCGCGCTCGTACGTTTGAAGCACAACTAACTTAATACTACGAGAATGGAGGGGGGGGGGTCCATCGTAATTATACAGTTGAAATCGAATATTCGAGGGGGAGTAGAAATGGTATATTTCGGCATCGGTAAAGCAGCAGGCGTCAGGCCACAGTAGCGAACGTAACTCGAAAGCTCTGTTTAGCGAGTAGGGGAGTTTTGAAATTCAGAGGCTACGTCACGTTTGCCAGATCCAGATCTAGTTCCTCTATGCCAAATAAAGTCGTTGCAATAACCTATTACCGTTCTATGCATTACATATACAGATGTAATAAATTTCGAAAATGAAAGCCATTTGAATTACTTTTGTAGCTTTTGTAATATCCAAACGATCCGTCCTTCATTCCTTTTAAACCTGCCGATCGTTTTATTCTTCACCTTCGAGTGCGATTAACGCTTGCTTTACATTTTCTTTCCCCAATAACCTTCTGTGTATCTGTGTATCGGTATACAAGGATCCAACGACAATTATCGCGCTCTCCTGTTTCTTTGTTTGTTTGTTTTTTCAGTTGCTCGCTTCGTCGTGTAAGGGCAACCGTAATCGTAGTATCGCTACTTATGGATAATTAATGAAAATCCCATGGACCAGCTGAGTTTTCCCTGAGTTTTCGGCCCCCCGTTGGCAATAACGACTGCACCCAAGTGCTAAAATTATTATTTATTTTCCTCGACTCGTAATAAACAAAAAAAAAAAAAAAATACCCGGCCCGCACGAAATTAATGCTGCTTATAATACACGGGGATAATTTAAGTGCAATTCATATATATATAATTTAATACAGAATGTTTGGAATTATATTTCGGATATGAGTTTTCAGCTAAATTCCAGTACAGCTGTTGACGTCGGCTTATTGTCGTAGACCTTACTTCTTTGTTTAATGAAGCGGATCGTAGAGAACGACAGACTTTACGGAGCGCGTTCCTTCGCCGTGGCTGGAAACGGAAAATATAAATATTATATCGCTTTATTGTTATTATTGTTGTTATTGTTATTATTGTTATTATTGTTATTATTATTAATACGATTAAAATTTCCATCGATGGGCCAACGGCACGAACGTTTTAAAGCGCCGCAACGAAGGGGGTAAATTATATTTACAATTAAATTGCCGTACACGACGGACGTTTACTGCCCACGGTTAGCGATTCGTAACTATTCGCAACTGCTGCCAATATACTTTAGTGCAAAAGTTACGCGGATAAAAAGAAAAGGGGTAGTCATGGCCTTGGCGCGCAATTAATAATAAGAGAACGACAGAGCGCGATAACGATTACGGGAGTAACAATAACTTATCATCGACGTATTATTACATTGGGCATTTACGAAAATAATAATAATACTCCGTGTTGTTGTTGTTGTTGTTGTTGTTGTTGCTGTTGTTGTTATTGTTATTATTATTATCCTCTTCTTCGGGGGGGGGGGAGATTTGAATAAATAGTGGCTCTCGGTATTTACGGATTAGTGAAATGTACGAGAGAGTTTGCACTAAACGTTGCTAAAATTTTATGCCCAAAATTTCCAAGAGAATTTTGCATATTAACTTTATTAAGAACTTCCATCCGGCACTTGAAGTGAATATTCAGCGTACGTGCAATACGGCGATGTATCAAGTGCATTTAATCCTACATTGAAATTAAATAAGCTCGCTCCTCGGCAAGTTTGTAATCTAAGGAAGAGGTGGGGTGGCGGGGGTGGGGAGGGAGGTGCTTGCCTTGGAGATTCTTTTTAAAGGGAAAATTAATTTCCCGATTAAGTTTTCCTTAATTTCTGCTGTTTACAATGAGCTCAACTCGCACGGACGAATGAGAGCGAGCCGGAGAGAGTGAGCGGGGAGAGAGAGAGAGAGAGAGAGAGAGAGAATTGCACGTTTTATCTATTAGTCCCGATTTACTAATAAGAAGAAAATGCGTTTAATCGAGTTACGGAGCTCGGCATCGGCGCGCACATGATTCTCAGCCGCAGTCATTACAAAGCTGCTGGAATAGCCGAATCCCCCAAGCTCGGGGTGGGGGTGGGGGTTGTGGGGGAGTTCGACGTATTGGCCTGACAAAGGCATTGCTAATTAATAAAGGTAATTGTCCGTGAGGATTGGCCAGGCTGCAGTTTAAGAATGGGCCGGGGTGAGCTGGGGGGGTGAGCTGGTGGAGCGTTTAAGTCGACTGGAAGTGGAAACAAATGAATTCTAAATTCAGGATAATAAAAGCCGGGGCGCAGTTGCGACGTGAAACGGAAGTGAGAGGGAAAGGCAGAGCGAAAGGCAGAGCGAAAGGCAGAGCGGGGCTCGGAGCCCCGGAGGATACATTAACCGGAACTCGCACAAGTAATACGGCGCTCGGGGTCCGGTGATCGTAAAGCTGGCGCAGATCCCGAATTATGAGATGTAAGCGGCGCATTGTCTCGCTGGGCCGGTGCGGGGCCGGGGGCAGAGGCCGGTGCGATGCGATTTACGATCCTCCGGTCGATCGAACTTCCGGCCGCCCCTCACCCTGAATTATGAAAACGTGCTTTTGCGAAGTGAGCCGATGGCACGCACGCTCACACGGACTTGTCCCTTTCAGAGACCAGCAGCCTTATAGGGTTATTGCGGACGGGCCGGGCCGGGCCGGGTAGGTGTGATGGGTTGGGGGAGGGGGAGGGGGGTGTAGAGAGGAAGGGGAAAGAGACCGCGGTTGCCGGGGCCGTAAAGATCGGAGCTTTAGTATCCTTGGTGCCAGTCGGATTTGCCACTGGGAGAGGGGTTATTGGGGGTAAGGACGAGTTATTAAAGTACGAGTGTATTCGGTGGCATCTGGTGGCCGCAGTACCTTACCGAGGGGGTTATTGGGGGTTGGAGGGTGACGAGTCACGCGAGAAGGCATCGAGGGAATAATAATCGAGCGATGTCACCTCGCGATGACGATCCTCGCGCCAATGCCGACGAGTTGGAGAATTTATTTGCTCGCGCATCGACGTCCGTTCGCTGCCAAGTCTTATAGGTCACGCTCGGGCCCCCTTTTAGAAGATGGTCCAGGGCACGAGGGCCCCCCCTCCCCGCTTCCGCCGATCGGATGGCCGATAGCTGCGGTCCTCGTCCCAGGAAGTTACAGCGACTAAGCGCCCCCCAACGCCTCTACCCATTCGAGCGTCCAAATAGAAAGTTTAGTGACGCGGGTGGGGGTGGGGGTAGAGGGGCGGGGAGGAGGGCGGAAGGCTCGTCGGACTTTGAGCTCCGGGCCGTATTCTTTCCTTGGGCCAAGGAAAGTCGCTCCTCCTCGATATTAGTATTCCGAGCTCCTCCGAAGGGCTTTCGAAGCGGGATAAGGAGGTAATTAATTTACTCGGCGCCGTGATAACAACTTGGCCCTAACGAGCTTCTGCACCGGCACGATGGAATAATAAAAAGCTGCGTCGACGGCTCCGTATCGGCCACGAATAACTTATCTACCCGAGCCCAATAACCTTTTCGCACCTACGCGATCACCACTCGCCGACGCCAAGGACTCCTCGCGAGACCCGCATTTGCTGCAAATAACTGCTGCTCTCCCGTCTCTCCCGTCTCTTCTTCCCGTCTCTTCTTATAGCCCGGGCGCCATTGACGATCCGAAACGGCGGCGGGGAGGGGGATAGTCTTTGCAAATCAGGAAACTTGCGAGCCCGAATAGAGTCGAAATATAAAAGTTTTGAGCGCAGACGGCCCGACTATAATTAAGGGTGGACGGGTGGTGGTGGTGGTGGTGGGGTTATTGGGGTAAGGGCTAATGGGTCTAATGGGTCTAATGGCAATAATTTTAAGGCGGAAGTGCCTCCCCCGAGGAAGGCCGACGGAGTTGCGGAAATTTTGTAATACGGGGCCCCCCTTCCGGGTAAGTTGCCGGGCAAGAGAGGCCGATGCACCGACTCGCCGGAAGGGCGAAGGCGGTTGGCTTTACGAGTGACCGGGACTACCGGGAGGGTAAGGAGACGGGCTGCTCGCGGATTCGCTTGTCATACGCGTTACACATCGGGCCCAAAGCTTTTGTTGCTGCGCTTGGGCGAATCCGCGGAAAAGTTAGCCTTGACATTGTCGGCTATGCCGAGTCGGCACATAGAAATAGCGATAGAATTAGATGGCCGGCTTGAGAAAGGCGTGCTGCGGTCTCGTAAATCAAAGTCGTGTCCGGGTGGGTGGCTCGCTCGCTCGCTCGGTCGCTTGGTCGCGGTCGGTCGGTCGGTCGGTCGGTTGGTTGGTTGGTCGGTAGGTAGGTAAGGTGGGGTGGGTGGTGTAGGGTGGGATGGAGGTGGAGGGTGGAGAGGGTCGAGGGCCGCTGACCGCGACAATCCTTTCACCGTGAGGAAGGAAACAACTGGCGGTGGGGGAGGGCGAGGCCAAGAAGAGCAACAACAACGACGAGGACGGTAATAACTTGGCGAAGTGGGGTTGGGGATGGTGACTCGGGGCTTTGGGGTGGAGGGCAGGGGCAGGGTAGGGGGTCAGTGCCAGTCGAGCACGAGGAAAAAAGTGGCAAATCCTCCGCTAAGTCGATTTCTGATAACCCTCCTCGGCTCGGTAATACAAGGAGGGTGGGAGGGGCGAGGGGCGAGGGGATGAGGAGGAAAAAGCGGCCAAGAGTTAAAACCGGAAAAACCTTATTTCACGGCCTCTTGACCTAAGAGAAAAACGTATCTTTTCGTTTAATGAAATTCTTACCTTCTAATGGAAATTCGTTTGTAAATTGCATCGTTCAACTATTTCGAAAATCCATTCGAGTATTTTAGTTACAATTTTACGCGACTTATTAAAATGTTCGGGGCGCTGCGGGATTATTGGGGGCGGGGGGGAAAAAAAGGTAAGCTACGGCCTCTTAACTTTTCTCTTTTTCCTCCAAGTATTTAATATAAATTTTTCATCGGTATGCCGGGAACGCCATATCCCCTCATTACCATTACTTCTGTTTTGTCCGTCGTCGTTGTTGTTGTTGTTGTTCGTTGTCGTTGTCGTTGTTGTCGTTGCTTTTATTAATATTATTGGTTAAAAACCATGCGAGCGATGAATAAAAATCGTCGTAGGGGTATTATTGCTATGGCGGCCTCTCGGTAAATAAGATCCCAATGAGTTAATGCAATATACGATAATACAATCAGTTGGCTAATGGTTGAAGTGACATTAATACATGATGCAAATACTTGAAACCCTTGGCCAGACTTGGTATGTTTAGACATCTTGAGCCTAAGCATGTTGAAGAGACAGTTTGTCTCGCATTCGACAGTCGTAATGTCATCGTAACGCGCAACTTCTCAGCCACGATCGCGTTTACAAACCCTTTCCCTCCCAGCGTAATATCAACAACAATAATTAATAATAACTCATAATAATAATAACAGTAACGACCTTCTTAAATCAAGGGAAAATTAGAATTTTTCGATATGAACCGACGCAGCGAAAAGCCTTTAATAGCCTACGGCTTATGCGTAAATTCGCAAATTCGCGAATTCGCGAGCAGAGACGTTAAGGGCCGGATAAGAATCTTCAGGGGTAGAAATCATCGGTTTTGGCAATGCCAATGCCAGGGAATGCCGTCGTTGAAACTATCAATTGCCCAATCCGCGTTGCGATTGCAAGTGCTTCATTGCAAGTTTTTCGTAATCGCGACCTTGTAATTCCCGACAGATGCGCCCCTGTAGAAACCGCGCGCATCGGTATACAATTATTTTTGTACAATTACTTACCCTGGTGCAATTTAATCGATCCTCCTTCTATTTAATAGATCGATAGATACTGGCTGCCGAGGGCGAGGCGACACGAGGCCTACAATTAAGCGTTTTGCTGTAATTTCACGTGGGCCCGTCAGCCGAAAAGCCTGGAATTATTAAAAAAAAAGCCATTTCGAAGGTTATTGGGGTGTGTGCGGGTGTGGGTGTGGGAGGGGGGGGAGGCGCGGAGAGGATAAATAAAGCAAAACGATATTGTCCTTAATTAAGCGAATACAAATAGTAAAATAGTCGTTGGAAAAAGCTCGATCCTCGCGCTCGGAGAATCGCTCAATTGCAGATGGCCCCTAGAAGCACTGGTGCCTCCCCCCCCCCCCTCAATCTCTCATGTCTCTCTGTCTCTCCGTCTGTCTCTCTTTCGGTAGGTAACGCCGCGAGAGCTAAGCGCTCAGTCCGTAAAAGCCCGAGTACGTAGAGACAAGATGCATCCAACACGTCTACACGTGAGTACGGCCGCGTTACGTACGCCGTAATATAATGGGGGGGGGAGGAGCGCGGCGTCGCTTGCTATATGGCAACTGCATTTAGCAGCACGTGAGTACAGACATGGCAATGCACCGCTCTACGCCACTGACTGTATATCGAGACAGCCTCCCTGTCCGTCCCCACCTCGCCCCACCTCGCCCCACGCCCTCGTCCACGGCTCATCGGCCCACTCCACGCCGAGCGCCACCTGCGCGCACTCCATCCTCCTTGGCCGCCCATCCTTCTTTCTTACCCCCGCACCCCCCCCAACTCCTTATATAACGAACGACCCGCACACCCGGAGGGATGGATTTTATTTGAATTGAAGCACGAAGTGGATTGTCCTCGCGCAAAACGAAACGACTCCGTCTCACCGTCTCTGTATTAAAATTCTCTCTCTCCCGCACCCACCTCCCGCACCTCAACCCCCATCCGCCCCAGCCCCTCCAAACCCGTCCGCCAATCTTACGTATGCGAGCCGGGCTTGCACTTAAGAAGTCCTACTGCACCGCCACCACTGGCCTACCTGCCTACCTACCTACCTACCTACACTTTCATCTAATTCCTATTCCTATTAATGGACCTCTGCCGTCTGCCTAGTCGCTCGAACAGAGGGGACGAGGGTGACATTTAAATAGAAATGGCTTATGATATATAATTATAGCGAGACTACGAGGGTAATATCCGCGTGACATTCCACTCCTGCCGTACAATACGTTGGAATTAAAAATTAATTACTCCCACGCCAATGACCTACGATTATATAATGTCCTGGTAACGAGCAGATTATAGCCCACTCTGATACTACGAACATTATCATCCTGGCTCGTTATCATTGTTATGATTAATCTTGTACGAGGACTCGCGAAGTTTATCTTCTTCGCAATAGAAAGCCTTTTCCCCCTCCTTATTATCCTCTACGAAATTCATTCGAGATACTTCAGTTTTACTAAAGATTTTCCCTTAATCCCCTCGAAACTCTTTCACTTCATTATCCGCTTCGTTACAAAAACCGTATACATAATAATACATATATATATATATATGCAAAGTATAATGATTAGCTTTATTAATCCCACTGATTGTTTATCCAAAGCGAGTTCTTGACACTGCTTGCGCCCGCCATTACCCCATTCAATTACTCATTACTCGTTAGTATATATATATATATTTAAAATTAAAAGAGGGACGTGCTAGTCGAGGCTGTCCGAATGTATTTTAAATAATATTCGAATGCGAATTTCGAACGACGAGCAGCTCGAACGAGTCCTTCGGTATCCCTGGCGCTGGGCTTCGTGAAAATATGAGATTCAACGTACGCCCGATGAATTATGATAATTTTTATTCGAACTCATTGCCAACTACGAGTCAATCAATTAATAACAAAGCAATTTATCCTACAGTTTGTTTTGTTTTTTGTTTTTGTTTTTTTCGTTTCTTTACTTTTTAGTATGTAATTCAGTGGTCGATAAAGCCGATTGGTATTCAAAGAATGCGTTGGAATTTTTATTGTTTGAGCCGAAAAGAACAGTTTTTCAAACTAACGTACTTCCATTTGTTTGTCAAATTTTCATCAATTAATTTAAAACTCGCGGCATAATGTCTTGCAAGTGACATGCTTGGAGAACAGTGACCTCGACAAATCCACGACTCTTAATTTTAATTAAAAAAATAAATAAAATAAATAAATAAAATCCATTGAATATTCGTCATGGACGCCGTTACGGAACGATACGCGAAATGTAAAGCGAATTGGCAAAGTATAATCGTACAGTGTACAAAAGAGGCAATGATTCGTACAAACAACAAATAATTACGCGCGAGCAATGCACATTGATTACTTTCAAATTTTTATTTTAACGAATGGCTCAGACGTAAATGCATTACGATCGATGCAACGACGGAATAAATAATTAATTAAAATTTAGGCTTAATATTTAAGAAAGTCCATCTCCCCCCCACCACCACCACCACCACCACCACCACCTTCTGGCATTTAACAGTTCGCAAGTATTCGCAGTACCGATCGTTAATTGTACACATTTTTAATAATCTGGAATTCGTGTACGTTGTTACAGTGCTAAAAAAAAAAAAAAAAAAAAAAAAACTAAAACAATCGGCTTATCGAGATGCGCGAAGAAGTTTAAAGGCGAATAGAAGTATTTCAAACATTTAAAAAAAAAAATAAAAAAAGTAAAATAAATAAATCCACGTCAGTATCATATATATATATATATATATATACATGCATACAAAAGGAAAAAATAAAGAAAGGCATAGAAGCCTGGGGAAAACAGTAGCCGGATTTCCTCAGCTGGGCATTCAAGCCTAGACATTCCGTTTTCCTAGCAGAAGCTGCTCAGCTTAACTGAATCTATACTTTTTTTTTTCTTCTTCTTCTTCTTCTTCTTCTTCTTCTTCTTCTTCTAAATTCCTTCCTTTGCGTGCATCTATCTCTGTCAATTCGTTTTATTTATCTACCTCGTACCGTTTTATATTTTATTATACATATATACATATATACATATATATATGTACGTGTATATGTACATGAGATTTATATAATTTATAGGTTACTTTGAAAGTAATATGGTCACGTGCAATAAATAAGGTTAACGGCGATGGCCGCGTGAAATGAGTAGCCGTACAAGTAATTTATAAAATTCCCGTGGGTGCTCGATATCCTGGTGCACATTTCGAGCGTAAACCCTTTCGTAGACGTTAGCCCCTGCGTAAGGTATGGTATGTATGCGCAAGCTTTCGCGAGGAGCAAATGTTTCGATTGCGTGACGTCTCGCTTCAAAACATAATTATCTTATGAAAAGAAAAGAGAGAGAGAGAGAGAGAGAGAGAGAGAGAGAGAGAGAGAGAAAAAGGCAGTAAAATGCACAATGCGCTTAGCCGGATGTCTCGAATGCTTGTTATCGGGTACTAGAGCCGTATATTAGAGCGACGTTGTTGCGGCGGCCCGGGGGAGCGGGGGAGAGCGGGGTTAATCGAGCAATAGATAGACGTAATTAGTATTGGGTTGGTATTGGTATTGTTTTTTTTTTTTTTTTTTTTACTTTTTTTTTCTAGTTAGGTAGAAAGCCGAGGTGGAAAGCCTGGGCTGCGTGGGAGTGGGGGGGGAGGGGATCGCGTATCGGTGGATCGATGGCCAACTGGAAGAGCGGTAGGGGACGAGGCATCGAGGACTCGGGAGTCGATTGCTCGCTCGAAACAAACTTCAATCTTCCAGAGCCACCTCTTCCATTGTCCCCAATAACCTCCGTCCCTCGCGCTGCCGCTTCCTTTTTATGCCCTTAGTCAATCAAGGATTTCGTCAGAGTTGTCTGTGGACTGAACACCCCACACTCCGACGCCCTGAACAACTCGGCCCTCCTCCTCCTCCCCCACACCCCCCTTCTACTCCCTTTCTACTCCCTTTCTACTCCCTTCTACTATTGGCTGACGCTATTCCTCGTCCCGTTCCATTATCTCCCTCCCCGACCCCCGACCCCCGACCCACGACTACCCCGACTACCCCGAACCCTCTCATTCGCATGCCTATGATCGGCCTAAATCTGGGCCTATGAGGCTTCAAGATCAATCGAGCACGGCTCCGGCTCGATACCGTCGCCCGACTCCTAAGGCTCCGCCGACTACCTAACTATCTCAAAGTCATGGTACGCGCGACGATGAAATAACGAACATTAGCAAATACGAAAGATATTCGTGGGAACGGGGGTGGGGGGGGCTACCTCTTAATTAAATACGAAGAACTCTGCACATGTACAGATAATGTGTATACGGGGATTGGCTGGGCGGAGGGGGTGGGGGGTGGGGGGGAGTAGTGGGGAAAAAGTAGTCCATACCTCGCGACGGAGGATGGAGGAGGGAGGGAGGGGTAGGGAGGCGATGCGACGGGATCTCAATAGGACAGGAAGGAATTAATATAGAAGGCTTATGTAAACACGTAAAAGACAGCGGTCGCTCGACTGAGAGATAGATAGATAGAGACAGAGAGAGAGAGAGAGAGAGAGAGGGGGGGGGGAGAGACCCGAAAAGCTCGGTCGAATGCTTTGGTCAGAAGCTCTTGAAAATTAAACCGCAAGTTAAGCATTGTGCCCTCTACTTTCTCTCGGTACACCCGGTCTCCCCTACCGTGTCCCCTCTCCACCCCCTCTCCAACCCCCTCCCCGTCCACACGACGGCGGCAAACCCCTGCCCACCAGCCCTCACGGAGTATAATGGAACTATATTCGAGCCTCGAGTATTCTGCTGAGCATTCCAAGGGAAGTATGCGAGGAGCTTCAAAAGGGCGCGCGGCCCCGGCGTGTTGCAAAGCGCACCCGGAGGGCATTCGAAGCTCCCTCCGGCCTCCGTCTTCTTCTCCTCCTCCTCCTCCTCCTCCTCCTACACCACCCCCTCGTCCTCGTGTCCCTCTGCCGCGCCAGGCTCACGCGCTCAACAACGCGCTCAACCTTTGCCACGCGTTCAGAGGGGCCCGTCCCCTCCCATCCCCCCCCGCTCCGACCCGTCGTCGAATATTTTCATTTTTGGAATTCTTGCATTACGACGCCTCCGCTCCCGTAGTTTAGCCTTGCGGTCGTCGCAAAGCAGTGGCGGCGGCGGCAGCGGCGGCGGCTTCCGAAGACACTCTACTGGGCGACCGCATGCGAGCCCGGCTCGATGAATTATCGCCTCTAAAACGAAAATTACCCCCTTGTCATCGAATTCTCGGCGTTGCTGACTCCTTCCCTTATCCGACGCCTCTCTCCTCCCCCCCTACCCTCCTTACATAACCACCCTGTACAAACTAGGCGAGTCAAGGAGAGTCAAGGAGAGTCAAGGAGAGTCCTCCTTCGATAAACTTACCTTAATTTCCGTACGTATCCCACCGCTGCTTTTTCACTCCCCCCCCCCATTCCCACTCCTGCTCCGGTTTCCCAGTATATACATAGCGACGCGTCTGCCCAACGAACATTTTATGGCAATCGTTCGATCGTTTTTATTTATTCCCTTCGGCAGAGTACAAGTCATGCACAATACAGTCGGACTTCCTCCATATACAAACGTGTACCTCATGGTATATCTCATCCCTTGCCAATGTATTCGGAAATTTTCATTCTCCCTTGCTCGGAGCTCATTTTTTGTAATTCATAATTAATTAAGCGAGCAAAAATTATATCGAATAAGATTATTACCATTTATCCTTACCTCTTTTATACAAAGGCTGCATAAGGTCTTGCTCGTTTATTTCACATAATTCGCAGACTTTCGTAAGGTAAGATCAATTTCATACGTACGGTCTTTATTTCTATTATTATTATTATTTTATTATTATTTTTTTTTTTGCTCTTCCCTTTAATATTTGGCCGGTAATTGAGCCCGTATAGATAAATATCAAATTTGATAGGAGTGGAGTGCATAGTGAAAACAATTAAAACTCGGGCAAGAAAATTCATGGCAACATTAATCATCCGGTAATTGTGTTATCGATAAGAGTTAATTACTGTTCTTACGGCATAACGCATATAACGATTACGGCCTATGTGCCAAACGCGTGCATGAAATTAAAGTAACCCTTTGTAATTAGAATAAGTGGATGTGTGAATAGCGAATGGAGGAGCGAAGGCGCAAACGCTTAAACGTAAGCGGCATGCTTTGCTTAAGTAAAATAAATTAAAATAAAATAATCCAGGTCTTAGGTAATAATAATAATAATAATAATAATAATACAAGAAGAAGAAGAAGAAGAAGAGGATGGAAGCATTGGAAAGTGCAATCGGTATAGAAAATAAAATGGCCTGACCGTTATATCGTTCAGACACATATTCAATCAATCGATCAATCGATCAATCGATCAATCGATCAATCAATCAATCATAATATTGGGCTGCTTCGAGGTGGCTAAAACAAATACCCAAGCAATGAATTGTGAATTTGGAATGAGCGGTTGGTTGCTTTCGGTATGCGTTGCCGTTTTTCGGTAAAGAGGGCAAAACGTTTGTTTAATTAGGGCCGGTGGATTCGGGGCTCTTATAAAACTATTTCACTAAAAGTAGTAGTCGCGTGTACAGGTGCTCCGAATGGGCTAATTACCTCGTATAATTCAGCGGTAATACTTTCACCGGGGACCGGCTTGCCCGATTAATTACAAACGTGGCATTTACTTTGTTTAAATCAAAAGGGGATGGGGGTGGGGGTGAGGGGGTTACAATGACCCCGTATTATAGTAAACAATCGCTCGAGGAATTGAGGATAACGGCCGGCAATACGGGGTCCGCGTAACGCGAGGTCCCGTTCTTCGAGGTTCCCCCCCCCCCCCGTTTCTGGATCGCCTGACGAACGGCCGCGATAAATCCCGTCATTTAAAAAGGATTTGCATCGATTAAAAATTTTTTACGCGTACAGGAGATAGATGGGCCTGGATAATTATAGCTCGTAATTTCCCGGCAAGGGCACTGTCCTCGACTCCAAGAGGACTGACGATGAACATTTCGAAAAGAAAATGAATCAACGGGAAAGTAAATAATGGCAATTAATGAAATCCCAAACGTAAACGGTGAAATTATAAGGAATGTATAGGTTATATGCGTTATTTCGCAGCGAGGTGAAGTAAAAGCAGGCGAATCCTTTAGAGGGGGGGGAGGAGGCAAGAGCCAAGTGAACTTAAGGGTGAAACGTAAGCCGAAACAATTATTCTCTATTAGCCCCGGGGGGATTAAAAGATCACGGGCTTAGGGAATTTTTAAAAGAAAAAGGCCGGAACATCCCGTTAACGAGGCGATTAAGGGAGGGGGGGGATATAAGATCGGGGGCAGCGTTCCACGATCGGGGAGCCCCGGCTCGGTATCCACGACGGTGGCACGACCGGGCACGGCGAAGGTCGAAGCGACGAGATCCCGGTCCCAGCGATCCCACGCGCGCACCGGGATCTCGTGCCACCGCTAAATCTTCTCGAAATTCTACGATTTCCCTCCACCTCCACCTCCACCCCCGCTTACGCAACACCCACCTATTTCACGGTATTTCGATTACGTTCACGCGTTATTTCTATCGGTACTCGATATAATATATTATAATAAACTCGAAGGCCAATAACCTCGTCGGAAATACATTGCCTATCTATTTTTTTATCCCCACCCCTTCGTTTACGTAAACGCAAGCTCAAAGTCAAGTCACGGTAAAGTGAGGGGAAAAAAGGAAATTGTGAGATTTTTGTTTGTTTTGGAAAATTATCCCGAAAGCCCGAAAGTCGGCTTGTCCTGCAGGAGAAGAAGGAAACTGCATTATCTACTAGAAAGAATGTTGAATGCCGACTAGGAAATAGTAGGCGATCCTCGGCTCGGCCTTTTAGCGTTTCATCGATTAGCCGACCATCCGAACTATTCGCGAACGAGCGACTCTTCGTTGCCTTCACAAGAAACCGCGTTTACTCTTTATCAAAAAAAATATATAAACTCGCTCGCGCTTATAGAAGAATTAAGACATTCGCTGGCGATTCGTTCGTTTTACATTTTTCAAATTCTCCCCTTAATTCGTTTATCGGCTCTTTTCTTTCTTTCTTTCTTTTTTTTTGTTTTTTTTTTTTATTTGTTTAACTATTATTATATATTTATTTATTTATTCTTTTTTTTTGTTTTTGTTTGTGTTTTTGAAACGTAAGAAGATAAGGCGCTGCAGTTTTTAAGGGCTGGCCGACGAAATCCCTGTCTGTTGTATAAAAAGTTCTACGGAGTTATACGGCCTGATTCCAATAGTTTTCAAAAGTCTTGGCGTTCGACTGAGTGGAAGGCGCTGTCGGTATCCACTACTCTTCCATGTACTTAATACGGGTATCGGTTGTTGTTGTTGTTGTTTTCTTTTTTTCTTTCTTTTTTTTACCCGCTGCGTGTTTGGCGCGGTTACGCCTTTCCTTTCTACGACGCGGCTCGTCTCTTCCCACTGAGCTTCCAAAGCTATTCCAAAGATACCCAAGATACCCACGATACCCACGATACCCAGATGGTTTTCTATCGTAAGCTGAATTTTTCATCGAGTTTTATTAGTCAAAACCCCTTCGCCGCTTAACCGTTCGACTGCGGCTGAGGAATTAAATACATTCACAACTGCGGCCACGACGAGTACAAACGAGTAGCTGTTTTCCCTCTTCTCCTTCTTCTTCTTCTTCTTCTTATTATTGTTATTATGAGTATTGCATCGATTGTTGGGGTACAATGTGTACAATCGGTGCTTGATTGTCGTTAACGAAGCTAATCCGTCTTATCGGTTCCTGGCGAAGGTTAACAAAACAGTAGGCTCACCTCGAGTCGAAAATCTTATTGTCCGCGATATTTTCCTATCGAGCATCGATATCGAGACTTTCCATCGAAGCTGTATTAACGATAAGAAAATATTTCAGTCACATTTGGCTCGTCGAGTCTCTCGGGAACTCGTATTATTTAGCGAAGATAAGGCCTCGCAGATTCGATGAGTGTCATTAAAAATTTAGACGTAAATTAATTTACGGGCTAAAGGTATTTCGCAGCCTGGAATATAGTAGGGGTGGGTGGGAGGGGGCGGACGGAAGGACGGACGAACGGGGCAAGGAGAGCTTAATGGCACGGAAAATGAAGTTCTTGTGTAACTAGTAGTACTCTCACTCCAGTCGAGCGACTGTCTTCTTCTTCTTCTTCTTCGTCTTCTTCGTCTTCTTCGTCTTCGTCTTCTTCTTCCACCGTCGTCTCCGTATCCGGTTCCTTATCTTTCTCGCCTTCTCGTTCGCCAGCTCCCATCTCCTTTTTGCAATAACCCCTTCGCAGCTCCACGATGGCAGCATCACTAACCTTCAGCTTGGCTATTCCCACTGCTCTCTCTCTCTCTCTCCTGTCTCTCCGTCTCTCTGTGACTCTCGTCCCACAAGGAAGCGGCGCGAGAGGGTGGAGGGGGAATTCGTGCCTCGCCATTATCTTAAGTAAACAGACTGGGTAGGCGTAGGAGTGCTTTGCCCAGAGAATGCCAGATAAAGTCGCGCGTTATCAAAATCCAGAGCCGAAGGCAGAGCACGGCGTCGTTAATTCCGTTAAGTCCCCCCGCCTTCGTCCCAGCCCCAGCCCCATCCACTTGTAGATACGTGTAGTAGCGCTCTGCCGAGAGAGAGGGAGGAAGAAGATTATATAGTCGGAATATCCGGGCAGCGGCTTTAGTCGAGCGTTCGCGGAACGAGCAGTTGGCGAGAGCGTCCAAGAAGTGGATGGATATACCTCCTCACCCCCGCGCGTAAAAAAGAACTTTTCGCCCGCCGACATCCACCGACGAGCCGTTTATTATCTCCGTTTAGCTCGTTGTCCATCCTTCAACGTGCGATCCCCACTTCTACCCGATCGCTCATCCGCTTCCATTTAACATTAATCGGCACTCACGCTATTTAATAATAATACTCGAGCGGATTAACGTGAAAAACCATTTCCCATTAATCATCCCAATAACCATTCGAAACTCCCTGTCAGGATTTTACAGCCTATTCCGTGCTCCCGCCGCATCCCGCCCTCCCGCACCGCCATTACATATTTTATTCAATTCTATTTAGACGCTGGTCGACGTGCGTACGTGTACGAAGGAGTGCACGTCGCCCAGTACCGTTGTCGTACCAAGCTCGGCTAGATTTAATCATAGATGGGCCGCGACGAGCACAAGTACTCCATTAAAGTTAACTGCTTAATCAAATAAGCATACCTGCACATTATAAATAAAATCAGGTTTCGCCGGAGAGGGATAACTTAATTTTATGGATATGTCTGATATTAAAAGTAACAAGCGCGAGGCATTTGAATATGCCGCTCTGCGTTAATCTTCGCCCCGAGACTCAGAGAGAGAGATTGCGAGAGAGAGAGAGAGAGAGAGAGAGAGAGAGAGCGTCGTAGAGCGCCAAAAGACGTGAGGGAATTTCTCTACATTTTCAGTCGGAAGATATTAATATCAAAGCGCACGGCTGAAATAAGAGATATGCAGATTAGCGAAAGAATGGGGGTTGGAGCGGGGAGGGGGGAAGGGGGGATAGCGGGTTCGGCGGGAAGGGAGTAAAAGGTGTAAATGTCGATTAAGCATGCAGTATGTTGTCGCCACGTATGGACATGGATATCGGGCATTGGAGCTGGGGAATGCAGAATCTTGGTGGAATATGCAAGGCTCGTGCTCTCGGAATGACGTAGGCCGATGCCGAGGATCCGGATAGTCCGCATCTTAGGAGCGACTCCGACACGAGGAGGATTCGCTACGCTGGCCGGCATCGGAATTCATGGCAGCTTGATTCTTCGGCACAACCTGGTGCTCCTATCGAATTGTCGAAGCTCTAGGTCCCCGGCGATTTCTACCTCCACCTCCTCCTGCTGCTCCTCCTCCTCCTCCTCCTCCTGCTCCACCTCCACCTCCTCCTGCTGCTCCTGCTCCTGCTCCTGCTCCTCCGCCGCCGCCGCCGCCGCCATAACGTCTCCGAACGGGATCGCTCCTCCTTCCGTATTTCCTATTCTTATTGGCTACCCTCTCTCCATACGGGACCTCCCCCCTCCCCCTCCCTCTCTCAGCAGGAATATTTTACACTCCTCGTATGTTCTTAATGCTTCCAATACATACGGGATTTTTATTACTATTATAAAGAAGAAGAAGAGGCAGAAGAAGAAGAAGAAGAAGAAGAAGAAGAAGAAGAAGAAGAAGAAGAAGAAGAAGAAAAATAGAAAATAGAAAAAAGCCATTCGGATTCGGAGCGATTTTTTCAATTTCGACGACATTTCTCCTGGGTATGGAGCAACAGGGCGGCTCCGCTCCGCTCCGCTCCTCACCCGATATTCCTTCCATTCGAATGCATAACGCACTCGTTAATCCAAGTACGCTTTTCGAAATATTCCCCCCTCCTCGACGTAACGTTACAATGTACTATACAAAATAAGAGCGGCACTTTAAATTACAAAATAATATTCTGCATCGCTAAGCGACGCGGGTCGTCTCGCACATACATTACTTGGTTATACCGCAGCCTTAATTTAATTTCTACGGCTGATTTTATTTATTTGTTTGTTTTATTTGTTTTATTTCTTTTTTTCTTTTTCTTTCTTCACTGAGCTTTTTACTACTTAACGAGATTTACAATATTTGCGCGTAGTAGTGGGCAGAATTTATAGTGGACGATATACGGGTCACATTAATAAGGAGACGAATTAATGTCAAGACGAGTAACGAATGCAATAATAAAAGTGACGTCGTTAGTTTTATTATAATGACATATTTATGATACTCTTTCCGTATTAATACTTGGATAAATTACTTTGTCAATGACTGCTGGTCCCAATGAAAGCGCGCATACCTAAATACCTAGTGGTATCAATGTCAGGTAATAATTGTCTCCTCTTAATTGCTTATACTGAGATACATACACTTAACGTTCTGATTGATCCGCGCGACGAATGATTAAGAGAAGAGGGGGATATGCGCTTCGCTTGGAGAACAGCGTCACTTGCCTACGAATCGTGTCGAATTGTATAAAAAAAAAAGGGTAAAAGATTTAGCGTGAAAGAGTAAGGGGTTATTTGCCAGGATTAGCGGCCTTGTTGTATCCTCGGCGTGTATCATCTGTCCTGGATCTCGCGGTCACCGAGAATGCATTGGGTAGCAGGGTCCGGGAGGGTTATTGGGGTCGCGGGGGGGTCAGGTATCGGAGGCGACGCGCGTGTCCAAGTTCGGTCGCCATGGGATTATTGTCGGCTCGATTCGATTCGAGAGAAGAAGAAAAAAGAAGAAAAAAGAAAAAAAAGAAAAAAAAAAAAAGAAAAAAAAAAAGAAGAAAAAGGATACGCGTATTTACGGAAGGGCTCGTCGACGTTGCAAATTATCCGGACGCCCGCCCGGGTCACGTACTCGTCTGCGACCGTATCATCTCGTGATATATATATATAATTTTGTCATACATAAGCGCGCCAGCTCCCCCCCCCCTCCACCCCCTTCCATTATACTTCTATTGCGTCGAGTGGACAGCGGGCTTCTTATTTTACCTGTTCGGCATCGACAGACAACGGGCAAGGAGGCCGGGGCTAAAACAGGCGAATATACGTATACGCTACGAGCACTAGCACTAGCGCGCACGTACGCAAGTCACGGAATAATGCCTGCCCAAATGGTTAAATAGTTAAATAACAAGATATTGGCGTAAACTGCTTGGGCGAGCGTTCGCGGCACTACGAACTCTCGATATCACTCCTAATTATTTATATATATATATACAGACATATATCAAATACAACTACCCTACCCTCGGTGCTTTGTAATAAAATAGAAATTTACCCGAAATACCCACTTTAAATATTATAAAGAAATTTTTCCCTCCACAAAACGTGTACCTTAATAGATTACTATTATTACTATTACTATCATTATTATTATTTATTCATTAACGCGGTGACGCAGCCACGGCGGGATATTATTTAATGGCTGTGTGTAGGTGTGTGTGTGGGAGCGTGTAATCAGGAATTTTCTATTGTAAAGAGGGTTTTAATGAAGTCGGGCGTGTAAGAGCCACGAAGGATTTTAAAAATCAGTGTCTGCCCTCGTCCTTTGTAAGCGGGGCGGGGGGAGGGGGGATATAAATTTCCCGGCGTGCCTGGCGATTAGCATTTTCTAACATTTACGCCGACGATTCCCATCTCCCCGGCATCCGACGATTCTTATTCATTGTCCGATAAATAGGAGGCGGCCGTAATAGCCCCACATCGTATAACGCACGAGGGCATTGTGCCGGGATTTCCACCCACCCACCCACGCATCTCTCTCTCTCTCTCTCTCTCTCGGACGGTAAAAAATAAAGAGAGGGGGGAGGGGTAGAGGGCGAAGCGCGTGACAAACCGCTAGGAGAAAATGAAGAAAAATCACCGGCTAACTAATTCCCCCGCCTCCTCCTTCTTATTATCATTGTCATTGCCATTGGGATTATTATCATCATTATTTTACGCATGCAGCATTATAATGTTAAATATTTCGGGTAATAAATCAAAAGGTAATTTTTTTTTTTTTTTTTTATATCTCTATATATATATATAATACGTACGCGGCGCATAAAATGCATTATATCCGATTAATTTTAATGCGAATATCCTCTGAATTTCGGCCTAGTTAATAAATAATCATTAGGGCTTGATATTGCCCGGGTATTAATTTCATAAGTGCCTGCACTTTAGCTAAATATTTCAAATAAATTAATTTAAATATAAATGCTCCACGCTTAATTCCTCCGTTCGTTCGACGTGTATGTGTATGCGCGCTCTTGATAAACTCTTGAAAAATTTAATGGCACATTAACGGTGTAGGCAAGAACAAAAAGGATAGATAAAGATAGATTGGCCGGGGGTGAGAGAGAGGCGGGGAGAGAGACGGGAGAGAGAGAGAGAGACGACGACGTCGATGATTCGTTTGTAATGAATAATTTACAGCGATTGTAATAATTATATTAAAATAATTTATCTTTTATTTTATTTATTTTTTTTTTCCCTTTATTAAAGGTATAACGGCCCGTGTTAATTGAGCGGCGTCTACCGTTACATCGATTCCTTATTATCCTTGTAAAAGCGTTGGCCTAATTAAAAAGAGAAAAAAGAGGTTGATAATGTTGATAGTGTTAGAGATGCGTATTTGGAGGTCGTGAATACACGAAGAATAGGGAATAATATTTATTGGGCGGGGGGGGGGGGAGGAAATGAATTTATGGGAAAGGAGCCGCCGCCAGGTGGAATAAGAAATGCTGGAACGAATGGGACGGAATGGTCGAGAGGTAGTTGCGAGTACCTGCGCGGGGGGAAGGACACTTTTTAATTAAACTTGCAGGTCGGTGGTTAAAGATTCGTCGAGATTCTAGAAATAATTGGCGAGAATCTCCCTGGCGGCTGTGCTCCTGCTCGCAGGTCCATTTGCTCTCCGCTGTCGGACACAGCGACATAGGGATAACGGCCGCCGACTACGAGGAAGGTGGATAATAAGGGAACGAGGTGCCACGGCGACTCCGGGGAAACGGTTTTTTTGAGAAGAAGCGGCTTTTTGCTAAAAGTACGTTAGGGCCCGTGGTACGTTACAAGTAAAAGCAGGAGGAGGAATAGGAGGGGGAGGAGGAGCGGGAGGAGGGAAAAAGGACCCTCGGCAATATTCGAAGAGCCGGAGCGGAAGCTCGACTGCTTTCTATCGCCGCGTCACAACGAATACGTGACGGAACTCACCAAGTGCAACGGGAACGCATTTGGTCGAGTCCTAGCGGCAATAGTAGCCCCATTCCCCGCATCCACTGCCCCCTACCCAAGGGTTCCTCGTACATATGATGGAGAGCATTGTTCCATTCCGCTTGCTATATATATATATGTATATATGTATATAGTGCTCGTGCCGAGAACGGCGACAGGGACGACGAGAGAATCCGCTTCTTTGCTGTGATTCCGCGGTAAAGGAATCCCGATATTGCCATCGTGTCCTTTCACAATTTTAAGGTGATTGTTGCGGGGGGTGGGGGGGAGGGCTGAGAGGGGGCCGACGATGAAAGAGATACGAAGCGCGGTAGAGAGAGAGAGAGAGAGAGAGAGAGAGAGAGAGGGAAGGAAGAACTGGGCTCTCTCGGAGAGGTTATTGGGGTTTAAGGGGGGTCCTGGCAACTGCCACGGGGAAGGCCGGTCGGTCTGCTCCTACTGCACTGCATTTCAATCCCTGGAAAGCCGGAAAATTGCATTACCCAGCCACGATATGACGAGGGCCTTATTTTCTACGTCGTCTCAATTATTCCGCATCGAGATGATGTAAGAAAAAGAATAATGAAAGGAGAAGTAGTGTAGGGGGTGGGAGGAGGGAATAAAATAAAATAGAAGGTGGCGAATGGTTGTTGTTATTTACGAAACCCCAATAACCCCAATAACCCCAATAACCAAGGAAACGGAACACTATCTGCAATTCATATTCCGTAAAATTATCGGCGCACGTAAACGACGGCTCGAAACATACCAAAAGGGCTCCATTTGCAATTTGGTTTATTACGACGGCCGTACTGGGGTTATTGGGGGGGTCGGGGGTCGGGGGAGAGTGCGGCGAAGAGGAGAGAATACACAATTAAACGATAAATAAATAAATAAATAAATAAATAAATAAATTGAGTACCGGGCGTATTGTCGTGGTCGGATTAATGCCAATGGGAGAACCTTGATTACCCATCGGTCGCGCGGATAATACTGTCAGCGGGGGGTTATTGGGGTAGCCTAGCAAGATGCCAAGAAGCGGTTAATAGATCGTTAATAGGCGCGCCGCGGCGGAACCTTTTTACCGGAGACGCGATGGGACGACTGACGGGCTCTCTCTCTCTGCAGCTCTCGTCCCATCGTCAAAGACCAATTAGCGGGATGGTTACGGCATTGTCCGACAGGGAAGGCTATCGACTTGGTAAAGCCGAGGTAAATGAATGATAATGGAAGGGAGGAAAATCCGGATCCGAAGCACCGCGGCCGAGTATTAATTGCATCGGCATTTGACGAGCTTCACCGACTTGGAGCGCGACGAGCCTCCGCGAGATCTACGGCTTTTTATCCGATAGCCTTTAGATCCATAGTCCAGATCCAGAGTCTGCGAGCACACGAGCACTTCCCTAAATCCCCTTACGAATAATATTTGACATCGGGGTGCGGAGTGGGGGTGTGGTGTGGAGGGGTGTGGTGTGGAGGTAGGAGGAGTGGAGGGGTAGGAGGAGTGGAGGGGTAGGAGGAGCCTCTTTTAAAAATTGTAGGATACGTATAAGCGCAAATCTTTTGAAACAATAACATATCCCTCGTTCTGAATTGTACGTACTGAATTGTAAATGATACGGAAGAGGTAATGTCGGGGGCTGAAGGGGAGCGTCCGTGTAATAGTAATTATTTTGCGCCAAGCCCTCGCGTGAAGGTTTATTGGAGATTACCGGCTCGGGAGAGTGGAAGGGACCTTTATCGGTTCTTTATCAGGAGATCCGAGCCGATTCTCCGCGTAGTTTTGAAAAGAAGAAAGTAAAGTGGGGTCGCCGAGGGTTATCGGGTGGTGGACGGTTATTGGGGTTGGAGGAGGAGGAGGAGGAGGAGGGGGTCGGGGGAACTAATCAGAATCCTGGTAATACTCGGTGCTTCTGAAGCAGCAAGGACGTACAAGTTGAGCAGTGAGCCCAAAGAAACTTATGCCTCGAAAGTGGCCCAAGTCGACATTCGCCGGGCGGCTTTGTTCCCTTGATTCTTCCATATCTAGTGGCTTAACGTCGACTAGTGGGGCGGGGGGGAAAAGCGGGCGCTTTAACCTGAAAACTTGAAATGAAGTTTCCGTGTCAAGCATTATCTGCGCTATTTAACATTCGAATGCCTATGATTAATTTTGTATTATTCCGCATCGTAATGGTGGCGGAGAAGGGGACGCGGACGTGGGGGGACATGGAGGGGACGGGGGGCTAGCGAAGGGGAATCGTGAAAAAACTTTGCCTACGTATTCGACAAACATTGGCCGGGCCGTCCTCTAGGCAGGACTGCCATCCTATTCACGAACGACAAGATCAGAGCGGAAAATCCAAGGAAAATTCGTAAATCCGTTGAGCGTTAATGAAACGAGTGTGAGTGCGCGCGTGCGCGTGTGCGTCGTCGTCGTCGTCGTCGTCGTCGAGTGTAAGAAGGTGGTGGTCTGCTTAAGGGTCCGCTTGCCAGACCTGAAATACCGTAAAGATCTTAAATTTTTAATGGCATGGAAATTGATGAGGCGAGTCTAAGGGGACCGGGGGGAGGGGGCGAGCGCCGGCCCGGGCTTAAATAAGCCTTTGGATACGGGGGTTATTGGGGTAAGCGGGTGGGTAGGGCGGCGACGTTACGAATCGTCGCGTTAAAAAAGATTTTGAGCCGTAGGGAGCCGAGAGATCTCTCTGCTCTCTCTCTCTCTCTCTCTCTCTCTCTCCTTGGGCGTCCCCCCCCCCCCCAACCCACCCCGCGCGCGAATTCCCTGTACCGATACTCCGAGATGGGAAGCGGCAATCTCGTCGTTTCCAAAGTCCCGTGAAAGTCGGGGAAACGTTTTCATCCCGGGGCCGTCCCTTCCCCGGTCCGTCGCCCCTCCTGGCCCCCCTGCCCCTGCCCCACAGAGAGGCCGCGAGCGAGCGCTACCCTTCGATGGCCTCCGCTAACTTTGTTGCCACTCGGAGGCGCAAAAAGCGTAGCTCTTCTTACCGCGAACGGTATCGCAGCATCCGCTCGCTGAAAATTCGCTCACCGAGAGACAGCGGCAGCCACTCCCCCTCAACACCACCACCACCACCCTCACCACCCCCTCAGCCTCCCATTCTCTCGCCACGGCCAACGACTTTTCGAGTGAGCGAGCTCTTCCGGGGCTCCGAGCCACGGTTTTTTTTCAATTTTTCTCTGCCCACCCCATCCCCATCCCCATCCCTATCCCCATCCCCATCACCATCACCATCCCCATCCCGAAGCATCCACGGTACCTTTTGGCCGGGCTGTTAAGAAACCGGATTACCACCGAGCCAGGCACTCAATCCGCCTACGGCTCCTCACGGGCTTCCGATTGTTTCAAAAAAAAATCTCTCAGCTCATATTTTATCTTTACCCCCACGACTTTCGAAAAAAACTTTCGGGCCCCGCCGGCTTATCTCTGATATTCATCGCTGTCGACGTCGATATTCTCTCGTATTCTCCAACGCGACATAATTGCAAATATTATAATTTATACGAGTATTCGTTTACCCTCCACCACCCACCCCCCTGCCCTCGTTATCTCACTAGCCCCAATAAACCTCTGGATTTTTCGGTTCTTTTGGTGCGCTCGGGCCAATTGATTATAAATTATTAAATAATTGAACCTCCGCGTGCATTAAGAATTACCAGAGATCCTTTAATCCTTTGCAATGGGGTACGTGTACCGTTATCTGTCCTTGTCGTCTTATCGTGATGCCGCGTCACCCCCCCCCCCGTATCGCTTGTGTCCCTGTAAATTATAAGAGCAACGGCTCGTTTTGTCTCTGGTATGCAGGTCCCTGGATTATCGTATGGGTATCGAGGCCGTAAACCTCGTTACAACTTCTTATCGACCGATCCAAGGGATTTTTCATATTAAATTATAAAGCTAAATATATATATATATATATAAATACATAAGCGCGACGCGTCTTAGGACGCGACAATATCCGCCCCCACCCACCCCCTTCGCTATTACGTCAATATACGTCAATATACTAATACGTTTCAAATTCATACTCGAGATGGGCATTAATTCCGGGGATAATTACCCCAATAACCCCGCCCCCGCCACTCCCGCACGCATCGCAATCTACGTATATTATGAAACTTAATAAATCTTCCTTTTTAATGACGTCTAATTGAAAAAAGGGGGAATGAAGTTTTCACAATGTCAGTCGAGCCTTTCGAGCGAATCCTTGAGTCTCGCGGAATTGGACTCGCGATATCAAACGCTTTGCAAGGCTGACATTGGCTTTGATTTATAAAAATAAAGCCCGTGTGCTCGCATCTAATTAAAAAGCGGCCATGTATTCGAAATGCGTAAGCGAAACACGTCCACGTGGGCGGGGGCTCTGGCTACACGTATGCAAAGCGACGAGCAGACCGACATATATATATATATATATATATATACACATTCGCTCGAGCATTCCTTGAACGAGTGAGCGGTTAAATTAATTTCAAACGCATTTTCGTAGTTAAATATTGAAGAATCCGTGTAACGATAACTAATACGTTCATCTCTATCTCTATCACACGCACACGCGCACGCACGCGTTTCATTATAAAAAATAGAAAAAAAAAAAAGAAAAAAAAGTCCTAAAAGCGAATGTATAATATAAGCTATAAACGAAATTGATGCCGTTTTATCAGCTCGTTGGACTGTTAGACGCGTGTGCGTGAGCTTGCGCGCGTGTAGACGTGCCCCGTGGAAATAGTAAAAGTTTGCAACTCCCGTCCGATTAAAAAAATATTTTCCAATAAAAACAAAAATAAATGCATTCGTCGTATCTCCGAGCTATCGCGAGCGAGCCTTCGCTTTTAAAGGGTTGAACGCGATAGTCTCGCAATCGCATTGACGCCTTCCACGCGATAATATCCTCCCCGACACTGCTATTTCCACTATGATTTTTCCCCTCTTCTTTCTTCCACCCCTCGCCATCGCAATTACTACCCCCCCCCCCCAATGACCCCCAATAACCCCACTCCTTTGAGTAGAAGGGAGGGAGGGTCATGTGTGCCTAAATGGAGCGCGCTGTCCAAATGAATCTTATAGGAATGGATCAGCGGAAGGGGGGGGGGGGAGAAGCTGAAGAGATAAAAAAAAAAAGGACTGCGATGATACGATTATAAATCTCGATATTAAAAGAATCTTCGCTGCGAGGTAGTCACGAGGTAGTTACCTAGGCAAATGGTCTTATGGATAGAGAGAGGGGAGGGGAGGCGAGGGGGAAACGGCACCGCGATTAAGAGCCACTTGTCAGCGGATAAATAAATCGTCTCGTTACTCTCCCCCGGGAGCGAATTGTTTTTGTATTTTACTCTTTATCGGCAAATGCATGTCCCGCGACGAAGATACTTTACTTTATCCCCCCCCCCCCCCCCCTTTTGTTTTTTATTACGCGCGGGCATACGCGTAGCCGTGTACGTAGAGACGGCGATGGGAATTAATTTATAGGAGCGTTGCATTGCGCATATAAACTCTCTTGTGAGTTATTGCGATTAAAAGACGCAGAGAGGGAAATGAATTTTTAACGTAATAAACAGTTAAATCCTCGTATTATTTATCTACTCGGCAGGGCTTAATCCTAACAGCCCGATTATATGGTGAAAAATGACGTCTATTAAATTTTATTAACTTTTATTCCTCTACATTTTGTATCGTTATTTTTTGTTTTATTCTTTACAATCAATATTGAAACAAGTAGCAGTAGTATCGGTAGCAGTAGCAACAGTAGTAGTAGTAGGAGGAGGAGGGCGCAGGGTCGCGTCGCGCGATCGGACCAGAAATAACGAGTACGACGGTATAAGTAGGCCCCGGGTACGTAGTCAGACGCGTAAAGGAGATAAGGTTAAAAAGCGAGCCGGATGCGTTGTTGGTAGCCTTTTAGGTTAACAGGTAAAGCGACACGTAGTAATTGAGAAAAATCGAAGGAAGAAGTGAATTAGTTAAGAAGGAACTTCCTTTGAAAGTAATCAATTAGCATCCGCTTTGTAAGGACACGAGTATCTCAAGAGATGCTTAGCAGGAATCCTTAAAATTGTCCTAAAAACTTATTTAATTAAAAAGTTTGCGCATAATTGAGTATTCAAAGGCGATATATAGTGGCTAGGGGTTGCCGGTTGGGAGCGGGGGGCGGAAAAAAATCGGCAAGGAGCGTGCAAAGGGCATCCAAGAAGAGTCTGTAAAAAGAGGGGGGCGGGGCGAGGCGGGGCAGCTACGCGAATAAACAAATAAACGTCCAGGAGCAAACGAATGGGCGCGTGGGGCTGGGACAAGTAGTAGTAGCAGTGGTAGTAGTGGTAGTAGCAGGAGCAGCGGTAGCGAGTAATGGGTGGAGGTAGAGGAAGAGGTAGAGGCGCGTAGCATTAATTAAACCGTACGTGAAAATTCATGGGGACAGCGCGACGACGCGCACCACGGACAAGCCCGCGAACACAGCTCCAGCTGACGGTTGACGGTTGACGGTTGACGGGGGGTGGAGGGGCTGGGAGCGGGGGGAGGAGCGGTCGCGTAAAGAAAGAAAGCACCGATTAAGGACAGAGAGATAGATCCCGGTCGGGTGTCCCCGAGCCGAGGAGTCGTCGGAGGAAAGGCAGGGATGAGGGCCGGTGATGGGGGGGAAAAGCCGAGGAAACTCGCCCGAGGAAGCCCGACGCCGCTTGTCAATCAAAGAGCCAAATTCATCGGAAATTCGTACCGCGGAACCGCGAGATGAAAACTACATACGCGCTTAAACGTATACGATACTTAGTGAGTCGGCGGTGCGGGGGGGGGCGAGTTTCCTCGGCGTAGCTCAACTCTCTAGGCGGCGACTTCAATCACATACAACACAACATCCGAGGACTGTGCCGAGCTTCGAGAGCTCACCAACCCACCCTCTCCCCACCCCCACCCCGACAGCTATGTGCCCAGCTATGTGGCCAGCTTCTTAGTAAAGTCATTTTTAACAACAACGGACGGCTCCGAGCAATTTGTCGGCTTTGGCCGGAGCCAATGAAGGAATTTATCGTGTTATTCCCCTGCCCCGGTCTACTCACTCTCCGCCCCGAATAACCTCCTGGGACGGTTACCCTCCCTTCTCCATACTCGTCTCCCCCAATAACCCCCGAAAGTTCCGCCTTATGCAAATCATTGGGCGAGGGCCGTTCGTTCGCCTGCGCCCCCCCCCCCCTTGTCAATGTCATTAGAGTCGTCGAAACCGCCCGGGCTCGGCTCTTTGCGCCTGTCAATTAATCGACGATACGTATCGGGGGGGGGCCCGAATGCCCACCCATGCCCGCGCCACTCGCCGACCCGATCTCTCCCTTATTTCGGAAGCCCATTTCGGAGCTCCGCAAGTTTTATCGAATAACCCCAATAACCCCGTTAACCCCGATCGAGCCTTGCCCAAGAGCCGCTTTCACTACTTCCACTAATAAGGGTCCTTCGTACGTTGAATATCTCGTATAAAGAAAAATGAAAAAAAAAAAAAACTTTGGTATAAGGAATAAATCCATCTGCTTTCGTCATTGGAATCTTACGTCCTCCCCCGTCCCGCACACCACACGACTTAGTTATATATTCAAGAAGAAGCACAAGAAGCAGAAGAAGAAGAAGAATAATAATAATAATAATACATTGCCATTCTTCTGCTCTTTATTAAGAATCTTTTATAATTTTTACCATGAAAATTTTACACTACAATTTCACTTTTATGCGCGAGCTGACGCCGCTCCCCCTCCTCCTCCGCCCCCCACCTCTCTTCGTACTATCCTTCGCGGGGGGCGAATGTCTCTCTACGTGGACGTATACGGTACGCGTAGGTAGGTACGCGTAGGTAGGAGCGAGCAAGCAAGTGGTAGGCAACAAATCGTTCGAACCTTCATCATTTATTCCGCCCGTTTAACTCACCTAAACGAGACGTTCATTTTACTCCATAAGCATAAGGGCTCGGCTCTTGTTTATTTTTTTTTTAAAATTCCAATCGCGAGCTCGTGGCCGGAGCTTCAACTTGTTTTAAAAACTAATTCCCCCACCCTCTCCCCGTTTGTAATTAGGAATAATATAAAAAAATCGTACGGTATCATCAGCTGCGTAGTCGTTCGTCATAGCAACCCCAATAACCATCGGAAGTACAAATGTGCATTCGATGCAGAGGAGGGATCGATTGTCCAGTGCCGGAAGCATAACCCCAATAACCGGGGACAATTTCAACTGTAATAAATACAAATGGGGGGGGTGGGGTAGGGTAGGGGATGACAATAGCAATAACCCCGATAACCTCGTACGGATGGACCAAGGGGGTTGAAGTTAATTGACGGTCACGGGCAGGCGACGGGGCGGGGCGGGGGTGTGGAGGATGCATTCCGTATCGTAGGGAAGCTCGTGGGGGGGGGGGGGTGCTAAGAGTGCTAAGAGTGCGTGCGTGTGCATATATGTGCATCAGTGACCTGGAAGTCGAGAGAATGGTTGGTTTTTTTAAGCAGAGCCGGAGAAGCGCCGAGTAAAGAATAAAGAATCGCGTAGGCCTTGACTCTTGACTTGTCACTGACAACGTCATTGTACGTGGGATCGTAAACCGCCAATAACCGCCAATAACCCCGCTCGTCCACCTGACTATTAGAGAAATTTATATTTAACTTCGTACGAGAATAGAGTTCGAATTTCCGGTGAGTACGAACGAGGCAGCCGCTATCGATCGCCGCTACTACCACTACTACCACTACTACCACTACTACTGCTACTACTGCTATTCGAATAGTCCTGTGGCAACCCCGGATCCAATTGACGATCCGACCAATTATTCTCTGTCCGCGAGTCCAACGGGAAGACCAGAGAGATCCTCCCTTTTTTATCATGTAATTTTTTTTTTTTTTTTTTTTGTTTCCAGTTCCTCGACACCTAGAGTCGTCGAGCAGCTAGGCTAATGCTATTATCGCCCCTCACGCGCGTAATCCACTATTACTCCCTCGCTGGCTCCCTTCCTCCCACTCCCACTCGCTCGGTAGCGAGAGCGCGCGGGCGGCCCTGCCCTACCTTTTGTCCCGTGGCCTCCTATTTAAAAGACGAGGCGCCCCAGAGGCTTTTACATTGCATTTACTTACTCGGTGTGATCGGTTTGCGCGCTTCCGCAAATGCTATGCTTCGCCGACCGGGTCTAACGATAATGCAATTTTCGACCTCTCGATCGGACGCCCTCCGAAGTGATACGCCCTCCACCGTCGATCATCTCCTACCCCCCCCTTACACCCCCCTTACACCCTTACCGCACAATAATTATCCTCGCGACGAGAATTAACGAACTTCTGCCAAGACTGTGTATTCGAAAATCAATTGAACGTCGGCCTAATCTATCGAAATCGTCCGTTATTGGCCAATCGCTATCCTATTATATATCGTATATATATATATGGCAGAACGACATGCCCCCATGTTATTAGAATTGCCTGGCGTAATGATAATAAATAATTGCAAAGAGAGAGAGAGAGAGAGAGACGTGGGTGATGAAGTGGCTCTGCCACGAGGACCCCGACGTCTAAGCCGTTTTACGATTCGCCGGGATGGAGGCCATCTCCATCAGGATAGGCAGGTTGCCCAGGTAGTATTGCGTCGGTCGAGGATCCTCGCACGTCAATAAACGCCGAGGAGAATAACATCGAATGCGATATTAATTTATTCTTTCGGCAGCTGCTCAAGGGCTGCTCAAGGGCTGCTCAAGGGCTGCTCAAGGGCTGGCGATGTCTCGGCGTGGTAAACGGCATTAGGGTTACGCGAGCGGCGAATGGATTAGAATTAGAAAGGTCGGCAGTCATTTGGCGAGCTCCGTCTACGGGTATTTACGGGTACTAAAGCAACGGAGATCGCAGCGTCCCCGCAATATTGTTCTCGGCTTATATCGTCATTAAAATTGCCCGCTAAAGTTTTTCCCTTTGTTTTCGGCACGACGCCCCGCGTCAATTGTCGCCGTAGGCGGTGGTGGCGGCGGCGGTGGTGGCGGTGGCGGCGGGGAGGCGACGGTGGGTCGACCGAACGCTTTTTGTGGAAAGTGGGAGGTTGACGGGGGGTGGATACGTTTCATTGTGCGCGGGTATGCGTCAGTCTCAGAGATCGGCGATTAAATCGTGCGTCAATACAATGCTCGAGTATTCCTGGAGGAGGAGCCTCATCCAAGCGACGCCACTCAGCTATCGCGCATTTACAGAGCCGATCCTACCGGGCCCGACTACCGAATAATCCTCTCCCTTAAGATTCCCATTGAAATTAATCCCCTTAAAGAAAGGACCTCCTCGCCCCCACCCCCCCCACCCCCACCCCCATCCATCCATCCATCCACCCACCCATCCACTGGCATATGTCACATATACGAGGGGCATTGTGCGCGTTTAATGACTAAGATCCGAGTTATGGAAACGGGCCGAGCCACGATACTTACGAATTATGAAAATCTAACGTCTACGCGGACAGATATATATATGTGCGTATGATATACGTACATGCTTAAATCCGCGTGTCATTGAAGAGGTAATTTTATATGGGCTGGGAATTTCAAGTATTACCCGATAACTTTGAAATACTTTTCGCTGATTGGCAACTGCGGTTCACGGAACTTTTTAGCCAATTTATGCGCTCGTTAATTGAGATAGCTGATGGTGGTGGTGGTTGTGGTGGTGGTGGTGGTGGTGGTTGGTGGTGGTGGTGGTGGTGGTGTGGTGGTGGTGGTGGTGGTGGTGGTGGTGGTGGTGGTGGTGGTGGTGGTGGTGGTGGTGGTGGTGGTGGTGGTGGTGGTGTGGTGGTGGTGTGGTGGTGGTGGTGGTGGTGGTGGTGGTGGTGGTGGTGGTGTGTGGTGGTGGTGGTGGTGGTGGTGGTGGTGGTGGTGTGGTGGTTGTGGTGGTGTGTGGTGGTGGTGTGGTGGTGGTGTCGGTGGTACTGGTGGTGTTGGTCGTACTGGTGGTACTGGTGGTGTTGGTGGTACTGGTGGTACTGGTGGTGGTGCTACTGCGAAACTTATTAATTGTGCCCCCTAATATCCTTTAGCCGTTAGCGGTGTAATCGAGTGCCGTGCGCGTGAGGGGCCAAACTTCTTTTTTAAAAACATCGCCCCGTTAATTAATCGAAATGACAAAGCGGGGGACCCATTGACTCGCACTGATTATCCCGGTCGGAGAAGTGCCGGTGGCCAGTTTCGGGGGTTGGACTTGTTTCGCAAAGTCAAATCGAGTCGGTCCGTACAATCCTTTTAAAGTCCCTTCAATACGAAAGCGATAAATAAGTAGTTGACGCCGAATATTCAAGTCTCCCGGACCAGTGAAGTGCTTCCACAAAGGACTCATTATTCAAGATATCGGAGAAACGGCGACGGGGGTGGGGGGGCTCGCCCTCGATAATTACAAGATCAAGTTAAAGCTATATCGTCGCGCCATTATCCGTTCTCGAATCGCGGTAAAGTTTCAGGTAAATTCAACTCTGGCCAACTCGAGTATACCTCCCCTCCCCCCACCCCACCCTCCTCGCCGCCCACCAGCCGCTGCCGAACCTATTGAGCCCCTTCCCAATCACCCGTAAAAGTATTTATCTCGCGTTCGGGCTAAATTATGATACGCGCGGGGCTATTGTGCGGCAGAGCTGCCTCCCTACTCTTAAGCCCGAGCGTAGATCGCCGAGGAAAATTTGCCTGGGGAATTTTCCGAAGTGATACGCCCTGTCCGATGCGTCGGACGGAAGCGGACCCTCGGCATCGATAATACAGCCGCGCACTACGTGTTTTGCGGGAGGACGTACGCGTTCGACAGGGACGCGCGTGGACGAGAAGAGAGGAGGAACAGGGCGGAGGGCAATCGGTGCTTCGTAGGACGAAGCGTGCGAATAATATTGACACTGATGGAGTTGATCTCGCGACCCTTCTCTCCTCCACCCCCCGCCTCTCTCTCACTCACTCTCTCTCTCTCTCTCTCTTGTAATAATCATCTCTGATAACCTACCGAGGTTCACTAGTCCGCGAATCGATTCGTTTTCTCGTTATTCAAGCCCCTTCCGTTCAATCTCCAGCACCGCGGCTTCACTTTCTCCTCTTCTCCGCCCCCCCCGTCCGCCTCCGCCACACTTTACCGCTCCCTATTAAATGGAGGAGAATCAGTCTATGGCAGCCCCTACTTTCAGGGCCCCATGCCCAGGCCCCATTCTCGGCCCCCTACATTTATTTCTCTCGCCAAATTCTTTGGCAAAAATTAATTTAGACGACTTTTTATCCCAATGCTGTAATTAGTCCGTAAAATGCCAGTAACTTTTTTTTATTGGGCTAATCCGAGGGACTGGAGGGAAGCCAATTTAACTCAAATAGATACTTTGGACGTGCTGAACTTTTATTGTCCGACTATATAGAGAGTCTTATGCGCTAGAGAGAGAGAGAGAGAGAGAGAGAGAGAGAGCAAGGAAATCTTCCGGCGTCAAAGTTGGAAGTGAATTCTGGATCGTTGGATCCATACCCTACCAACAAAGATCAAGTTTTTCCGTCCTTCTACTCATTTGAATCAGAGGAAGCATCAAAGTCTAAGGTGAATAACCTCCCTGTCCTCTCCTCCTCCTCCTCCTCCTCCCTTCCCGTACGCGGACAAGCCCCCGCTCTAGCCCACAATAACGAAAATATCCTCCGCAGTTCCGGACGTATGCGTTCCATTGGCCGATCCACTCGATCAATCGCGATCCGTCCTTTTAAGTAGAATCCTATAACAACTCGCATTATCGCGCTAATCCCTGGCCTCCGAGTGCGAGGAGTACGGGTCCTCGATCGACTATCTCCACTGACTTACTCCCAGTGACTGACAGTCTCGCAGCGAACCTCGGCCAAAGTCATTTTCGACCCGCGTCGGCTAAACAGTCGTTAGCCGGAGATATTTTTTTTTTGTTTTTTTCTTTCTTTCATTCGTCCGTCTCGGGTCGTTAATCTATAGGTTTCGTTGGCCCCGAACAATTTCCCCTATAAATTCGATAATCTTTATCGGCATATTTATCATTGCTTTCTGCCGAGAATGAGGAGCACGTCGGTAACGGGTAAACCTATAAACCTATAAACCTATAAACCTATAAAGCTAAGTAAAGTACCTAAAGGTCGCGTGGAAAATTTACAGCAGTTAATGTTGAGGACAAGAGTAAGTAAGCAAAGTGTAGGGAAAAAAAAGAGTTAAAGTTAATGTTAAATAGACTTGGATCGATAGCATTGAAATTTCTATGGCCAAGGAGGCGGCTACGAAAAAAAATATATATAGCGAGATTATTAATTTATAAAACGGCCTCAACCTTAGCCTCCCCCCCCCCCCCCCCAGCCCATCCGAGTTCAGGCAATAAAAGCCCTCTCGATTCTTGGGATTAAATTTCATAGGATTTCGTAGTATTCATTTATTCCGTGGCCCTGGAATTATTATTACAGTCAATGGATCCTTAAGGGTCGATGAAACTGCAACTGCGACTGCGAATCACTCGAAACACGATTTGGCTCGTAGGCGTGCGCGGATCCGCAATTACATAGACCATTCGAGTGCATTCATATTCCTAACGTTTATATAGTTCATAATAGTATTGCGGCAATTGAATTTAAAGTACGGCTCTTGGGTAGTAATTTACCTCCCCCCGGCACTCCGGCACTCCGGCACTCCGGCACTCGAATTCGGCATTCAAATCTTACGGCGTTAGAGCGAATACTTTTTATACAAAACCCGCGGAAATTAAGAAAATTACGATCTCTCTCTCTCTCTCTCTCTCTCTCTCTGTGATTTATGCGCTTATTATTATTGCATTGGGCTTACAAGAGTGGCGAGGTCCGAGCGATTAGTCGCATTATTCACATTAGCTAAATTGTCTTATAAATTTTAAAACGATGACATCTATTACGCGCTAATGATTTGTAATTCCAGTGTAGGGTTTGGCGGAGCGGGGGAGGGGGGAGGGGGCCAGGTAAGGGGGCTGCTTATTTATTCTTCTTCTTATGCGTGGGGTAGTTAGCATTGGATGGCTTTTTTCAAAGCCTCGCGAACTAGAGCTGACGATTTCCGTCATTATTTTCATTATGTACTTCGTTACGCCACCTTGCGTCACCCTACGTCACCTTACGTCCAACTCTCTGTCAACTTTTTGTTTATTTGCTTATTTATTCTTTTTTTTTTTGAGAGTTGGGGGGGTTATTGGGGGATTTTAATACGTACGTAGCCCAATTATTTAGGTAAAAATTATATTCTAATTGCTGGATAATTACAATACGATTTAAGAATTGCGTTTCAACGCTTTTCAAAAGTAAATCTCTGATAATACGGAACGGTCAGTTAGACGGATACGCAACTGCCGGGGTTACATCCAGAGATCATTATACTGAATTCGCGGACTAGTTTCGGTCCCCGATTACCCAGACGGATTGAGCAACTCGTAGAGAGAGAGAGAGAGAGAGTAGAAAGGAACGTCGAGCGCCCGGACGACTCGGCCACTAGAGGACGAGTCTAATAGTAAATGGCGTTTGAGACATTTAGTAGTAGGAAAGGAGGAGGAAGGAACGGTGGTAGCGATCCCTCCCGACTGGCCGACTCGACATGCCGTCGACTAAAGATTTACCCGCACTTGACGTATGTTCTTCTGCGCGAGTGAGTTCTGGGACTAGCGACTCCGAGCGGCGGGGCCTCCCTTCGACCTATAATCTACTCAAAATAAGCCCCTGCAACGCTCTCCAGCTCCTCCTCCTCCGCGAACGTGCAACAACGATGACCCCTTTATCCGCCAATGGTTCCACGTTGCAGTTGAGTGTAGTAGTGGTGGTGGTGGTGGTGGTGGTGGTGGTAGCGGTAGCTCTCGACTCGCGCTACATCCCTCTATTTCGGATTTGGGATTAACATTTTTATCCTTTTTTTTTTTTATATCCAGCCTCGGCCTCGTACTTCTCACCTAATCGGCCGATTATTACTTACACGAGAGAGAATTCTTTTTATCCGAGAACAATAAGAGTAATGACGGCCACGGGAGAGCATGTGACATTAGGCTTTTTCAAATATTTTTCTCAACAATTACCCGTTTCGATCCTTTTCGAGTTTAGATGAAGCTTTATACCTCGGCGACGAAAACCTGTCCGTGTGAGCAGTCCGTGCAAAGCTCCGCCGGTGCTCGTCGTCGTCCCCAGTTATTTAAAAATAAAATCTCCGCTACCCCCGCTATCCCCCCACCCCGCTACCCATCCTCACCCAACCTCACCGCCTCCCAGCCCAACCCTTTAAAATGCATTTTTCGATATTTTTCTCCGATTCATTAATCTTTCAATAATTAATTAATATTCTCCTTTGCCAATGGAATGCCAATAAACCTGGACTGCTCGGCCACCGGATATAGATGATATACGTAGTAATAGAATAACGGTGATTAATAACCCCCCATGACGTCCAACGTTTTTTCTTTATATTTTTTTTTGTTTCGTTCTGTTTGGTTTTGTTTTGTTTGGTTTTCCTTTGAAGGTGGACAAAAGCGAGTCGATGATTAAAAAATGAGTAACGCACTTATTCGAAATATTTCATTTTATAGAAATACGGTCAGTAAGTCAGTTCATTACCACCGGGTTTACGTAATATTGTAAAATGTCAGTAGCTCTGGCTCGGCTGCCACCTCTCTCTCTCTCTCTCTCTCTCTCTCTTTCTTCTTCTTCTTCTCGTTGTTGATGCTGCTGTTGATGCTGCTGCTGCTGCTGTTGTTATCATTGTAAGTATACTACGATACCTGATTTGGATACCGATACCTGTTCGATACTTAAAATAATAATATTCTTCGTAAGTATGGAAAGAGCGAGTTCTCGACAGGAGGTTTCCGACAGCTCTCCGAAGCTCTTTGGGGGTGTGTGGTGGAAGCTACGGGATTGCGGATTATTAGGAGGGTTATTGAGCAAGGCTGTCGATGATGCCTTTGGCTATTAAACGCCGAGCTCGCAACTGACAATCTACTTTGTTTGAACAGCTTTGTAAATTGTTGGCCAGCGCTGATTATCCTGCCACTGTAAACACGTGGTGGGGGTTCGGCGGTCCGACGTTCGGGCGGCGGGAGGGTGGGGGGTCGGATCACGCTTGGCGCGATATAAATCTCCAAATAAAAAGCTCGCTACGGTGGCGGGCGGGATGGAGGTTATTGGGATGATCCATTGGGATGAACAGGATCGATAGAACGGGGCCGGCATAGCGGACCGCGTCGGAAGCGTAGCCGAGTGACAGCCCTCGCGACACGCATCCTACTCCCCCTCCCTCCCTCCCCCCTCGTTATAACGATCGGGTGTCGCCGCTGGTCGGCCTCTTGTGCGTGGGCGGGCGAGCGGGCGCGTGCGTGCGCGGGACAACCGATGATGCATAGATGCTGTTGACACGTCGGGGCACGTCAGGCTCACGCGCCCGCTCACCCAGCTCATCCCAGCCTCCGGGTCCATTATACAGAGCCCGGAGAGCGCGCTCCCCGCTTCCCGCTCCCCGCTCCCCCGAGCCCATCTGTCGGCCGAGACGCCGGTTCTCGACAACGACCTGGCCACGAGAGCCCCGCGGCCATCTAATTATCGCAGCCTCTCGAAGCTCGGAGCAGTCTTAGTCAGACTAAGGGGTCACTCGCAGCACCCTGCCACCTCGGTACGGTGGTCTCTCTAGCCACCGAGGTAGGCGACGTCCTTACGCCGATCACTCCCGTTTACGCGCTGTTGTTTGTGCGCGCCTGTCCGAAGCGTACGGGACGATTAATCGAAGACGCGGCGCGGCCCCAATAGCCATTGCGTGTGGCACCTGAGAGGAATCCTCTCGGCTAAGTCCGCTACGACGAGGGGAGCCGGACTGCAATGAATATTACATCCGATAAGCTGCCAATTTACTAAGTCCCTCGGTTTTCTCTATCCGACCCCTCCCTACCTACCCCTTACCTATTTCAATAACCCCAATAACCTTCGGGTTACTCGGTATCGCCGGATATATATGGAGGTATCGGGGCCTTATCGGGCGCTGCAACCCCAATAACCATCGATGAGACATGGACGGCCCGCCGAATCGCCGACAAACGAAACGCTCGCTTCGTAAACCAAATGAAAAAATGATAAAAGTGAGAGAGAGAGAGAGAGAGACTGGAATGGGGAAACTGACCGCGAGTGCCGGTAATCCTAATGACTCGATAACCGTATATCTTCGGAAGGGCAAAGGAACGACAAACGTGTTGGTAACTTATATGATAAACCGGCGACAAGGACGTGCATTTCAAATAAATCCCAATGCCAATGACCCTATTTATTTTATTTTATTTTTTTTTTTTTAATTTTTATCCACCGTAGAGTGACGTGACGTAATAAAACAAATCCTCGTGACAATACTCGTGACCGAAAACGAAGCAGCTCAATAAGTAAATGAATAGTTAAATAGGTAAATAGGTAAATAACGCGGTATACGGCACGGATTCGCCGGTGCAATGAGCGCAATCGATATTAGCGCAATCCCGGCTTCGATGACGTCTGACGAAATCTGGCCAATCGGAAGGGAAGGGAGGGGAAGGGAAGATGCGACGCGCGTCCGTCGCCCGATGCCATATTTATTTCTCTCTCTCTTAAGCTTTAAGGCTCAGTATCCTTGACGATGACGTTTGTATCCTAGGGCTGGGTAGCTAACCAAGTAGCATCCCCGCGCAACCTCGCGACACTCGCCCTCACAGTGCTGCTTCGGCCAACGAAACAACAACAACAACGACAACAACAACGACGACGATAATAAGAATGGTTATATCAAGTATAACTCGTATAACCCGTTACGAAATAAAGCGAATTTATTAACGGTACACGGATATGAAATTAATATGCCCAAGGCTTTCTTGGTAACCGACAACTTTTAAACAGGCGCGTGTGCGTGCGTGCGTGCGTGCGTGAGTAATCAATCCGAGTAAGTAGAGGATATAGGGATCGCATTGTCGGATCGTCGGATCGTCGGATTGTCGGAAGGAACGAGGGGATTAAGGCGTATTCTCGTTATTAAGAGGATCCGTCGAGTTGAGTGCCGCGAGTCTCGCGGGATATTTTCTGAATTTTCTTAAGCATATTGAGGGGCGGGAGGGATTCGTAACTAACTCGGTTCCCCAAGTCGCGACTGACGCCCTCGACCGGTAATCTCCCCCGATTAGCGGCTCTACATATCCCCCCCCCCCCCCCACTCACTCATCTCCCTTTAGCACGTGCCAACTCTCCCGTCATCTCTCCCCCGCCCCTCCAAACCCGTCGTAATAACGACGACGACGACGACGACGACGACGACGACACAACCGGTGAGTCGCGTTGAGTGCCGGCGAGGGCTCAAATGTTATTTCGGCTTTGTGCTCATGATCAGCGACGGAATCCAAGGACACCGAGACCAAGGAAGCATGGATTTTTGTCGGATTCGTGCCTCTACAGGAATCCAGAGTCCGGGAGTATAAGAGTCGGTGTTTCGCGACAATTACCGACGACGAGCTCGGAAAGGTGGCTACAAAGCCATTGTTCTCTTGACACGGAAAAGTGAAGAGTCCTCGGCACTCGCTTCCTGTACTTCCTTCCGAGGCTTCCTGTACTTCCCCGATCGGCTTCCGATCCATACGTTGCGCCAAGTTAAAGCCGGCTGACGCATTAGCAGGGTACGCACGACCACGTGCAATTATTAATTTAGCCAATCGTCTGTAGAGGTAGAGTGGCGAGTGAGGGAGTGGAGGTTATTGGGGGTAGGTGGGGAGGGGGCAGGGGGCAGGGGGTAGTTAGTGGTCGGCAAGGCCGGTAAGGGGCGCGGGACGCTGATTAAGCAGAGTATTGGCGAGGGACTGACTCGAATCCCGGACTCCCGGACTCCCGGACTCCCGGACTCCTGGACTCCTGGACACTCGGCTCCACTTGTCACGAGTGCGTTCGGTCGGTCGGTCGGTCGGTCGGTCCGAGGACCGAAATTCATACAGCTGAATTTCAACCGGGGTGGGACGGGGGGGGTAGGGAGGGAGGTAGCTCGCATGGACGAGAAACGCTGACCGAGCGCCGACGTGCCTCCCGGGCATTGCTCCTCCTCACGAATCCCCGAGACCATCGGACCCCCCCCCCCCCCCACCCCCAACCCCAATACACCCAAGCCACGACACCCTCATTCGCCACCCTTAGACCAGCCGAGTCATGTCCGAGTAGGACGACGGTTCTTTATTAATTAATACTCTGTATTAAGGCGCGTGGCCGTGATTGCCGCTACACGTCAGGATCCTCGGCGGCGGTCAACTCCATGTTTTTTCTATTTACTCGCGAAGGCCGTGTCCTGGTGCCCGATGCGACCCCGATGCGACCCCGTTGCGACCCCGTTGCGACCCCGATGAACACGGGACCGCGTCCCACCTCGGGAAACGCGCCCGTGTCTGCGCGCGCGTGTACGTCTACGTGCCGCGGTTAACGGCCACCCACTCAACCACCCCATCCCACACACCCCCACCCCCCACCCACCGGGTGAATTATAGCCGACGTTTCACTTAATTTTAATACGTGTTAATATCTGTCTCCTTTATTTCTATCTCCGCTCCCATTCGTTATTTTAAAAAGGGAAATTAAAACCCTCGAGGATATTTTTATTTGCCAAAGGTATAAAAAGGTCGAAGGGGGGGGGGTGTCCTGCCAGTCTACCCAGCCCCGCCTCGGTCCACTGGTCTCCTTACTTAGTCCGCTACTCATTGAGACGAAAAAACAAGTCCCGACCGAGTGGACTCGTGAATAACTCGAGAATAACCCCAATAACCGAAAGTAACTCCACGGCTGTCCAAACGCGTAGACGAGCTTTCACTGTTAACGCGTGCCACGACAACTTGCAGCTTACAATTCATTATAATCGAATATATATATATATATATATGTGCACGTTGAGATCGAGGAAGCCCAGGCTCCGTGTAGACTGGGGCTTTTACCTCGAATAACCGGATTTATACGACATGATATATCATCGTTAAAGCGGTCCAGGACATTCGAGGATAAAGATATCATTAGACGCAATTCAATGTAAATTCACAAGTACTAATTACAACAATTATATGGATATGCGTGCGTGCGTGCGTGCGTGTATATTTATTTGGGGTGCGAGATGCGAGCTCTCGAAAGGTTATTGGGGTTATTGGGGTTATTGGGGTGGTCGCAATAAAATATAGATATTGTATTGGGAGCGCGGCACCTGGGCTACGGTACGGGCATTTAAATATTTGTACAATGCCCGCTGAGCTTGCCGATGCCGATACGAGACTATATTATTTTTTCATACGATTACCGAGGTTCGTCGCCGGCCTGCATTACCGACCGGGACCCTTTTACCTTTTTTTTTTTTTTTTTTTTATCGAACTCCTACGAAAGATACTGTCGACGATGCCAAATTTTTATGTTCTAATAATCCTCGTCAAGCGGGGGTGGGGGGATGCATTCGGAATGGAGATAGAAAAATTAACGTTTACGACCTGCCGAGTACTTTTTTTAATGGGATTTTGTCTTGCTATAGAGATGCAGATATGCAGATGGGTAATAAAAGATCCTCCTTCGGTTGGAATACTTATCGATAACACGGGTAGCGATAAAAATAATTATACGCGCGAACGGGACAATTTTCTAAAAGCGCGCTAGTAGCTTGTAACTTTAGACGATCGCGCGCATACAAGTTCGAGCCAAGCCGATATAAGTGCCGGACCACTTCCCTAAATCTTCTCTCGCTTAAATCCCAAATAAAGCTCCATTTCATTCGTTAAAAAACGTAATTCCAGTACGAATAAAGAACATTCAGCGTAGGATAATTTAATAGTCGGGAGGCCAAAAAAAAAAAACTTACCTTAAACTTTATTATGCTTTTGGTTAAAATTAAACAAAATGCTCCGACAATAAATTCAAAATCTTTTTTTTTTGTTTTCTTTTTTTGTTTTCTTTTATTGTCTTTTATTGTTTTTGTTTTTGTTCGTTCACGATAAAAACTACGCGAACGAGCGCGTGTACGTGTGTGCACGACAAATACGTCGAATGTTCGTTAACTCCATGGAAAAATATAAATAATCTTTAAATAATATTATTTCGCGTGCTCTTTAGAAAAAGAGGAGGCGGCAGTTGTGTTATTTTTTTTTTTTTGAAATACTCGTAAGATAAGTGCTATCGCGAAAATGTTTGAAATTTTAACGGCCTCTCTCTCTCTCTCTCTCTCGCGACGTAGTGAAGTGGTGAAAAATGAAAATACGGCATCCGACGAAACACGCATTTTTGACAAAACAGGCGTACACGTGTACGTAAAAAATATTATATATGTAATTGTTTTCTTTTTTTCTTTTTGTAAACTTAACAACGACGATATAATGAATAATAAAAATAAAAGAAAAAAAAATACACACACGGATAATTCTCGTAATAATAACATTTTATTGTAAAATGCCGGAAACGAGGTAGGAAAAAAAAAAAATATCTTTCGAGCCGTTCCGTTTGAAGTTATTCGCCATGCGCGTAAATCCCCATGCAGTTTTTTACGATAAATATATTTATGAAGTGATGATTAATTCCAATGGACATATAGAGCTCGTACAATTTATCGGCGATAGGCTTCGGGACAAATTATTTATTTTTTCAAAGCACAAGCTCAGCTTCAAAAGCAACTTGTGTCCTAAGAACTTTAATGAATCTCGAAAAAAGAAAAAAAAAAAAAAAGATGAAAATTCGTCCTTTTCTTTTCTCGTACATGTGACTTTTTTTTTCTTTTTTTTTTTTTTCTAATACTCGTGGCAGGCTAAAAACTTGTAATTATAATAATAACGATGATGGCGATGATGATGGCGACGATGATAATAATAATGCAAGTCTGTAAAATGGAAGTAAAAATGTTGTAGCACCGATTGCGTTTAGTTTAAGAGTGATTTAAGGTTACGATACAATAAAGATTTTTCATATTCGTATGGTAATGGCGGAAAACGTACAGGCTGATGATCCGTACAAGTAATGACGTTTCAAAATCGAGTGGTTAATTTTAATTAAGCTGCGACGTACGGTCATATATATATATATATATATATATATATTGTAAGCTATTGCATTGCTTTGGTCCAAATGAACCGAATTTGTTCTCGCGTAGATTTTATTTGCAAAAAAAAAAAAAACGTTTTTAAATCACTCTCATTGGCAATTATTGGCAAAGATACGCGTTCACGTGAAATACGACTATTAGCCGAACGACGTGTTATTTTTAATTTATGGTGGTGGTGGTGATTCGCGGCGCACATCGACGAACCGGATAAACCGTGGAATCGAAAGTATCGAAAGCGTCTCGATCTCGGCTTCGGTCTACTAATAATACACGTACCGCCGATTATCCAGCTTAATGTAAGCGGGGTGTTGGGACACGGTGGGGGGGGGGGAGGCGCGCGAGCCCCAGCCACGAGAAACACCATAAGCACCGAGTAGCGTAGCTCGCGTGATGGTTAGCCGTTCATTACTCTGAAACTAACGCTCTAAATTGCAGACTTTGACGCTGACAGCCGAGTATCTCTTCCCCCCCCCCCACCCACCCTCGCTCCCACGCACGGTCTTTGTCATCGAGGCTGTCCGTGTGGCCGGTGTCCAGTCGAGTCCATCGGACGTCGAATGTCACCGGGCGCTTAAGGATAACTGACGAGCAGCACGATACGTTGATAAAATTAGCCCCTATCCTGAAGTCACTCGCAGTTTCGAACTAAAGAGCGATTGGGGATCTGTGTGTGTGGGGGGGGGGGTGCGGGGGTAGAGAGCATACGCTTTAATTAAGAATCGTTACAATGATTGTCGGTGGGAGAGCTAAAATATTTTAGCGCGTTTCAGGGCATGAGGATATTATAGGGGGGGGAGACGGCTAATAATAATAATAATAATAATAATAATCCAGCAGCGGGAGGAGAAGAGGCTGACCGATACGTGAAGGATACGTCCCCGGTAGGACTCGCTAGGAAAGGGAGGATTCGAAATCGAATTCAAAGCTCGAGGACTCGAGCGGAATCGTTGGCGCCAATCCTCTCGCCGTAAATTATCGTAGGGATGATTGGGATTGGGGTTATTGGGGTTATTGGGGTTATTGGGGTATATCCATCCGCATCGTCGGTATACAGTCGGACCGCTGAAAGGCATCTTATTCGAGGCGCGAGCGAACCATAGGATGGGGTTATTACCACCATTGCCGGCACAATAATCTCATTGTCTCGCGCCCTGGACGACGACGACGACGACGACGACGACGACGACGACGACGGTGACGACGGTTCGCTCCTCTGTAGGCGTATAATGTCAGCGAGCGCGGGAGGACGAATGTACCCACCCTGGATACCTGTCTATGTCTGCTGCATCGATACGGGGAAGGCGGGGGGGGTGAGGAGAGGAATTGGTTGCACGAGTCCACTTATAGTCCCGGCGCGACGAAGCTGCGCCGCTACGTAAGGGAAGGGAAGGGAAGGGAAGGGAAGGGAAGGGTGGTTGCTCGAATCTGAGCGTAGCTGCGTCGGAAGGAAGCATGCTTTTGAAGAAGGGGCGAGGGAGGCGGGGCGGTACTTTTGTCGAGGCACTCGAGCGTCTGGGCCGGTGATACGCACTCGAAAGACGTCGCCTCGTCTTTAAGTCCTTCCGTAACCGGGAATCCCCCCCTCCCGACCGCCCTCGACAAAATCACTAAGCCGCTCGATATTCGACCCCCCCAACCCCACCCCTTTCCGCAGCTCTTGAACCGTCGGCTAATTATCATCGAAATTATCCGATATACAAAGATCTCCTTTCTCCACTCACGTATACGTAATTCCATCGCTATGCATGTGATACATTCTTAATTCGTCCCCTTTCAGCATTGAAATGAATCATTATTACAGATATATATATACATATATATATATATTAATTCACGTGCAGCCATTGTTTCAATTACGATTTCGTAAATATATGTATATATATGTATATATTAAATGTCGGCCGGCTTAATTAATACATTGATCAATAATGATGTAAAGTGAAGTAATCGTATTACCACCAAGTAAATAACAAATTTATTATTTAAATCCAGCAATGACTGACAGACACAGTCCATTTACGGTTTCCTCCATTCGCCGATGTACGCGCTGATTTTCTCATAAGCCCAATTTATCGAATCAAATTTATCGGTTACTTTATCCCTTTAATTGCAATTGCGATATGAGGCATTACGACTCTTAGAACATTCACTGGAATACAGGGTCACGTATTTAAAAGGCTCGATTACGTGCTTGAAAAAGAAAAAAAAATCACCATCACCATCATCATCGTCGTCGTCGTCGTCGTCATTGTCAATAAATGCATAATTTTATAAGTTTAAAAGGGCGTAGGAAACTTTATTGGGATAAAAATTTCCTATTATGTCGACATAAAGCTTGGCCTCGTAACCCCCCTTTATAATACGTTTACGTAACAATAATAGCCATAAGATGGATATTATCGTTATATTGCATTCGGCGGTGCTCCCAACACTCACTCCACATAAAGTCCCGTGTAAATAATAAATGTCCCAATAACCTTTATTATTCGTAATTTAAAATGCCGAACGGAGTTTACGAAGTTGTACTTACGTCATCATTTGGAACATCCCGAGTCGAAAATGTAGATCCGCAGGCTGAAGGTAAAGTATCGATAAGTCTCAACATTATTATTGGCAATTCGTTAGTTAACCGGAACCCCGGATCTTACGATGATTTATTTCTCGTTTCTTTTGTTTTAATAAAAACGAAAAGAAAAAGAAAGAAAAAGAAAGAAAAAATATTGAAATCTATGAATTTCTTTTGTACGACGTTATCAGGTTCTTGTAACGACAAAAAAACAAGAGTAAGTAAACGAAAAGCCAAAAACTCGTGGCAAAAGGTACGAAGGTCGTACTCGTGCTGCTGCTGCTGCTGCTGCGGGTGTATCGTAGATTTTTATAAAAAGACGTCCGTAGAAGTGGAAAGGTGATAAGGTAAAAGCAAAGCGGCAACGGATTGAAAAAAGACGCGAAAACTTGGTCGCGAATATTATACTCGGCGATCGTAATGCGCATGAAATCAAAAACGGATTTACGCGATTACTTACGTGCAATGAAACATCTTGGGTAGTAGAGAGTAGAGAGTAGAGAGTCGGCGGTAGGGGGGCGGGGGAGGAAAAAACTTTATTTGCTTAGCCGTTAAGCGTAGATTTAAGTGCGTAATTAAATCGGCGAAACAAACGTAACAATGATAGATGATTCCTTTCACGTACTGGCCTGTACGCGTGTACGTGTTTGGCTTGCACGCGTGGCTGTTGTATGCCTATGTATATACATATATATATACATATACAAATAAACACTTACGTGGCGTACGTATAAGCGGCGTTGGGGGTCTTAAAAATTTTTTACGGACCGAAACTTAACGCCATAAAGCTCAAGGAGGATTAATCGTCGGGCGATCGGAACGGAAAAGGAACGTGGAAGGGATTTAAAAGCCAAAGACCGAAATCTTTTTATTACGCGTACGATAATAATTGGGGTAATTCATTCATTCATCCTATCCAGACTCATGGGATTCGAAAATTTATAAGAAATAATTAGTCGTCGATTAATGGCGGTAATGAGTCGTAACGTAGATCATAAAATCTTAATCTTAATCTTAATCTTAATCTTTCTTCAAAATTGCTGCTCGTCTATTTCATTTTGCACCCCCCCCCCCCCACCCCACCCCGGAAGTTATAGATAACATTGTATAGATCGTATAGATCGTATAGATTGACGTGATCCGATTTTGGCAGCGGCGGCACTCGATGGTTTCGTTTACCTCGACATCGCCCAGGGCATCGGATATTCGATTCCAAGTACGACGTGTGGGGATGGGGAGGCTTTTCATCAGTTCAATTAAACTTCCATAACCGCGGACTCTTCTGAGCTTATGCTTAGAACGGAGACGAGGGCCGTCGCGCGACGATATAAAATGATCCGCGGATTAAAGGTGGGGGGGGGAGGAGAGGATTAAAGGGGTTATTGGCCGCGCGCTCCTCCGCTTAGAGAAGACGCGGAGCCGGGCCCTACGTCGCCGATTCCCGGGCTCCCCTCCTTCGTTTTCTCCTCCAATGATCTTGATCCATCAACGGGTTGAGTAACATACATCCATCGGGCCTGTACACATAATTAAAGGCTCTCGATCGTTAAGCGGCAAAGGCAAAGGACGAGTCGAGTAAGGAATCGTCTCAGGAACGCGGAGCTTAGCTTACCAGCCACGAGCGCTTTAACGTCGACTCCTCGAGGATGGTGGCCGCTTGTCGGAACCAGCGAACCAATTGACATTGCAATAACAACGACAAAACTCCCTACGGCCGTTTATATTTATTTATATCGCTCTCGGTTGTCTTGAGCAGGAGCGACCCGAGTCGCCGTTCCCTAAGAAGCGAGCGGGGAGTCAAGGGGGATGAAGGTTAATGGACAAAATTTGTATGCCAGGACGCAAAGACTGCCTCTCCACGGCTTCTTACATTTCTATCTAAGTGTGGCTATTGGGCTTATTGGGCTTTTATTGGGCTTTTATTGGCGAATTCAGATAATAAATAAACGTGTGTATTTTTTTTTTTTTTTCATGTGTTAACGTTACGTTGACATCTGGCCTCACCGCGCTTACTGACGGCCCTTGGCGATTTTCATGGTTCGATGGACGATCGGCCGGAGAATCGGATGGTTCGCGATAATGAAAATCCGATCGATCTATCGGATCAATGAGCAGCTTACGGCAATTGATCGTGTCGGAAGTTGGATCGAGTTGGAAGGGGGATGACGATCGACTGCTCGATAAAATAATAATAATAATGCACCATTCGTTATTTGCGATTTTTTTTTCTTTTCTATTCTTTTCTTCCGCTCCCCTCCCCACCACCGCCGTTGGCTTAGAATTGGACAAACGGAACAGGACACACCGGCTAACTAACGAGTTAACTAACTTAATAAGCCTAATAACGAACTGACGCCGCGGTTATTGGGATTATTGGGGTTATTGGCTGCACTCGGTGCACCCCTTCTATAGGGGGAGGGTTCTTTTTCTTTCCTTTTCTTTTTCTTTTTCTCTCTTTTTTAAACATTTCTGTCTGGACGGAAGCCTTCTCGCTACATTCAGGATGCTCCGGCCTAGGGTACGGCGTAAGAGCAATCTGCTCGTGTAGAGGTAGCTCAGCTTTAACAGTTTCACCCCTAAAACAGAGAATAATTAATCAGCGCTCAATAATATTGTTTATTAACTTTGTAATTGTGCGCGGGCGATTTTTTAAATATATTACGGCCAAGTTGGCACGATCACGATCACGATCACGATCACGATCACGAAAGAACGGGACGGTTAAAGCGTGCCTGCGAATGTCCATGGAATTCAATTCGAGTTTCATTGAATTGAGCCAATTAATTAAATTAGTAAAATTTTTAGATAAAAAAAAAAAAAAAAGTTATAAAATTAAAATGTTTTTATATGGGTAGGGGGGAGGGGGGAGGGTTGTTGTCCGTTTCCGTAAAAGTAAGGGGGGGGGTGGGGGAGGAAGGATAATGATCAATGGTTTTCACTGTGTGAATAATGTCACAGACGAACGTGGAGGAAACATATAACATATTTCTCGGCACAACAACTTCCCGAAGGTGTAATAAACAAATATTGTTATTCGAATTACAATATCGATTAACGCTAGAATTAAAAGTAATTTTAATAATTTATCGCCACTTCCTACGATATAAATGTTGAGACGTTCGACCAAGGAAGGCGTGCTGTTTTTGTCAATGTACGCGCGATTTATTCCAACTCGGGATCCATTCGCGGGCGGAGGAGGGTTATTGGGGGGTTATTGGGGGGTTATTGGGGTCATCGGGGTCATTGGGGTCATTGGGGTTCCGAGGACGAATCACGAGAATATCTAGAACATTTGGATTTGGATTTTTCGACTGGTTTTATTCAAATCTGTGTTATACACGTGCGCCTGGACGATCCATAAAAACAAGGCGCAACCACTCATCCTTACCGACTGATTTATAATTCGAACATTCAAACGAGCATTTAGTAATTTTGAATTTTTTTAAAAACTCAATAACTCAGTAATAAATAGTAATAATAGTAATAGTAATAGTAATAGTAATAATAATAATAACGTACAGAGAAATTCAAAGTTTCATATAAAAATATTATATATATATATAAAAAAAAAATAATAAAAAATCACCGTAACAGCGTGGCGTATCACAATGATTTAACGTCGTTATTCTCGCTAATCGCTATTTAACGCGAATAAATAAATAAGATCATAAATTTACTATATGCAAAACAATCACTTTGGATATTCGGTGGTGATACTCACTCGGTGATATTCAGTATATAAATACCATACATCGGGTTCCGTCGGTTGTTAAAAAATTAAAAATTAAAAATTATATCTCTCATTATCTTTATGTGTGTGTGTGTGTGTGTGTGTAATAATAATCCACTGGTTTGCGTACAACAACTACTCGAACTTAATTACAAATAAATCCCTTTTACTCGGACATTAAAGCGGTTCGTCACTCAACATATATATATATATATCATATCGTATCATATCGTATCATATGGCAATATCATCGATAACAACTGCACTGAATAAGTATTCTAAGATAAACTCGAGGCAATAGTTAATGTAACGTAATAAAATTGCCTCAAACAGAATCCATAAGGTCGATTACATTGTTTGCATATAAACGAGGTATTTGCATTTTTTTTTTTTTTATAATTCGTAATGTAAATAATAACGTGTGTTAAACTACTTGGTTTATACAGTGAAGTGAAAGCATCGCCGTTATTGTCGGTCGGCATGGCTCGCCCTGCATAAGTGCCGCACTCATCAATGGCAAACGGTTTATAAACAAATTTTCAAACTATCGGACAATACTCTACCCCTCTACCTTCCCTCCCTCCCTCCCCGTGCATTCCAGAGAAGGTATGACTTTGCAATGAAGATGGGACTGACTTTTTATAGTTATCGTAGATAGATTAGGGGAAGCCAAAAGAGTGTACTGGATACAGTGGGGGGCGGGGGGTTAATGCCTCTCAGGCTCCCAGAGACATATTTATGCCTTAATACAAACTTGTTCGGAAAACAATATCGTTTATATTTTTATAATGCAAATCGAGCGGCTGCTACTTTTCGAGTTATTTCTAACGGCCATACGGATATCATTGGTAATGAGCCAAAGTTTCGTGAACTTGGTTAAAGATTTGTATAATTAAGGAAAACGGAATACGAATCAGAAATTACGTTGCACGTGTGACGTTATAATACAAAGAGACAATAATAAGTGATCTTCGCATCGCGCTCTAAAAATACTCTACTGCGCTTTATTTTGTATCATAGTAGCTCGAACATGCCAACATATAAGATCAGTTTGCTTATTTATATTATTATTGTTGTTGTCGTTGTTGTCGTTGTTGTCGTTGTTGTCGTTGTTGATACAAGTCTACTTTTTGTTTTTTTTTCATGTCTTATTTACTTTAGAGTTGAAATAACTGGGTCTGGTATTAATATTAAATTAATTCTATAAATATCGTTAAGTAATTTTGTAAGTTCAGATGATTCTGTATCATGTAAGTCTATTATTTGATTGCTTGTTACCACTGAAATCGAGCTTGATTTGTTTACTTCTCGACGCGTCGGGGGCAGATCTTTTAAGCTTATTGTTGGTGCCGGGATTCGATACGGGAAATACATCGACTTTCGAATGGCCTCCGAATCCATCAAATACTATATCCGAATCGTTTCCACTTGAGTACTGTGACATTCAATCAATTTACCATTTAAAATGATTCATAATTCTCACGCTCTTACTACGATTAATGGTAGATTTGATAAATAATTTACGTTCAACGAGGATGCGGACTTCTTGCACTTGGCTAACGATGATTTAACTTTGAACGAGAAGCCGCTGTTCAGCGTCGGTCGGGCTTTCGTTATTAATATACTTTTTGATTTCGTAGGCAAGTATGGAGAATTTTCCTCGTTCTCCTTAGTCTTCTTTGTCGCGGCCTGTAAAATGATACAAAGTTTCGTTGTCAACAATTTTCTTTGCCCATTCCTTGCCTTTTTATAGAAGCAGAAGAAGAAGAAGAAGCCGTTACCCTTACCATAGCCAAATTAATTGATTGATGCTTGAATTTCTTGGGCGATGCTGCGTCGGCATCCGCATTGTCAGTCATTTCACGTTTATTCGACGTGACGTTCTCGTGCTTCGGGCCATTTTCCAAAAGGTTATCGGTATTCTCGTCCCTGGATTCCAATTCTCGCAGTCGTTTTTGTAAAACATCTTTGGTACTCTGACACGACGCGAGATCATTTTCCAATTGTTGGCTAGATACAACAAAAATTTCCAAGCACTTAACAAGCTGTTCAGACATAGTTCAAGTTACCATGAAATTTACGTACATTTGCTTTGTGTAGCTTTCGGAAAAGGAATTCCTTTCCATTTTCATAGATTGCAACTGCTGCTGTAACCTCTTCACCGTACTTCTGAGCTCCTTCCTTTTCTCAAGACTAATACCTAATTCCCTTAAAGAGTTTTATCATTGATACAATTAATTCTTAAAAATCTGATGGCAATATCAATATAAATATCGTATTTATCTTGATTGCTTACTTTTTCATAATACTAATATATGTACACAGGGTCGTAGGGTCGCTAGTTTGACATAACATTTTATCTACTTCTTCGCTGGTAGAGCATATCAATGTTTTTACGCTAGAAGACGATGTGTGAAAAAAAAAGAAAAAGCAATTATAAGACGTCAGGTGGTAAGTTAAGAATTTTGCAATAATCTTAGTAAGTAACTGTAGCGCATCACATACTTCTCGTAAGTTTCCAGCTTGGTCTCTAATTTAATTTTATCTTCTTGAATCTTCTCAAAGTCTTGGCATTTTCGTTGAAAATATTTACTCTGCTCCTTTAAGGCGTGTATTACAGTGTTCTTCTGGTTGACTAAGCTCTCCGTTTTTTTAACTTCCTCCCGAAGTCCACTGTTCTGCCTCTTCAGAACGGCATTTTCTTCGTTGCATTTAGTGTACTCGGTTTCCTTCAACTTGATTTGAAACGAAAGGGTATCCACCTTCTGCTGCAACGTGAACGAATCTTCCTTCACGACTTCTGTATTAGAGAAATTAAAATAAATCCTCGTGATGGAGTCACGCTTAACTATTTGCCTACATTGTGGACACGTTTGGGCTCTGTAAACAGTTCAAATGCATCGCTGTACTTATACATTTACATTACGTATTCGAATAATAATAATAATTGATTACGTGCAATTGACATAAAATGTAATGAAGAAAATTAGATTGTTCAATCAAGGGAGGAAGGAAATTTTCACGATCTTTACGCAAAAGACGATCTCGTGTGGGTCGTGTAAATACACGTTCTTCTTTATTGTTGTTGTCAAAAAAAAATAAGAGGAATAAGAGGAAAAAAAAGAAAAAAAGAAAGGAAAAAGAAAAAGTCCATTGTGAAAAGCTTACTTTTCCAGCCATTTGATTAGACAAGGGAAGTGGAATACGTGGCCGCAAGGCGTTACAAAAATATCATTATCCTTTTCGAGCTCCTCCTGACAAATAGCGCACGATATATTCATTTTTTTTTTTGATTTCCTGATGCGTATTAGGATGGGTCTCAAAAAAATAAAAATGACCTCCCCACTGAGTAATTTTACGACTCCGTGCTATTGTTATTTATCACGGATTATATCATATCGACCGATTTTTACGAGGAACGAACCGCCGCGTTCGTGATAACGTGAAATTTTTTAACAAAACAGCCTTGGCCTTCACTGTGAATAATATTCCATGAGAGCTGGCTTTTCATAAAGAATAACATTTATTTTACCGAAACTAAGAGTGAAGGGGACGAGGTGTTGTAGATTTGAAACTATCGATACACTGCGTCCCCGTTTCGTTGGTGGCGCCATCTGTATCCACGTACCTACCCCCACCACCACCACCACCGCCCCCCTCCACGGTCTATTTTATCCGACGTAAAAAAAAAAAGCAAATGTCGAAAAATCTAGGGTGGCCCCGTAGATAAGCTACGAGCGGTGCGGACGGTGACGAACTATAAACGACAATCATCATCAGCATCGTTACGAGTTCAATTGATTCTTGATGGCGCCATCGCCCGCGACTAGGATTGGATTGTTCCTTAATAATTATTCATTGTGCTGATGTTCATTAGAAAAAGGGGGGAAAAAGGGGGGAAAAAAATCTTGCAGGCTGGAGCTTTGAGAAGGATTTTCAAAATAAATATAATGTTAAATAAAATAAAATATAAAAATAAAAATAGAGCCGAGTTGGCTGTATGTAATACGCGAGAACCTTTTTCGAAATCGTAATCAAGGCCAATTGCCTAAAAATCCAAAATTGGGCATTCCGAGTCGAGTGGGACTTCCCACAAGTAGAGAATATTTAGAATAAATTGAAACGTTTTGTTTATAAATAAGAATAATTGTCCCCGCGACGCAGTTCGTACACGTTCTTCATTGAGTTAAGAGATAAAAAAAAAAAATAATTAGCATTATTGCATACTCAGCATTATTGGTATTAGTATTATTATTATTATTATTATTGTTATTGTTATACATTAATTGTTATGTATTTAAGAAAGGTGCGTTATTATTATATATATATATATATGGCCTTCGATATTTTAATTATTTTAAACACGACGGGACGCAAACGAGCGTACAATACGTGAATAATAAAATTAATTACTATTTCAGGTTTGCGACGTTCTCCAGATTGAAAACGTCTTGCCGCGATTGCATTGGAATGCAATGCAAAAAAGACGCAGAGCGCGATTGCCTTCAACAGGTAATTGAATTCAAAAGTTTTTTTTTGTCGTTGTTGTTGTTTTTGTTTTTTTTTTTTTTTTTATACTCGCCAAGGCGACAAGTACGACAAAAATTAAAAAATAATAATAATAATAATAATAAAAGTAAGAAGATGAATGCATAAATTAAATAATTACAGATTTATTTACAATATTTACAGATATGAAAATTACATCTGGTAACTTAGTATACATATATATATATATATATGATCTATTGGAAGCTGTGACGGGACGATACGGAGAGGATAAATAATTTTGACGGTAAGTTCGGGCTTGGTTCGCCAAAGCAAAATAATAAGTAAAGTAGCGTAAAGCAAAAGACAATGAAGCTGCTTCTGCTTTGCCTCGGATTATTATAATTATTATAATTATTCGTAGAATTAATTGAATCGAAGAAGAAGAAGAAGAAAAAAAAATTGATTGCTGGCTTGCGTTGAATGTTCCAATAATCCCTTGTCGATGATCCACATATACGTTTGACAATGCAACAAAGACAATTTACATTCGATTCGGATAATCCAAATATACACGTACGATCTCGACATTCTCTCATACGACATTCCATCGTTTTTCGTCGTTACGCGTTAACTTAAATCATAGCCTATTTATTTGTTTATTTATTATACAGCAGCTACGCAAAGACAAGTGTTATTAGCCTCGTTGTCTTTTTTTTTTTTTTTTTGAAAGAATTGGCAGTATTTGAATAAGTTTTTAAACATTTTTTTATTCTTAATCTTCGTGTAAGACCGCGCTCGTGTGTGTTAGGTATTACAAGAACAAAATTTAATAACAACAACAGAATTATTGTGACCGTGTATGTATGTATAAGTTACTATTGTTTGCGTTATCGGAGGCCGTTATCGTGTTAAGCAAAAGAATAATTCCTTCTGCTATTAACAAGTACCGTGATTTATTGTATAATTTCAATATTGGAAGACGCTTCTCAATATATATATATAGAAAAACTTATATAAGAAATTAAGAATACGTAAGCGAACGAAATGGAAAAGTTGTATTGAGCATAAAAGCCTCTCTCTTGCTTGGTTTTATTGCTTATACAAACTTAATCGGCTTTTTCAAATATTTTATCCAAAAATATATATATATATATATGTGCGTGTGCGTGTGCGTGCGTGCGTCGACGTATTTGCTTATTATAATTTAGAATGTATCTGCTAGGTAAAGCGCGTGCCTATGTACAATATTCGCTAGGACTTAATTATTACGGATTAAGAATTATAGAGAAATACTGAAGATTGCCGAAGAAAGGGTTAATTTTTACAAAGACATTATCATTAAATCACAAAGTAACTTCCTCGATTGCCTAATAAACGTAATAGCATCTCTATCTCTCTCTATCTCTCTCTATCTCTCTCTCTCTCTCTCTATATGAATGACATTCGTTCGTCAGATCGAAGGATTCGACGCGATGCCACGCGAATCTTCTACGCAAAACTACTTTATCTACGGAGGACTTTTTTCTATTTTTTTTTTTTTTTTTTTTTTTTTTTTTAAATAATTTATAGATCGACGATAACGTGAGCGCAATAGTAGGCTTGGCTCGGCTCATTAAAATTCTATTTCGATTAGCGGCATTATTGTTTTCAGACAGCTTACTTGATGTTTACTTTTTCCCCCGGGACCTCGTTATCGACAGTGATAACGGCGCTTTATGATCTAGCGCGCGCGAGAAAAAATCCCAACGTTCGCTCGACTGCATTTTACAACCGGGCTAACTAAAGTAGTAAACACCGCGACGGTTTAATTCAATTAAATCCATATCTCTTGAGAATATTAAAGTCTTGCTGAATCCGTCGCCGGTCAGCTTATCGGAGAGAGAGAGAGAGAGAGAGAGAGAGATGCGCGTAATTATGTACAGGAAAGAGGCGAGAGTATCCCGAGGCGAGGATCAGGACCTCTTGCCGAGGATTTCTCGCAGATGGGGATCGTGCTCGATGATATCCTCGTTGCCGGTGAAGAAGGTGGCGCGCGCCTCCGAGACTCTACGGACCCCGAGCTCCCCGGGCACGGCCAACTCGGGCGAGCTCTTGGAGACCGGGAGGGTCGTCTCCTCGGGGGGCTCGTTACGTCGAGCGGACGAGCCCTTCAATGTCGGCCTATGCCTCTTGGTCAAGAACTTGGGGAAGCTGTTGAAGTGGTGTGCCCGTGACCTTGAACTCCGCTCGGCCTTGGCCGCGGAACGCTGGGACCGCGCTCGCTCCTGCCGCTGCTGCGAATACGTGCCCGTGCAGCAGCAGCAGCTGCTACTGGAGCTCGCCAGGTCGCAGTTGCATCCGGGTTTCTTAGACTCCGTAGTTTTACGGTACCCGGGTGTGCCCCGATTCGCCATTCTGCTCCGCGCCTCGAACATCAGCCTGAAAATCATTTGCATCCTCGTTTAATAGGCCGCCAATAGCCGCCAATAACCCCCAATAACCCCCAATAACCCCCGATTTTTTCTTCTCTTTCCAATAACCCCAACGTTTAATGAAGAATAACAAATTAGGAAATGAAACGGTTAATAATTCGGCCGCGCATTGCGTTATTGGGGTTATAGGCGAGGGATCGATTGCATTTTATTAATGAAATAACGAGGAGAGAGGATAATTAAAGTATAGTGGAATAATAGTAGTGGTAGCGGTAGTGGTAGCGGTAGTGGTAGTGGTAGAGGCGCTGTGCGTAATGGGATTGGGATGGTAGAAGAAAAGTATAGTTACTGGGATCGTGTCTTGGTGGGGATGCCAACGGCGTCGCTCTCGATTCCGTCAATGACACCGTCTTGGTCATCGACGTCGTCGTCTTCGACCTCGTCGTCGTCGTCGTCGTCGTCGTCGTCGTCGACGGATGATTGTCTAACATCGATGCTGGGAATGTTGAATGACCGGGTCTGGTGCAGCCTGTTCTTGTGCCGGCCCGGCTCCGGGGCGTTCTCCGTCCAGAGGGAGCCGGCTACGGGCTCGGACTTGAGGTTCGTCGCGCTCGGCCACGGCTGTATACTAACTTTCGAGGACTTTGCTAGAGCGAAAAATGGCTTCCGGTGCTGAAAGTGATCGGAAAACTTGCCTCTGCCGGACAACATTTTCACGGCCTCGGCGATCGCGCTGCCCGAGCGCCCGTTACTCTTGCCCGGCTGATCCATCGAGTTCGACTGCTGTTGCTGCAGCTGCTGATGCTGCGAATTCATCTGCTGAGACGCTTGTACCTGTTGCTGCTGCTGCTGCTGCTCGTGATCCTCTTGATGGAGTTGTTGTTGTTGCGGCTGCTGCTGCTGCTGCTGCTGCTGCTGCTGCTGCTGATTAGGTGGTTCCCGATCGAGCTCATCTCGAAGATCCAGCGTAAGGATCGTTTCACGAGATTCACGAGACGGACGATGAACGGGTGGAGGGGCCGAGTAACCCTGGCTGAAACAAACGTACCTACGTTAAGGGTTGCCCCGTCTAACTATGGGTCCGTCTCTCGCTCTCCCACGGGCGACGGCTTACCGCTTGCTGGTCTCGGCGGGACTGTCGTTGTGCGCCGCGAGACTCGCGCTCGACGTTCGCGGGGTTCCGCTCCCGGTCGTGTTCTCCTCCTCCTCCTCCTCCATTATGTTCGGCAAAAACATCGTTTGCTTCTCTTCAGGCACTCTAAAATTAAAGCCCACGTTTCCTTAAGCGATTCCTATTAGCCATCTATAGCGATCTATAGCGATCTATAGCGATCTATAGATATGCACACAAGCAACCATTTCAGTCCTACGTACGTCACTCGCTAATTTCTATGCTATTTATCATTATTATTATTATCATTATTATTATTATTATTATTATTATTAGAAATCATCTGGGATGATTAGCGTTAAAGAATGTGGGGGTGGGGTGGGGGTGGGCGGAGATGTTAAGAGGGACGAGCTGAAGGGATGAGATAGAGGGGGGGAGGGGTGGGGCGGTGTAAAAGAAGTCCTGTTTTTTGCGGCACTGGGACGGGGACGGGGAACGGGGGACGGGGAGCTTCGAGATGGACGTGTACTACTACTCACGTCATATTTGCGACGCTACCGCGATAGGTTTTGCGCTTGTAGGCAGCAGCCGCTTCGGTGTAGGGTAAAATAATATTTTCCGATTCGTAATAAATGTCCTTAACGAGAGGCGGGCAGCGATTCATCAAAGTGTCGACGCCGAGATACGAGACCTTTCGTAAAAGTTAAATATACGTATTTACGTGCACTGATATCTTTTACGTGTGTTAAGCTGTTAAGGATAAAGCCCTGAGGCTCGTCAGCTCTTGGGATTTTTTTTTTGTTTTTTTTTTTTTTTTTTTGTTTTTTTTTTTGTTTTTTTTTCTCTTTTAACGATCAATGCGTACCTTTGTATGGCGATCGATCAGCCAGTTGAGCTCGAAGTCCTCGTCGTCGTCTCCGAACGGATTAATCAGCTGCTCGGCGACCTTGGTAACAATACGAGAAGGTTGACTCGGGCACACGAATCGATAGGCGGAGGGAGGAGGTGGGGGGGGGGAAGGTGAGGTTGTTTTTTTTATTTGCTTTGGCTGACCTTGAGCAAGCCCATGAAGAAAAAGAACTGGAGAATCGTGAACATCGGGAAGTAAATGTCGACCTTCATCTGGAAGGGCTTGATGACTCCTTCTATGTATTGGCGGCCGACGAGGGCCACGGCGAAGAAGCTGTAGGTCGCCAAGGTGACGACTTGCGTGTAGACCAGCGGGATCGAGACCCAATCGTAGCTCCACAGCATCCCGCATTTCGAACGAAAATCGTTAAACTCCTACGGGACAAAAGAGTCAAGGATTGCCCGTGCGATTGCTCTGCTCCTGGCACGCCGCACCCACCGTCCGCGTGTCTCTCTCTCTCTCTCTCTCTCTCTCTCTCTCTCTCTCTCTCTCTCTCTCTCTCTCTATCTCTCTCTCCAACTGTCGCGGAGCGAGGTAAATGAAAAAAAAAAAAATTATGGAGCGATAACGTGTTAGAATTTAGTTTACCTCCATTATGATTTTCAGGCCTTGAGCGTCGGGCAATCGATTGTTCGTCCGCGCCTCTTTCAGCAGATTTATGAACCAGGTGCAGGGGATCCAGTAGGTGTTGAACTCGAGACTCGGGACGGAGATGAAAAGCTCCAGTTCCAGGGAGGTCATGAAGCCTAAGTCGGGCACGACAAAGGATACATCGTCAACGGCGGGGGGGATCTGAGCTCCCTCGCCCCCCGCCCGCCCCCAATAACCTACCACCCATCACCCCAATAACCCCAATAACCCCAGCCCAGCCCAGCCCAGCCCAGCCCAGCCCACACACAGGTATTGCGGCTTTTGCGGAGAGAGTGAGATTAAGGGAATAATCCCTCTTACCGGAATCGACGACGTGATCCAGGGTGGGGAAGCGTCTCTTTACGGCCGAGCTGATGGATCGTAAAACGAGAATGAGCGACAGGTTGAGGTATCGCATGAGTGCCCGCCGTACCATTCGTCCGTACTCGTCGTTCCCGATGACGTACAGGGCCACCGAATGCATTACCCTTGCGTTCCAGAAATTCAGTAGAATTAGTAGCGCCAATCCTATACTTACTTACTTACTTACGTACGCGCGCGGGCACGCCTGCCCTCCCTCCCTCCCTCTCACCCCCTCCCCCTCACCCCACCCAACCACCCAACCACCCGACCACCCCGTGCCAGAGCAAAGGAGGCTCGTTGGATCGGGGATTCCGATAGGGGCGCGAGGGGGGTTGGGGGTTGGTGGAAGGAGGGAAAGGGGGAAGTGGGGGTTGGGGAGGCTTACTTGTCGGGCCAAGGGATGGCGGTGTACTGCTGCCACCACCTGCCGGCAACGTAGGCTACGTAGAAGCCGAGTACGAAGCTCAGCGGTATGAGATTGATGAAGGTGTCGCAGTAGACGACGATTTGCTCGAAGGACCTCTTCTGCTCGGCGGTGAGGGCGTGACGGTATAGGGCCGAGATCGCGCCGAAGAGCGCGAGGAAGAGCAGGAGCTCCCTGTAGATGAGCTTGTAAAGGGAGCCCCGCCACATGAATAGGAGACGGGTGAAGCCGCCGCTGGTGGAGCTCGCGACCTCATACTGATACGACACCGTCATCCTCCCGAGGCCGCACTACTACAGGGCTGCCAGCTGCCCCGGCCTTACCTCCTCGATCCCCGGCTTACGCCTCGTGACGACCCTGTACAGCCGGCAATGCGTGTCCCCCGAACCGAGCTCCTCCCGGCTCCGGCTCTGCATCCTCCCACCCGCGCTTCCTGCAACCCACGATGCCATACATCATTCCCCTTACCATTGCTAATTAATCATAACGAATTCAAGGATAACGATTGGTCGTCGGTAATTGGTAATTGGTAGTCGGTCCGAGGCCGAGGCCGAGGCCAGAACGCGGGCACTTCTTGCCTCGGCCAAGTGAACCGCGAACGAGTAAATCGCTAAGCGGCTTTATTTGTTAGTCTTAATAAGCGTTTAGCCGCTCCGCCTTCCTTCGCCTCGTTAATTCATAAGAACTTCTTATTCTTATTCCTTTCCTATTATAGGGGGCTGGGGGAGGTGGGGGTAATTGGGTCGTTAAGGCGCCAAATGAGTTATTAAAGGCAGCCTTAATCGTCGGATTTAGCAACAAGTTCGGCCGTTCGCGCGATCGAGGCTAACGCGGACGGAGCTTCAAAGTATCGAAACGATTAATACAAAATGATCCAATTTACCATTTGTAATTTGCAAATAAATGGATTTTTTTTTTTTTTTTCATGCGGTAACGGGCCCGGTGCGCGGCACCTACGTGAGCTTTCAACGATGCAGGAACGGCATTGTTAATAACAACGTAAGACTGGAATTTTTATATTGTTTTCTAACGCTTATCGCACACGCTCTCGGTCAGGTGCGCCTGCTCCCTCCCTCCCTCGCTCCCTCGCTCGCTCGAACGAACGAACGAACGAACGAATGATAAATAAATAAAATAAATAAATAAATAAATAAAACTTAAAAACAAAGAAAGAAAGAAAGAAAAGAAACGTAATAATGCGCGGGAGCCGAAACGTCTCCGCTGAAAATGATCTAAAAATAATGTTACGGGGGAAAAAAGGTAAGAGTAGCGGTAGCGGTAGCGGTAGTGGTAGTGGTAGAGCGCGCGCGCGCGCGCTAATGCTAAAAGTAAAGTTATTATGCCTTAAATTACACGGAGTTCGTAATTTTGAAGAATTTATTAGGTTTTTCGAGCAGCGGCGCCCTTGAATTCGTTAACAACAATAACCCCAATAATCACGTTAATACTACCTCTCATCTATCTTTAACTTTGCGCTTGCGAAACACTCGACGGGTGATCGATAAATTACCAAATACCTAATGCAGGCTATTTGCGTAGCGTAGCCGTACGTATTCGTATTCGTATCGTGTGCGCCCCTACACGTATACGGGGAAACGAGTAATAAGTATTGGAAGAGGTTATTGGGGTTATTGGGGTTATTGGGAGAAAGTCGGCTCTCGATCTGGCTTGATCCGGGACTCGTGATTAAGATTTCGTAGATAACGAGTACTCGCGGGGGAATGTCCGAGGTACAGCTATTAACAGCGGGAGTACTTATCGTAGCGACTGTACAGACCCCGTACGTAAAGGGGCCGACGCACCTGTCCGTGCGTGCGTGCGTGCGTGCGTGCGTGTTGGGTTGGGTTGGGTTGGGTTGCGCGGCCAATGGCTAAGCTAAAATAGCCCGACCAGTGGTGGCTGGGTATCGGATAGCTCAAAGGTTATAGCCGCAGGTCTGCCGAGAGCCTTTGGCTATTATCCTAGACCTAGATAGATAAGTATCGGTTGGGCATTCGTTGCTGCCGTTACTCTCCGGCCCTACATCCGACGTCCCTTATCATCGGCGCCGGGGAGGCATGAACCTGCCTGCCTCCCTCCCTCCCTCCACCCTCCCTCCCTTCGTCCCGCAAGGTCACCGATTAATCCTGAGGAGGTCATTCGGGTCATTGTGGTTATTGGTGGCGAGGAGGAGGAGGGGGGTGGGGCGGGAGTCCAGGGAAAGCGATCGGTGCGCTCGAGAGGGAGGGAGGGGGGGCGGGGGGTAGGGATGAGAGACGATACTTGTGCTTTGAAATGCCGAGTTGGTCGGGATTAGCCCGGGGAATCGTTCGAAATCCCCTTCCCCCCAGGTGGCGAATACGCGTAATACAATTGAACCAGACGGAGCATTGACGTGTAATAATAAGGGATAACGAGGGAGGGGAGGTTAGAACGCGGCCTCGGATCGTAAATATAGCGAGGGGATTTGAAGATTTTGAGCAGGTGTCCAGCCGCTGTCTTCCGAGGCAAAATGATGTTCTGGCCGGGAGCGGTCGATTCCACCGACGATGCACTCGAACGGGGCAGCACGTGGCGTTATTGGGGTTCCCGAGCAGCGGCGCCATGTTTAGCCGGTGGCTGCGGCCATCCCATCGCAGTCGAGCTTTACTTTAGAGTCATCCGTGTCAAGGAATGTCTCTCACTCTCGCACGGCTAATTAACCCCCCCCCTCCTTTCCCCTCTTACACCTCTTACACGTCTTACACGTCTATTGAGAAATCCTTCGCGTACGCGCGGTGATCCACGGGCTCGATCACGTGGACGAATTCAACGCCGTCGCCGACGTCCGAGTCAGCCGCTCAGTCCCCAATAACCTCTCACGGATATTTGGAACGACGAGTGCTCGGATATCGCTTTATTCATAGACTGTCGTCTGGCTCCCTAACGATCCCCCCCCCAACCTCCCCCCGAATAACCCCAATAACCCCAATAACCCCAACCCTCCTCCTCCTCCTCCTCCTCCTAATACTTACTAATTAAAATCTCTGGCTGACGTGCGTAATGGGTGTGCAACGCCGACGTTACTCACTCATTTTCCGATCGCTAACCAACTAATAATCCGAGCGGCCGAACAATGAGCTATTAAATTTTTAATTTAGATAAAAAAGAAATTGGACTTTTCGGCCATTATCGGCCGCTGGGCATCCGCGCGCTCCAAAAGACGTGATACCGGTTACGTCGCTAGCCTTACTACGTCGACCCCCCCCCGGCTTCCTTTCACCTCCCCTATCCATCACCGCCATCACCTCCACCGCCACCTCCACCGCCATCACCGCCCGCTCCCCCCCGCCCCCGAGAGAGTAGATTGATCTCGGGAGGTTTGGCTGAGGCAGGCCACAGGCCAGTCGTCCGCTGCGATTAGCACCCACAGGTCCGCGTACCTTACGCTGTCTTAACGATTTCTCGGAGACGTTTGGCCGCCGCCACCGCCACCGCCACCGCCGCTCATTTTCTCCGGCCGACGCGAGCCGATCGATAAGGGGCAGCGAGACAACGCGGCCGTTGCACGTGCAGAGCAGCAGCGGTCGGAGCGTCAATCGGTGCCCGCGTAGCCTCGACCCAACGGGTTCAAGGGGTTCGTAGCGCGGGGGTGTGGCGGCTGTGGCGGTGGCTGTGGCGTGTACGTAGTGTGCGGGGGTGAGGGGGTTATTGTCGCTGTTGTCGCTCGTTGTCGCTCGTTGTCGCTCGTTATTATTATTTATTTACTCGGAGTCGGACGGGATTCCTTTAGCCAGCGAGGCCCGGCTACGTTATTTATTATAAATTATAAACCTATTCGCGCGACTCGGAGTCGGACGCGATTCGCTGCGGAATAACGACGAGGGCGCAGCAGCTTAAATAGACATTGACGTTGTGGGTGCGCTTACGCCGCCGCTCCCTCCCCCAACCAACCAACCAACCAACCAACGTAACAATTAATTATTCTCCTAATTATACAATTAGCTGCGTCGATTGTCGGCCCCTATGCCAAATACTCATATTATTAATAAGTCAAGCGCGAGCGTCGACTAACGGATTTCTCTTTCTTCATCTTCATCTTCATCTTCATCTTCATCTTCTTCTTTATTTTTCTTAAAATTTAACCCCAATAACCTTTTCGATACTCCTCATGTCATGCGCACTCTCCGCTCTAATGAATACCCACGGCATCCTTCCTTATCACTATCACTATCACTATCACTATTGTCGTTGTTGTTGTTGTTGTAATTGCTTCTTATGCGCTTTGATATACGTCGTGGAGATAAAGCTCCGAGCTGTTGGTTATACATTTATAGAAGCCGACATTATCGCCTCGAAAAGTATAATTAATCGGACTTATTAGACGAGGAGTGCCCCCCCCCCCCTCCTCCCCCAATAACCCCCAGGCGTTGTAAACAAATTCTCGGCTCAATGGCTAAAAATAAAATTTTATACGCTCTTTTGTATTTTTAGAGGCTCCGATTGATTGCGCCCGATCGTTTTTATTAAGCTTACCCGTTCGTTCGAAGCGGATAAAAGGACCGTAATCGTCGGCAAATACTTTTTTTTTTTTTTTTTTAATTCAACCGCGGGTGGCGATAAATCACGTTGGCCGACCAACCAGTGTGGGTGGCCAACGCTCCCACCCTCCCATCCACCCACCAACGTTCGCCGATCGATGCAAACTCATTGGCTGGCTGTACGGAAATATTGAAATTTCCCCGAATCATTATGATTCCATTCAACTTTACAGCCACGAAAACGTCCCGCACTTATTTTGTAAACTTTTATCGTTTGTTTATCTTGGCGTATTCTCACACGTACGCTTTAGCGTTCGCTTTAGCGTTCGCATACCTACTACTAGTACTACCTGTTCGGGGGGGTGGGGGTGGGGGAGGAGATGGCGAGGCCGGTCAGGCCCGCGTACTCTTAATAAATCCCCCTGTTCCTCCTCCTCCCTATCCACATCCAACCCACGTCCACAAGTATACCCTCAGAAAATTGAGCAGATCATTAAAGAGATAAAAATACGTGTAAATGGACAATGGCGCGGGCAGAGGGGAGGATAGGAGGGGGGGGCGGCGGCAGGCAGCATGGCTTACTCTATTGTTGGAACCAGGTCGGCGTTTTGTAAACGAAACCTCTTGTTACTCGCTTTATTTTTCTTTCTCCTCTTTCTCTTCTTCTTCCTCCTCCTCCTCCTCCTCTTCTTCTTCTTCTTCTTCTTCTTCTACGTCTCCTTTATTTTTCCGCCGCGGTAATGAATCGCCGGCGCATAATAAACGAGAGAGAGAGAGTCGTCACCCGGGCTATGAATAATGGGCACCGCCAAGACGATGGCGACGAAGGGAGGGAAGGACGGCAAAGTTGCACTTGCCGGCGTATAAATACATGGCGTCCCCGTGGATCTCTGTCGGTCCCCGAGGACTTATTTGGCTTGGGAATGGTTGTGCTGCCAGTAGTAGTAGTGGTAGTGGTAGAGCGATGCTGAATCGCGACGAGGGGTGAGAGATTGTTTTGGCGCAAGGGCAAGGGGGTCCAGGCAAGACACGCACCTGATGATACGTACCGAGGCACCGGGCTCCGTGCACCCGTCCGCCCTGGCTTACTCGGCCAGCCGGATAAAAAGGTCTTTGACAGACGCCAGCCGTCCCCTCCCCTCCCTCCCGCTCTCTCAATGCGTCTCCCGTGTGTTTTTATTTTTGTGGAAGGCCGCGCGCCAGCGCGGGCCACTACTTGCTTCCTGGCTCCCATTGTGAGCAGTCGCGCCGGCCCGGGTTAAATATATACTTTACGTGTGCATGCGTGGCGACGGCGACGGCGACGGTGACGGCGGTGGCGCGCGTCTGCACGAGCGAGTGAGGCCGGCCAGACTCTTTCTAGGCCTTCGGATCCGCTTCCTAATGCCTGCCTGCCCAACGACCTCGTCTCCGTCTAGGAGGTGTCGTCTAGCTAGAATCGCTAGCCTCGCTCCTCGGCCCTTCGGCCGATCAACGGGTGGGTTACTAGGACGTGGAGGGAGGTGGGGGGGGGACAGCCGAGACAGCAGCAACAGACAGCTGAAAATCGGCAAATTTCTCTCTCGTCTCGACACACGCATAAATCCCGTCACACTTAAATCGCTCGGGCGGGATTAATAAAAAAGACCGGTGGACATGAGAATCGTAGGGCAATGCAATAAAACCCCCGCCGCCGCGTATTACGGATATATTTTTAAAACTATATGGACTTTATTGTACACTTAGTAGCGTGAGCGAGGCAGGCTACGTTTATTTTAACAAACAACGAACGGTCGCGCTTGGGATAATTTATTTGTAGCTCGGGAGTGCGCTTAGAAAGTAACTATTTACCAAAATAATATCAAACAAGAGATCGTTAAATTCAAATAATCCGGGATATTCGGTGTGATGCGAATGAGTTAAACGCGCGTCTCTCTCTCTCTCTCTCTCTCTCTCTCTTGCATAACTCGCGTGCATTATGACGCCGCGCGTATATAATATTATTATTATAATTATAAAATGATATTCATACGGCAACGTGTCTGCGCTCCCGTTGCCTGCCTATCTTTCTTTCTTTTTTCTTTTTTTCTTTTTTTTTTTTTTTCTTTTTCTCTTTTCTTTTACCATTCTTTCTTTCTTCCCTCCCTCCCTCCCGTCCCTCAATACATTATTAAAGCTCGGGGGTCTTTGTCGAATTAAGAATTATCATCGTATTCGCCCGAATCGTTTAAAAATATAAAATTCTCTATTAATAGAAAAGGTATTTTAACTATTGTCCCTCGGTAATGAATGATGACAGATGCTGTCAAAGGTGACAAACGATATATATTTAACTCCTCCCCCCCTCTCACTCCTTTTCTCTCTCTCTCTTTCTCCCTCTTTTTTCTTTCTAGACCAACGAACTACTTTATAAATATTATTTTATTCGTTACAAGTTATTATATAACGCGGAGCGCGGGCCTCTCGATATAATACAAGCTCTCTCTCTCTCTCTCTCTCACCCCCTCCCAGGGCTCTTTCTTTCCTTTCCCGTCACAGTCTTTCCGGCGACGGATTAATCGTAAAATAAGAAACCCTTTGTAAAATGTGGGTCACTGCCAGCCAACGTTATACCGAATTTCTGAAATTTCAGCTTCTTTAATTTATAGCCGACTTCCCTTTCTCCCCCCCCTTCCACCCCATCCACCTACCTCCTACCGCCACCTACCCACCGCCACCGCCACCGCCACCGGCTTCAACAATTTTCACATTATTTATCAAAGGCGTATTTTTAGTCATTAAATATATGCGACTCTAGGCGTGGACGTGGGGGGGGGAGGGGGAGAGGAGGAATCGCGGGCGTCTGCCCCGAAAGTCTAATTGCCCAACAATTTTCATCTAATCTTTCAAAGACCGTGCGAATATTAGCTCTGACACACTTAGAGACGCTAGAGGAGAGGTTCTGGTGGACGCGTTCTTCGTGAAAACGCACAACTTAGCGATGATCGCGAGGTGTCCTCTTCGTAATGATCGACGAACGATTTGGCGATCGCGGCCAAATTACAATTGCCGCCGCCAATAAGCAGCAAAAAGTACGGAAGCGGCGCGTGTTATTTAATTTTAATTCGCTCTGGCTAGTTGGTCTGTCCCACCCCACCCCATCTCCCTCCTCTCTCTCTCTCCCCCACCCACTCTCCCCACCCACCAACCCGTTCACCCAGTTATCAAGCCGGTACATGTATTAGGGGTAAAAAAAAAAAATTGGTCAATTGGGCCCGAGGAAGAAAGGTCCGCGTTTAAAAATACAACACCGCGGCGGTGGTGGTGGTGGTGGTGGTGGTGGTGCGGGTTTTAAGGTGAAAAACGTCAGGTGGTCCGCCACGTCGGTCACGACAAATCAGATTGGTTTGCGTTGCGCCCCGTATTAATCGTCCAGAGCCTCTTAGCTAAGCAGGCTTTAACCCGGCCTCGGCCATGCACATTGTATTTTTAGCTGTACTTTCGAATGGCCGGCTCGTGTAAAAACGACAAGTGTCCCGCAGACTAATTCCGCCGATAATTCCCTCGGCTCCGCGCTCTACCCTGGATTTCATCTATTGCGAAGGGCCTCGTTATTGGGACTGTTGGACGAGCGCCCCGAAGGAAGACTGCCTATACACAACACAATTGGGGCTGGGGTCGGGGTTATTGGGGTTCGGGGTGGTGTGAGGGTAACCGAAGCTCTCGAGGCTTACTACTACACGGACGAGTGATATGCATATGCATATATATGTATGTATGTATATATATATGAGCTGGCCTGGTCCGCTCGGCTCAGCCCAGCCGTGCACGCGAATTCGCATGGCCAGGAATGAGCGCACCGGCAGTACTAGGTGAGCGCTGGCCAAACTTCCGACGGTCTGCAATAACACGTTACGAGCATGAAATTGCCTCCCCCTCCCCCTCCCCCCTCCCCGACCCCGTCGTCCAACTTCTCTTAGCCGCGTAAAAACGTTCGACGCGAAAAAAAATAAAGAAAGAGCTTCCTCGCCTCACGCCCGGTGTAGGTGGTAGTGTGGGTGGTGTAGGTACACTAAGTACAGTTACCAAGTACAGCTCTGTACTTGGGTGTACTCGGGGGGGGGGGCGGTAAGGCCTTGGGCCGCGGATCTTCGCTCGGGTTCCCTTTCACGCATAACCACCGTCTCGCGGCTATCCAAATGCGACGAGCTATTGGCAATGGCATTCGTTGCATTCTTAATTTAGAAGCGCGCCATTACGTTAACGAATGAGTTAACGAGATATTTTCACCGATACTTGTATGAAAACAAACGGCACACTTAAACCAGACCTATCCTTTAAGCACTAATTGCCGGCGCTTTAGATCCCCGGAGCTCTTCCTTATCTCGCTAATAATGCGTTTCATTATTGAGTGGGGGTGGGGTGAGTGGGTGAGAGGGTGACTGAGTCAGTGAGTGAGTGGGTGAGTGAGTGAGATTGGAGGGAGAGGAGGAAGGAAGGCTCGGGGAAAGTAATCTTAACGATCCGCGCTGCTCGCTCGCTCGCTCGCTCGCTCTCTCGACTTTGAGCCAGGTACGGGGGTGAAGGGGCATGGGCGGCTCCACAACAAAAAGGAGCGCAAATGTATTGACAAGTATTTTGCCAATTGAGCGGAGGCGGCCTCAAGCCGTAAACAAGCCGTAAACTATGCATATAACGAATAATAAATAACGATAACAACGATCGATGGCTTATAAAGATTAAGTGAATTTATTAGCACGGCTTGAGGCAAATGTCTCAAGGAAGAAGCAACGGCTCCTCGTGCTTCCTCGGTTCCCGCTCGGTTGGACCCGCAGGTGTAATCTGTGGGTGGGAGGGAGGGAGGGAGGTGGGTGTCGATCTCAATATCTTGTAGCTCGCTACGGCACGTAAATAAATAGCGCGTCATCGGCTCTGTCTTTCGCATAAACATTTACAACTAAGCGCTCGTCCCGCGATTCAGCATCGATCTTCCCTCGCTACGTCTCTCTCACGATTCAGGCCATATTTCTCTTTCGTTCTAGCTTTCTTTTTTTTCTCTGGCTTACTTACACGAGCCTTGTCTTATGATTTATTGCAATTTAATGGCGATGAGGCTACACCCCCAGACCAGCGAGTGCATCCCAATCCGAACGTGACGTAATCATTATCTATCTTTCTTTCTTTCTTTCTTTCTTTCTTTTTCTTTTTCTCTTTTTCTCTTTTTACCCTCCTCTCGCGCAAATAATAACGTAGAGATGATTGTCGGCCATCCCGGCTGGCCGAATAATTAACGTTTCCTTAAGTGCTCCGGCAATACGTACGTGCTCGGGCTCAATTTAATTATCCTCGATTAAAACGCTTCCGATTGAATGAGCCGCCGTCGAGCCGAGCCCGGTTATAAGGGCAAGGAAGGCCCTTTTTTTTGTTTGCCGCTCAATAGTACGCGTCGTAAAGTGTAATATATGTGAGTATCCCGACTAACGTCAACGTAACTGCGTAAGGGTAGAGTGATTCTCTACGTAAAGGGATCTCGCGCCATCGTCTCTTAATGGATGGATCGATGGATGGATGGATGGACACGAAGCTTTGCAACGCTTACGTAATGTAAATGTTTGGGTAAATGTCTTGGAAAAGCGCAGCAGGGTTGTTATTGGGGAACGTTATTTGTTCGTTTTAGCGGCGGTTGTGTTGGGGCGCGACGTTCCAAGGTCGCGTGATTTGGGGGGCGCGGCTGACGAATGGAAAATCGGTGAGTAGTCGACTTACCGAGAAGGAGGTGGGTGGGTCTTCTGTCCGGATCGAGTCCTTGGGGGGTAGCTACGAGCGGCACGGTCCTCCCACGCATGGTCCTCGTACTACCGGCTGGCGGATCGATCGCGCGAACTTTGATCCCGACGGCGAGGCTTTACCCTTGCCGAGCATTATAACCCTGTCATTTTTGGGCTAAATAAATAGAAACGGGTGGGCGGGCGGAGGGACGGGGGTGGAGGGAGGACGACGAAGGAAACGAGTGACTGACTGAGTGAGTGACAACGAGCTGTTTGTGGATAGAGGCCGTGAGCGTGAGGTCATCGGTCAGTTAAGGATCATTTTAGGCTTCGCCGAGGCAGGTTGCTGCTGTTGCCGTAAGGGAGATCCAAGGTCGGCTACGCATACGTATCATCATCACTCCTTGACGAGGCAAGAGCGAGCGCGCGCGCGCGCACCCGTTGGCTTTATATATATATATATAAGAAAAAATCACTGCGCGACAAGAGGATAAGGATCCACGGCTGCTGCGTCCCTCGGTGATCGCGGCACTGTAATCGAGCACAACGGCGTCGACGGCGACGGGGGCTCAATAAGAGCCAAGCGAGCACGAAGAAGGAGGAAACTGCTGCTAAAGCACCGGAGCGAGATGAAAAAAGAGGCGGATCGAGCGGCGAGTAGTGCACGCCAGTCGCTCGTTGGCCAACAACTAAGCTCACCACTACTTTGTAATACGTAGGAGAGGCCCGAAAGCTCGCGCGCCGCCTTCCTTCCTTCCACCGACGACGCTCGCCCCGTGAACCCCGCACCGCACCCGCTCACCTAGAGCCAGCTCACCTGGCCGGGAGGAGGAGGAGGAGGAGGAGGAGGAGGCGAGCGCGCCAAACTCCATCGACTACCTCCCCCCGGCTCGCGAACCCGTTGCGAACCCGTTGCGAACCCGTTGCGAACGACTTTACCCGCTGCACTCGCGATCCTACCCTCCTACCTTCCGTCTCGATCTTCCGTCTCGATCTTCCTCTATTGTTCCAACGGTTTCTATATACTCATCGTCCGTCTCTGCCGCTCTCTCGCCGTAAAACGAGCCTGTGCAACGACCTGCTACTAACTAAACTCGACCGATACGCAAATACTTTCCCCTCCTAAGCCCATTATTATTATTAATAATAATAATAATAATAATAATATCCGTGGGTACTCCTGATAAAGAAAGCTCTGGATCCTTGCTCTCGAGGGACTCGTGACCGTACGTGCAGTCGTTACCAACAATTTTACTCAATCGTCTCCATCGTCGTCCCGCTTCGGGGTAAATCGGCTTCCTTTACCCTTCATTCATTTAATCGAAGAATACCGTTTACCCTTACGGTTATCCCACCCCCTCTCCGCGGGGGGGGGGGAGAGGATAATATATAACAATATCTCAAAGGGCAAACGACAGCAACAACAACAACAACAAACAGCAAGTTATTTACCTTTTATTGATACACGGATTTACCACCCAGTTATCGATTGTTATTATTCCTCTATAGCTATGAAGCTTTTTAATTGAAACTTACCAGCGATCTGTATTTAATCAATTGAACGCAGCGACATCGACATTTCTCGTAGTCGTAGGTGGTAGCAGCAGTAGCAGCAGTAGCAGCAGTAGCAGCAGTAGCCCCAGCTTTCTTTCATCATTCATCGAGTGTAAGCCGCTTGGGTTGTTTTTTTTTTCTTTTTTTTGTTTAAAAAAAAAAAATCTTAATACGCGCATGAGTTCTATTGCGAAGGCTATCGAAAAAATTTATAAAAAAAAAAAAAAAACCAGCTCGCGTTTGTATTGAATTCCTCGCCGGCGTAGCTCACGCGAAATAAGGATTCGTCACGATAACGTGTATAATAAAAAAAAGAGAAGAAAAAGAAAACGTGCTCTCTCCAAAGCTCCGCCTATGAATAAATAAATAATATTTACGAATTGCTCTCCCCCCCGCCGCCACCGCCACCGTTTAATCGCCACGGATGATGACTAATAAATAAAGCATCGGTTTGGCCAATCTTTTATTAATTGCGCAAAGAGCAAAGAGAGATATGGAAGGAAGCAAAGCACACACGAGGCGACTATACTTGTCGATAATTAATAAACCATAGTCGTCTGCATCGTTGTTTATCCAATAAAGCTCGTATTATTTACTAAAATCGATAAAAAAAAAACCCCCGGCAATTATTTAGCTTATACGAGTTCGATCCCATTTTAAAAGCCTTTAGCGTTAAGCTCGCTTAACGATCGTAACTTTCTCACCTCTTCGATCTTTGTCATTACAATTTCATACGTAACCTGTCCTTCCTGTCCTTCCTGTCCTTCCTGTCCTTCCTGTCCTTACATCGTCTATTATAACCCCAATAACCTCCCACTACTCGCTCGCGCAAACACCTAAACGTTCTGAGAGCACGTGTCTCGGGAAGTATTCAGCATTTGGCAATTTTCACTTCGACAAAGTCTTTATTCAATCGAATTGTCAACCTCTCGCTCGTAATTATTTATATAAATAACGATAACAACAATATATACATATATACATATATACATATGTTTTCGTACATGAGTCGAGGTACATAGGTTTGAAGTGATGCGTTTTAAAGGGGGAAGGGGAAGGGGAAGGTTCGTTTCGAAGAAGAATAAAACCGACGTCGGGAGTGAAGTTAAGTAAGTTTGTGTTGGAAATTAAAGTGATCGATGGCCGATCGAAGGTCAGAGATTTTTAAAGGGTTTACCGCGATCCGGACGGTTATTGGTACTACTACGATGCGAGTACGATATACAGGAATGAAAATAACGACGCTGACGATGTTGTTCAACTCATTGTCAAATATTCTTAAAGCATTCGCTTTGCCGTGTGTAATGTAATGTAATTTGCAAAAATTGGCTCTCGGTCCATCTGAATCCCAGGCCGGGACGAGACAGAGAGCGAGACAGAGAGAGAGTGAGTGAGAGAGGGGGCGGGGGGGGGGACTGGTTTTATGTGGACAGGTGCCAGGTGAAAAGTCGAAAAAGACTCGAATGTCAAGCTCAGGTGTATACGAATCATCTCAATTACGATATCGGCTTTTATTCTTACATAAACTTTCTAAATCTCTCTCTCTCTCTCTCTCTCTCTCTCTCTCTCTCTCCATCTCTCGGTATCCCTTGTACCGAGTGCGAGCAGAGTTGAAGGCCGATCGCCTGTTTTGTCTGCAGCCTGTCAATTTTTCCGCATACGTGCGCGCGTGTGCGTGTCCATGCGCCGATAGAGACAAGCATAACGGATGCATTATCAGCGTAGAATATTGCATTGCGAGCCCGAAAGATAAAAAGCACCGTAATCGTATCGGTTTCTTTCCCGATACGTATTCTCGCGAACGTCGACGATTAACCTAACGTCCACTATCCTATACAATATATACGGACGGAGATACGGAGAGTACAAAAAAAAAAAACCCGTTATTTCTTATCGTCGTTATTGTCAATCATCGTTATTGCCATTGTTGTCATTGTTATTGTTAATCATTAATTAAATTAGTTGCAACGCGTCAAGTAAAGTACATTCCGAGAATACGCGAGGTCGTAAATATCCTGATCGTAAATATTGATTGAAAATTAATTTGTTAATTAACAATTAGGAGCACAGTGCAGAGATTGTTAACGAGCGATTAAAAAGTCGGTAATTTTATGTAGCCGCTGTCGGGCTGATCAGGTGCGGGGCTGATTAAAATTACCGGCGCCATCTCGCGGCCAACGGTCTAATAACGGTAATAATACTGGTAAAAAGTCGGACAATCTTCCTTCTCGGTCTCGGTTGGTAACGTCGTCCTACCTTCTCATTATCCTACGTTGTTTCGTACGTTGTTTCGTACAACAACGTTGCACGGCTTCTTGAAGGATCGTCTGCCCTCCTTCGTTTGAGTTTCGCCGGCCCGGTACTTTTTTATTATCCATCCGATCCGATCCATCCTCTGACCCCTGCCCTCCCCTGCCCACCCTCTCACCCCCGCTCAATATCGATGCCAGTGGATTTACTTACGATCAGCGTTGCATCGAACGTCACGAGGAATGACCGGCATAACGGTTTTCTTTGTACGATTGACAAAACACTGAGAGCCGGCGGCACGTGCCGTCACATGTTGTTGTTGTTATAGAAACAAACGTTTACCATCTACTTCATGAGTCCGCAAAGTTACCGCTTTAAGTTAAGATCGTTAAAGTTAAAGAGGGGAAACGTTCGACGAGCTGTTGTTGTTCCACTTAACCCCAATAACCTCGCGAGCCTTCGATTAGGCAAAAACCTACAAATCACCGGCTTATTTATTTATGCACTGGTCACACGAGCCTAGTTGAGAGCCGATAATCTCTCTCGTTGTTGTTGTTGTTGTTGTTGTTGTTGTTGTTTTCTTCTTCTTCTTCTTCTTCATCCAAGATAATTACTTTGTTAACGCCATGGATCCGAAATCGGCGCTTTTGATACAGCAGCAGATCAAGGAGAACGCCGAGGATTTGCAAAAGGAGTTCATTGATCTGGGATCGTGGGAAGAGGAAATGAAGAAAAAGGACCTGGAAATCCGTAGTTTAAAGGCCGACGAGGTTCAATGTCATTTCAGACCCTTCTCTCTATCTTTCCTCCTTAACGCCAATCTATTATTACCATTGTCTAATGTACATCTTTCATGCGTAGGCTTTACCGGCAGTCAGAAGTAAGATTAAGAAGAAGAGCGTGCCCAGTCCAGCGGCGTCTAAAGTCGAAAAGCCCAAGAAGCAAAAGCGCATTGGGGTTTCGGATTACGACGCCTGGAATAAATTTGATGTAGTAAGTTCAACGGCTTGTATAGTTATATAGAGTATATGTTGGCTTTGCAACAATTCCGGTTGTATAGGAATTGCATGTTACCTAGGATAAAGCGTGCAAGGAGATAGACGACGGTAATGCAGGAAAAGAGACGGGCAAGAGTGTTTACGAAGTTCCTACGGAGGAGGAATTGGAAAAGGAGCACGAGCAAGCCATGAAGCTGAAAGCAGAAGGGAATGTCCTTGTGAAGCGACAGGAATACGCCAAAGCAATCAGTAAATACAGCGAAGCTATTAAAGTATTTCCTCACGACGCTGTATTTTACTGCAACAGAGCGCTATGCCAATTGAAAATCAATAAGTATGTTCTTCCGTAATCTACTCGCTGCCAATAATTCTAACAAACGCTCTCATTGCTATGTACTAGCCTGTATTCGGCTGAGGCTGACTGCACGGCGGCCATACAACTGGACGAATTGTACGTCAAGGCGTACCACAGAAGAGCCAGTGCAAGAATCGAGCTGAAACGTTACAAGGATGCACAAAATGATTTAACGATTGTTCTTCAATTGGATCCGTGTAACAAAGAAGCTGCCTCGATGCTTGAAAACGTAAAGAAAAAGGTCGAGCAGTCAACGAAGGTACGACGGAAGGGAACAATGACGTTGGGGATACCCTTTATAAAATATTAATGCCCTTTGTTGCAGATGATGGTTATTTCCGGAGAGAAGGGTACGGAAGAAAGTTGCATAGAAAAGGCCATTGGGAAAAAACTGATGGGCAAAAGTGCCAACAAGGACCGAGTCAACGACAATAAAGAGGAATCGGAATCGAAAAACCACGTTGTACTTAAAGAGAATAGTGAAAAAAGCCAAAAAAGCGACGCGGCAGCTTCTGACGTCGAACGATCCGCTGGGCAGGAATCACCGTTTTGGTTCCCCAAATGTAAAAAAGGGATAAGCTTCGTTGAGCCATTGGCAACAGCTCCACGTCGGTCCAACCAAGTCAGTCGTCATTTCATTTCATTTCATTTCACAATACGTATTAATTAGCGCATGAGCTTGAGGATTTATTGGTAATGAGAGCCGTGTCTGTTGTTTCTCCCAGAAGCAGACGTTAAAGAGAATAAAGGTAACGGAAGTGGCCGCTAACGAATCTATATTCAAAGCAATCGAGGAAAGAAGCGAGGAGGGGGGCTGCGCAGAGTCGAGCGTCCAGGACAAAGCGGTTACGGGTAAAGCGGAGCCATTGAGCCGCGATCGAGCCGATGGATCGGCAACGATCGGCTCCTTCCCCCCACCGGCGCGATCTTCCGTAGAGTTCATTACGAATTGGCGAAAAAACCCGTCCGCTGACTTTCGACACAAGTTCTTAAAGGTAAAGAAAGCGAAGGCATAGGAAGAAAAATAAACGGAACGTTCGTTCGTTCGATATCGCTTAACGATAAATGCTTGATCGTTATTTATCCTCTCTATTTTTTTTTTCTTTTCTTAGCAAATTAATCCAAAGGAGTTGCCCAACATATTCAAGGAGTCCTTGGAATCTAACCTGCTGAGCGAAATCCTATCGATCCTGAATACAGAATTCTTAAGAAACAACGACAACGTTTACGACGTATTGTTCCACTTGGCCAAGGTCAAGAGATTCCGTGCTTTAATACTCTTCATGACGCGAAACGACAAAGAGGGTACGCCAAGTTGCATTTAATTCGTCTGTCTTCCCTGACCCCCGCTGCCCCCCGCTGCCCCCCTCTCTCTCTCTCTATCTCATTTGTGTCTCTTCAGTCCTAGGGAGCCTGTTCGAGTACTGCAGTGCCAAGGAGAGTAAAACGGAAGAGGAAGTGAGCTCTCTGCGGTCCGTCTTCGAGATGTAGACGTAAATGCATAGACGACCGTAAGGCATTATACGTAGCCGCTCAGCGGATGAGCCGGAGATGATGATGACGATGACGATGACGATGACGATGACGATGACGATGACGATGACGATGACGATGACGATGACGATGACGATAATGATTTGTTAAACAAGGAGCTTAAAATTAACTTGGCTGCGTGTTTGAAATCGTCGGCTTTGGTGGACGCATGCGCGTCCTTGGCTAAACGGTCGCAGCGAGTGTAAATCAGCGATAAGAAGAGCGCCGGAGAGCAGGGGATAGACTATATATACTCTTACGTATCCGAGTTCCCGATATTGCGTAATCGCATCACGACACTCCTTCGCAAGCGTCTGCTTATGGGCTTATGGCTTATGTGAAGGGGACTCGGAAGGAATGACTAGACAATTGCTAGGGCGGCAGTGTAATGGGGAAATCCGGTGACTGGCGGCAGCGCCGAGTAAGAAGAAGAAGGGCCGGACGCCGAGGGGTTAGAAGCATAGCGGAGTGAAAAGAAAAGTGATAAAAGTAACAAAAGTGCGCCGAAACGCTTTGATTTTCAATGATTAATGACGTATGCGTGCGAGGGTGCTTATGACATTAAAAAAAAAAAAAAAAAAATGAATTGTAATAAATGTATAAAAATAAATAAAGAGAGTTTAATAATAATAATAATAATAATAAAGAGTCGGCGATTGAATCCGGGTTGCTTGTGGCCGGAAAGGGGAAGCGTGGCTGGCGGCTAAAGCTCGGTGGTTTATTATTGGGGCCTCGGACTCTTAGCATTCTCATGCCCTGAATGATGCCGTGGAGCGAGATGGAGCGAGAGAGAGAGAGAAGTAGGCGGAGCGAGACTGTCCGTGTACTCGAGACGGCGCCCTCCGTACTCCAGCAAAGCTCTCTCGGCAGCAGTTCGCACGCGCCAATCGACTTGTGGATTCTTGACGCTCTCCCGAGCTGTTCACGTGCCAGCTGCTGTCGTGACGCTCCTTGCCTCGGTGGCCCGTCGCCAGGATGAGGTACCTCGCGGCCCTCGACGTCGGCACGACCACCATACGATGTCACATTGTCGACCAGACGGGCGTAAGCGTAGCCACGAGTTCCGAAAAGGTTCGGCCCACTATTATCTCTTTTATCTTTCGCTCTCCCCCCACCTCCCCACCTCCCACCTCTGTCCGTCCGTCCGTCCGTCCGTCTCCCATGCTCGATTCGCTGGCAAAAGAGGAAGGGTGGATGGATGCGCTGGTACGTGGGAGCGCTTATCTATCACCCTTGTCAGCGGCTCCCTCGTACCCCCAATAACCGTTATTCACATTTCCGCCGCCACCTTCTCTATATCTCTATATATCGACTAGCGGACGTTAATTAGAAAATGCAGACGACGATCGGTTTCTCCGTATAAAAAAATCTTTCTGCAATAACCGCTCGAATCCTCGTTATTTTTAGAAGTAGAGTAACGCGCGCCTATGCAATAGTAACTCCTATACGTATACGTGTACACGTATATTTATACAGAGATACGCGGGTGGCTTAGCCCTGAGCCAGTCTGCCTGCGTTTCTTCGGTGCTCGTACACCGAACAACATTCTTGATTATTGATCAAAAAAAAAAAAAAAAAAAAAAAACGCTACCCGCTATTCAACTTTACATTAAAATTTGCTCGCTCGTGGATCGTAGCATTGAGATAAGCGCTGAATTATTCAATTTACATAAGGAAACTACTCAATTGACGGGATTATTTATGAAATTACGTAACGCCTAGTCGGTTATTCACGAGCCATAAAACAGATTGACACGACACGCTCCGTTATATAAAGTGCAGGGAACTCGATCCCGGGCTAGCTTGCCCATATATCCTATATATTTCTATATATTTCTATATATTTCTATATATAGAATATATATATAACGAGGGAAAACCGTAGCGTTGCTGGGGTTGGATCTCGCGATTGTTTTCTAAGGAATCGCATGGATTACGCATCCATGTCGCGCCGCTTACTTACTTACTCTTATCATAATGATGCCGAGCATCTCAATCTAAATAAATCATTTATTGGCACATTTTATCCGATCGTATTTACGCTTTCGAGCAAAACATAAAGCATAAAAGGCCAAATGCCTTTACGTAACATTATTATACAGAATCGATTGGAGTGTGGCGTCGGCTATTGGAAATTAAATAAATAAATAAATAAATAAATAAATGAATGAAGATGACGAAGAAATACGTTGTATTTGATAAAATTTGGATGATGATTAATTGGTTCGCGCGAGTCCATGTCCATGTCCATGTCCATGTCGATGTCCATGTCGATGCAATTTATTAGCCTTTGATAATCCCGATAAACCTGTTTTCACGACTAATACGCGTTACGTAGTTTTTCTTCTGTTTTCTACCTCTTCTACCTCTACTGAGTCTTGGTTGTCGTTGAAACGTGTGATTTTCCATCCACGAAATACAAGTTGCTTGGACATCGCGGCCAGTGCATACATAGCCAGCTGCGTACGGGCTAAGTAGATCTCGATAGCTACGTAATGACAACGCCGATCCCCCTCGAACGGCCAATATTAATATAATACAATACAATTACCAATAGAAACTTATTGGGACGTAAGGGAGAAGATAAAAAGAAGATAAAAAGTCTATTCGATTTCCTCCGGCTTTGTAATCAGTTTTAATTGGCGAATTAACTAATCGCGCTTCCTCGATTTACCAATCACGCAAACATAAATCAAATCAAATCAAATCAAATCAAAGATTCTTATGAATTACATGCATGTATATATGCATATATGTATATATCTTTGCTGTTAACAGGTGAAGCTCTTGTATCCAAAGATCGGTCATATAGAAATTGACCCGGATTGGCTCTGGGATGCCGTTGTTCGCGTCATAAGTCGGTGCTTTAAAGGTACGGAGACGACGACGACGACGACGTTGTTGTTGTTGTTGTTGTTGTAAGCTCGCTTGAAAAATACGAGCTTTACGCTTGCTTTGTGTTATTAGTGCGGTAGAGCGAGGCGAGGCGAGCCGATTGATTGTTATTATTATTATTATTATTATTGTTATTAGTCGACTCGCTGTACTTTTAATAAGCAAAGTAATCGATAAAGAGTTGGTAGCCGAGTGGATTTCAAATAATTTCAAATAATTTCAAAGGATCGAATGATGATTACAGAGAGCGATATCGAGCCGTCGAGGATCGAGACCTTGGGAATATCGACCCAGCGCTGCAGCATCGTCACGTGGAATCCTGAAACTGGCAGGCATTATCACAAGTACGGATTCGAGGGGGGTCTCTCTCTCTCTCTCTCTCTCTCTCTCTCTCTCTCTTTCTGTTTCGTCTCGTTCTGTTCTGTTTTGTTTTTAAGCCCTCGGAGACGTTTTAATTACAGCAATGTCCTATTGTCGTTGCTACGGTTGTCCTTGTCGTTGTTACAGCTTCATAACGTGGAAGGACCTGCGCGCGGATTCCCTGGTCAACGAGTGGAACTCGTCCCTGTCGATGCGCAGCCTCCGGCTCGGCTCCCGTCTCTTGTACGCCCTCTCGCGCAACCGAAGATACCAAGCCGCGAGCGTGCTCAGGCTCATGAATACCCAGGTTCTTATATACACAAACACGCACGCACGCGTTAGATAGATTCGGACGTTGCATGAGACACAACGAGATTATTATTCACCTCCCGTTTTTTTTTTTTTTTTTTTTTTTTTTTTTTTATGAGAAAAAGGGAAGCGCGAGTCCCTTTGAAGCATTGAGAACCACTGACTTGACGATCAATGAACGACGACCGACCGATCGACCGACCGACCGACCGATTAATTTTACGACGATTATTCGACAATCACGATAAAAGATAAATCTCTGTCTCTGTCTCTCTCTCTCGCTCGTTGTCGCAGATGACCCTGCGTCTGCTCTGGGCACTGGAGAACGTCAAGGGGCTGAGGGACGCCGCGCTCGATGAAAAAGCCGTTTTCGGCGGAGTCGACTGCTGGCTCCTCTACAAATTAACAGGTGAATACCACCGTCGTAGATCGTACCGTAGATCCCTACGATCGCCCTCACCCGTGTACACGAGACCGACTGACTAATATATATACATATAAACGTTTCTCTGTATGTCCGTGTCTGCTCCCCGTCACCCATCCACCCCGCCACCCCGCCACCCATCCATCCATTGCTTCGGGTGCTGGAATATAAAAACGACAAGGACAACACGTGTCGGACGTGTCGAGTGCCTCGGCCTCCGGACTCTTCGATCCCTTTACCATGGAATGGGCGGGATGGGCGCAAAACCTGTTCAAGCTGCCGGCGACGATGTTCCCGCGGGTCGTTGACACCGCGGGTGACTTTGGCACGGTGCCGGCCTCGCTCTTCGGCGCCGAGATACCGATCAGCTGCTCGATGGCCGACCAGGCCGCCTCCCTCTTTGGCTCCGGGTGCTTCGAGACCGGCGACCTCAAGCTCACCATGGGCACCGGTAGCTTCATCACCGTCAATACCGGCACGGAGCCCCACGCCTCCATCGCCGGTAATAACTCTCTCTCTCTCTCTCTCTCTCTCCAACAGCCCCTGATATTTACTTGGTGCTCCAAGGCAAGCATCCCCTGTCTGTATACCGTTAACCTTCCCGTTTCTTTTCTTTATGTCTTCGTTCCCGTCCAACCTCAGGATTGTACCCACTGATCGGTTGGCGATACGGATCCGAATTGGTTTATCTCGTCGAGGGTTCTTCCAACGACACGGGCACAGTCATCGAGTGGGCCAAATCCCTGGGTATTTATTATTATTATATATATATATATATACACAGTGTCGCGGTCGATCCTCATCCGCAAGGCGAATCATTCGATTAGCATTATCCCCGATAATTACCCCGATATTGTTACAGAGCTATTCGACAGCCCGGTCGAGACCTACGCGCTGGCAACTTCCGTGAACGACTCCGACGGGGTGTACTTTGTACCTGCCTTCAGCGGCTTACAGGTAAGACCTCAATCAAGCAGGCAATTCAATTTCATCGGCATTCTACGCGCTCTCTCTCTCTCTCTCTCTCTCTCCTTTTCCCAAATATCTACATCGTATGCGTGCAGTACGTATTGTTGCACGCGGTCTAACGTGTATCCTCTCTCTCTCTCTCCCCCGCTTGCCCGCCCCACCCCACCCCACCCCAATAACCAATCGACGACGAGAAGAGGAGCAGCGAGAACCGAAGGATGCCATTGGGGTTACTGTGTTACACGGCTAAGCTCGTAAGGAAGAAAAATGAGGGGGGTGGGGGTGGAGGAGGCAGGACTGCGGCGCGGACTCTACCGCTCGATCGCCTCGACGAGCAAGGCATGGAAAGACGAGGAATTACGAGGAAGCCCGACCGACGTTCTCGGCATTATTCACAAGTCGTAATTCGTAAAAAGGGACGCGATTTACGAAATAATAATTAGCTAGAGAATGGCCGCGGTGCGTGCTGGCCAGGATCGGTTATTGGGGGCGGGGGCGGGGGCGGGGTTGGATGATCTGGCCGGATCGGCGAAAAAGCTAAAGCTGACGTTGGTAAGTATTGATTATTGTACCGAGCGTTTGAACGAGCAAGGTCGTTGAAAATGACGATCCCTGTACCTGGATGGAGCGGCCCGGATCGGCCCGCGCCACGATACAATAATCCCCCGGGGGAACAGGTACCGACCTGCCAATAAACGCACCACTTCTGGCTGGAGTTTCTCCGTAAATCGGTAAGCTCTTCTTGTCTATAGGGTTCCCAAGGGCAGTAGTTCTCAAAAACGCGCATTTAACCCCAATAACCCCAATAACCCACCGCCGGAAGTCCATTACACTCTCTCTCTATGTCTCTCTCTCTCTCTACTCCGTTTCTGTTGACGTAGGCACCGATAAGCGATCAGAGCGCAGCCGCTGGATTCCTGGGCATCAAGCCGACGACGCTCAAGGCCCACCTCGTCCGCTCGATGCTGGAGAGCCTCGTCTTCAGGATCGTATTGCTGTACGAGTGCATCGAGCGGGAAAGCAAGTTCTCCTATCGCACGATAAGGTATCGTTATCAATATCAATAACAATTATTGATTAATTAATTAATTAATTAATTATTAAAATATGAATTAATTATAAATGTCTGTACGTGCTGGTTTTGGACGTTTAGAGTCGACGGGGGAGTGTCGCAGAACGACTTCACGATGCAGCTTCTGTCGGACCTGACGGGCCTCGAGGTCGAGCGCAGCACGAGCATCGAGATGTCCGCCCTCGGGGTCGCGTACTTTGCCGGCTTGCACAAAGGTCAGTCGTTAACCCTACGGAATTCTCATTATCATTGGATAAGCGCCGAACCTTTACCAACGACCCGACCTCTCCCTATTCATTTATTCCTTTGTTATTCCAAGGGAAGGACCGTGAGTGATAATGGTTTTCATCTCGTGAACAGGAATGTGGAAGAGCAAGGACGAGATCGCGAGCTTCCGTAAAGTCGAGAGGATCTTCTATCCGAACGAGGAAAGGCGATCAGCGTACGGGCCGACAATAGAAAGCTGGAAGAAGGCCGTGGCGAGATTCAAAGATTGGTACTGACAATAGTGGTGGTGGTGGTGGTGGTGGTGGTGGTGGTGGTGGTACGCCCATCCTGCCCTCGTCTCCACCCCGTTATTGGGAGATAAGAGGGAGGCTCGCGTGTGATATGATCGCGTGTGATTCACCGTAATCCTCATCCCTTCGGGCTTTATTAGAATTTCCATTCGAAGAAAGCCCGACATTTCAAATGTAATATAATTACAATAGCAAGGTTAATAGATATACAAAAACGATGGTAAGGAAATAATGCCATTGGGCGTGGCACCCTTATCGCTCGCCGGCATTCCCTAGAAGTTGAATTACCTTAAACATTGTCGAAATAGAAAAGGAATGTTTTCTTCTTTTTTTTTTTTTTGTAAATAGTCACGTAACGAATGAGCTTTTAAAATTGGCGAATATTATATTATTACGTATAAGCGAGGCAGGCTGTGTTTTTTTTTGTTAAATCTTACTCGGGGGCCTCGTTCGTAACGCTTTCCTGTAAAATAAATACAGAAATTGATATAATTTTTAGAGAAATAAATTGCGCTAGAATAATCATTGAATTTGTAAATTAATTAATCGTCAGTCCTGGGCCGTTGTCTAGCCAAATTAATTAATACTTCGATCGCCAATGGATATAACTCGATCCTCGATCCTCGATCCTCGATCACGATTACATTGTCTCGATTAGCAATAACCCCAAGCTGTAAAGAGGCAAAAAAAGATAATAATGCAAAGGAGTATAATTAAGTTGCGTTGCGTTGCGTTGCGTTGCGTTGCGTTATGTCCAAGAAACGTTTATTAATTGGCGAAGTTAAATGGCTCGCTTCGACGTCTTTATACTTGGTCGATCGAGCGATCCGTCGAGCGTTTACCGACACTCAAGTGGTACCTCGCCTACAAAGAATATTTTTTTGTTAACGATAGACCGCAGAATATATATATATACATATATACATACATATATTTTTATATACATTATACATTGAAATAAATTTACTACCAGAAGAAGAAGAAGAAAAAAAAAACGATGTTTATTGTTACGTTATTTATTTTCCAGCCGCCGGGCACGAACAGATAATTACGCGATGAGTTTATTACGGATGGATACCGTAAGACATACGTAACGCGAATAAGGCCGGAGCTAAAAGGCCGGCTAGCTGATAAACAAAAAAAAACAAAACAAAAAGAAAGAAGGAAAGAAGGAAAGAAGGAAAAAAAAAGACTCTTCTTCGCTTTGTGACTACTGCATTACCATTACTTATAACTTTTAAGGCGATTCGTTGTATATGTTAATGCGACGAAGGTCTTGCGGGTTGTCGTATATTTTAAAACTAATTGTTAAACTTGGCTGCTGCTTTTTTCTTTTTTCTTTTTTTCTTTTTCTTTTTTCTCTTTCTCTTTCTCTTTTTCTTTATTGCATAGAGAAAAAAATCGTAAAATCTCCACGCGTATCGATATATAATAATATTTAAAAATAAAGCTTCGGGACGTCGGTAGTCTTGGAATTCCCAAGTTCCACGAGGGCTTCCATTTATCAAAATTTATTCGATCTTAATCTTCTATATATATATATATACATACATACGGTGCGTGCGCGTGTGAAAGTGAGCGACGGAAGATGTAAGCGAATGGAAAAGAGAATAATCGAATGCATTGGAGACTAAATAAGGAAAGTGATAGATGCAATGGAATTGGAATGGAAATGCATTGTTAGTAATTATTATATGCGGGAGCGTATAATCGTCATGAGAGAGAGAGAGAGAGAGAGAGAGAGAGACCTTTTAAAGCTGCCGAGCGATTTATTTATCGTCATGCGTGCATTTCGTACAATACAGAGCTCGCCTCTATAAGAATCGCGCGTATGTAAATGTGAAATTATATATTGAAATGGAGCGTCCAAGTGACTAGTTGTGCTACGTCGCCGCTCGCCGTCCTCCTCTACCTCGTCGTCGTCGTCGTCGTCGTCGTCGTAGCCGCTCGCCAGGGTCGCTCGAAAAATGTAGTCAAAGCAATGACGACACGTTTCGGCCGACTAGAATAATTTCCTTGGCTTTTTTAAAAGACTTATTTTTTCTTTTCTTTTCTCCTTATTCAATATGTATATACATATATATATACATATAGATATATATACATTAGTAAATGAGTATATTAATGGGGAATTATAGGAACGGAGCAACGGGGGGATTTGGATAATGAGACGCAGCTTAGAAGAAGAAGAAGAAGAAGAAGAAGAAGAAAAACTGCAAACGTCGTAGGCTTCGAATAAAATGTAAAAAGATGATGTCGTTATCGAAAGTCTGCGTTTCAGCTGCGGAGCCCTGAGCCTGAGCCGTTGGTCAACGAACGCGGAGGAAGGAAGCGAGGAAGGATAAGGAGGGTAGAGGGTGGCAGCGGAGGCGAACGCGATCTGCAAGCTTGCAGTAACGGGGCCGCCGAGACCGCCGAGACCGCCGAGACCGCCACCGCCAACGACGACGACGACGACGACGACGAGGTAGAGGAGGACGGCGACGGCGACGAGGTGGAGGAGGAGGTCTGCTCGGATTTCCAAGATGGAAGCAAAGTCGAGGGGGAGGGAGCGCGTAGCCAGAGCAGCGTGGCTTGCGCAACGTACGTCTCCGGACACGCAGGGGATTCGCCGTTTTTCATTAATCTCATTGAATCGGCCGAAATCGATGTTCGCGGGTGGGCGGGAGCGCGGCCGAGCGACGTTATCGGACTCGCGATCGCTCGCCCGCACTGACTCCGAGACTCCGCTCGGCCCCGGATTATTTCTCGCCGTCACGTTAACCAAGCACCCGGACCAATCTCCTCCAGCCATGGTGAGTTTAGATTTTTATCAGCTCCCCCACCGTCACCGTCCCCCCAATAACCACCCGAAAATAACCCCGAAAATAACCCCGAAAGTAACCCAGAAAGTAACGTAGCCACGCGATGCGTAGATAGCCGGAGCTGGACGAGGGCGCGTAGGGGGGCGTAATCGGGACTCTTCCGCAGCGCCATTTTCATTCGGCGAGCAAGTAATTGCCAGTAATTGAACGGCCGAAGCTAATTAAGCGAGAGTCGCGCTCTCTTTTACTTTTACTTTCTCTTTCTCTTTCTCTTTCACTTTGATCTGCCGATCGTTCGCAATGACGGGAGCGAGTTACCGTTAACGCCTCTGGGTATCGGCTCGCCACCTACGACGACTCCCCCCCCCTCCGAATAAACGACCCTTATAGCGCAATTATTGATCTACGATTAACGTAATGGCTTACGTTTCTTCGCGTACGATCGTGAGTTAGTTAGCATTATACAGGGGCGGCCTGTGTAATATCTAAAGGTAGGAGACCGTGGCCATGGGCCTCGGTATTAAATACAAATAGGAATAAATAGCTTGGTCTCGGTAATCGTAGCCCCTCGAGTGGCCGCGATCCTCCGTAATAATAATGAGCGAGCCGCCGCGCTGGATCGTTATCTCGTCGCCATTCGTGCTTACGTAACGTAATTAGAAATGCTCGCCGTTGGCCAAGCGACATTTCCAAATATATATGTATATATCCATGTATATCCTTCCTTCCTTTCCTCGATCGGCCCAACGACTCCCGCGTCCTCACTTAATAACCCCTCCCTCGCTTCTCTTGCTTAGAAGAATAAGAATAAGAATAAGAAGAAGAAGAAGAAAGAATAGCTTAAGCGCTTATCCGCGTCCGCGAGATATATTCCTATCGTGTTTGCCAATCGGTTAAGTAGTAAACAACAAAGTACTCGAGGGGCTAGCCGATCGAGATTTCGCGATTTATCAATTTATCAATCACCGGCTTGAGCGAAACGCTGACGAGGGTCACTGATTTTTCGGACACAACAACAACAGCAACAGCAACAGCAGCAACAAAATACCACGTATCCCTTGCTTGCGCGTACTAATCGACTGCCTCCCTCTCTGACGCCGCCCGCCCTCCTCCTCCTCTACTACTACTACTACTGCTACTAGCTCTCACTCGATGATTCGGCAATACAACGATAAACCGTAAGAAAGGGTGAAGGCGAAGGATCATATCACTGATAGAAATCGGACAAGACGACTTCTTGCGTCACGGACTCACATTGTCCACGTATTATGAAAATTCATCAATCGGAACGAAATTGATTTTTTTCATCAGCAACGTAGTTTTCCTCAATAAATCTTTGAAAAAAAAAAAAAAAAAAAAGCTTGTTCTCTACCCTATTAATTCCTTCTAAAATGAATTAATTAATGCATGACGAATGATAGGCGATACCTGCAGACATTGTAATTATTATTAGTATTGTATATAAAAAAGAGAGTAGTAAAGCGCAACATCATCGTCGTAATATTGTATTGCCGATGAATTATCGGTTTTCCATTGCCAGCTATCGACGACGGGCCGACGGTAACGATCACCACCACCCCCCCCCCACCCCTACTGACCTATCCACGAAATACCGAATGAAAAATTAAAAGATCCGCCATTACGTCTACGAGGCAGCGTTCGTTTGCACGATCATCTTCGCGCTCCGTTACCGCCACCTCCTTATCCGTTTTTATCCCGGCAATCGACGATACCATTGACGATACCATTGACGACCATTGACGTTCAAACAATAAAGTGCATCACGTCCATTCGATTAATTAATTAATACGATTAAGAATAATCGGTGATGACCTTTGCTTAGGTATCGAATTAATCTTCGAGATAGATAATGCCGTCCCTTATTAGTTTACGCGCCTCGAGAATCTTTTTAATGATAAAAGGATAAAAAAGAAGAAGAAGAAGAAGAAGAAAGATTGATTGTTGGTTATTGGGGTTGAGAGAGGCGCGCGAAATGAGCGAGAAGTAGCGACGATAAGGCGATAATAATAAGGCCGAGTTAATTACAAGCCCCACTTACCCGGAACTCGCATTACGCTTTTTCTTCTTCTTCTTCTTCTTCTTCTTCTTCTTCTTATCCTCAGTGCCGATAATTGGAAATCATCTCTCCCTGCCGTTTCATTATACGCGTCTGTGAGATAGGCCCTCCTCCTATCCGCCCTCCCCCCATCCCCGCCACCTCCGCCACCTCCGCCACCTCCGCCGCCGCTTTAATGCCTCGTTGTTTAAAGCGGCTGGTGTAGTAAGGGGCCGCGGGGACCGGCAGCGTTTGCCGAGCGAAAACGAGCGACACGCGCTCCAGGTCATTGGCCCAGGGTAATTAAGGGTAGAGTTGAAGGAATTCTCGTAAAGTATGGAAAGCGAGAGTCGGCCGCCGCCGCTGATATTATCATTACGTACGCTTTCTCTCGTCTCGCAGCGCGCTGAAGGGGGGCTAGGGGGGAGGCTAGGGGGGGCCAGGCACCCGAGTCGCTCGAACGCCCGGACTCGTTTAACGTTCTTCGACACATTTCGGCATCCGTCGCAAATAAGGCCAAAACAACGAGGCAAACGAGACTTATTGGTTTGCTTTGCTCCCCCGTCCCCCTCGACCCCTCGCCTGACCAATATGTCGCCTTGCGAGCTAGCTACACACAGACACACAGAGAGACCGTCACGACGGACACGACCAGGTGAGCGCGAGTCGGCTAACTCGGGCCCGCGAGCCACGCGCTCGCCCATTCCATGACCAGCCATCGCTGCTGCGCTTCGTCTCCCTCCCACGGTCTCGTAGTTAAGTGTTTCGTCCATTCGTCCCCGCAGGCGGAAGTGATCTTGGACATGAGCGGAGCGGAGGACCAGGGCACCCCCGGCCCATCACCGGCGCACGTCAACAGCGTCAAGCCGTCAACAGCGTGCAGCGGTGACGGCAATTCCCAGGAGACGACCCTCTTCATTGACCAGATGGGCGAAGAGAGTGAGTCCGGCCGTCGATTATTATTCCCGCTTTATCCCCCCCAAAACGTTTCCTACGGGCTTTTTCTTCCCGAATCCCTTATGCACGATTGCGGCGCGTTCACCCATCATCCACGTCGCGGCCAATCATCGCCGTTTCATTATCATTCATCCTTGTCTGTCATAATAAAATAAGAAGAAGTAGTAGTAGTAGTAGTAAGTAGTAGTAAGTAGTAAGTATTATTAATGATTGATTTGTGTACTCGCCAATGAGAAAAAAACAAAACGCCGAAGTAAAAGCGTTTACGTGACACGCTAGAATAACAGCGGGGGATCCATCCAGGGAATGTGAAAGAAAGAAAGAAAAAAAACAAAAACATTAAAGGAAGCCTTCTACTTGGACGGAGATTAACCCCCCTTTGGTCCGAGACAATGTTGTATACGTAGAGAAAGCAGTACGAGTAAATATTATTATCTCTCGAGTAAATAAATATTTACTAAAAAAAAAAAACGTCGTCTCCGTCAATAGGCGCCATTGTGAGCAGTCGACAAGACAAGAAGACAAGACTCCGAGAGCATCTATTATCTAATTAAGCCTCAACTCTTGAATTGCATCCGCTGTCTTTACGCGTTGTTACGCGTTACACGATTAGCTCCTTATCGGGATTCAACGATGATGCTTCGGCGAGAGCAAAATCGAAGCTAAATGCTTTACGCGGAGGGATGGAGGGAATGGAGGTAATGGTTAGATTCAAGGTCGGGCCGGTGCAACCAATGGGACACGGGAACCGGGCGCTCGAGGCATTGAATGCCTCGCGAATGAATTGAAAATTCAAATTAGCGGTGGCAATTCGTCGAATTACTAAGAGCTGATGTACGGAGATGTAACTAATGTACAAATGCGGCCGAGGAGCTCGCGCTCTGTTGGTTGGTTATAAAGTTACGTAAGGGGCAATTAATTTGGGGTTATTGCTGGATCTCGCGGGCAGTGGCGTTCCCACATTCCCGTGCAAGCGTAACGACCGAAAGACGCAATGCACCCGCCGATCAATTATTAACTGTGGTATCGGTGGGGTTATTGGCGGTTATTGGGGGGTTATTATAAGGAAAGGGGTGTACACGAACCACGTTATTGTATCTCATCTTCTTCCTCGTCTTCGTCATCTTCTAGTCTCTTTACGTTAACGTTCGAATGACATTTCATGAATATTTATCGGCGAGTCGCTCGAAACGTGTTCTCCTTATATTTTATAACTTTCCACGTTTTACAATTACGTTTGACCTTGGCCGATGCCTCGTTATTAACAATTGTTTCAATTTTTCATCTTATTCTTTCTTTTAATCTACCCAGCCTCTCTACTTACGCTACTAGCCTATCATTTAATTGCGTGTAAGATTTGTAAGATTTGTTTCGGGAACGTGTATTCCTCTTTTACTTTTTTTTAAAAAAAAAAAAAAAAAAAAAGAGTCAATAATACTTGTTTATCATCGAGCTAATGAAGACCCGCGACCCGTAGTAATTTATAACGACGATTCCTGTCCGAGGTCCTGTCTGTCGGGAATGCTCTGAAAACAAAAAAAAAATACTGTCTTTTTAAGCGTATCCTTTAGAATTAAGAGGTGTGTATACATATATATATATATACGTTGTACATTAAATATGCACCGTCACCGGATTCATTCGAATAGGAAATATAAAAAAATAAAAAAAAAAAAAAAAAAAAAACATGTTTCGTGGTGACGTTTCGTTCGATTGAGCGCTCGCCCAAAAGAGATTATATCATATTGGATCATCGGGGAAAAAAAAAAAAAAACGAATGTATTCGTTGGTCATGTACTCGTCGTTCGTAATACCAAGCCGTTCTATAATATTCCTCAATGAATATTATTTATAAAAAAAAATAATGTTTCATTTTAAAAACGTGCTCGAATGGAATAACAATGAGTTTTACTAAACGGCCGGTATTGGTTATTAAAAGGAATATATATGTATTCATTCGTTATTAATTAATTAATTAATTAATTAAGTAATTAATAAAGGTATTTAAGAACAATTGGTGTTGTTATTGAATAATTCAGTAGAGTCGGTTAGAAAATGCAGCGGAGGCTCGGCGGAGCTGTGCAGAGGAGCTGTGCAGAGGAGCTGTGCAGTAGTGGGGGAGAGTACAGGCGATACTCGGATGAATAATTAAGGGGATTTCGTTGATACGGATCGAGGAGGAATAATTATACTACGTGCATTTGACGTGCGCTCAAACTGTTGCTTACTTAACCTTCAAAAAATCGGGACAATGATTTTCAGCGCGAGTCCGGGAAATAACGTTGAGTCTCACGTTATCTAATAAATAAAAGAGTCGAGCGCTTCGTGGATGAGGAATCGTAGGAGGAGGGAGGGAGGGAGGGAGGGCCGGCCCAGCAAAGCGGAGCAATTTACGTTATTTAACATTTCTCGTGGGTAAGAGGGGGGAGGGGCGGAGTGGCGGAGTGGCGGAGGAGTGGGAGAACGAATCGAGAGCTCGGATGCTCATGACCGATGATGCGTTGTAGGTTTTTTTCTTTTTTTTTTTTTTTTTTCTTTTTTTTTGTTCTTTTTTTTGTTCTTTTTTGTTCTTTTACGTTACGTTTTTCTTAGACTGGATGAATATACACGTTATCGGGTGTCCGTTCAATAGAGACTAAGCGGATGATTTGCATTTTTCTGTGACTCTCCCCCTCCCCCCCCGCGCACAGAATGCGTGTCGTGTATTTATCTCGGCAAGAGGAGAGGAGCGAGCGCTCGCGGGCATCTGTCATCAGTTGGACTAGAGCCGACGTCGAAATAGGAAGCCGAGGACCGCTAGTCCCAATTGTCCAGGTATTTCCACGCGACTCCCGTGCTTAAAGTGATCCACCAAAGTCCCCAGGTAGCTCAACTCGATCCCGACTGCCCAAAAATCCAATGGAATAATCCAATAGAGAGAGAGAGAGAGAGGACAACAAGAGCACCGCTGCGCTGCTCGTCTCTTATCTCTTCCTCTTCCTCTTCCTCTTCCTCTTCCTCTTCCTCTTCCTCTTTCTCTTCCTCTTTCTCTTCCGCTTCCTCTTCCTCTTATTCATCGTCCTACGCTTTACGCTTTGTTTGGCACGTGTTTTGGAGGAGACGGAGATCGTGACAAGTGGCTCGACGTTTTTTTTTTTTTATCGGACGCGTTAAATTAAATCTTATTTCGTAATGCAAGGTTCTTGCTATGGCCAATTCCCATTCCCACCGACTCCCGCAGATAGATAGATAGATAGAGGCGGAGGGGCGGGGGGTTCAATTATATAAATTACTTTCGAAGGTCTCGATCTACGTCGATAACTAGGGACTGGTGTTGGCCGTGGCCGTGGGAGGTCCGGGAGGTTCGTGGGGGGGTTAGTGGGTGGCACGTAAGCACGTAAGCACGCAGACAGGCACTGTTCGAGCGGAGCTTTTAAATTATGCACGCCAGCGAAAGCTTTGGAGAGCCTTCGTAGCGGAGCCGGTCCGGTCTTAGCCGAGCTTAAGCGTCGATTAAGGTCTTCGATCGGATCGAGTAAGTGGCCGACGTACCTGCGCGCGCCAATTACCGCGTTAATCGCCCGGCAATCGTAATTGTTCGTAATTGCTTTTCCAATAAAGAGGGAAATGATAAATGGGGGGGGGGGAAGCGCGATATTCCTGCCGAGTATCGCGAGTAATAAGATACGGATATAAACCCGTCCAAGAGACGACGTTGCCTGTGGATGGACTGGCACCGACCACCAATTGATCAACTCGTTGGAGGCCCGAAGAAAGTGAGGCAACTTACGGGAGTTCGTTGTCGAAGAGGGCGGGGATGGAGCGGCGCCGGGGAGGTCGCCGGGAATCCGCCGGGGACTCGATAAGAATCAATGTCGAGCCTGGTAATAAAAGTCTATCCCTAATAAAACGTTTTTTCGTCGCGCCTATTATTCGTAAAACGTGTATTTGCCATGTGGCAACGTGTGGGGGGGGCGGGGGGATGGGCACGAACTCGTTATTCTCCAAAAAGAAATTATCGCTCTTCCGTGATCACGATATATATCGCTTATTTTCTTGACGCGTAAGAAAGCCGTGCGAGTCTGGATCGCAATTCGGATCGCAATTCGGATCGCAATTCGGATCGTAATTCGGATCGTAATTTCCTCGGTAGGCGGGGGAGGGAGGGCCGTATCCCCAAGTCGAATTCTTCTACCCGATTAATCGCCGGCCTATCGACGCAGTAACGTATAAGTTCTAGGGCGGGGGAGGGGGGCAACGCAACGTCATTCCGTAAAATATCAACGGGTTACGAGTTACGAGACCCAAGTAGTATTATTATTTTTTTTTCTGTTTTTTCTTTTCTTTTTACGAATTATAAGAATCGTCCGCTTCCGAGTCCGCGCTCAAAACAAAAGTTAAAAAAAAAAAAAAAATCAAAATAAAGATACGGATAATGATGAAGATGAAGAGATAAAGAGATAGAGATAAGGATAAGGATAGAAATTAAAAAGAATATACAACGATGATTAAGGTAAATAGAAATAACGGACGTCGGAAGCGCCGCACACACGCGCAGACACACGCGCGCAGACACGCGCGCAGCCGTGAATTACGGGCGCGTTAAAGATCTGTTAGTAAAGATGAAGATAAATAGCGGCAAAGAGCGGGGAACTTCACGTGATAAAGTCATGATGTAGCGCTTAACCGGCATCATAATTATCAAATTGACGGGGACGTGAAGTACGTGACATTTTTCACTCGCAGCATCGAAGAAGGAAACTGAGGTTAGAAATAAGTTCCCGTAATTACACTGGTTCCGTGAAATAACTGCAAAAAAAAAAAAGTCTCTCTCTCTCTCCTCTTCCTATTGCTAAAGGATAAATATAACCCCAATAAACAAACAAACAAACAGACAGACAAACAAACAAACGTAATTACGAAAAATAAAGGCAAGTCAATCATGTCCCGAATGTGTTAAAGCCGAATGTTGTGTAGTGTAGCTTTGCATCTCTCTCTCTCTCTCTCTCTCGCACTCTAGCACGCGCGCGCGCTCTCCCTCTCTCCGCGAGCCCGTTTGTCACTTATATATATATATATATATCGTGCGGTTTGCATGGTGCACATGAGATCGGCTCCGTTTTCAAATAAAAAGTCGCGTTTCCCGAGTCGTACGTGCGCGCAATTTGTTGAATATCGCGTAAGTCGATGGTTTATCGGGTGGGTTATCGGGGTTGTTGGGGTGGTTGTTGGGGTGGTTGTTGGGGTGGTTGTGGGGGTACGAGGCAGTAGTATAAATGATTGCGAAAAGTAGAAGAAGAAGTGGAGAAGTGGAGGAGGAAGCGGAGGAAGAAGAGCACGAGGACGAGATCCAGGCAGTTTAGTTACGGTGTGAGGGAGGGGAGGGGGGGGTAAAAAAGAGTTGGGCTCGGGCTCGGGGATCTACGCGGCATCCCCACCAACGTTCGGTACGTAACGTAGAATCTCTTTTGAATCTTCCGCCTCGGGAGCGGACCAATGGCCAAGGGCGTAACGACCGGGAGCCCCGGGTAGCGTATCGCAGTCGTACGTATACATCGCGGATACAATTAAAGGCCAGCGGCCATGCAAAGACTCGATTGTTTACGAGCTGCTGGGAGAAAGAAGCCCTGGCACTAGTGGCGACGACCGAGAGACCGATACGTGGAGGAGATATCGAGCGACGACCAGCAGCCGCAGCAGACGACTTTCTTTCATTTACTAGCTGTCGTTACGTATCGTCGCGTCGCATTGCCTTCCTGTAAATTCGAATGATAAGCAGACGACGACCGAACCGATAACCGGGCTTACCTTTTACCATTACAATGCTTTCCCCAGATCCTGCCCCACCCCCCGACCCCCACTAATCACCACTCCTACCGCGCGCTACTACTACCTCGGTGCAACAACAACAACAACAACAACAATATTAACAATAACAATAGTAGTAATAGTAATAGCAATAACAATAGTTGTAATAGTAATAAAAGTGCCACCGCCACCGTCACCACTACCTATCACCACCAAGTGCTAAATAACAATAATCATCTCTAGGATAAGCTCTTATTCCCCTTGCCCGCTTATTACAAGCAACCGCATCAACGACCGCACTGGTGTTCTTCCTTCTTGTGTATGTGCATTGCCCCGCCCGCCCCCCTTCCCTGCCAGAGAGCAACGACTAATCTGCAAAGAAAAAAAAAAAAAATCATTAAAAACTTGCATCCCTGTTTCAGTTGCCCTCAACGGCAAGAGCAGCATGTCCACCTACAGCGAAGTGAGTCTTTATCTATATACAAAGCCTTAACGGCTATTGCCAACGACCGTTACACTAATGTCATTGCTAACCTTTGTCTTGGCAGATCGTACAGAGCGCCAGGAACACCTTTCACAGCGGAAGGACTCGCTTAATCGAGTTCAGGATTACCCAATTGAGACTGTTGAAGACGATGCTGGAGGAGAATAAAATGGAAATAAACTCAGCGCTCTGCGAGGACTTGCGAAGAGTACGACCATCTGTTATTTGTAATTCAGCAGAGCAGCCTTTGTGTAAAAAAAAAAAAAAATAACTGTCCCTTTTCTATTTCATTTTCAGAGCAAATTTGAGAACTTCATCCTCGAGATTGACTTTACCATCAACGAAATCAAGTACATGCTTATGCACATAAGGGAATGGGCCGCTCCTGACAAGGTACTTACTTGTACCGTCGTGACCGTACACTGATCCATATTTATATACATATACAAGCTTATACGTTGAATCCTCGTTGTACAATTGACCTTGCCCCCTTTGTTTTAGCCGTCGAAAACCTTTGTCAATCTCTTGGATAAGATTGTCATTCACAAGGAGCCGTACGGCGTGGTGTTGGTCATAGGGGCCTGGAACTATCCTATACAATTGACATTGGTGCCGATGATGGGCGCCATTGCAGGCGGCAACGCCGTTATCCTCAAGCCATCCGAGGTATCGGTGAACTGCTCCAATCTCCTGCGACGCCTTATTCCAAAGTATTTGGACAACGTGAGTGTACTGGCAATGCCGAACTGGCAATGACCGACAAATTAGCGGCAGCAATAACCCCAATAACCCCAATAACCTTACAGGAGTGCTACAAAGTCATGACGGGGGGCATCCAGGAAACCACGGAACTTCTAAAAGAACGATTCGACTATATTTTTTACACTGGCTCGGCCAGCGTAGGCCGAATCGTGCGCGAAGCATCGAATCAGTACCTGACCCCGGTGACCTTGGAGCTCGGTGGCAAGAGGTTAGGTCTCTTCTTCTGGCCGACTCGCCAGGCAGAGACTTTTAATATTATTAAGTAAGCTCGGATTGATTGTTTTTCTTTTGTTTTTTTTCTCTCGTTCCAGCCCCGTATACATCGACGGCACGGTGGACATGACCCTCGCAGCCAAGAGAGTCCTCTGGGGCAAATTCATAAACGTCGGCCAGACGTGCATAGCGCCCGACTACATTCTCTGCACGAAGGATGTCCAGGACGAGTTCGTTAAGGAGGCCGGATTGGTGCTGAGGGAGTGGTTCGGGGAATATCCGCAAAACAGTCCGGATCTCTGTCGGATAATTAACGAAAAGCATTACCAGTGAGTCGACCCGTTAACAATGATTGTAATTCTTCTGGATGAACGAAAATAATAATGGTTGACCCGCGTTGACGTTCTCTTGGCTTTTTATAGGAGGTTGGTGAAGTTCTTGTCGGACGGTAAGGTAGCGATCGGTGGCCAAACTGATCCTAGCGAAAAGTATATTGACCCGACGATACTCGTCAATGTTAAGGGTACGGATTCAGTGATGAACGAGGAGATTTTTGGACCAATACTCCCTATTGTAAATATAAACAATGCATTTCAGGCAATCAAATTTATCAACGAACGGTAAATTGGCTAAGATATACCTTTTATAATCTTTATGTAAATACCCGTGTGTGCACTTCATTCGTTGTACTGCGCATCGCGCGATCCATTATATATCAATCGATTAATGTCCTTAACCCTTGCCGTACAAGCACTCACTCGAATATCAATGCTTATCCATTATTACGGATTCCTTCAAGCCGTGCAAAATTATATTAATAATTATATAAGAAGAACAACAACAACAACAACAACAAGAATAATAATAATGATGATCGATGTTCTTCGTATAACGTTAAAAGATACTCAGTCTCGTAAAGTTAACCATTGCGCCAATAACCCGCAATTAAAATTCTTCTTGTTATTGTTATTGTCATTCGTCATTCGTCAATGTAACTTTATTCCAATTCCATTCATTTGTCACATTGTAAATCTGTTGTGCGTAAATCTGTGCAAGTTTAATGGTTTTATTGCTGAAACGAAGCCTTAGAGGCCCTAGTTTTTTTTACGTATAACAACAACAGGACGCACGCGCTGCCCTCCTTTCTTTCTACCGATACCCATAAAATATGTAATGGATTTCGTTTTTTTTTTTTCTTTTTTTCTTTTTCTACAATGCAGAGAACGGCCCCTTGTATTGTACTTGTTTACGAGGAGTAAAGGGATACAAGATCTGGTAGTATCTCAGACTCACTCTGGTTCAGTGTGCATCAACGACACGATTATGCAATATTGCGGTGAGTTGGCAGGCAAAAAAAAAATAATTGTGCACCCGACCGCACGGTCGACCGTCCCCGCCCAAGTTAATTAATTGATCCTATATTTTAATTGCTAAAATTAACCGTAGTCCGATGAGAATCGTGAAAATTAATAACATCCTACCGATCTTTCCTACAATTAACAAGCATAAGGTCTGTCTCTCTCTGTGTCTCTATCTCTCTCTCTCTCTCTCTCTTCCCACCTTTGTTTTGTTTTTTGTTTTTTGTTTTTGTTGAACGTTCTCGGCAATGAATGTTTATTGTGATCTGATCGATCCCCGGAGTGGGGCGGGGGGGGGGGTTGTTGTTGAGGGCTATCCTCGAGACTAAGGAAATGTTTGAACTGAATGTAAAAAATACATTATCTCAAAACGTAATTAAGAAAATTACAGCAATAAACCATTCAACTCGATTCGTCCAATCATCTGTTTTTTTTTTGTCCAATACAATTGTTATATAAACCAATTTTAAATTGAGTATTTCTTTCTGCTATCTTTAGCGATAAGCCCTTAGCTCTTTATCTTTTTGGCAATAATATGGATGAAATTAATCTTATAATAAATAATACATCGAGTGGGAGTATTTTAGTTAACGACACTGTATTACATGCCTCAGGTATGTTATCTTCACTTATGGCTTTTACGTATTGTACCAGTAACAATCCCCAGTAGTAATCCCCAATAACAACCCCAATAACGACCCCAATAACAACCCCAATAACGACCCCAATAACGACCTTCGTTCCACTGTCATTGCGCAAATGACGTATGCCTTGGATCATTTAGATAGACTTGTTGTATTATATATATATATATATATATACCGTTTTAGTTGACACTTTACCCTTTGGCGGAGTCGGGACATCCGGTATGGGATCTTATCATGGGAAGTACACGTTCGACACGTTCGTCCACCCAAAGGGCTGTTTAATAAAGAACTTCAACGTCATCGGCGAAACCTTATCGTCGTAAGTCACGCCAACGTAACTTAAAAAAAAAAAAAAAAAACCTTTTGACTTTGACTTTGACTTTGCCTTTAAGATTTTCTTTATTCAACGTAACGGAACTGCATCATTTTTTCATTTTTTTTGTACTTTCCAGGGCCCGGTACCCTCCCTACTCCGACAGCAAGCTGAAGTTCTTGACCCTTCTGCTGGCGAAGAGACCGGATATTCCCGGATTGAAATATTTGCCATATTTTATAATGTTCAGTCTGGGCATTATGGTCACTTATGGCTTCAAATCCATACTGAAGGTACAAAAGACAAGCATACGATAAGAGCCTCTTTCTTTATCAATCGGCCAATACAAAAGTGCATAGCCTTCTATCTCTATCTCTCTATCTCTCTCTCTATCTCTCTCTCGCGAGTAAGAGGGAGGGAGAGAGGAGGGAGCTCCAAAGTAGTATGCATTTGAACGATCTTTCAAGTGCAAACGTTAATTAAAGTCGCGCACTCCCGTAGTACCCGTACCCACACCCACGCAAATACATACACACATAATAAACACACGCAGCTCTTAGCGATTTGATACATCAGATATAAATAAAAGTAATTTTGTTCATTTATACACGACTTGTAATTCGATGCAACGCAACGCAACGCAACGCAACGCAACGCAACGCCAAGCCTCAATTTTATTTGTAAATTTTTTTTTTTTTTTATATACGAATCAACGAACAATAAAATATACCGAATCATCTACATTGTGAAGTTCTTTTTTTTTTTCTTTTTTTTTTTTATTTATTTATTTATTTATTTATTTATTTTCTTATTTATTTTGTCACCGTACAAAGTCCCCAGAGAGAATGCGAGCCGGGTAATCCGTAATTGCGAGACGAAAGCGCGTCGAGCGAGCGGATCATTAATGGTAATGGAAACATGACTTTTTCAGGATGACGATGGCGAGCATTGACATGAATTTTGGATTGTGATTGCCACAATAATATACAAGATCCATGATTTCCTTATGCGTATATTTTTAGTGCCCAGTCACAAAACTTAAGAAACAATGATATTTTCCGCAAATCCAAAAAATCCGCCTTTATATATCCGCATGACACGACTACAACTTCAAAGCTTTTGTATTTTTACTCACGATGTGCAATGTATACAACACGTACTATCTTATATTAAGTTATTTAATTAATTAATTAATTGATGTTGTTTTTATCGTTTACGAATATTGTATATTGTTAAGCCCCGTACGTACTCGTTATTGTCTGTCAGTAATTTATTATTCGTGTATAATTCGCCTATGCCTATGTTAATTTATAATTTATTCATTATGTATATGTCAAATTCGATAAGTAAAATGTGTTTTAGTTAATCAGTTATTAATTTCATTATATTTTTTTTTTTTTTTTTTTTTTTTTTTTTTTTTTTTAGATTAAACGACCGCCGTACTCGTTAAAAGTATTTGTGCGAATCCTTAAATAATTTATCGATCGGATCATTGCATGTTCTCTCAGCTCCGAGTGTCGGTGTCTGCAGCGATCCAAGTGATTCGCATTTGTAATTAAAGCCCACGTGAAAGAACGCAACGACGACTTCTTTTAATCGCCTTTAATTAATCGGTTACACGGTTTCAAACAAACAATCGAGGGCTAAGTTTTTTTTTTTTTTTTTTTTTTTATTATGTTTTTATCCGACGCCGTCGTTGGCTAAGCGATAATATTCCCATCTTGTTCGTTTTATTTTTATGATTTCGCATGACTTATCTCTTACTCTTGGCTCATTAATAAAAAAAAAAAAAAAAAGAAAACGTCGAAGGCTCGGGCGTATTACATTTTAAGGAATTATACTGCCAATTACTCCAATCAATGTCTTCCTTCTTATTCTTATTCTTATTCTCCTTATTCTTCTTCTTATTCTTCTACATATTTTAATTCGTGAGTGACGAATGCGACGGAAAGCGCCGAGACTGCATCATTTAATGATTATAAGGCAAGTATAATATGAAATATTTACAGTTACGTGGCAATAATTAATGAGTCACATTGTTGTCACAATCACAAAACAAAGAAAGAGAAAGAAAGAAGAAGCCAATTGCTTGTATTGTATTGTTTTTATTTATTTTTTCTTCTTCTTCTTCTTCTTATTCCTCAATCAGTTGTGCGTTTGTGACTACGGCCGTGGCATTACACGTCGGTCTGACGTAATAATATAAACGTTAGTTTCGATTGCAAAAATAATAATAATAATAATAAGAAGAAGAAGAAGAAAAGAAAAAAAAAAAATACTCGACATCGCTTGAGTATTGGTGACAAAGAGAAGTCTATCCGAGAAGTAGTAGAGTCACTACGACGTATGACGTAAGGCTTATTAAGGGATGAGAAGGGGGAGAGCGGTCGCGTATATCGCAACGGGGAGGGAGGGAGCTTGACGGGTTGCACGAGTCGCGTAAGAGGAATGCGAAAGTCACGCTTGTGATTAGCCACGCGCGACTCGCCTCGGGACGTGCCGCGGCCCGAGCAATAAGCGCGCTTTATCGATGACAATGGCCGACGACACGATCGATTGATACCCATCCTCCGCCCATCGCTTTATGGTCAACGATAATACGCGCTTATTTATGTATATAACGCTTTTTTTTGGTCCAGCGCGCCTAGTCGAGCGGCAAGCGAGCCGAGGGAGCGAGCAAGTGAACGCGTGTGCGTTTGCGTTTACGTCGTGTGCGTGTGCGTGTGAGATAGAGGAGAGAGAGAGAGAGAGAGAGAGAGAGAGAGAGTCGGGGCATCATCGGGGGTCATCTGCCGAGACAGGACGACGATGTCAGGTGCGGCCCTACACGTTTTTATTCTCTCTATCGGTGACAGTATCATCGTCCTCCCCCGCCCCGCACCCCAATAACCCCAATAAGCCCCGTACCGAACGTACTCCTTGTACATACGCTTCATTATTCGTCGTGAACTTCCACCGCCTCAGATTTCAGAGCTGCTTCGTTACTCTTCTTCTCGCGTAACTTCCATTCCCGGTCCACCAGACTATTTATTTATTCGCTGCTTTATTATTTATCCTTGAAGCGCAGAGCGTTCAAGGTAAGCGGAGCCGTCAATGGGGCGAAGAGTTTGGCATTGAAATAACAACAACAAAAAAATAAAGAAGAAGAAGAGGAGAGGAGGAGGAGGAGGAGGAGGAGGAATAATAATAATAGAAACAAAAGTAATTGTCTTGGAATGGAAGTTACGCGATGAGGGGAGTGGGGCGGGGGGATGATGGGAAGATCGGTTTCTAATAATAAACGTTAATAATTAACCAATTATTTAATTAACTAATTAATTAATTAATTAAACGAAGGGGGTGCGCGACTATTGTTGTAAGTATAATCGATTTGATTCCTCTTCTTCTTTTTTTTTCCCCCCACCCACCCTTTTTTCCCTTCTTAACGACGCAGGTACGAGATGCCTGAGCTGCTCGATGCTGATGATACTGCTGGCGGCAGCCCGGCTGTCAACGGCGGCAGGGGCTGACGATCCATTTCTACGTATAAGCACGCTGCTGCAGGACGAGGCCTCCGTATACTACTACGCAAACTGCCTGCTCGACAAAGGCCCCTGTTCCGGGGACGGCCGAGCCATGAAAAGTTAGTCCTCGCCTAAAGGCGACAAAGTACCGGTACACCCATTTCTATAGGCCACCTATAGAGAGCTCCACCTCCCCCTCGGGGATCGCAAGGTCGAGTCCTACTCGTCCGCGAGGTAGCCCGGGGTTCTTCTCATTGCCTTACCTAAGATTGTTGGCGTGGATTGGCGTGGATTGGCGTGTATTGGCGTGGATTGGCGTGGATTGGCGTGGATTGGCGTGGATTGGCGTTACGATTACGAGGAGAGTATGCCAGCGCCGACACTTGTTGTGAGCGTCCTCCTCGTGGCAATGATCACCCGCGCGGCTGCGCGCAGCTTCCTCGGTACCAAAGCCCCTCCCCGTCTACTCGTTGTCGCGCGCCCCTTGCAGTTCCACGCAATTTGCACTCTCTACTTGTTGGCACTCGCCCCTTTCGTCGCTTGCCTCGACATCAAATTCACCATAAACCTTCAATTCAGCTTCAATCTAACCTTTCCGCATCCCCACCACTACCAATTCTAACGTCCACGTCCTCCTCGGCAATTAGGTCGGCAATTTAAAGGGGACAATTTAATTGGCAATGACTCTCGGAGCGATTTTAAAATAATATTAAAACGCAATATGTATCGCGATATATTATGTATATATGTATATGTATACACGCACGGACAATGTTCACGACAATGTTTCCTATTGAGATCTCCTCCTTCCTTCCTTCTTAAAAGATCAGAATAATGCAAAAAAAAAAGAAAAAGAAAAAGGAAATGTAAAGACTCGATTAGGCTTCGGTTAATAAAGGCTCCGATGCCGAATTATTATTATATTCCATCGACGTATGCGTGACTTTGGGTATAAATAAAATCGTACGTCATTACGGGGGGGGGTGGGGGTGCTTTAAGCATGATAAATAAATAATGACAAGTAATGTCGGCTGATCTAACGAAAGGTAAAAAATTTCTCTCTTTAAGGGCTATTACCCGAGTTTATAACGACGAGCTGCGCACGTTGCTCGGAGAGGTACAAAAAAATCGGATGCGAGATAATCTTCACGATGCAGCAGCCGAGGTACGGGGCACTGTGGAAGGAGTTCTTATTGAAATACGACCCGCAGAGCCTTTATCAGGCGAATCTCCAGAGTTTCATGCAATCCTGCCGTCAGAGCAGCTCCTACGACGTTTGATCGCAACACTGCGCCGCGGCCATCCGACATTCCATTCCATCCCGGATGGTCCTGGATTAGCCGGGCTCTCCTTGGGCCGCCCCCCCCCGACCACCTCCTTATCCCATACAATAAATAATAAAACGCCACGAAAGGACGAGTTGGCGTGACGGAAACGACTCGACGACGATTCGTTCCCGAGTCCATTCAATTGCTGCTGCCGCTGCTGCTACTTACTCCTCCTCCTCCTCCTCCTCCTTATAATTCCTACGAGTGCTAGAGAATTAAGAATCAATTGCACCTTTAATATATACGATGTATGTAATAACATTTTCTTGTGAAAAAAATTAATTAATTAATTCATTACATGAATTACTAACTTCTTCTTTTTTTTTTCGTTTGTTTTTGTTTTTTTATTTTCCGATTACCTTGTTGTGCGTTTCGTGCGTAATAAATCTCTTTTTTTTTCCACGCAATTAAAGAAACGTAAACTGCCCGCTCCGGTATATCTATAACTATAATAATAATACGAATAATAATACGAATAATAATACGAATAAAGAATCATCAGGTGGATAGAATGTGATTTTTTGTTTTTTTAATAACATTATCATGGTAAGTGAAAATGAAAATGAAAGTTCTCGACTTCGTGTCCGAATGTCGATCGCACTCGTCTGCGTAATTGGCTTCTTTTTTTCTCTTCATTGTTATTATGTGGGTTTTTTTTTATCGGGCTTGAGGAAGGAAAGGGACGTATCACATACCTCGTCAGAAATTAAATCAATAAATCAATCAATATTCTCACTTGGACTCGATTATTATTATTATCATCATCATCATCGTCACCATCGTCGTCACCACGTTATAATGCTCTTTACATAAATTTTATAAAATTCCGCTCAACCTCGCATTATCCGTTCGCTTAACGTAACGCAACAGAAGAAGAAGAAGAAGAAGAGGAAGAAGAAGAAAAAAAGGAAAAGCAAAAAAAGTCGCCAATATCACTATCGCGCGTAGCCACGATTCCTTTTATAATTTTATGCGCCCGAGTTAATAACAATAACAACGAGGTATACGTAAAAGTCCTGTGCTGCGAATAAATTGGCAAAAATCCTTCCCGCGCCTCCTATCCTCGCATATACAAGCTAAGCCTAGACTATCTATCTATCTATCTATCTATCTACATACAGGTTTGCAAAAATAACGTGTAATATAATTTTTTCACGTTAAATATATATAATATTCCACGCGTCCGTGGAAACGGCGCGATCGAGCGATTCCTTGAAAAGAACTACTACTATTATTATTATTATAGCCGTAACGTAAGTTAACATTCGCGAATTTGTAATTAATTAATTAATGAATTAATTAGAAAAGAAGGCCTTCGCTCGGCTTAAGAATCAATGAATATCGTAGGGATTCTTGTTAAGCGATACGTTTCAGGCGCTCTTCTTGCTCGAGAGTTTTTGGCTGTCCTTGATCGCCTTCACGAGGATGGCGTTCCACTTCTCCGGCTCTTTCTCCGTATAATAGACGACGATCTTCTCAAAGGACTCCTTCTGCTTGTCCGTGCACTTTCTGCACTTGGTCACTATGGCTTCCGGGAACTTTTCTGTAAACAGCGAATAATAACCTCGTCTCACTGATCCTCGTAATTTCTCGGCCCTCGTTGGGCTTCGTTGGGATGGGGAGGGTGGCTGAGAGAGAGAGAGGGGGAGAGGGAGAGTCAATCAGGCCATCGATATCGCGATCGTTATTATTGAGTATCGTCGAGCTTAAGTCGACAATAACCCCAAAGTCCATCCCGACTCCTCCTCCTCCTCCTCCACCATCCTGCCATTTATCAAAAATCTCGATTATTCGTAGCGTAGCGAATGCAATGGACCAAGTCCTAGCTTTCTAAAACTTTTTCCCCACTCTGCGCTCTACGGATCCAAGGAAATCCAAGCAACATTTGCACAAATAGCAAACCCGACGTGCACGCCTTTATTCATACATAATGTATTACTTTGGCCTTCGTCTTAAGCCAATAATAACGTAATGTCGTGATATTTGCATAAGCATTTAAACGGAGATGCGCTACGAATGCCTTGCCGAATAACTTAATGATAAGGCTAGATATGGACCGCCTCGTTAATGAGATTATTCAATATCGGCAATCAATTGCCAGTATAAATATTCAATGATCGCGTTACGGTGACAAGCGGCACTTTAAATTTACTTCTTAAAATGTAATTCTCCCATTACTTTTGTCGTTTCTCTTATCCTCGCCCGACCCTCTTACTTGCTAATACGAAACTGCCCCCGTCTACGCAGCCTCCTCCGCGGATACTAGACTCTACTCAATTACTCGGCACGCTCTTGTCACTCTATCGGGGTTATCGGGGTTATCGGGGTTATTGTTATTGTTATTGAAAGGCCGTCGAGGGAGCGCCGATATATGATGACCGGGATTAGAGATTAGAGAGAGAGAGAGAGAGGCAGACCTTTGAAGAACTTGGCGTCGGGGGTGATGCAGGGCTCGCTGCCCAGGTAGCAGTTGTAGTACTGGTTCCTGATGCGCGAGTTCTCGAGGATCGCCGCGACGTCGATGTAGTCGTACTTGTCGGTGTATCGGTCCTCGTTGGGTGCAGGGACAGGGGCAGGGACCGCGGCCACGAGGGCGCAGAGTCCCGCGAGTAAAAGTACCGTGGCAGTCTTGGCCATTGCTTCGGGACGATAATCTCTCGGTAGATCGGGCAGCGTTTGATGCCGTGGATGCCGTGGATGCTGTGGATGTCGGAATCGGCTGGGGCTCCTCGTCGCCGAAAGTCCAAGGTGCCAAAGCTCAAGAACCGGGATTACGAATATCCGATAGCGTAGATCGAGCCGACTTTTATACGGGCATCGGTTCGATCGATCGACCGACCGACCGACCGACCGACCGGCTCTCCCTCTCTCCTCCGAGCGGAAGGTGAAGGTTCGGCTAAGAACATTCGAGCGACACTCGAGCGGCACTCGAGCGACACTCGAGCGACTGACCGGCATTGGATGAGCAGCCAAGGATGCGGAGGTCACAGAGCTCCAGAGCACCAGCCTCTGCACGTACAATTAATTAATTATACAGACGTATCGAGCGCTTAACGTCCCTTGCCGGCCCATCGTATTACGTCCACCTGACCAGATATCGAATGGATGAATCGAAAGGATTGAAAAGGAAAAGAGAGAGAGAGAGAGAGAGAGAGAGAGAAGATAAAAAAAGAGATGCGATAGAGAGAGAGAAGAGAGAAGAAGAAGAAGAAGAAAAAGTCAATTAGTGCGTCGCGTTGTTTACAAAGCCCCGTGGCATCGTATAGCTGCAGGAGCTGGAAACGACCTGGAAGGAATTGTAACGCTAAACTAACCGCGAGTATCGAATTATCGATAATCGTCGTTATCGAAGCGGGCCCCCATGGCAAAACAACGGCCCCATGAAATCGAGATCGCGGCTCCTTTTCCCTTCTCGTTTGTCATTAAGGCCATTTGACGAGAGCCATTCGGCTAACCGATTACCTCCTCCTCCTCCTCCTCCTCCTGCTGGGATGTTGGGGGGCGGGCGGAGGAGTACTGGCGGCTATGGACAGTGGGCTGACGGGGTGAGGGGGGGCTAGAAGATCCAAAGCCGGAATATCCAAATAACCGGAAGAATCGTCGTGCTTCAAAGGCGCGAGAAAAAACCTCAAACGTCATTATTATAAACAATATCACTTGCAATATACTTGCAATGTAATTGTAATGCGGTTTTTTTTTTTTTTTTTTCTTTTATTTCCCGCGATTCCGACAAAACGTCAGCAGAATACGCTCGGCGGTAGTATATACATATATATATATATATGTAATAAAGGAATGGAGATAGATGATTTATAGAGATGGCCAATTTTTTTCGCTCCCTTGTCGTATTCGTAATATTAATCATTAGAGGATCTATAAATCATTGCGTCTTTACCTGAAATGAAATCAGCTCATTAAGAAGAAAACGTCACTAGTTCATTTTATTCCGGTCAGCAAAAAAAATCCCAAGTGATTGACGATTAGCTCGTTATTTCCCAAATCATCACTTTGTAGTACGACCGTGCCGTCATCGATCATTCGTCATTACAATTACGTCGGCTCGTATGTGGAATTCATTTTTTCAGTGTTTACACAATTTATTACGAAGACCTGGAATGGAATCGAACTGAATTATTAAATTGCTGCTATAACGCGACTACTACCATAAACGATAATTATAAACGGGCACCGAAAATGTAATTAAACCATCGTCGATGAATTTCAACATCCCCCCCCCCCCGCCCACCTCGGTCGCCATCTCTTCTTCTTCTTCTTCTTCTTCTTCTTCTTCTTTCCTCGTCTTTTTACGTTGGCAATTCATAATTCATAATTCTTTTATGAAAAATTAACCCTGACAATAAACTCTCGTTACTTATCCTTTTCAATTTGTTAAAACAAAAAAAAACAAACGACCTTAATATTTATAAATGAATAATTTTTTTTAATCGCCTCGTTTAATCCGATTATACAAATCTTTATTATCCTTCCTCCGCGTTAAATCACCATGGATAACTTGATGATAATTTAACGACAACAACAACAACAACAACAACGACGACGACGACAACAACAACACGACAACGACGACAACAACAACAACAACGACGACAACAACAACAACAATAATATATTTAATAACAATCATCGGTATTGTCACGAAGTTGTAATTGCTAAAAAAGAACGACGTCTTTACGTTTATTAATCGAAAGGCGATCGAATGAAATAATAAAAATTATATCAACGCTCTCGTCATTTTGTAAAAAAAAAAAAAAAAAAAAAAAAAAAAAAAAAAAACACAAAAAAATTACGTTATTATTCTATGAATTTGGTACTTTACGAGCCGAATTGATAAATCGATCGATTACAAAATTTTGTCTATGTAATGTTGACGTTCGTTCGTTGTGGACTTGAGCGTAAAAAAAAAAAAAAAATTCCGACTTCTTAGATTTAAAAGATTTTATTATGATTTCGATCGACGTACAATTAATAATATATCAATATATACATACAAGTAATACTGAACGTACCAGATCGTTTTTCTTTTTATTTTTCTTTTTTTTTCTTTTTTACTTCTTTTTAATATATATATATAAAGAAAAAGAAAAAAAAGAAAAGCAAAGAAGAAGAAGAAGAAGTGAAAATGTGTTGTAATGCTCTCATCTAGTCATTCGGAATGAAGTTTTTGAAATATTCCTGGAAGGAAAAATCATAAAATCTCTCTCTCTCTCTCTCTCTCTCTCTGTATGTATGTGTCGGTTTCCTCTTGAATAACCCCAATCGCTTCGGACACGTTTTTTAACGTCACCGAGCACATAACTTTGGCAAATCAATGCCTTCAGCGCTATACGACCGACGACCGACTTCGATTTCTTCGTTAAATAATCATCCGCATTATTATTTATTTACGTCATTTACGAACCAATACTATAACTTGAAACTTACTTTTCGTTATTGCATAAAAAGAAAGAAGAAGAAGCAAAAAGAAAGAAGCAAAAAGAAAGAAGAAGCAAAAAGAAAGAAGGAAAAAGAAAGAAGGAAAAAGATGACGGAGATATCGCGTTTGCGAATAAAGAAAAAATGAAGAAGAAAAAAAAACATTTTTATGCATTTAACGTGAACTGGACGTTTTATGCTATTTACGGCTGGATTTACTCGTAATTATTAAGGTCTCCCACAGGGAATATCCTCTCGAAGGCTTGTTAAAAGGGGGGAGTCCCTTTTTTCGGGTATATTTATTCGTCGGTCGGTCGGTCAGCGCGCGCGCGAGAGAGAGAGAGAGAGAAGAGGAGGAAGACTCCGGCCGGGGCGGATGACCACGGATGAAGGCGTCGTATCCTCCCGTCGTCCGCTGGTAGCGCTGACTTGCTCTTCTTCAAGCTCGGGGAATTCGGAGAGCGCGACCTTTGCGCTTTCGTGCGAATCATCAAATTTCACGGTTTCGGTCGGGTGGCCGGGTGGCGGTGTAGGGGGCACACGAGGGGGGCACACGGGGAGGGAGCCGAAGAAGTAGCTCGTTAAGCCGGGCGACAGCGCCGTGACCGACGCGCCTCCCTCGCTCTATATATGCGGGCCCCGTACCGAGCAAAAAGTCCAAAGTCCCCGGAGCGGCCCGACTCCACGAGCGCGTTCCCCGTCAGTAGTCCTCCTACTCCAGCGCACGGACGACGGCCCGTCGTGAGCCTCGGTACAGTGAAGGAGTGAAAGGCGCGCCTGGGCCTTTCGTCTTTTCTCATCTCGCCCGGACCCCCTTTCCTGCCCCCCCCCCGGAGGTGGCACGAAAACACCTCCCGATGCGACTCTTGGTCCTTGTGGCGGCCGTCGCCGTCGCCGTAGCCTCCCTCGGTGCATTAACCATTGCCGGGGCCGTTGCCGCCGAGGACAAGAAGACCACCGAGAAGAAGTACTCGGACGCGTACGATGACCTCGACGTCGACGCGATCCTGAAGGACGACGCGGAGCGCGACCGGTACTACGGCTGCTTCATGGACACGGGGCCCTGCCACAACGCGGTCGCCCGTTTCTTCAAGAGTAAGTGCATCCACTACCACCAACCCCCCACCTCCATATAATATCCCCTACAACCAACCACCTCTATCGCGTCGGTTGAACGCAATAGGGCCCCGATAACAAGCCCGATAACCGACGTCCCGCTGGGTTTTTTAGGCAAGGCGCCCGAGGCCATCGTCACCGCGTGCAAGTACTGCACCCGCAGGCAGCAGCAGATGTTCGACAAGATCGTCAGCTGGTACGTGGAGAAGAGGCCGCAGGACTGGCACGTCCTCATCGAGAAGACGATCCGGGACGCGAGGCAACGGGGACTCTGACACTCGCTCTGACGTCCCTTAACTAACGAGTCACTGCTGCGACCTTTGCCCGGACGTCCTTACGGTACCGCGCACGCCCTCGCTGCGCACACTACGACACGACATTTGTACGTAAAAAGACGAAGAAGAAAAATAGAAAGAAAAATAGAAATAGAAAGAGAAAGAGAAAAATAATAAAAAGTCCTTGATTGATCTGACGAGGTCAGACAGTATCCAGCCCGTAATCCGCGTAAGGGGAGAGTGTCCGGTAGGGCATGGGTCCGGCCGACATCTACCCTCTACCCGGATCTCCCGTCCTGTCCAGAACCGCGTCCCGACGACGTCACACCTCGCCTCGATTGCGGAACCATTGATTGGCTTTGCGCAAGGGAGTCGCGAGCGAGTCTCCTCGGCAGCGAGGTGCCACACGACTCTTAAAACATAAACAAATCGTACGAAAATACCCCGACCCCACCCTCCACCACCCTCCACCCCGCTTTAATAAAGAAAGCGGCACGGCATTACTAACGGATATGACAACAATGTCGCCGTGAAGGTATTATTTATCCGAATTAACGTCGCCGAGCGGATTTTTACGTAACGATAAACAACTGCAGGGAAATAAATCTAAGGATCGTTTGCGTTTTGTTGTTTTGTTGTTTTTTTTGCATCCGCTCGATCGGCGCTGCGTCCTATTGTATCCCAATAGGGCTTGCCTGACTGGACGTCGCCGGGCCCGCCTCGTCAAACCCCAATAACCTTACAAACGGACATTATTAGCATCACATACGTAACTCGCGCGGTCATACGAAGCTTTCGGAACCAAGACCAAGAACTCTCGACAAATTGAGTAAATAAATACGAGGAGCAGGAGCAGGAGCAGGAGCAGGAGCAACACTTTTTTTACGTCCAGTCCAGTCCAGTCCAGTCCAGTCCAATCCAGTCTTCATCTTCATCTTCATATTCGTTTTCTTTTAAAATACAAAATTACCCGACACGTTGTTATTACAGCTGAAGAAGTGTACTTTTGGTGGTGGTGGTGGTGGTGGTGGGAGGGTGGGAGGGAAAGAAAGGACATCGTTCCGCGTAGAAGGAACGTCCTCTCCCCTTGTTGAGCCGCGGCGCAACACCCACGCCTCCCACCCCTTGAACTTACTTACGTGAACCTTATCGTGAAACGATCTTGAAAGGACTATATATAACGAATAAGTACTTTGAGTAGTTTTAAAGTAGATTAAGCAAATAAATATATAAAAAAAAAAAATAAGTAGTGATTTGCGCGATGACAATAATCGACGAGGTTATTGGGGGTTATTGGGGCTTATTGGGGGTTATTGGAGTTCTTAAACCGTCGTAGCCCCCGGCCTTTCCCCCCTCCCCCCCTCGATCTACGCTTTTCCGCTATTCCATTATTAAATTATAGCGGATAATCACGCGTTTGCATACGTCGACGCGAGCGTGCGAGAGAGAGAGAGAGAGAGAGAGAGATAGAATGACATTAGCAAATATTGAACGGCTTGGGTAAAATTATATGAATTTAAAAGGGGGACGGGACGGGACGAGCTTCGTGCTCATAAGTAAATATACGGGCTTGACGTGTATTATTAATTTATTTTTGTTATTATTTTTTTGTTTAAACGGAGCCGTGAGTACATACATTTTGCCGTAATGACAGCGTAATCCCGTATAATTTCTCGGCGTCGCTTTACCATTGATTCCGCGGTATGCAAATCCATCGTCCGCCCCGCCCCCCCCCCAAGTCCGATCGCTGCCACGACTTTGTAAAACGTCGTCAATACGTATCCGAGACGGCCCCGTGACAATTACCGTGACAATTACCGTGACAATTACCGTGACAATTACCGTGACAATTAACGCGCGTATCGCCGAACACCAACGATCCAGAGATTGTTTGCATTATTCAAACAAGCAAGCCGCAGCCAGCGCGAGCTCCGTACTTTTTTATTGCAAATTTATATACATTTTGCAATTGATTGAGGATACACGTTGGGCCGACCCGTCCCGTATAATATCGCTTTATTTATTGCCTCATTTCAAAACCCAACGATCCCCCACTTTCATTCATTGCCAGCATTATTGGCATTATCATTATTATTATGCCCGCTGAATTCCGGATTGCGTGAATTCCAGGCGAATCGAGGAATTTCGATCTATCCCCGATAGGAAAACTCGACGACGACGACGACGACGACGACGACGACCACAACTGGACGACGACGACGACGACGATGAGATATTGTTATTGTCTGGTGGTTATGATGACGGTTATGGGGCGGGCCGTCCTTGGATCCAACGATATCGACACGGAATTCGCCTGCGATTATTTCCGAGATCAAGGCGTCCGGCAAATCGTCTCCTTCGGATGCTGGAATCCTTCAGGTACCGACGTATTCAACGCCATCGTTTTTTTCTTTTTCTTTTTTTGTTGATATCTTTAGGCGACCGGTAGGTAAAGGTAGAGGCATTTAAAAAAAACTCGCGGCCCTTTGCTTTGTCATCTTCCAGAGAGGATGGACGTTTTCCGTGGCATGGGATCATCGTTGGAGAGAATGGTAATGCTCGTGCCGATTACCGAGGACTTGCCTATGGCCGAGCTCTTGAAGGTCAATTACTACAAGCTCGGCGTCATGCTGGACCTCGACTGTCCGATGAGCGAGACTGTCATTGACCAGGTAAAAATACGCGGGGGATCCGTCCGTTGCCACGATAACCCCACGATAACGGGCCGCGTCTATTGCCAGGCCCCGGCAATATACGGCCACAACGCCCTATATACCGTATTGGGATTATTTATAATTCTGGCGCTAGATGGCGCCGGCAACACGAGGCGTTCGTGATCCGGCTGATGGGTTATTATTATTGTGGTTTCGAAGTTTCAAACTGACTGGACGAAAACAGAGTCGCTACGACGATATAAAGATATCGTAAAGATATCACCGTAGCGGTGGGGAAAGGGCGGGGAAAGGAGGGCGGCGGGGAATAACCTTCGGAGGCTCGCGCTCGCTCGTACGTGGTAATTAAAATTGCTCATCCGTTGGTCGTATCCCTGCGGCAGTTCGTTAGCGACCGGCTGCCCTTCAACGAGTCGTACTTCTGGCTGCTGAGGATGGCCGAGCGACGTGGGAATGAACGACCGGGGCCGCCCTTGGACTTGCTCGGCCGACTGCCCCTCAGCATAAACGCCGAACTGACGCTGGCGACACGGGGACCCGGAGACCTCTACGAGCTCTACGACGTGTACAACCCGAGCCACAGGCACGGCGGCCGCCTCAACGTCACCAGGATGGGCCACTGGGACAGCCGGACCGGCCTCACCAACCTCCTCACCCAGTACAAGTACAAGAGGCGGGGCGACCTGAGGGGCATGCACCTCAATTTCTCGGTCGTCGTGAGTACCACGGTTCACGGCTCCCTCGCTCCTCCCAACCCAAGTACGACCACCTGAAACCATCGGATTACTTGGCCAGTAGTCGCGTAAACGGAAGCGGGGGACGCGCATCGTTACAAACTCGTAGCGTAATCAACGTAAACCCCCGAATACCATTGAGTCCTTAAAATTTACGCAAATACAAGCCAAGCCAAGCCAATCGTTGTAAATAAAAATCGACGTTTTCCATCCATTGCAGAGCTATATATATATGTATATATATATACGGTCGCTTACCGTGCGCGAATGACGGTGATAAATTCGCTTCGCAAGAGCAACAATGCAAAGTGCAAAGGCGACGTGATTTATCACTTAATCGACGAGCCAAGATCTTGTTTGGTCGATCGAACTATCGACTAACTTAGCCGATCCTACGGCCATTCTCGACGCTTTCATCGCTCAGCAAATCGAGACTGATTTACAGTCTCATTAGTAGTATAAAATAAAAAATTGCTCGGTTATTGGGGTTATTGGGACCTTGACCATACAGCGGTAAACCAGGTTACCGCGTAACCCGACGATTCAATGGCCCAACAGTTCCAGACACGTTGTGTACGTACAGCGTCCGCGTTCGTTGCCACTCGGCTTGATCGGTGCCTCGGTGGATCGGTTGATGAGAATCTTTACGTTACGCCAATGTTACGCCAATGTTACGCTTGCCACTGGAGCGATTATACGCGCGAGAACATTCCACAGCGGAACGCCTTAGATTTGTCAAACCTTATGGGTCATAAGGATGCGCGTATAAGCTGTCGACGCGGCGACGCGAGGACCCGTGGGGCCCATTCAAATTTTAAATCGCGTCTACTAGCTCTGTTCGATGAATTGGAGCCCCGTACGGATGCGTGCTAATAGACTCAGCCCCCCTTGCCCCTCTCCCTCACAACTCGTAACACGAGGTCGTAGGTAAAAGGGTGTTTGCGGGATCATGGTCTGCTTGCAGCTGGATTTCCTGCCGAAATCACTCGACCTGACGACGTACTTGACGACGCCGATAAACCGGCACCTGGACACGATGCATCGGTATAATTACGCCCTGATCGAGCAGCTCCGGGACTACTACAATTTCACGTAATTTCAATGCTTCGAGCAGTATTTCCTTCCTCCCCCAATTCCACTCAATAATAGCAATTTCGTTCCTCTTGAGACTCTCCCCCCACCCCCCCCCCCAATAACCGGAGCCAACGGCCTTGCAGACTGAACCTGCTGCGAGGCACTACCTGGGGCTACCTCATTAACGGGAGCTTCGACGGCATCGTCGGCGACATGATAAACGGGATCGTGGACGCGGGGGCGACGCCCTTTCAATTCAAACCAGAGAGGATGGACGTAATGGACTACACCGTCCAAACCTACATGGCTAAGTAATATGTCCGACCCGGCCGACCCGGCCGACCTCTCGAGTCTAACGAATAAAATCTAAATATAAATACAATATAAATAAAATATAAATAAGAATATAAATAATAATGCCAACGACGATTCTCAGAGCGTCGATTATATTCCGGCACCCGAAGCGCCAGCAGCTGAACAACAGCTTCCTCGAGCCCTTTACCAAGCAGGTCTGGCTAATGACGGTCGTCATCGGCCTGCTCAACTGGCTCCTCCTCTACACGACCATAAAGATAGAGCGCCACTTTATCGGCAACAAGTCGAACAGCACCTTGCTGATCCAGCCCGAGTCCGAGACCTTCCTCATCACGACCGCCGCCGTTTGTCAGCAAGGTGACGTACACGACCGGGCCAGTCAGCCAATAATCCCAATAATCCCACCAATAATCCCACCAATAATCCCACCAATAATCCCACGAATGTCACCAATCCGACGAACGTCACGTATTATCGTAGGCTTGAGCGACACGCCGCGTATAAATTCCGGCCGAATCGTCTACATGTCCCTCTTCCTCTGGGCGCTCCTCCTCTACCAGTTCTACTCGGCCAGCATAGTCGGCTCCCTCCTGTCGGAGAAGCCGCGCTTCATCAGGAACATAAAGGACCTAGCCGAGAGCAGTCTCGAGGTCGGCATAGAGAACATGCCCTACAACCACGATTTCTTTCGGGTAAGTAGTAGTTCCCGGGGCGGTGATGGGCCGGGGTTATTGGGGTTATTGGGGTTATTGGGGTTATGGAACTACAACAATCGCGGACCTCGTCGACGGGATGGATTGATGAGAGTTTGATCACCCCGCAGACGACGACCGACAAGAACGTCATTGAACTCTTCGAGCGTAAAATATCATTGAATAAGAAGCGGAAGAGGCTGCCCTATTACACGGCCGAGGAAGGCCTTGAGAAAGTTCAGAGAGGCGACTTCGCCTTCCAGGTCGATTTGGCCACGGCTTACAAAATCATTACCGTGAGTCTTTCCCCGTCGTCTTCAAACAATACCATCTCTCCTCTCCTTCCCCGATGCAACGGAATTTTCCCTTCCACTCTCTCTCTCTCTCTCTCTCTCTCCCACTCTCCCACTCTCTCTCTCGCTCCCACACTCTCTTATTGTACACGTACACACGGGCGTACGCGTAGGACGGCTTGAGGTGCGGTGAGCCGTAGCGCATCTTGGAGTCGATATGAAAAAAACAAACAAAAAAACCGTCGCCTCGTCCTTAAGAAGAAGAAGAAGAAGAAGAAGAACAACAACAACATACAAGAGGCGTACTTAACATAACCAGTCGAAGATGAAACGCAAGGCGTTGGGGAGTCTCGGTCCGAAAACGGAATTTCGGCTTCTTTCTTTAGAAACAAATCGGCCGAGTTGTTCGCGGGAGCGGAGAGGAATCTTGTTTACGTGGTGGCGAGCGGTGGGGGGGGTGATGAAGACGGGATGGCCGAGCCTCGGGCATAGAGAGAGAGAGTGGGAGGGTGGGAGAGTGGGAGAGAGCCGCATCCCGATCGGAATCTGCGAAATTTAATCGCCACGAGAATAACCAAGGTCATTTGGTCGCTCTCGGTACGACGGCCCTCACCTCCGAGCGTCCCCCCTCCCCCACCCCTCTTTAAACCTGGTTCGTTTTACCTGAGCCGGGTAATAACGAGCTCCCTAATTAATTAATTCGAGCCTAATCATCCGACTATTACGCGAGCGTTGCCCGATATTTCAACGTCCTAGTGCATCCTTAGCCGCGGTACTCCCTCCCTCCCACCCACCTGCCATCCGCTATCAATTATAAATATCCATCCAGCGTGCGTACGGTACGCGTATACGTATATATTATTCTGGGTAATCCGCGGGCCAAGTAATGACGACGAGCCTCATTCGCATGCACTAGGATACGTTTAACGAGGACGAGATCTGCGACCTCGAGGAGATCGAGCTGTTCGGGCCGAAACACACGGCCACCTGCACCAGCAAACACTCCCCGTTCAAGAAGATGGTGACTTACGGGTAAGGGCTCCTTCCTCCACCCGTCCCATACGGATGGATATCGCGACCACGACCACGACCACGACCACGACAAAAAGAAATAAAAATAAAAACTCTCTCTCTCTCTCTCTCTCTCTCTCTGAGCCCAGGTTACGGCAGTCGATCGAGCACGGGATGTCACGGCGACTGAACACGGTCTGGAAGCAGAAGAGGCCCCTGTGCCCCGAGAGCCACAGCTCGACCCCGACTCCGGTCAACCTCCACGATTTCAGTCCGGCCCTCATCATGATCACCGCCTGCTACTCCTTATCCGTGTGCCTGCTACTACTGGAGAACCTCCTCAGCAAGTGCAGGTGCCCCCTGCCCTCCGTCCTCGATCGCTGCCATCCTCGCCGAAGCAGCGCCCTTATCCGCGGCCTCCAAGCCGCCTGAACCTCCACTTCTCAACGTCTCTTTGTGTACTGCTTGCACCATACGAGCCCACCCACGCTCTCTCTATCTCTCTCTATCTCTATCTCAATAAAGTCTCACTTACTGAGTACCACCAGCCAAGGCGTTGTCTTTATTCTCCTGCCCCTCTCACTCTGCCCCCCTCTAAGCCTCACCACCCGAATAACGAGTGCTGGGAGGTAGGTAGGTGGTATGGTGATCGATGGGGCTCCGATACCTCGGCCCACGTTCGCAAATTCCTCTTCGTTCTTTTCTTTTCTCTCCCCCTTTTTTTGCGTCTTTTTTTTTTCTCGTCGCCCCTCCCACCCTCCCACCACGCCTATACCATGAATGGCTAAGCAGTGGCGGCACGCCCGCCCCCGGGGAGCTCTATAATTTCTAAATAACGAGCGAGGCCTAGCACTTAAAATAAGTACAGAGTGTCGACAACCCGATTTCTGGTGAAATACGACGACGACGACGACGACGACGACGGGGTAGACAACGACGACGACGACGACGGCAAAGATGGTGAAGATGGTGAAGATGGGACTTTGTTTGGAGGCGCTACTGTGGATTGCTCTGAGGACGTTGCCCTGCATTTCCGGGACAGTTTTCACGAGCTTCGCCGCCGACTATTTCCGCGACAAGGGAATCAAGCAGGTCGCCGTCTTCGCCTGTTGGGATGCCTACGGTTCGTACACTCCCCACCCCCCTACGCGCGTTGGCCACCATTGGCCCCAATGGTATATAGCCACGAGAAGAACGACGTGGCAGGGGTGGTCAGTAGTAGTCAGGGTGTGCAAGGGTACGCGCAAGGCGTTGCGAGCTTGATTTGACTTGCAGGGAGGGTAGAGTTCGCTAGGGGTCTAATGCTATCGGGCCTGAGAGTCTCCTACTTCCGGACGGAGCGACGCCCGGCCGACGAGGCGGACCGCCACCTACGGGTGAACTACTACGCCCTCGGAGCGATCGTGGACCTGGACTGCGAGGCCGGTGCGGGGATCGTGAGTAGCCGAGACGGGTGGGCCGGTGACAGCCGGTTGACATTGACAGAGCCGGGCCATTCGATTGCGCCGTAGCTTAGCGGACGATCCAGCAACGCCTACAACGAGTCGTACTTCTGGCTGATAACGAGGACGGCCGAGGACGTACCGTACGAGCCGCTCGGCCGTCTACCTCTGAGCATCAACGCCGAGGTGACGCTGGCCCTGCGCGACCTCGTGGGGCCTGGACTCGTATCGCCTCTACGACGTCTACAATCCGAGCTACAGGCACGGTGGCCGCTTGAACGTGACGTACCTCGGCCACTGGAGCCCGGGGAACGGTCTCGTACTCGGACCCGGTCAGTACAAGTACAAGCGCCGCGGTGATCTCCACGGGATGCCTCTGAACCTATCGATCGCGGTAAGTCGATCTGGGCCAGAGCGCGCAGGGAGGACGCGAGATCTTTATTATCTTTTAACTCTTTTAACTCTTTGGTGATTATCTGATCCCGAGGTCAACCATCCGCCGAGGACGATGAGCTTCGAGAGCTACATAAGGAACCCGGTCGACAGGCACCTCGACACCATGCATCGCTTCAACTACGCCCTCATCTTGCACTTCCGGGACTACTACAATTTCACGTAATAAATATCCCTCGGCTCGCGCCTCTACGTCCGTCCGAATCCCTCCCCCCCCTCCCGACAATAACCCCTTTTGTATAGCCCCGCGATGTCATCCGACAGGATGAACCTGCTGCGAGGCACTACCTGGGGCTACAAGGCCAACGGCACCTTCAACGGCATACTCGGCGACATGGCGAGGGGCATCGTCGACATCAGCGCTACCCCCTTCCGTTGGAAAATCGAGAGGCTCGACGTCATGGAGTATACCGTCCAGACTTGGAATGCCGGGTAAGGTTATTGGGTGCAAGACGGCATACGCTCCGTCGAGCGGGGATCGGTAAGGGGTGGCGATGGCGGTGGCGGCAGGTAAAGAGGTAAAGAGAGACAGGGAGACAGGGAGGGAGACAGGGAGACAGAGAGACAGAGTGAGACAGAGAGAGAGGGGGGAGGGGGGAAGGATGCCTGGGTGTAGATCGGGACGAGGTCAGCGAACCCTGACGACAACTTGGACTCTGACGAAACAGGCCGATGGTGATATTTCGCCACCCGAAGAGGGACGAGCTCAGCAACCAGTTCTACAAGCCCTTCTCGGACGAGGTCTGGTCGCTCACCCTCGTCCTCGCCCTCACCAATTGGCTCGTGTTCTACCTGGCCGTGAAGGTCGAGCACCGTTACCGGGAGGCGGCCGGTCGGCCGCTCGCCAGCCTCGATACGATTCCCGCCTCGGAGACCTTCCTCATAACGACCGCGGCCATTTGTCAGCAAGGTGATGATCATCCTCTACATACATACCTGCCACGGCCACCTACGCTGTTTACAAATAGAAATGAAAAATAGTAAAAAAAAAAAAAAACTAATAGACCTCCTCCCTCCCCGCTCCCCCCTCCCCCCGCACCCCCCGCACCAAAAGGCTTGAGCGACGGGCCGAGATTCTACTCCGGGCGTGGCGTATTCCTCTCAATCTTCCTCTGGGCGCTGCTCCAGTACCAGTTCTACGCGGCGAGCGTCGTCGGCTCCCTCCTCTCCGTATCCTCGAGATTCATCACGAGCCCGAGGGCCCTCCTCGAGAGCAGCCTCGACCTCGGCGTCGAGGACATTGAGTACAACCGGGACTTTTTCAATGCAAGCCTATTTATTATCCCCTTACTACCCGTCCCTGTCTAATAAAAACGGTCGTGCGGACGTTTGTCTGTCTCAACAGACGGACACGGACCCGGTCGTCAGGGAGCTCAACAGGCGCAAGGTCATGGCCAACAGGCATCGGCAGAGGGACGCTTACTTCACTCCCGAGGAAGGCCTAAGGAAGGTCCAGAAGGGGGGATTCGCCTTCCAGGTCGACATCGCCACGGCATACAAAATCATAGAGGTACGAGAGGTCGTATCCGAGGCCGTCCACTGGCTCCTGCGCGCGATATAACGCCCTCTTACCCTCGGTGCTCTCTCGTCCCAGGACACCTTCAACGACGAGGAAATCTGCGACCTTCAGGAGATCAAGCTCCTGTATCCGGCGGTGACTTCGGTCGGGGTAGCCAGACACTCCCCGTTCAAGAAAATGGTCACCTACGGGTACGGGATACCTTAATTTTTTTTCTTTTTTTTACCTTTTGTTTATGGTCCCCCCTTTCCACACACCCCCCTCGAGCCCCGGAGCCCCGTTCCTCTTCCGTACCATTCACCTCGTAATACGTTGATACGATAATGATTCAGGATGAGGCAGATCGTGGAGACGGGACTGAGCAGCCGACTTCGTCGGGTTTGGCACCACAGGCGTCCCCGGTGTCCCGAGAGTCACAATTCTCTGCCGACAGCCGTGACCATAAAGGACTTTTGCCCGGCGCTCCTCGTCCTCTTGGTCGGCCATCTTCTCGCGCTCTTGGTCATGATATGCGAAAGCCTAGTGGACAAATGGCGCCGACACAAATAGCGTAGTCATCGATATCCATACCGATCGCATTCTGTATCTGTATCCGATTGTTCTTATCTAATTAGCGCACCTTACGCATTCGTAATAAATAGATATACGATTAAGCAGTGGATTGACGTTTACTTAACCCTTTTTTGTCAGTACGGCCGATGGGGGCATCGATCGTAAGGAGTACGAGGGAGCCGTGTCGCCTGTAACGGGCAACCCGTCCGACGCCGGTGTGTGTAATTCACGTGCTCGTGAGGAGGCTCGGGCCGAGTTAACCACCCGATGCTTTCGCTTAGACAATATAAATGAAATGAAATAAATGAAATGTAACGCGTTCATGGACATTACGGCTGAATTATTAGTCGAAAAACATTGTATTAGCTCCCGTTAGAAGGCTACCCCCCCCCCCGAGACTCAATATACTCGTTACGGGGAATACCAATGAACGCTCGCTCCACGTCGAGATATGCATATTTCAGTTTGGGATTATTGGCGAACGAGGCTATGATGCGCGGCTTCGTGGCTAACAATTTGTATCGATCATTACGTTTTCGATACCCCACTCCTCTCCTCTCTTATTATCTCTTATTATCTCTTATTAGCTCGTAAATGCGGCAGTGGAACGACGACAGATTGCTAGGTTTCCGAGATAGTAATTCCGTAATCCGAGGCAAATGAAATAATGAAGGGGTTTCGATACCCGATAAAGGCCCGATGAATTATGACTCCGAATCGGTAATAATATTATGAAAGCTTAATGAGCGGCTGCACTGCTTAAAGCCCCGTTCAATGCATTCGACGCACTGACGGAGTCGTCGAATTGTCAGAATTGTGGCCTTACGTAAGGTCACAGGGCAGTGGAAAATCTTACTTTAGCGAGCCATCGATCGATAGGACGACATGCTGCCGACTGCTGTTCTTGCTCTCGCGTACCTTTTGACGGGTATCGTAGCCGATAAGCTGGACCCGAGGCTCACCAGGACGTATTTCGACGTGAAAAAGGTGGCTCAGATCGCCGTGTTCGCTTGCTGGAACGAGTCGGGTGAGCCAAGCTCGTAAATATACCCCCCCCCCCGCCCCACCATATCCGACTCGTGCTTCTAACTGTGGTATACCACCCGGCTTTCCCTTTACCTTTACCTTTACCTTTACGCCGCCCTTACTCTGTGCAGACGCGTTGACGTACAATCGACGGGTCATAGATACGGATACGAGGATTTCGTATCACAGGATCGGCGAGAGCCTCGACATGTGGGCAATCCTCAGAGTCAATTATTACAAGCTGGGCATCGTCCTGGACATGGATTGTCCGGGGAGCCACGATGTCCTCTTGCAGGTAAGTTACGAACTAAAACGTCATCATTGGAGTTTATTGAAAGGTGGCGCCAGCGGCGGTAAGGTAACGGCTGTGGCAATGCATCGGGAGGCTCGTCATCGGCATCGACATCGGCGACCCGACCAGCGTAGGTGGGGACAGCGGTGAAGGGATAAATGCAAAACCGATCATTTGACCGACCGAGCGTCGACCGATGGATTCGTAAATCATCGTAATATGATCGATTGAGCGAGAATTGCTAAAGTTTTCAGCGGCTCGGTTACCCTTCAACGAGTCCTACGTATGGCTATCCGTCAGCAGGGCCTCCCAGATCCCTTGGACCATCCTCGAGGAATTGCCATTAACGGTCGAGTCCGAGTTCACCCTGGCCCTCGGGAGCCCGGCCTCCCGCACGCTCTACGACGTCTACAATCACTCGTATCGCCACGGGGGCAGGCTCAACGTGACCCTGATGGGCCACTGGGACGGGACCTCGATGACCAACCACCTCACCCAATACAAGTACAAGAGGCGTCAAGACTTCCACGGACTCGGGCTGAACTTCTCCGTGACCGTAGGGCTTCCCATCTCTTATCGATCGTCTCCCCGAACGCAGATCGTACCGGGTAACGACCGGTGTCTAACGGCTCTGTTTTCAGCTGATGAACGAGCCCGTGCCGGATCTCGAGAGCTACCTAACGCAGCCGGTGAACCGGCACCTCGACACCATGAGTCGCTTCCACTACAACTTGGTCCAGAAGCTTCGTGACATGTACAACTTCAAGTAAGTCGAAAGCTTATCATTGTCATACGCATGATAATACCTAATACCGTATGTGGCGACACTACCCTTTTGCCAGGATCAATTTGAGGCGAGCGAGGACCTGGGGCTACGTAGTGAACGGCACCTTCAACGGCATACTCGGCCAGATGATGGCGGGCGTCGTCGACATAAGCGTCGCGCCCTTCCAATACAAGCGCGAACGATTCGACGCTTGCGAATTCACCGTCGAAACCTACGTCGTCAAGTAATAACCCCCAATAACCTTCTCTCTCTCTCTATGTCTCTCTATGTCTGCCTGCCTCTCAACCTACCTACCTCTCGCAGGCCGTATTTCATGTTCCGGCATCCGAAGAGGAGCACGTTGAAGAATCCCTTCCTCAAGCCCTTCAAGCAGAACGTCTGGTGGCTCGTGCTCAACGTAAGCTTCGTGTGCTGGCTACTCTTATTGCTTACCCTCAAGATCGAGAAGCATTACCACCAGCCAAATGATAACTACGAGTACTATAAGGACGCCTCCTCGGAGACGGCGCTCATCACCATGGCGGCCCTCTCCCAGCAAGGTCCGTACACCCGTCCGTACGAATCTATAATTTTTCTTTTTTTTTTAACAGCCAGCTGCTTTATTATACAATTACCCTGTACAAAATTGATCCCCGTCACCTGGTGAACACCGGGCGAACACCTAACGAACACCTAACGAACACCTAACGAACCTAACGAGCTTCTATACGACCTAAAGGACTGAACGACGGGCCCAGAGTCTATTCCGGACGTATAGTTTTCATAACGCTCTTCCTCTGGGCTCTGCTCATGTACCAGTTCTACTCGGCCAGCATAGTCGGCTCCCTACTCGCCGAGTCTCCCAAGTTCATCAACAGCATCACCGATCTGGCCGACAGTAACCTGCAGGTCGCCTTCGAGGACACGGCCTACACCAAGGACCACTTCCTAGTCAGTCCGTTCAAGCCCTCCATTAGGCTATGAGTTTTCAAACGACCGTTTGGCAAAAAAAAAAAAAACCCTCCTCGACGTCGCACCTCCCCGCCGCCTCACCCCCGAGCCTTCACCCGACTCTACGTCCCGGCAACGGACGGACGGTACGGACTAAAAATCCTTCCTCGCGCGTTCGATCCGCGTCGAATTCGCAGGGCAGGACGTCCGAGCCGATAATTATTCAGCCGACTGAGAATACACGTTCTCAGCACTCCGCGGCTGGGAAAAAGAAAAAAAAACAACAACACCGACACCGACACAAGTAACGCGTCGCGCGGTCTCTGAAGTACTTTGTCCGGGTCCGATGGGGGGGGGGGGGGTAACGGCCGCGGAGGATTTGATGATCTATGCGACTCGCGCCGTTACGGAAGACTCATAGCCCAATCCCGTGGGATGCTTGTGACGCGCAATAACGGGCCCCGATGGCTTTCGTGACTGTGCAGACGACGAGCGACCCCGCGAGCCTCTACCTCTGGAGGAAAAAGTTAGCCAAGCCGTCCCAGAAGATCAACATCTGGACGAACGCGTCCGAAGGGATTTCCGAGATGAGGAAGGGGGGCTACGCCTTCTTTATCGACAGCGCGGCCGCTTACAAGAAGATAGAGGTAACGCGTCCACGACTGCCCGGCCATCTATTATAATAATAATAACAATAATAATAATGATAATACGTATGATCCTTGGGGTTATCCAGGACACGTTCGAGCAGTCCCAGATCTGCGAACTCTCCGAGATAGAACTCGTGCGTCCGCAGTACGTGAGCATCGTCACGAGCAAGCGCTCGCCCTTCAAGAAAATGATCATCTACGGGTCAGTTGTCAATTTCTCTCTCCCACCCTCTCTCCCACCGTCTCTCTCTTGCCACCACGGAGTCGCGAGCACTCGGCCGATGTATTGGTAAAGGTAGCAACCTTATCAAGGAGACCCCTTTCTGCCCCGCCAGCAGATTACGTCAGATGGTGCAAAGCGGCCTGACCCGTCGGCTCTTCAAGGTCTGGCATCACCGGAAGCCCAAGTGCCCGGAGAGCTTCCGCTCCCAGCCGATACCCGTGGAAATGCAGGACTTTAGCCCGGCTGTGTTCATCGTCGCCAGCGGACTCCTCGTCGCGCTCACCGTCCTCGGCACCGAGCACCTCGTCCACCGACTGCGCAACCATCGACCGGGACGAATATCCGACGAGCAGCGACGATCCCTGGATCGGCCCACACCTTCAACATTAACCATTCCCGAGACTAGTTCTCCATCCCCCCAATAACCCCCAATAACCCCCTCTCTCACACGCACACGCACACACACACACACTGACTCTCACACTGTACAATGTTTGTTTAAACAAATAAAAGTACGTATGCACGGATGGCCGATGATTCAACTTTGTCATGACGATTTCTTACCCTCGTTCCTGGGGTGGGGGTAGGGGAATGGGGATGGGGAGAGAGCAGAGAAGAGAAGATAAAAATCCCCGATAAGGAGACTCGGACCTTTATGGTCGAAGCAGGTTTTCACGGGACGCCAGGGTCGCCGAAGCCGCCCGTGAAAGTCGCCTCGGCGCTGACGGGAAAGTGTAAAGGAGGGGAGGAGAAAATTCGAAAACCGGGTCAAGTTCGGGGCCGACCTCGACTTTCCGGGTCCGTCGCTCCCGGACGCCGCTGGTCCCCGGTGCACCCGGCCCCGGAGAAACTCGCCTCTCGCTGCAGTTTTCGTCGGGAGTAGCGGCGAGCGGCTTTTACAAATAACCTCGTGCAATGGCGCGGTGGCGCTAGCCAGGCTGTCACCAATGCCAATAAAGGAAAACGAGCTCGCGGAGAGAGAGAGAGAGAGAGAGAGAGAGAAGACAAAGAAAAAGAAACTCCAAACGTTTAATGATGCATTACGAATCGACAAAGTCTTCCTACGATCGTCTTCCGCGATTCGGTTATTTTCCGGCAGATGACGTACATCTCGGCCTCCCCTCCCCTCCCCTCCCCCCCATACCCTCTCTTTCATTACTCATTACATTCTCAGCAGTTTTTCTTTTCTTTTCTTTTCTTTTGTTGTATTAAAAAAACCGAGCATTTGACATGTTCAAAGGAATTGATTACGCACTTTACCGTTTCAACGGCGAGTGGGGATGGGAAGGGGGGAAGGAGGTCGGGGGAGGCACTCGAGTCTTTTAGATTATATTCACGAGAGCGTTCTCGTGCCTTGAAAGCACGGATTGCTTTTACGCGATTAGATTTAATTCGGTATTCCCCGTGCATTATGGTTACCATAAACTTACTATTCTTTTACTATGCATTCGGTTTCCTTTGTTCTTATTCTTTAACTTTTTGTCGTTTCATAGGCAACGGTCGCCTACGTAGTATGGCAGCCGTCCGTATTTATCGACAATTTGTTTACGAGAAAATTCTCTCTGGAGAGGGGGAATGCTTGGTATAAACAAGCAGCAGCAACAACAACAAGAAGAAGACGAAGAAGAAGAAGAAGAAGAAGAAGAAAAGCCTCGGTAATTAGTTTAACGTGTGATTCATGAGAGCGCGAAGAGACTCCTCCCCCCCCCGACGATAAGTCGTGTATCATAATCTCAGCGGAGCCGTTGCGCAATCCATTATCCATTATCATCAGTCTCCGTTATACAAATGAATTCCTCCCTCCCTTCCTTCCTTCCCTTCCTTCTTTTATCTGGACGCGTAGGAGTCGGAGGCGTACGGGACCCTCCGCATCGTCCAAATCGAATAAACGAATAAACGTTGTAAAAGACAAGCATACAATTTATAATAATTCGAGTTGTGAAATAATAATAACAATGATGATGATGATGATGATGATGATAATGCATCTGCCGCATCGGGCAGTACATGAAGTAGTAGCGAGCACTTCTCTCGCGTTTCCGCTCATACTCACTCGACCCGCCTACGTAATCGGACGCCTATACCTGTCATACCTGTCATACATACGTGTCATACGTCTAGCAAGAGAAGTGCATAGAGAGAGAAGTGCAGAGAGAGAGAGGGGGGGATTATTTAAAGGCAAAGCTCCTTTTAAAGGCTTAAGTCGACAGCTTTCTTCACCCGGAGAGGAAGAGGAAGGAAGGGCATGCAAAGGAAAATGCACAGGTCGGTATAAGGGATAATAATTCGAGGAGTTAAGGGTGTGGGCTGAAGGGGAGGGGAGCCATATTTCTAGAGTAATGCCGTCTTAGTATTCCGGTGATAGGAAAGAGCGATACTGAAAATGGGTTAATCGTCCATTCGTTTATGAATTCCTTCTCTCTCTCTCTCTCTCTCTCTCTCTCTCTGATCCTTAACTTTTATTACAGCCGTGGAAATGTGAATTATTATTGTCTTTGTAGAGCCGAGCTTGGGCAATAAGCACCTGTAAATTCTAACGCTCCTCTCTCTCGTCTTGTAATTGTCTTTATTAATCCAGTCCCCGTCAATGACATCCTTACTTGTTTATTATTATTTATTTATTTTTTTTTTTTTTTTTTTTTATGCTATATTATTAATAGACATGGAGCGTCGGGTCTCTACCTGACCTACTCACTCGGCAGAAATAAAACGCTCCTCTCTCTCCCTCTCCCTCTCTCTTTGCACGTGGAGGCGCGAGGTACGTCGGCAATTTTACGCAGACCTCCTGGCGGTACGACCCCCGCGCAGCCGGAAGTTCTACGGTCGTTAGACGATCCATTAGACACGATGTTAGTGTTAGTTGTCGTACCTCGGGGCATGTCTGGGAGCCGCGTAATATTGACAGCGATAACAACGACAAAGAGCTCTGATTGCAAGGAATAAATGAAGATGTATTGCTTTGACGTATTGTTTGCGGGGGGCGGCGGTGGCGGTGGCGGTAGCGGTGGCGGTGGCGGTGGCATCGGCAAAAGATATCGGCCGACGCTCGTTAATGCGAGTAACGAGCGCTAAAGAAGAAAGAAGAAAGAAAAAGAGAGAGAGAGAGAGAGAGAGAGAGAGAAGTGGAATTACGTGCGGTGGGATTGCGCAAAGGCTTAATAGTCCCGAGAGCGTAAGGTCGGGCGTTACGAAATGCTGGAAACAAAGAGAGAAAATGCGAGGGAGATAGGATCGGAGGATGTTACGGTTGTTCGTGTACGGAGCCGACGACCGCGCCGTTTGGCATTCCACCGTCTCTGGCCGCTTCCTGGCGAAGCTCAAGGTCGATGGCCCGGCGTCCAGGAGTAGGTCCTGGTGCTGACGGGTGGGAGGGGGAGGGGGAGTGAAAGCTGAACGGGAGTAGAGCCATCCGGGGACTCGGGTAGAAGCGTACCCGTTGACGGGGCCGGGGGCAGGGAGGGGGACTCGGTCGATCGGCGACGACGAGCGTAGACAGGAGCGGTCGCTCCTCGCGTAGGAAAAGCACGCTCGGACAACCTTTCGGTTCAGCGAGTCGACGGCTTAGCTCGACGGCTTAGCTCGACGGCTTAGCTCGACGGCACTCGAGAGCCGGCGACCGAACGACATGGACAAGCGCATGTGCTGGCTGGCGCTCTGCTGGCTCCTGGGGGGCTGCATCGAGGAGAAGTTGCCCGAGATCGGTGACACCGGCACCGGTACCGGCACCGACACGGACACGGACACGGACACGGACACCTTCATCTGGCACAAGTCACACCACTACATGACACGCTGGGACAAGGTCAACGTCGACGAGATACTCGCGAGCAAGAGGCTGCTCCAGCACTACTTCAACTGCCTCGTCTCCAAGGGTCCCTGCCCGCCGGACGGACGGGAGCTCAAACGTGAGTGCCCCGTTACAGCTAAGCCCCGTTACATCCCATAACCCACCCCAATAACCCACCCCAATAACCCACCCCAATAACAGCCTCGGCCGTATTATACATGTCAGGGCGCTGTCGCTGTCCGGTGAGGATCGCGTGCCGATCGCGAAGGGACGTAGATCGTCGGTCACCCTAAGACGAGGCAGGACGAGGTAAGAAGGTAAGGGTCGAAAAGCTTCGTGAAAGCCCGGAGGTCGCGTTAAGTGCGGGTGGGCCATCCTTGCCGTTCGTAAATTCAAACGTCATATTATTATTATTCTTGTTGTTGTTGTTGTTGTTGTTGTCGTTGTCGTTATTATCGTTATTATTCTCTTCTTTTTTTTTTTACACGCCGCGTGTCAATGACCACCACTGGCGATCGCTCGGACCTTCTGCGACTTAAAAACTAATAGCACGGATTACAATGGCGAAGATGCTTATCCGTTACGTGAATCTCGAGCGTCAACGGCAACGTTCACGAGCCAGTGCTTCCCTTGCATTAGACGAACCGTGATGTAAATAAAAAAAAGAAAAGAAAAGAAGAAAAAAACAACAACAATAGACACCCTCCCCCCCCCCCCCCACGCGAGCCTAATTTATTTATATACTTAATTAGACCGCGTCGTCGTCGTCCTATTTCACTTGGCATTGCTTACGCCAATAAAATATCAACAAATATTAAATATCTCGTCGATCATTCCTTCCCCCCACCCCCGTTTTGCTCCGTTTTGCTTATCATGAAAAAAACAAATGGCAAGAATTGCGCGTGAATTTACGGTTCGCGCGACTGATATATAAATTCGGCTTAAATCGTAATCACGTTACGAGCTTGGAGTAAAAAGGGCTTTTAGTCCTTCCAGACAATGTCAATCGACGAAGTTGTTTTGATTTTGATTAGCTGATAAAATCGTGGAAAACGAATAACGAAGTGGAATTTATAAATGTTTGCTTGATAGACGTTAATAGACGAGTAAGGCGCGCCACTTAATTTCCTACGGTTAATCCTCCACTTACTACATCTGCTCGATTTGATCTTGATCCGGAGTCGCGGCCGCAAAATCGTAATTGAAACGGGCATTAATTAATCCTATATATATATATATGTATATGCATATTTCTTCGTCCTTGGGACACTTCCACAAGACGCGCCTCCTTTTCTATTCATTGAATAAAAGAATAAAGGATCTTGAATGCGGCATCGACGATATGTATTACTTTGGAATTCGGGCTCGCGCGATCTGTTGTACCGACCGGGTTTCGTTAAGCCGAGCTGCTGCCGAGCTGCCGCGCACCAACTCTTGCCATATAAATTCCCAATCGAACGCGGATCGGAAATATATTAGTTAACGCTTAGCCCAATAAAACGTATGTCATTGACATTGTCAATCGTGATCGCAGGTGCTCTGCCGGAGGCACTGGAGAGCGCGTGCGCCAAGTGCACGAGGAGCCAAAGGGAGGCGGCTTTGAAAGTCATACGCTACTTGAGGTACGTATTCGGGGCCGTGGGGGGGGGCAGGAGGAGGGTCAGTAAATAAGTAAGTAATGGCAGTCCTGCGATGGCGAGGTAACGGGACGACGATCGAGGCTAGGAAGAAAATATAATGGGAAAAGAGGTAGGAAGGAAGGGGCCGGCTCGACTCGCTAAGGATAAAAATTATCGACAAATCACGTTTGTCGGTACGGCTTTGACGATGGGATCTAAATTTCATCAATTTCACCTTGATAGACGGAGAATGGAAAGACGGAGTTGGCGCGGATGATGAGCTTACGCGATAAATACGCGTAATGCATAGTTGGACAAGCAATGAGAAACAAAGAGACTGTGTTGCGACGGAGTGGGGCCTCGGTGGGCGAGGGGCCGAGGGGGAGTACGTAGAACCTAGTACAGGGAAGTGATCGTGGATTTATCGGGAACGCTAATCACATACTTGGCTGCTGACGCGGCCGATTTTTATGGGCTTAGGAGAGACCGAGCGATTGTCCGTGAGGAGCATTGGAATTGACGGGCACGTGACGCGTCACCGTATTCGCTTCGTCCAGGCGACGTTCTTCGCGCTCGCAACGCGGGACGCAGCACATTCTCCCTCCGGAATCAGATCGCGGACCGTCAATGCCCCTGATTAGATAGATTATCGACTCGTCCGAGGGGATCCGAATGATTTAGCTGAGCCCCTGACCGATCTAAGATAACAAATAATCCGAAACGGTATCCCGGTTAGACCAAGACCTTCAAACGAATACCAACTTGACATGGAGTCTTGCGCGTTCCTCCGCCTCGCCACTGACTCTCTAATTACCTAATTAATTAATTACCATTTAACCGACACGGAAGATGCTTGGTGCACGGAAGAAAGAAAATCGTTTGTAAGGATGGCCGAGCGACTGGCCAAGTAATTAATTAATCAGTGGACAAGAGTCATTGTCGGTCATAGGACACGGAATCTGTCGTTGGGAACGGAGGGATTGATTAATAATCATAATTTAGTCATAATTGATCGATCGGCTACTAACCTCTTACGGCTACGTATCGAGTCGAACGATCGAAATATGCAAATCTCATTGAAAATGTAATTTGCATTACTCGTTAACCAATTAATCGTAGGCTAAGTAATGCGTAATTGACTTGGGCGCGTATCCCTACTACGAGGTACGCGATTACTAATGATATACGTATAATGAGATCCGGGTTGCTGTTCTTCTCCGTTTTTAGGGAGTTCGAGCCCGAGAAGTTCGAGAGCCTCGCGAGGAAATACGACCCCCAACGTATTTATAGGAAAAGGTATCTGGAGCCCGAGGAGACCAACAGCTTGAGCGACCATACCGCTGATGATCGACTAAGAGAACTCGTAAAGAGGCAGAGCCGCCGGCATTGACGCTCACCCGCTCCATCAGATCCTCGACGGCGTCAATTATTGTTCCTAACTCGGATCCGAGACTCAAATTCGAGAGCAGTTTGTTATACAACCGCCCTCTCTCTCCCTCTCTCTCTCTCTCTCCCTATTATTTATTTTGTTATTAATTATGTGTATATGTGTATATATATAATATAATATAGTACGATGTAGCATGTGAAATAATTAACACTGTGCGAACGAATAAACCGTTGTCCCCTCAGCTCCTCGATTATATGCGATTGTATAATAAAGAGAAAAAGAGAAAAAGAGAAAAGAGAAAAGAAAAAAGCACAGAGCCGATGTTCTAGCCTCAGAAGCTCGGGGAAAGCTCCCGAGTATACGCTTTATTTGTCGGCTTTATCGAGGCTCAATTACGATATTTAAGATCCTCGTCAACCGAAGACGTGTTAATTGAGCGGAGAGGCTTGGGAGGGGCCAGTGGGAGGGATCGTAGCGTGTTAATCGTAAAGGCCGATTGGGCGGCTCCTCTAGATCATTAAAATTTTGAAAGACGGATAATATACAATAAATGGAAAGAAATCGTCAACGGGGATCCATTACATCGACGAGTGATGATCATGCGTCGCTTACGTGCCCCAATACTGCTACTGCTACTGCTACTGATACTGCTACTGGTACTGGTACTGGTACTGCTTGATGGAATATCGTATACCGTACAAGCGCGCATTATAGGAAACTGGAAGGGAGGAAGCTGCAAGTGAGAGTGTAAATAACGCGTGTAAGGAGATACGCACGAGCCTCCCCAGTAATCGTAGTCTGTACAATTAAACGACCGATTACATTATTATTAATTATCAAAGCTCCGTTGTAATATCGATTTATAAACAATGCACTGACCAATTGTCGGCGACCAAGTCACGCTCAGTCGGTCGAACGAGACCCTTTTTTTTTTGTTTTAAATAAACTGCAAATGTAGTTCGATTCCGTTGTGCAGCCCTGTTGTTGTACCGTAGCTCTACACATTGACGCTGTAATGTAGTTAAGGAATGTCTCTGTCAGCAGGTTCACTCGAAGCTGAACTATTTACGAATGTCTCCGATCCTTCGGATTATTATAAATAAATGCCCTGGGAAGCCATTGTTGGTTCACTATGAATTTCGGTTAAATTCGTACGACTACTTCATCATCATCGTCATCATCATCATATTAATTATTCTCAAGACGCGTTCCATCCATCCATTGCGCGCCAATTGTACACGCTGCTTGCGCAACCCTTTAATTATCAGCCATAAATAAATCCATTCTTACGTAATATACATGATTTCTCACGAAACTAAATCATAAAATTACGCTTTTTTTTTTTTCTTTATTTATTTATTTACTTACTTTTCTTTTCTTTTCTTTTCTTTTATTTCTTTTTAAAACCACTCTGCTCGCGTAATTAATAATAACAACAACAACCACAACAACCACAACCAGAACAACAGCAGCAGCAGCAGCAGGAGTAATAAAACGATAAAACGAGAATGTAATTATTGCAAAATTTTCTTAACGGGGATCCCCTTTACTCTTAGAATTACTGGTTAGAAATATTTTTTTTTCTTTTTTAATATTAAATTAATTGGATCGCTTGTCGCGTTGCCGATTAGCGTGAATCCATTGTTGGGACAGATTCCAATGTCCCGATCGATTTGTCCGCGACAGGCTATCGCCCAACGTTTCCATGAATAATTTTCAAAGCCCTGCTTTTTTCTATACGTACCAAGAGGATGGCGCGGCTCCTCCTTATCCTTACACAAATCTACAATAGAAATACAATCACGAGACGATGCCTGCCTATTATATTTATAAATATCCTGCGAAATATCCTGCGAAAGCACTTGATCGATCAATCAATCAATCAATCAATCAATCATTAACTTCAGTGCACATATATATATATAAAAAAAAAAAAAAATTTCTGTCAACCCTTTTCTTCATAACCTATTTCTAAATTTTTAATTATTCCCCCCATCCCCCCCCCAATAACCCGCGTAATTATTATCATCGGTGAAATTAAATTATCTGTGAGTTTTAATGAGCGGCTCAGCGACTAAGTAGTCGCGACAAGCAGGAGCCGTTGGCAACGAGCTTTTAAAAATAATTCGGGAGGGACTCTGGGCAAAGGTTAGACGTATTACATTTAGGGGTTATACGATCGGAATGACGGTTCCGGGGGCTAGCGGGAAGGACGGCGGCCAGTCGAAGAACTCGGCCGCGAGCGATCAGTCGGACAAGTCGACGGACTGCATTTGCTCGAAAATGTCCTCGGCGTCGAATGTCGTGTGCGACGGATACAAGGGCAGACGGATCTTCCGGGAGGAGAGGCTCGAGGAGTTGGCCCGGGTACTCCGGGAGCGTATGAATAAGGAAATGTGCAGACTCGAGAAGGAATACAAGCCCGTGTGCCGTACGAAAAAGAACGAGTTCTACCTGGTGCCGGTGCTGCTCCCACCCTCGGACAGGTTAGCCTCCTCATTGCTCCCGCCAAGTGCACGAGCTCGTACCCCGAAAGCGAGGGGCTAACCACACCCTCCTCACTGTCCTCCTCACTGTCCAGCTCGAGCGAATCGACGGTCGGGCCCGCGCCGTCGGACTCCACGCCCGCCGACACGAGCTCCGAGGGCTGCGAGTACCGCACCGACCCCATAAACTACCGGCACTTTCAGGACCTGGTCAACACGTCGCTTAAGAATTTGAAAAACTGCCGGAAACACTTCGACCTCGATTACGTCGGACCCTGCGAGTTCATAAGCAAGTGGGGCGCGTACTTCAAGCTCGTCGAAACGATCTTTAAGAAGAGGGACCTCAGGCGTATGAGCCTGAACAAGAAGACGGTATGCTGCGACACCGTCTGCGAGCTCCACAAACCGATTGTCCACGACATCGAGGACTTGGACAGGTTCGACGATATCGAGCTCTACGCCTTCGCCACCCTCTCCATAAACCTAATGAAATGGTAGGCAGCCCACCTACGAGCCCCAACATCGTTGCTCTAATATCCCTTGCTCCTCTCTCTCTCTCTCTGTCCCTGTCTTGCGCCTCCCCCACCACCACCACGACCACGACGACCCGACCGGACCGAACTCCTCAAGGTCGAATTGCGTGATGAAGAAGTGGAGGCGGACAATGAGCATGTCCCACGTGGTCGTTCACCTGCCCTCGATGAGCTATCCCTGCTACATCAGGAACATCGCTCGAAATAACTTCGAGTCCCTGCAAAACATTCAGGTTCAACATTCACCCCTCCTCAACCGTCGCGTATCCTATGATATAATAATTACAGATTGGCAGGATCGGCTGGCTGGTGAACGAGGAGGCCGACGTCGTTTACATCTGCCCGGGTAAGTCGAGCTTACGAGCCATTGAGAATCTGTACAGATTCGTAGGTACGGCCAGGCCGGACGTCTGCCTCTCGAGGCTATGGATCATTATGAACGACGCGGAAAGGTAACGGCTCGCCTGCTTCTGCCGATCACGCGATACACGAAAATTGTACCCCTTAGCTTTAGCAAGCACATCGACGAGAAGCACCAGAGCGGCTGCGAGTCCCTCTTCTACACCCCCTGCGTCTACCGTAGAGTCACTAATCTGACCGCCGGTCGATCGGGATTCATAATCCCGGGTATAATGAGCAAGACTGACCTCTTCATCTCGTGCGAGCTCAAGTCGCCGATAATTGGTAAGAGAAATAAATATCCCGGTTCGGTACGGTATCACGCATACCCGCGATCACCTGGGCACGGGACTTGGGTACTTTTTAACGAAACGGAATCGCGTTCCAGGTCCCTGCTTAAAGTTCCAGGAGCGTTTGCTCAACAAGTCCTACGTCATGTCGATCCTCGAGTCCGCCAGAATCCCCCACCCGCCGTTCGCCGTAGTTCGTAACTTGGACGACGTAAGATGATCCATGCCCGCGGACTCCTCCCTTATTAGAACCTAAGACCCATTATACACTGCCTAGCTCTGCCTGAGGATGTCCGAGATGATGACCCGGCTGCCCTGGGGCTTCCAGAGGAAGTGGCTCCTCAAGCTCAACTCCGGCTTCTCCAATTATCAGACCGCGGTCATACGGCTCAACAACGAGGAGTGCTACAAGTGCAAGGTAAGCCGAACCTGCGCCCACCCACCCAATACCCCCAATAGCCCCAATAGTCCCAATAAAGAGTAATAAATGTCAAAAGTCAAAGTAAAGGTAAGAAAACGTTTGCGTTTGGCCGTTGATAAGGAGAACCTGTACTTTTACCTGTGCAATATACTGCCGGAGAACGTGATAGTGAACAGCCTCGCCTACAAGGACAGCATGGACTTCTTGTTCGAGATGGAGCGAATCGGTAAGAAAATCGTGACAACGACGACGACGACGACGACGACGACGACGACGACGACGCGTTACGAAGCTCTCTCTTTTTTTTTTTTCTTTCTTCTTCTTCTTCTCCTGACTCTTATCAAACGCGAGTTTGATAGACCAGTTGGCGAGAGAGACGGTACCGAGCGCTGACGGTCCGCCCCAAGAGGTAACCGGAGACGCCGACGGAACAGACAGACAATCGCAACAAACGTTACAACACTTTCCCAACGTATTTACAAAACAAAAGAAAGGAAAGGAAAAGAATAAGAACACCAAAAACGAATGTTACGGAAGAGTGCCGCCCCGCCGTCCCGCCGTCCCACCGTCCCGCCGTCACTGGACGCGACCCGGTAGTGTCGAGTACGTAAAAAAATTCGAGCCACGCGACAGCCAAGCTGTTATTCCAAGTCGTTTCTCCGTCCAGGAGTGTTAGTTTTGTAAATAATTGCCGGGGTGATTATTATTATTATTATTATTATTATTAAGAATTCGCCGGAGTTTTAAAAATACGCTCGGCCGTCGTATCAATAAATAATATTTGCTTGCTCGATCCCCCCGTGGGGGTGGGGGAGGGTGAGGGGGGGTTGGAATAATAATAATATTGAGCCGGGCTTTCATCGGAATTATCGCCCGAACGATACTCCATTGCGAATGTCATGATAATATAAAGTCATGGTTGCCTTGGTGCTTCGGGCTTAAGTAAGCCCGACCTTCCTCCTCCGAGCCTCCCGAGCTTCCTCTTCGTCAAACGGCATTTGCACATGTTCATTCGTTCGCTGGATCGGAGTCGAGGTCGGCCGAGGTCGATCGTCCCCGGTAACCTCCTCCTCCTCCTCCTCCCCCTCCCCCTCCGTCCCCGGTCCACCGTCCCACGATCGCGATTCCACGCCGTAAGACCGATAAATGCGTTTGAAGGACACGGGTATTGAGCGGGCCTTGGTGCTGGTGGCCGGCCACCGCGACCGGTTTCCTCGGTACCCTCCTGGGCAGGGGTCCTCGGACGACGAGTTATGGTGTGTTTTGTGGCCCTGATACTGGGCAGGATATTCGTGGAAGGTGACATGGCATCGAGCCAGGAGTCGAATCTCTCCGCGTTCGTCTTGCTCTTCTTGCTCATAACGATCGAGGTCCTGGTAGTGAAGGTCGTCGTGACCGCGGAGCTCGAGGACCAGGAGGATAATTACGAGGCGAGAGCTGCGGTCGCGGCGTTCTTCGACCGGGAATAACCGTACCACGGGCACTAGACGGGCACTAGTTTGCCTATGTGCCGACCGCTCCACACCCCCAGCTGCGCTGCTACGCTGCATCGGCCGCTCGTTAATCGCTCGCCGCCCACGCCCATGGATCACGCCCACGACACGGACTCGTTTCGTCAATGTAATTATCCATTACTCTTACTCGGCTATCTATCGCTCCACACACACGCATTCACATTCTCATCCCCTCTTCGTGAAATACCCCGTGTTAATTATCATAATTCCTCTTGACCTGACACCTGACCCGCCACCTACGACTTCCTTACGATTTATTATGAGGGAAATGAGGAAAGCCGTGCACGTGATTTATCGAGCTTCATCGAGCTTCATCGAGCTTCATCGAGCTTCATCTCGTCGGACGAAAAGTTCTTTCTTTCACACACCTTCACACACCTCGTCGTAATTAAACGCTTACGACTGGCTAGTTAGATCTTTATGAGGATTTATATTTGCCCCATTTCCATGGCTCCCTCCCCTCCCCGCCGCCCCGTATTATCCGCGATAACTTTGCCGACGAGTGAATACGCCGAGGCGAGGCGGCTCGTATCGCCAGCCACCGCAGCTGAATAATACAAGCTGTCGTAGTAGCTCCTGCAGACGAGGCAGGTGGAAAAGCTGAATTTAGCTATAGATCGTTGGCCGTTGAATCGCCCGGAGATTAGCTTTACGCCTGCCCCCCCCCCCCGAGTGCTTTTCTACGCTCATTGTTCACGCGGAAGCCGTGAGACGGATCCGTCAGATGGATAGAGAGAGTGTCGGGGATGCGTTGGTGGCGTTCCAGGTGCGGTGCTGACTGTCTGCCCGCTGACCGAGTGCCAGACGGTGAGCTTGGGCTGCTTCATCGAGCACGACACGGCCGAGGCGAACCTGCGTGTGGCCGCGGACGTCATCCGCATGCACAGCGGGAGCTACTGTCGGACAAACGACCTCGGATTCATAATACCGCAGACGACCCTTCCCGCCGAGACCCTCCAGGACCTGACCAACAAGCTCGGCAAGCTCCTCCTAAGCGAACTCTACGTCGGCTTCTTCGGCGTCGACCTCGTCGTTTTCCCCAATCCGAATCCCAACTGCTCGGAGGTAAGGCGTAACGTAACCCAACTATACGCCCTCTACCCGTTGCACAATGTTGCCTTGACATCCTTTAATCTCACTCGCTCCTGCCCTCCCACCCCCAGCCATTGAGTTATTGGGTCGTGGACATCGATCCTTACTATACGGATCTGCTATCCTTCGACGACTGGAGGAGATTCTGCCTGGACCTAGCGCAATTCGATTGGTAAAACGGACACGCTCTTACAAATTCCCTTTATTTTAATCTCCCCTCCTCCACCCCTGAAAAACTACCCCCACCCCGGAAATACCGTGAGTACATGCAAGGATAACGAACGGATATGTCGTTTCTTACGTCAGACGAAACACGAAGAAACAATGACGTCCTTTGGCGATCGAATATTATTGGGGTTATTGGGGTTATTTATTGTCCAATCCATACGACATTTTTTATCAATTTTTTATCAAACCAAGTCTCATGTATTGCGTCGCGAGCTCGACTCGATCGTCTAATACGCCTCTCCCCGTGAACGCGTACGCAGAACCAATTGTTTTATTGTGATTATGATTATGATTGTGATTATTATAATTGTCTCTTAAGGACGGAGAAGAAAGTGAAGGGGAAGGGTGGATCGGACGAGTCGAAGGATCGTTACGTCGTGTGCAGTGGGAAGCTGCACGTGGACGGATTGTCATTGACCGGTGACGACTTCCTCGGTGAACTCTGCCTGAGGCACAAGATCTCCTACAGCCATAAGGTAAGAAAGAAGCCCAGGGTGCGTGGCTGGCTGGCTGGCTGGCTGGCCGTATCCGGATCGTCAGTACGATAACAAGGGTTTGTCGATGCAGACGAGGACCGGCTGCATGATACACCCTCTCGACTTGGACAAGAGCTCCCTCCTCCTCTTCGCCATTTACCGTTCCAAGGAATTGGCCCTCAAGTACTTCGTAACCGCATTGAAGGCCATCTACTACGCACCGCCCGGCAAACGGAAGTACATAAGCAAGCACGGCAAGCGTTGCATCATCGTGAGTAATTTCCAAGTGGCCACGGTCTCGCGATCGACTAGCCGCGGCTATGGAATAATTTAATAAGAGACCGACATCTGTTTCAGAACCTCGCGCGTGATATGGAGTTGCATTACAATGTCGTTGGCTAATATAATAATAACGAGGTGGATCGTCCGCGAATGGGACGGAGTACCGACCGAATATACGCATTAAGCTATCGGAGAAGGTATCGAGCGGCCGCTACCCAACGGAGCCCAGAGCTGCGAAACTCGCTTAACTCGACTCGACGGCTCAATGAGTTTATTAACCTTTGTTTCCCCCCCCCTCCCATTGTGTTTTACGTAAGACAATGGTGGCGGCGCTACGCCTTTTGTCACGTAGCGAGCGAACGACGACATATAGAACGTTTTACCCGTAAGCGAGCCTGCCCTCCCTACCCGCCCTCCCTACCCACCCACCTACCTACCTACTTCGGTGCCGAGTCTGACTGCCCCTTGCGATCATTTTAACGTCCCGTTCATCCGGCAGTCGATAAGTCGCGGTCGGCCGACCTCTCCGCTAGCCCGACGATGGTTATATACGGAGGGGGGGGGGCGAGAGAGAGAGAGAGAGAGATAAGAAGAGAAAGAGGCCGCGAGTCGTTATCGACTACGGGTACGGCAGATGCGGATACTTTACCGAGCCCGTCACCGCTTTGCAAAATATCGACAGACCTGGAGCTGAGAATTTTCCTTAGCGGGGGAGCACCTCAAGCCTAAGCGACTGCATTTATTATTCAGCCCCATCATTGTACCCGAGCCGCTCGTGTCGACCGCTTCCTTTAAGCAAATACGTCCTGACTCGGTATGCTCGTCCGTTTCTGGCTCTTGCCCTTCCCCTCCCCCCACCCCTCCTCCTCCTTTTACATTTACAATGCGTTCGCTAACGCGTCCATGAAAATACGTTAACGACATTGGCCCACTGATTCTTACTCGCCCCTCGCCCCCCCACCCAATAACCTCCGCCACCGCCACCGCCACCGCCACCGCCGACCACATACGTTTGCGTAAGCCTGTGTGGATGCACCGCATGCATCGAGAATGTTTTACTTATACCCGTGAAATGTACGATTTGGGCGGAAGAGAAGCTTTAAAATTATTAAGCCAGAACCGAGGTTTATTTCTTCTTACTCGGCCCCGATCCACCACCCCAACCCACCCCATTTTCTCCCCACCTCCATGTGTCTGTGAGCCCGGCCATTAGGCGAAATAACAATGTAAACGCCCCGTGTTATTTCGCAGTAATAACGAGATAAAGGTGTATCGAGAAAGAAATCCCGGACGTACGTTTTTTGCCAATGACGAATGCCAATGGTCCGGGATGCTTTTGTACACCCCCCCCTGCCTCCCACGACATTATTGCCTTCTCGGTAATGCGAAAGATTTCCTCGACATTTACAAGAAGTGCGGTGCTCGCACTACTGCCACATTACTTCGCAAATCATACATTAGCCTAATGGTACGTAGCGTGTGGGTGTTCCTCGTGCCCCGTGCCCCGTGCCCCGTGCCCCGTGCCCCGTGCCCTTTCAAGCCCACGACAATTTTGATTAAAGGGGTACGGCAGCCACGAAGCTTACGGGCCGTTCCTTTTTAAGTAATAAGAATTTCCGACCCGAAAAGCGCCCGAAAGCTCCTTAATATTCACCGGTGAACTCGAACTCGAAGGTGTTATTGGGGGGAGGGGGGGGCACGGACGGTAAAGGAAAAGGTATAGGAAAAGGTATAGGAAAAGGAAGGAAAAGGAAGGAAGTCACGAACCGCGAAGAGAGACCTTCAAAGGAGGGAAAAGCCGGTTTGGAAAAAGGAATTGGGGAAATTTTAATGAAATCCAGACCGGAAATCGGAGACAACCTCGGCTCCCGGGGGAGGGGCTTTCCACCCCTTCTACTCGTCGTCGGCTCAATCGAACTTCCCGACACCGTGTAAGCCTAAGAACGGCATCGGCACTCCCGCTAATGCTGCGTACTTTCCCCGAGCCAGAGGCTTAACCTCTGGGTACTTTACCTGACCCCCCCCCGCCACCCCACTCTCAATATAGCCCGGGGATATACGAGCAGAGGCGGCGCGTTCCGTAAGTGTCGGGAGTTTTATCGCACATGCAGATGAATCATTGGTGTCGCTGCTCCGCTCAGCTCTGCTCCGCTCTGCTCTGCTCCGCTCTGGTCTGCTCCGCTTTAGTCTCGCTCTAGGATTAAAATGAGATTAAGAAGGATGAGGGGCAGTTGGGAGTTGGGATCGATACTAAAAAAAAGCGATCGTCCCCGCCGCCATTCGGATTTTCAGCGAAAGGTTATTGGGGAAAAAATTAAATTTCGTTTTTTTTTTCTGTTATTTTTTGTTGTTATTTTTTTTTTTTTTTTTTTTTACTACGTAATAAAATCGACGTCGGAGATATAATTGCATTAAAAAGTCGTGGGGACGAGGCGGCTGGAGCGGACTCTCGGCTACTGGCAGCGAAATCGTACTCGGTACTCGGTACAACCGGAATACTTTAGCCTCGGTTGCTGCGACGTTAACGTAACGGTTATTCATTCCATCTTTGGCACAATACATCGGCAACTTATGACATTTTCCCGCGCCGCGTAGACGATGCGATAAGTCGCAGCAGCAGCAGCAGCAGCAGCAGCAGCGGTTTCAAGATTCGTGAACTAAAAAAAAGAATGAACGCGCGCGCGAGAGAGAGAGAGAGAGAGAGAGAGAGGAGACAAAGGCATAGATAGAGGGTAATGTACAAAGAAAGAAAGCATAATGAAAGGTAGAATAAAGTAATTCGTTACAGTGCAGTGTCAGCAGAGTGAGTTTTGAAGCAGCCGTGGTAGTCGCGTGTAAAAGTGTCAAGAGAGAAGGAGAAGGAGAGACGGAGATCGGAGGGGGAAAAAAAAAAACAAAAAAAGAATGAACAGCAGAAGGCCAGTGCAGCGTCTACTTCACCGGGTCTACTAACGAACGAATTGGACCTCCGCAATCAACATAGAGGCAAAGCACACCAACTACCACTACCACTACCACTACCACTACTACAGCTGCTGCTGCTGCTGCGACAACTGCACGAGCAACGTCGACGAATAAGCCCAAAAGTACAAAAGAAGCAGCCGCTCCGCGCCTCCACGTTTCAAAAAGACAAAGTTTTCCCAACATCCCCCTCAATCCCCCTCAATCCCTCTCAATCCCTCTCAATCCAACCACTTTCTTTCTCTTATCGGATATACACGATCCGATTTATCCTCCGATTTATAATCGTCCAATCGTCATTGCCTGTCCGTGGCAAAATAAATAAGTACGCGTTCGGTGCTCCCTTTCGCTCACCCTGAAATTGCCGCGTTCAAGATCATCATCGTCGTCGTCGTCGTCGTCCCCCCTCCCCCAACAATAACCTTCCCTATCCAACGTCAGCCAAATGCTTTCTTAAAAATGCGCCATTCGTAGCGGGGACAAATTGCGACATAAGTTATTTTATTCGAACGCGTTAGGTTATTGCCGAACATCCCGATAACAGCGGTTCGCCGCACGACAACCGAAGAGACGTCTCTTATGATTCGGAATCATTGGGGCTTTTTCCCCCCACCCACCCACCCCAGCTGCAAAGGTAGGACTAAAAGTAGTACTGCCGCGATAATCGAGCCCGTGATAGCCTGTAATTACGCCGCTGGAGTGCCGGTGGATGGTCATCCCGTGATAGATAATTGTCGGATGGGCATGGAGCTCCGGTCATATAAATTCAACGCTGTAAGCTGGAAAAGGACGCGAGGATAATTGCTCAACCGTGCAACTATTATAACTCGCAAGTACAACAGCTGTCGTTTTTTTCATTCGTTTTATCTGCGGCACAATATCTACGGCACGAGTAGATTAACCAATTACATCGGCCCTTCAATTGAACGGCCATTATTTTATTGGCTCGCGTTGACAAGTTGACAAGTTCAAGCAGGTCGAATTAGTTTTTACAGGGTAAGAAAGTCTCCGTAGCGGCGGCGGCGGGGGGGGGGGCTGCGGCTAAATGTCGTCTGTAGATAAGGCAATAGAGGGCTCGATTTGGGATCATATAAGGGCTGGAATGGATAGGATGAAGAGCCTGTTTATCGGGATCAATCGGAATCACGGGTAACAAGCTGTTGAGAAGGTGGGGTGGGGTGGGGGAGGGGAGAGACATTCTTATCGAGAGTCTCGGAGGAATTCAATGGACCGAGGAGAGGGGCATAAAGAATTTTTCATTAGCCGACTATAGAGAGTGGAGCGGGGGGAGGGCGGGGGAGTAGAACGTAAGGAGAAGTAGAACTTCTAGTAGATAGGGTGAAAAATTCTCTCTTCCTCGTGGTGAATGAAGACACAAAGCCGATATTGATATTTTATGCGCAAGCGGATACTTTATGCGCAGCCCTCTCAGACGCCGAGGAAGAAAGTGGTAGGGGGACCGTCAAAGATGGAGCGAGAGAGAGCGACGATTCTCCTCAGAGCAAACTTTGATTTCCACGGAGGATTCGCTATTAAATTTAGATGGAATTCACCCCCCCCCCACCCCCATCCGGTCCTCATAATACACGAATCAGCAAGTAAAAGTAATATTCTTTTGCCCGCCCGAGTGACACGCGGAGCTTTTTATTTCGTATTGTTAAAAGGTCCCGCGACTGCACGGGACGTGACGGCTCGGTATTCGCAGGCCCGAGACGTGAAATGTTGCAATAGAGCCTCGTCTATTGTGCGATGTTTTCCCCCCACCCCCACACCCACACCCCCCGACCAATCAGCGTACGCTTGGTCGACGAGATCGACGAGAATGGCTCGAGAATTTATATCCTACTTCTTCCTACGTAAAGCCCGCAATCGTCGTCCAGCGTCAGACTTCGTCAGTCTCTCTCGGTCACCCATCCATCCAGCCACCCGTCCATCCATCCACCCATCCCGCCCATCCATCCCGCCCATGCCACTCGTAAATTTTCGGCCCGTAAGAGCTCAGGTCGGTAAATTAGCGAGCCGAGCGACAATGGAGTTATAATCCTTGAGTAAATATCGCGGCTCGGAGACTCGGACTCCGTGTTCGTAAATGGATGGATTTACAGACTCTTGGTTGGGATCGCGGACGTTCCGTACGTTGGGGCCCGAGCGATTACCGGCGAGGCGGCCACTCGTTGTACTCGTTGTACTCGTTGTACGCGTTACGCTCCAATGCGCATTAAAAAGTATCGCCGCTCGATTCGCTACGCTAACTCTTTTAGCCGGGGAGCCGGGGAGCCGGAGGCGGTGGCGGAGGCGGGGGGTAGGGGGAGAGAGGATCGAGCCTACTTATTTAGCATTGAAACGAACGAGACGAACCTCTTTACCGATCAAGTGGAAAATTGTAAAATAAATCCTCGCCTAGTTAACGCGAATACGTCCATTTTCATCGTGTCATCGTTTTCACACTTTTTCTTTCACGGCATTATTCTCCTCCGACGAGAATAAAAGACGGAGGGGAGAAAAAAAAAAAAAAATATAGAACCCCTCTCTCTCTCTCTCTCTCTCTCTCTACTTTTCTTCTATTTTGCCACACGTACATCGCCGGCAAAAAAAAAAAAAGCTCGGCCGCGATCTTTTTTTTTTTTTTTCTTTTCTTTATTACGAGCTCGTGTGAACAGCTCGTGTCGGACATTGTTGTAGCAGTAGCAGCGGCAGCATCATCATCGAGGGAGCTAATAAAGGGAATAAATAATACATTGGCCTCTGCAATGCATCCTAACGGCCGGCGACATTCAAAATTCATAGAAATTCATAGACGATGCGTATTATAGTAGATTAGGAGGCCGTCGCAAATAGCCGGAGAGCTTTTCACCGGATGAGAGCTAGTGTAATTAGTGGAAAATGATTTAGAAATCCTTCTTTTTTCTTTTTTTTTTTTTTTTTTTTTTTTTTTTTCGTCACTCGTCCGGACGAGTCGGAAGGATATAAACGATTGCTGCTACGTGCCGTGCGCGTCGTCTTCTTACTTCGACGACTCGTTCTCGTTACTCAAGTCACATTACGTACGATTGCGTATGGAAATGCTCGATGTGGATTGAAAAGCCCCTACGGTTAAGCGATACTGACCCCATAAGCAAGTTTACAATCCCACGGGATTTTACTCGTTAAAGGGAAGGGTCGCGACGAGTGAGATGGCCAAACTCGCATTAATTACGAATAACCCCAATAACCCGTAACTTAAGCAACGATAGTGCGGTTATTGGGGTTATTGAGGTGGGTGGGGGGGCGTCGATAACGACAGAATAAAGAGTCGCGAGATCCGAGCCGGAGGAGACTCGGAGAGGAAATAGGAGAGGGGGGGGGACCGAACCCTGTACTCGCCCCACCATCCAACGCAAAGCTCCCTTCCTCAAACGCTTGGTTATGCTGAGAATAACGAACCTCGCACCGCATAACCAACGACGTTTGACGATATTCTATATGTTCAATGCTGATTAGGGTAACGACAACGAATGACTCGGCAACTGACATTTAAGGCTTATTTATCGTTTGCTCGTTCGCGATGATTGTTAAAGAAGGCCGAGTACCACCGATAATTAAAGTCATCCTTACAGCTAACCGTTAACTTCCCCCCCCCCCCCCCATCCACCAATCCACCAATCCTGTATTTTCATCTTGTTTTTCTTTCTTTCTTTTTTTTTTTTTTTTTTTTTTTTTTTGAATTCCCGTACTCTACTTTTAATATAAAAGGCTACGTCGGGGCGAGTAAAAAAAAGAAGAAGAGGAAAGGAAAAAGAAAAAAAAAAAAGGTATCGGACAATATTTTGCATGGAGCATTGACAATGGAGTCGAGGCCGGCGGTCTTCTCTCCGAATCAATCCTTATTCTCCTGGAATAGTTTTGCATTATGTTCGATTGGCTATTGAACTCTTCGCTAAAGTATATAGAGAGAAAAAAAAAAAAAAAGAAAAAAGGGAGGGGGGTGGGGCAAATGTAGAACGAGGCTTTAGCGAGTCTCGCTCGGTAGCGGAGCCCATTGTTTTTATAAAACGTGCGCATTAGCGCAAGTTTCGAGCCGCGAGTCCGTTACCTCCGCCAACCCTGCGATTCCTCGATCCCCCTACGCATCCACCCATCCATCCATCCACCCGTCCATCAGTATATCAAGCCACGCGAGCCGAGCACGAAACACACGGTTCAACTCGATTTATTTTTCACTGGCTGGCAAGACGCGGCGAGCTCGATCGGCAACGATACCAACCCCAATAACCTACGGCTTTATAAAAGAGGGATGCTGTGAATTTTACTTGACCAATAAGATATGAAGATATGAAAAATTACGATTACAATAGCAGAGACAGATACGGAGAGAAATACAAGGCGCTTAAATACCCTTAAGGTCAGCTAGTCCCGGAGAAATCCTTCTTTCATCTTCCTTAAGAAGAATCCTTATTCTCATTGAATTATTTAATGATTCGAGTACAGCCAAGGCCACGGGGACTACTCACACCCCCCCCCTCTACGCAAGCACGGCAATCATAATCTGCGCTATCGTTATTCTCAAATCGTCAAGTCGTATCATATTGTACGCGAACGATACGCGGCAAGTCCATCCTTTACCCCCTCGCACGAACTCATACATTATTTCAATACTCGGTTTTCTCTTCTTCTTCTTTTTCTTTTTAATCAAAGCATCCCACTTTAATTACTAATACGTAAGCCGTGCACGCCCACGCGCGCTCATTATCCGCTACGTGCATACAATGCCATACGTGTAAATAGAAAAGCTTATACATAAAAGGCATACTTTTTTCTGCCTCTTTCTTTTTCCAATTTACGTATATCTTTATATTTACGACTACTGTTTCTCGGTCTATCGTTCCTTCCTTCTCTCGTGTGCCCCGGTCCGTCGGCCCGCCCTGGCGACCGACCGACCGTCCTTCCTTCCTTCCTTCCTTCCTTCCTTCCTTCCTTCCTTTCCCTTCTCGGTCTGGATTTATCGACGGACTTTAGGAAAACCACAGCCGCGTTCAAAGAATGAGGGCAACGGAATTTCGATAATCATTCTACTCGAACGAGTAGGCGACTGTTACAAAATATACGTGTGCACCACCGGTTACACCGATAACAAGGGACGCCGGGAAACAGCGAGAGAGAGAGAGAGAGAATGGCGAATAGAGACAAAAAGACGAACCGTCAGCGAGAGAGATTGGGGGGGGGGGGGGAGGTTAGACAAATAAGGGCGGTGAATATATTCCCAACCCCCCCCCCAATAACCCCAAAGCTTGTACATTTTTTTTTTTTTTGTACAGAGCGTATAATAATGCACTTTATTATTGCAGCCTGAGATTAAGCCTTCGAGCGTAGTCCTCGAATACATATGTAAGCGCTATTCTAACGACACAATTACACGGCCTTTCACGACTTAACGTGCTTTTATTGTTTAATAATGCCTTAGAATAATAATAGTATGATGAATGGCTCGTAGTTTTTTATTCGCCCGAGTAGTAAATAATGTTAATATTATACGAAAACTTACTTTCCATGACTGTATATTATCAAGCGAATAACTAATAATTAATAACTAATAATTAATCGAGCGATAATAGTCTATATATATATATACTTTGCTCAGATCCGTCAAATGAGTAATGAAGAATTTTTCCAAGCAAGCCGTTATCATCAGATCTGCATAGATCCGCTAAAAGCCGACGTAGGCAATTCAATAATTAGAGGAAAAGGACGAAATTAACGATAATATTACCTTGTACGTACGATTCTCGAAATGTAATAATACCGTATTATTTCTTTAATACTTGAAATGTTATGTATTCGTTTGGAAAGCGAACTTGTTAAAAATAAAACGAAGCCGTAATTATTTGCTCTTATTGCTGTAACGTAATGAATAAATTTCGTTAAAATACGGATGGTTATCCGTCACTGGATTTCCCATTCGATTCAATAGGAAATCATTGATTTTATTAATCAGCTTAACTGCTGCAGTATCACGAATTACGAATTACGAATTACGAAGGTACGAAGGTACGAGAGGTACGAGAGGTCAAGTAAGACACGGATCGACCTTATTTTATTTATAATCCTAATAATATTTTCTTCCCAAATACCGATAGAAGTGCATCGTTGGTAATATTTTTTTATTATTAATTAGAGATTATTTAATTTGCACGAAAATCCTTCATGTCGGCTCAGACCATTACGACGAATATACATATATACATATGTATATATATATATCGACGAATCCTTACCTTCATTAGTTTTATCCTTGAATTGTCGTTATTGAAAGGACGAGTAATAAACAATGAATTACTTACGGCCATGAAAGACTCTACGTGTCCGAGTACTTGGAGAGTATTGCCTCCGATAAGAAATGATCCCAATCCGAAAATGTAAGCGTATGAAATGTACTGTAATATTTCCCCCCCCCCCCCAAAGTATCGCGCAAGCCTGCGCTTAAATATTTCAAAGCACACGAGTAAGTCGTTAAGTGTGGCGAGAGTCTATTAAACGATGCCCCGAAAAACATTCTATTATTTATTATTCCACCCCCCCCTCGTATTTATATCTACACGTATAAATGGGGGGAGTAAGTACCGAGGTCAGTTTTGGGTATTCGGCCTGAATTGCCTCGAGTCCTACACGTCTACGCGTAAATTGTAAATAACGTAAAAAAGATGGGAGGGTGGGGGTCGGAGGTGGGTCGGAGGGAGGGGGTGACGAAATCCCTTGCAGGCGCACGTATTAGGGGATTTGGCGAACCGGAGTATAAAAGTTTACCGTTCCTCGCTCGGATTGCACAGGGCATCCACGTGGCCTGGATACGTCAATATTTCATTGGACTGGGAATCGACTGGGAATCGACTGGGAATCGACTGGGAATCGACTGGGAACCGACTGGGTAGCCGGCTAACAAGGCGTTCGAGGAAGAGGAGGAGGAGGAGGAGGAGGAGGAGGCGCGGCTTAGCCCCAGGCATATTCAAAGAGCTCGTCGAGCCGCCTTCTCGTCGAGAACCTCCGCGGGAACCTCGCGGATCTGATTTTATATGAGAATTCCCATGAGAATGCGAGCGAAATTAACTGAGCTAATAATCCTAAACATTTAGTGCGCGTACGTGTAAATACTCGGCCAAGTATGCCGAGCTCCTTAAGTATGCGCGAGTTCGGCTCCGAGGCCATAATAAGCCAACGAAGAAGCTTCCTAGGCCGGGGCTGGGAGCGAGGGGGGCGGGGGGCGAGTAAGTATCAACGAGTAGGTTAGTTTCGTACGCGCACGCACTCGGGGTAATCCGCGTGTCCGCGTTGTTAGGCCGCAGCGGGTATTATTTATTAGGCTTGCGCGAGGCGAGTCGTGTCGACCGGTGGACCTGGTGGGAGAACGGCTGCGAGTCCACGCTCTCGTCCGTCGGCGGTGAGCGACGAAGTGAGCGACGAAGTGAGCGACCGGCTGGCTAGGGGGGCGGCGGTGTGTGGGACGAGGGCGGTCGTGAACGCCACGAGGGGCCGCGGAGGGAGCGAGACGGCTACAGACGAGAGAGAGAGAGAGAGGTGCAGGTTGCCGCAGTGCGGTCCCGCTCCCAGGTGAGCTCGCTAAACTCCCCTATCCCTACCCCAATAACCCGTACACCAACCCCTACCCCTACGGCCCCTGGCTGATATAGTATAGAGACGTCGGCCGCCGTGGTATGGACGGCAGGAGGGGAAGGGGCGGGGGGTGACTCGGAAGGGAAGCTGGCCGAGCTTTGCCGACGGATCTACGGAGGAGGATCGCCCGCGACGAATTATCTCCCGGACCGGGGCGGCTGTTGCTCCCCGTTCCGTTGCACCTGTTGACGCACCAACGAATTCCTTACCTTCCCTTGTTACTCCTCTCCTCCCTCGCCCACCACGTTACAATTCTAGAGGATACCTAGAGGATACGGGTGACGGTGACGCCGACACGGGAGGACTTTCAATCGATAAGGTAGACATTCGCAGTTCAGCTACCCCCCCCCCCCGCACAAATATTCCACCATGAAAATCTTTGGGAGGGATATTTTCATTATGTTACGAGCAACTTGTATACTCTGTACAATTTATCTTTTTCGGAACGGATTGCCCGTTCCGTGTACAAGGACCTCGTTGCGTCTCACGAGGACTTTTACGAAACCCCTCTTGGCTTCCCTTTCTTAGCCCAATTAGACTCCGAGGAGACGTGCACGTTCAACGCACGGGCCTCAAGGATGCGGAAGGTTATCGGGGCTGCGGAACATTTTGACGAGAGACTTTTAATTGCGAACGAAGATTTGATAACAAGTGATTATAAACAAGTAAATGCGACTGATAACAAAAAAAAAAAAACAAGGCTCCCATGAGTTTCCAGGATTTACAATCCGAGGCTATCGATGTATTATTATTAATAGGACGAAAGTTCAAGCAGGAGGTTATTGTAATGTCCCTGGTCGCAGCCGCATTGCCAGTGGTTCTATTTACACCGGGGGGAGACGACGGGGATACGAGACGTCGTACTCTATCTACTGCCATTCCCCGTACCCCGGAGATCCACGACGTGACACTTTCTTGCCCGACGTTCCCCCATGTTAATTCCCCGACATATCCCCGATAATTCCATTATCGTTACACGTAGAAGCTTAAATGAAGGACCCGGGGTGGTGGCGGGGAGAGGAGAGAGGGAATCGGTATTATCCAGAGGATAATAGGCTTTTGCCGGGATATTTGTGAAAATTTGTCTCGCCACTGGCCATTTCCACTGCGTTTCTGCCTGGATCATTTTATATTAGCCCTATGAATTTTATAGCCCCAACGCATCTATCGCAGCTCCGGATCGACGATCTACGTTTTGTTGTCCAGACAAGTCATAATGTCATAACGAATGGCATAGCTTAGACTTGACTTTTTTCTTTTTTTTTTTTTTTTTTTTTTTGTATAATCTCACTTTCATTCGGAAAAGAACGTATGAATAATACGAAAAGCCTTCGTATTTATTCATTAATTAACATCCTCGACTCGAGTCGATTATAACGTCGTCCCACCCACGTAACGGTAAATCTTCCAACGACTATACTTATCAATTTCTTATTTATTGCATTGAATGAGGATCCACGAGGGATTTAAGGGCCAGCCGTCCGACCATTAAGTCAACGGGAAAACTTAATTGCGCCATGGGTCGTAAAAGTTTCATCGGACTCGTTAAGAAAATCTTCTTATCTTGTAAAAATCATAACCTAACCTATTTTTTCAATTATTAACCTTTCAATTATCCTTGATCGTTCGAGTTTTTTTTATTTCTCTCTCTATTCCATATTCGATCGGATCGAACGACGGCAATGAGTAACGAATAAGACCCGATGGGTCCACGAGATTAAATCGATTAAAATTCACAGCGGCTAAGAGGACATCCTCGTCCTCGACACGGGATCCTCGTTACGGCGTTGAGTGACAGCGAACGGATATTATTATTATCCTTCGTATGCCACGTACTCGCGGAGCTTTGGATCTTAGTTGGATCTTAGGTGCCTCGGAAGCACGAAGCCCCCGAAATCGCGAGCTAATAAAGCCGAAATGTCAACGGCCATTACTACGGGCTTTAACTCAACTTTCGCCTGTATGTGTAGGCGTATATGGGCAGGGTATGGGCAGGGACGGATATTTGCACGTATACACGAGTACGGGGGGGGGGCGAGTGACTTGCCCCCGTAAAGAACTTTGGCACTAAACACCCGGAAGCCTTCCGTTAGTTTCTTTACCCCCCTCCCGCTCTCGCACTCTCTCTCTCTCTCTCTCGGTCTCACACCCTTTAGGAATAAGCTACCGACGGACAAATACGCATTTGGTATACATTGAGCTTACGCGCTTTATCCGGAAAATCAATGTTGTACTTAAACTGCATAAGCTCGAACCTCTAAAGATTTACTCAATAAATCATAAACTTCAGTCGCGGCCGTCGTCGTATTCCCAATTTATCTTTATTCCAATCATTTTTACCGTCTCGTTGTTATTCGAATTATTATCATTATAATTATTATTAATCATCGAGTGGGGGTAATTAACCAGTTTTTGTAAACAGGGCGTACGCAGAGTTATCCGATCTAATGAATTGTCAGGTGAGCCATTCGATTTCACTTAGGATACGATTTACGTAAAGGGATATTTCACATTAAAATGGCGTAAAAATAATCCAAAATCTCAGGGGGGGTTTCTTCCCCGCCCCACCCTTTCATTCGTCCGGTCGTATTTATACACACACACGCTCTTCTCGCCAAAGAAGACGTAAAGAAGCCTTTCGTACGACTTAAAACGACGAGGGAGGGTTATTGGGTTATTGGGTGGGGGGAAGAGGAAGAAAGAATGTGAAAAAAGCGTACGGAAGTGTGACTCCAACGTCGTACCCGTTCCCCGATTTAACGGGTACTCAGATTGTGTGGACTTTGTTAGTTGATTGGTATTGCTAGATTAGATAATTTCTTACTTTGTGGCTGGATCACAGTCTCGAGCAATGAGAGAACTGAAAGAATTACCCATATGGGTATCCGTATTAACCTCCGTATTAAAAAAAACCTAAACTACGATTGAACACACTCCCGGATGTTGATTAACTGCGATCGGATACTAAAGAAACAACAAGATTATGTGGAGGGCAGTAGTGTGTATGGGTTTTAGTTGGGGGGCGGGTGGCGGGGGGGGGCTGGGGGGACGGGTGGGAGGCGTCGGCGGACATCCAGAGCCTACCTGAGTGCATTTCGTCTGTCCCCTAATGAACGAGGGCCAGGGGAGAAAAGACAATATAACGGGGATGACGGGATAATAGTTCGGCTAATATAGAGGTTATAACGCGGGGTGGTTCTAGGGAATGCTGGGTCGGTCTTGCTCGGCTTTGTGAAGCCATGCTGGTGGCGCCCGTGAGTAACACACGAATATCACTATAAGTTCATGGAAGGACTGGTCCGGCAGACCGTTAACAGTAGCCGGTGTCACACAGACAAATCAGCGTAAAAATCCAATTAAAGATAAAAAAAACAAAAAAACAAAACGGACGAGTGTCTTGTAGCCTTCTAAGAAACGTTGGAACTGCTGGGGCGAATTACAGATAATCAGAAAGTAGGATGAGAGGGATGAAGAGAGAATTTTTTTACCAAAAATGGAGAAAAAGTAAAAACAAATAGTGGACATCGACTACTGCATCGTGAGGGAATTAATGAAAAATGTAAGAAATTGAACTGGGACACAATCACGAAATTAGTCGAGGCACTACTAGAATGAGAATATTTGGACATTGTATACGTGTTATTAATTTGAAGATTAGAATGTATACAAAAAAATAATAACAGGGGCTCTGAGTGGGAATGGGAAGAGTGGAGGGGGATTGGTTGCATCGTTCGTTTGACGTTGTTTTTGTTAATGATGAAAAAGGACACTCGAATGAAACAAGAAACTCATTATATACATTGGTAGGTTGATGGGGTGGAGGTTTGATATTATTTATTTTTTATTTATTTATTTACTTACTTATTTACTTGCTTGCTTGCTTACTTGCTTACTTACTGACTGACTGACTGACTGACTGACTGACTGACTGACTTACATACTTACTTACTTACTTACTTACTTACTTACTTGTTCGTTCTAATTGGAAGAAAATGTCGCGAAGGAGGAGTAGGAAAGAAGGCCAGCGACGGCGTAGCACACGTCGGTTGCAGGGGATTATTGCACTAGCTCTCCCACAACGATTTTTGCACCGCATTTTACAACAGCCATTAGGCGAATTTTTTGATTAGGCGAAGATTCTAGCGAACCTGTCCGAACCGAGCCGACTTTTACGTTTCGCGAGGGCCGCTGATCGCTGTGGCGTATATGTTTATACGGCGAGAGGGGCCGGGGGAGGGAGGGAGGAAAGGCAGAAGAAAGGAGGCATTTATCTCGATCAACAGTTGGCGAATCGATCTACGAGTCGCACAAAGACTTCACACAGCCCGTGGCCTTGGCTTTATGTCCCTCTTCTCGCTCGAGTCGCTACTACGGCCTCGGAGGGTGAGGAGGGAGGGGCAGCCGATCAGTGCTCGACGGTTTGCTACACTCAATAAAGGAAACTGGTCTCGCGTCGCAAATCAGCCGGAAGCTCTTGCCTCCTCGGTCGTGCGAAACGTACCCTCCACCCCCATCCCATCCCCATCCCCCCACTCCCACCCATCCATTTCACCCGGAGTCCTAGTTCTTTTCAATTCTCCTCGTCCCGGGTCCGTAGTCGATGTCGTTAGTGAAAAAGCGCATCAGCGGCGTGAAAATACGGGAAATATCCACACACACACACGCAGCCTCTAATCCACGGCGCTTTCTCTAATGACGTTCCCCCCAATAACCCCAACTATCGTTTATAACGATTGTATCGATGCTTATCGAAGGTTATTGGGGCTTATTATTACTACTTGTTCGTCCTTTACGAGCCGCCAAGGATGTCCGAGAGAGGGAGGCGACTACCCGTAAGGATTCTTCACTCTACCCCCCCCCCCGACCACATATAACACTACGGATATAATTTACGTCTCGTAATGACGGA